>JAVRXN010000014.1:38039886-38712491 GCA_033556935.1 Timema podura | reverse complement strand
TGTTGCTTCCATTGACGGTACATGTCCTGCCAACCACAATCTGCGAGATTTAATTACCCTATCAATATCTGTTAATGAGTACAGGGTATGTAGCTCCTCATAATGTAACCTTCTCCACTCCCTACTATCCTCATCCACTTTTGGACCTACAAGCTTCCTAAGCACCTTGTTTTCGAACAATCTAAGCGTATTTTCGTCCTGTAAGGTAAGAGACCACATTTCACACCCATAGAGAGCAACAGGTAAAATTATTGTTTTGTATATTCTGAGTTATACATTCCTGGACAGCAGGTGAGATGACTACAACTAATTGACCGAATAATAGTTAGCATTTCCCGACTGTGTTATTTTCCTAATTCCTAATCTAATACCATTATTGCTAGTTAAAATTGTGCATACATATTTGTATGTAACATAGGTATTTCTAAAAACATAGACTTTATTTAAACACAGACTTAATCTACTTACTTATTCTATGGCATTAAAAACTCGAAAGTTCATTGCCGCACTCACGAAAGTACGCCACCTATCCCTATCTTTAACTACTTCTATCCAATCTATCTCAATAAACCCTATGTTTCTTAGATCTATCAAAATGTCATCCTACCATCTGTGTCTAGTACTTCCCTGAGGTCTTTTACCATTGGTTTTGCCATTCAATACCTTGAACGCGGTCCTAGATACTCCCATTCACGCTGCATGACCTGCCCACCGTAGCCTGAGGGATTTTTATTACCCTATCAATGTTTGCTGATGAGTAAAGAATGTGCAGTTCATCATTATGTAGTCTCCTACACTCCCCACTATTTTAATCCATTTTTGGACCCAATATCTTCCTAAGCACCGTGTTTTCGAACACTATAAATTAATTTTTGTCATTCAAAGTAAGAGACCACGTTTCACACCCATAAAGAACAACCGGTAAAATTATGGTTTGGTATATTCTAAGTTTTACATTTCTTGACAGCAGGTGAGACGCCAACAAATTACTGACCAAGTAATAACAAGCATTTCCCGACTGTATTATTTTCCTAATTTCTAATATTGTTATCGCTAGTTAGAACTGATTCTAAATATTTGAACTCACTAACCCATCAAATGGTATGTTGTTTGCCGTAATATCTAAACTAATGTCCTCAATCTGTGTTCTCTGTGTGACCATATACTTAGTCTTGACATACTTGAATATGGACATTAGTTCCTATTCATTAAGATGAATTATATGGTCAACACAATTCAACCGTAAAATATCTTCTAGAAGCAAAAAAAAATTACCACACTAAGCAAAGTGGTTCCCGAACTGTGCTCCATGGATCCCTAACAATCCTTGGACAATACCCAGAGGATCCGTGGAATAATTTCTGTAATGGTTTCTTTGAATTTTAATTAACTAAAAAATATAATATTTTGACTAAAAGAAATTACGAAACTTCTTTAATTGGCTAAAAATTATGTTTATTTCATTATGACCGTCATAATAATATCTAGCCAAGAAACCCCTTGTTGAATATCTTTATTTCCGATTGAGCCACCGCAGTTTACACTGCCGGTACAATATTTTCTTGCATATTGCTGAGCTTCTCACAAGGCCCAAAATCATACATGTTAGTTTTTTCAGTGAAAATGTTATTTCCCTCATACTTCTTCAAGAATATCCTCAAGTGTTTAAATGGGCAGTACTTAAACTTTTACAGTTTCCAACAACTTAAGTGTGCGAAGCTGAATTTTCATACTAGGCGGCAACAAAATCTAAATATCATTGCGGAATGAATGTCACACTACAACTACTCCCAACTCTAAAGAAATATGTAAGACGAAGAAACAACACCATTATTCACACTAGTAACCTCTAAAGTAATATTGAATGTACAGTACATAATTTTTAATCTATACTTTTTGTGTTATCCTACATTTTTAATTTTGGGTACCAATCATCCAGACATTCTATATTTATGTGAGCAAGGATGTGATGGATGTTTTACAAGGCCTAAAGGGGTATGCGAGCAAAAACTTTTTGGAACCACTGCACTAGAGCAATGTTAACTCACATACATGCAAAAAATAATAATTGAGCTATTTTAAATTGAACTAACAACGACGAATGAAACAAGTTCCGCGTACCTACACCAATATCAGAATTCCTTATTTATGTCTATTTTCTATTAAATACTATTAATAACAAAGTGCCAGTATGTAGTCATGAAACTACGTATGTATGTATGTATGTATGTATGTATGTAAGTACGTACGTACGTACGTACTATGTTTATGTATGTATGTATTAGTACGATAGATGTATGTAAGTATATGTAGATGTATGTATGTATGTATGTATGATGATGTATGTATGTATGATGTATGTATGTAGAGTATGTAGTATGTATGTATGTAAATGTATGTATGTATTATGTATGTAGTATGTAATGTATGTATGTATTATGTATGTATGTATGTAGTATGTATGTATGTATGTATGTATGTATGTATGTATGTATGTATGTATGTATGTATGTAGTATGTATGTATGTATGTATGTATGTAGTATGTATGTATGTATGTATGTAGTAGTATGTATGTATGTATGAATGAATATGAGTATGTATGTATGTTATGTATGTATGTATTATGTATTATTTGTATGTATGTATGTATGTATGTATGTATCGTATGTATGTATTGTATGTATGTATGTATGTATGTATGTATGTATGTATGTATGTATGTATGTATGTACGTAGTATTATGTATGTAATGTATGTATGTATGTATGTATGTAGTATGTATGTATGTATGTATGTATGTATGTATGTATGTATGTATGTATGTATGTAGTAGTACGTACGTATGTATGTATTATGTATGTATGTATGTATGTATGTATGTATGTATGTATGTATGTATGTATGTATGTATGTATGTATGTATGTATGTATGTATGTATGTATGTATGTATGTATGTATGTATGTATGTATGTGTATGTATGTGTATGTGTGTGATGTGTGTATGATGTATGTATGTATGAGTATGTTATGTATGTATGTATGTATGTATTATGTTATGTATGTATGTAATGTATGTATGTATGTATGTATGTATGTATATGTATGTATGTATGTATGTATGTATGTATGTATGTATGTATGTATGTATGTATGTATGTATGTATATGTATGTATGTATGTATGTATGTATATGTATGTATGTATGTATGTATGTATGTATGTATGTATGTATGTATGTATGTATGTATGTATGTATAGTATGTATGTATGTATGTATGTATGTATGTATGTATGTATATGTATGTATGTATGTATGTATGTATGTATGTATGTATGTATGTATGTATGTATGTATGTATGTAGAGTATATATGTATGTATATATATCTGTTGCCTAGGATCTTTGGAATCGCTCAACTTATTTCGATGGAATTTTTTTTTAATTTGTAGGATATTTATACAGGTAGGTTTTTTTTGACATGCGGCAGTGGACCTAAAATTATAAGACATTAAGTCACATTTCATAAACTAAATTTTTTAACTTCATAACACCTAAATTTATAAGACCCAACTTTATAAGAGCTAACTTTATAAGACCTAACTTCATAGCACATATTTTTATAGCTCCTAACTTAACGATACCTAAAAGCACTAGACCTAAAATTCATTTTTCATAGATTACTTTAAAATATCTTTTAACTGTTCAAACAGGCAGTGGACCTAAAGGCACAAGACCTAATTTATAAGACCTAGTTTCACAAGACCTAACTTCACTGGACCTAATTTTATAATACCTAACCCCCCCACAAGACCTAATATCAGAAACCAACAAGCATAAAACCTAACCTCACAAGACCTTAATTCATAAGACCTAAATTTATATGGCATGCTGGCATAAGTCCTAGAACAACATTCTTTTTAACTCAATGATAGGAACCCAGACAAAGGCGTCAGTTTTGTCTTGTCTAATATTCTGAGGAATGAGAGGTCGTAGTTTAAATCCTGCTGGTTCTATTTCTCTCGTCATATAAAACATACCTTTATAGATAAAGTGGTTTTAATAAACACGGCCAAAACGCTTGGAATGTGGAATACTGTCAAGCTAATCTAATCTAGATTTCCACTGACAAGGAAGTTGGGATTAGAATCTCGGCCGATCGTACCGAGATATTTTTCCTAGAGGATTCCTCACTCTCTTTTTAAGCAAGTGTTGGAACATTAACCCTAAATTCTTCCTTTCTCGGTCACTTTAAAATAGTGAAATTAAATGCAGATATTTTGAACGAGAAGTAAGAAGAAAATCTCTGATAGGCAGGATTGCCTCAATGTTAATAATCTCGACTGATGTGAATAGATTTTATTTAGGAAGTTAATATTCGTCTATCCCAGTGGTTCCCAACCTGGGGGCGATCGCCCCCAAGTGGGCGATTTGGGTTATCAGGGTGGCAATAAATACGTGGGGGGCGATTTGGGGGCGATGAGTATTCAAATGGGGGAAAATTAAAATAGTACTGTACAGTAGAAGTTACCGGGTAGCACGAGTCACTGGCTATTCTCAGCCGGCAAGCTCACTGCAATCACCCCTCTCCAGAGTCCCCGAGTCCCCACCTGTTGTTGCTCAGCGCGGCTGACTGGTGACTCAACCCCCTCCCCCTTCAGCCATCACAACACACTTACCATTGACCTACACTCGTCTTCAGTCTTCACTAGCCTTTGTGTGGCTCACCATCAGTTTTTGTACGTGTCTTTTCTATTTTTGTGCGTTTGTTTTGAAGTGTAGAAGTTCATGCACAATGGATTCAAAAAAGAAAAAGTGTCGTCAATACTCAGCTGAGTATTTAAAATTCAGTTTTAAATACTCAGCTGAGTATTTAAAATTCAGTTTTATCGCGTCACCACAAAATGTGCAGTTTCCACATTGTCTTTTGTGCGATAAAACATTTACTAGTAATGAAGCCATGAAGCCTTCGCGAATGAAAGATCATTTATCCAGAGCACACAGTGATAAAGTGAGTAAAGAACTTAGTTATTTTCAACACCTCAAAGTTAAAGCTGATAAACGGCCTAATGTGAGTGAATTATTTAAAAAACGAGTAACCAAACTTGACAAAGGTCTTCTTGCTTTTTACGAGGTGTCTTTATTGATCGCTAAATGTGGTAAACCTCAGACAATTGGCGAAACTCTTGTTTTACCAGCTACCAAAAAAATTGTTGAAATCATGCTAGGCGAGGGCCCTAGTAATAAGATAAGTCAATCGGTTCCTTTGAGCAACAATACTGTTTCCAGGCGAATTGACGAAATGGCCACGGACGTTGAATCCAAACTCACCAATTTGTTGAAAAAAAGTAAATTTGCATTGCAGATTGATGAATCAACTGTGATTGATAACAAAGCAATTTTATTAGCTTATGTGAGGTTTATCAATGAACAAAAGGAAATTACCGAGGAAATGTTGTTTGCTAGAACTTTGATCACTGATACGAAGGGATCGTCGATTTTTAAAGTGGTGCAAGATTATTTTGAGGAAAAAGAGATTCCCCTAACAAACGTGAGCGCTTGCGCAACAGATGGTGCTCCTGCCATGTCAGGTCGTCATGCTGGGTTTCTAGCTCACCTAAGAAAGAAGTGCCAGAGGTCATCACTATTCGCTGTGTCATTCATCGTCAACACTTAGCTGCGAAAAAATTGAGTGGTGTCCTGCATGAAACCCTACATCTGGTTATTACTGGTGTCAATAAGATTAAAGCTATTTCCCTCAATGACCGTCTGTTCCGACAACTTTTCCATGAAAATGATGAGGAATTCGAACGCTTGCTTCTACATAAGGCCGTGAGGTGGCTTTCCAAAGGAAACTGTTTGCGCCGTTTCTTCGAATTATTAGATACAGTTACTGAGTTTCTCGACACGTCTGATCCGGTTTAAAGTGAGAATTTGAAGCAACGCAAGTTGGAACTTGCATACCTTACAAATATTTTTGAAATAATGAACGAAGTCAATATAAGGCTTCAAGGAAACAAGATGAACCTTATCAAGGCCAAAGGAATTATTTCATCATTCATCGCCAAGTTTGATATTCACAAGGTAAATATTGGCCGTAAAGATCTGATTCAGTTTCCGACCTTTAAAAAGTGTTCAGTGTCAGATAACGAGACTCCTGAACTACCAGAAGACAAAATCCTGATTTTTACTGATCACATTGACCAGTTAAAAACTGACATGGAATCAAGATTTGAAGATTTGACCAAGTTACAAATTCCGGATTGGATTCTAGATCCATTCTCGTTTGAAGCAGTGGATAAGCTTGATAGCTATTTGCAGACAAAGTTTCTAGATCTGAAGTATGACTGTGAGGCGAATATAATTTTCAAGCAGAGCGGTTACGAGTTAGTCTGGGTGAAGCTTATGGACACTTATCCACAACTGTGGGGAAAAACTGAACCACTTCTCATCTCGTTCCCGTCAACATATTTAGTTGAAAAAGGATTTAGTTCTGTTGTCCAGCTCCTCACAAAACAAAGAAATAAGTTGGAAATTAGCCTCAAAGGAGACTTGCGCCTGAATTTGACGAACATAAAGCTGGATATTCAAGATTTAACTGAAATCCACCAAGCACAAGGCAGCCATTAAAAAGGTGAAATAAAACAATAACAAAATTTTCAAACTTTCATTTATTTTTTCAAATTTTAACTGTCAACTTTCTTAATTTTTTCCAGATTCCAATTTAAAAATGAAAACATGTACTCCTGTTATTTAAATGTACGTCAATGATCTTAGTTAATTATTTCACTTCTTTGTTCTTAAAAAACTCTGTAAAAAATGTACATTTTAATTTTGTTTCTGTTTTATTTAAGAGTGACCGGATAAAACTGCTTTGGTTGTTTTTATATACGGTTGTAAAATTGTTTAGAATAATAAAACTGCTTTATTATTTACACTTTACTTCAAATTAAAATTAGGCATCCAATGAAAATTAAAAGGGGGCGATAGGTGTTAGTCAACCTCAAGAAAGGGGAGATGGGCCACAAAAGGTTGGGAACCACTGGTCTATCCTTTTCAGGTATGATAGGAGTGTTCTCCCACCTATTTGTCTACTCATTCTCTTTCCACGCATTTCACCGTATTTCTCATTTGCGTGGAGGAAAACTCAGAAACCATTTATTAAAACTCACTCTCACTTGACTGGAATTTGAACCGAGTCTCGCCATCATAAAAAAATTCAGTCTATTCTCTGAATCATTCGATCACCGATGCGGGCTAAAGTGCAGTTATTGAGGGAACAAAGTAAAAATCATTATTGGATGCTTGTATTTTATCAGCTTAATCTCATGGCATATGGCATTAGCAAACTTCACTTATTTGTTGAGTTAATTAATGAGTAATTCATATTAAAACACATATATACTATTATATTTTAACCGTCGAAAGTCGAAAGTCTTGAGAGCTGCAACAATCACATAAATAGTCAGCCTATATAAATACTATTTATAAAATGTGAGTTTTTATTTTATTGAAAGCCAAAGTACGTTAACATTAGGGCCTAGTATAATAATTACCCTAATTAATCATTTTGGAAAATTCAAAATGGCCTCCAAAATACCTTACATCGTTATGTGGAAATCCGAGATGGCCGCCACCAAAACCAAGATGGCCACTCCTATACCTTATAAGCAGAGCTGGAGCCCATTGATCTCTATAATATAACTGGATGTACATCCGCAGCTAAAAATTTTGAGCTGTCATTTGTACAACATTATGTAAGAGAGAAAAAACATTCGGGTATCTCTTTCTCTCTAATACACATAGAAGACAATGTGGCATTTCAACATAATTCACTAATTTTAATGAATTTATAAGATATATCAATGTATGATTAGTTAAACGAAATAAATGGGTTAATAAAAGGTTTGAAGGGCATAACTAATTTCAACAGTCTTTTTTTTCCCTTAAATAAGTTGATTTAGGCTAAAATAGTAATATTTCCTACACGCCTATACGCTAAATGATCGTTTGAACGTAAGACTTCTACACGAAGTTGGTCGTTCGAACAAAATTAGCCTGGTTTTTAGCGACCTTATTTCATTATAGTAATCTAACTTTAAATATAATATGGCTTCTGAAAGCAAAAGGCAATACACGCTAAGAGCCAACTTAATAATATTATAATATAGTAATACTTCGTATAAGCCTCTAACCTAAATGATAATTTGAATACAAAACTACTACACAAGTTTGTCATCCAAACGAACGTAATTAAGTTTGAAGCTACATTTTTTCATTTTAGATATCGAATTCTAAACATAATATAGTTTCTGAGACCAATATATTAGTTAATAACCAGTTTTAAACATATTGTAATCTTGGCAGAATGTAAACAACATTGGCCTTAGCTACTTATTTTAATATATCAAACATTGTATTCTTATTTGTACAATATTATTTTTGAAACTGAATAAGTGTATATCCTTTAATGTAAATGTGTCTTCAGTCAAGTGGGGTACAAACAAACTCTTATTCATGAGAGACACGTTTTTGCTCAATAACATTAAAAGAAAACGTTCAATTTGTCCCCTCGCTAGAAAGCAGACGACAAACTTGGCGTCACGATTTGGTCCATTGCAAGGGGTGTGTTAGAGAGAAATACGCCATGAATTATTACTATTACTATTACTAGCCATCTGAATTTTGTTTTACATGTCTTTCTTTACAATTTTATAAAGGAGCTACAACTTAGCTTTGTTCGAGAATATTCAGTTCATCATGACGAATATGAAGCATAAAGTTTTTTTAAAAACCGCAGGATTGTTTACGTTAACTGCATTATTGATCAGGTTGGAATATATCAATGACAATGTGGGTAATAAATCTATTTATATAAAAAAATAATGCTGCATCATACTACCCAGCCAAAATATTGACACTTTTACATCATTAAGGTATATCTAAAGAAAGTATAATATAGAGTATTTATCACTGTATTTGCATGGATGTGGAGTGGGAAACCATAAAGGAAAATACACCTCAGTACACATAGGTCATATGCCAGAACGATCTGGGTTTTTAAAAGTAAACACTCAACTCCAAGAAATGACTTGTGGACTAGGGATAGAGTGAAAACCCCACTTCCGAGAAATGAATAGTGTGAAGCCACGCTTACACGAGGTCAGTTGATGGCAGGTTAGACGCGTCAATTTTCGAATATGCCTGACAAATGGCCTCGTGTATACGCGGCTAAAGTAAAGATTGAGTGAGGTAAATTTAGCTCGGAACTGCACTTCTGTTTCATTTGTCCTATCTAAGCCTTTTCTTGGTAATGAGTATTCACCCACACTTCTCACTTACTAATTTTCGTTCTTGTATACCGCCTATAGCCAGGAATATCTCCTCAGCCTCCAACACTAAAACCAGATCGAGACTGAAACTTTTTTCGGGGGGATGGGGAAGGAGGAGGAAAACTCGCTAAGGAGTCAGTATCATATGGCTTACCAGTGACGAAGATTTGGGTCCGAGTTCCAGCTGGAATCACCCACTTTATTGGAAAGGATGTTTTTATCCTTTTTCTAGGCATATGCTGGTATACTTCCGCTTGAATTACCTCCTGATACTTAAATAGGGAGATTCAGATACTTCTGGGGGGGGATTTTTTTTATTAAAATGGTGGAAATCGACGCCGCCCCTTCCATCTGGCATTGTGACGCCCCCACCACCAACGACCCCAACCCACCTCTTCGTCCCTTATTAATTGCATTGATTAATTAACTACTCTAGCTAATCGTTTTGGACAATTCAAAATGGCCACCAAAATACCTTAAAACTTTATGTGGAAATCCAAGATAGTCGCTAAAAATCCTTACAACTTTATATGAGAAACCAAAAGGACCGCCGTATGCCTTATAATGTGATATGGAAATTCGAGATGTCCGCCACCAAAATCAAATCTCGTCACCCCTATAACTTATAAGCAGAGGTGGATACAGAACCCTAAAGACCATCAACACGACCTCATGATGACGAATTCCGTAAGCCCAGTAACGAATTTACATTTTTCTCCAGGCGAATGCTGATGCACGTGACATATTCTGAATACCTCCTCTACATCACATCCTCAACACCCTAACCCCATAATAGTAAATTACCCTCGTTTCCTCGTAAGGTTATAACATTTCTTCCCTTTGACTTAGCTTTCTCTACCTGACACACCCCTTTTTGCTGCAAAATTCCCTTTTTGATACTATTAACATATTAACTATTAACATATCAATAACTTCTCATCCTGACCCCCTCTCTACCAACCAGAGCAGGTATTGACAGGACTTCCACCCCCTTTCTTCTAACCCCTTGCTCCATACCCTACATTCTCTAATCTGTACGACAATTTAGAGATGGTGGCATGATGGGATTAAAAATAGAACTAAAATCTTATTTAAATATAATTAAAGTTATATTTAACCTTATAGTGTGATGTGTAAAATCATAATGGCTCTTTAACCCATCCCCCTCCTTGTACTCAGCTTATGCAGGTCCTTATATGCACCCTCAAACCCAGGTTCTATAGCCCTCAAGCCAAGGTAATTGGTTCTAAAATCTAGGAGGTGATGGATTTTTTTAATGTTGTTTATTTGATGGTCACGATGGGACTGAATATTTTTGATGAGATGGAAGTTATAGTTTATTACACCTAGCCTTATAAGACCTAACGGCACAAGATCTAATGGCATAAGACCTAACGGCACAAGACTTAACGGCACTAGACCTAACGGCACAAGACCTAATGGCATAAGACCTAACGGCACAAGACCTAACGGCACAAGACCTAATGGCACAAGACCTAACGGCACAATACCTAACGGCACAAGACCTAATGGCACAAGACCTAAATGATACAACACCTAGCTTTATAAAACCTAATTTTATAAGACATAACTTCATAGCACCTAATTTTATAACCCCTAACCTTACTAGACCTAAGAGCATTGGACCTAAAATTCATTTTCATCAATTACTTTAAAATATCTTTAACTGTTCAAACAGGCGGTGGACCTAAAGGCACAAGACCTAATTTTATAAGACCTAACTTCACTGGACCTAATTTTATAAGACCTAAAGTCATAGCTCCTAAACTTTAGGTCTTGTGAAATTAGATCCACTGCATGTCATCCCATATAATGATATTTGTTTTTTATTAATCACTTGTCTCATGCTTGGTGGTGTAATGTGGCTCAAGTAATGGTAACACTTTGTGTGATTTATTTGATTGTTTTCAAACGCAAAGTTTACCAAAACAAGGAGTAATATAAGATGACATCTAGTCTTGCACGATATCTACCCTTCATAGCCGTCAGAGCTGAAAATACAGTTTTACACATGTAGATTGTTTTCTTAAAAATACAGTCAACATAAATTTATTTTTCTGTAACTTGGTTATATCGAGTTTATAACAAATAATTTAATCTCATAACAATTTCTTGCGGCCCCCTTTAGCAACAATCGCGCTCGCCCTTGGGGATTGCGCCCCACAATTGATAACCACTGCTATAGACCTTGTTCAATAGTTACACCAAAGAAGCCTACATATATTTAGAATTGATAGTATATACTATTTAACTAAATAGGACACACGCTGCCCTCTATCAACATCACAATGCATCATAGCGAATGTTTCCGAACAAAACTTAGACATAAAACATTTATTAAAAGTCATTTGGCCTAAAAGTCAGTTCACCTAAAGGTAATTTGGCCTAAGGGCCAGTTTCATAGTCAGATTTAGTACGCCTAAAGTGCGGCGCTATAATAAATACAAGACGTCAACTACCTGAAATTGAATAGAATGGGCCAGTTTCATATGCGAATCTGGCCTATTCCATTTTGGTCTAGGTAGGTGTCATCCTGTATTTAGTATCGACTCGCACTTTAGGCGTACTAAATCTGACTATGAAACTGGCCCTAAAAGTCATTTGACCTAAAAGTCGGTTGGCCTAATATTTAGTTGGCCCAAAAGTAAGTTAGCCTAAAGTCATTTGGCCTAAAATGTATTTCGAATAAAAAAATTGATGTAGTTAATTTCGACAAAAGTCATTTGGCCTAAAGACATTTGGCCTAAACTTTAGGCCTAATTACTTTAGGCCAAATGAATTTCAGGCCAACTGACGGGTACTCGCCGTATCTATTTAATTCAAATTTTCATGAAATTGTAAAGTTTGGTTGGATTTGGTTAGTTGCGTTTACTTATAAATATAACAATTATTTAACATTTATTTTTAGAATTATATATATATGTATATTTTTTTTAGAGACTTGTTTTAAGTTGGCAGTTATGAAAATCTATTATTTGAGTGGGCTCTTTGGAAAACTTTTTAGTTTGGACTGACTGCTGAAAAGTATTATTTTGTTTACAAAGTTGAGAGTTTATGTCACTGTATGTGCATAATATAGTGAATAGTAAGAAATACTTTGTTGATCCGTCAACTGGAACATATGCACTAACTTAATAGGATGTAGATTGGTCCAAGTTAAAAGGCTTTTACAGGGGATTAGATCTTTTGCGGTTAATTGAGGAAGACATTAATTATCATGTGGTTGGACATTTACACTCCTTCTAAAATTCAAACTTTTCAGGAAATACTTAGGTCTAAGATTATGGTGGAACGATATACTGTAAAATATAACATTTTATAATACTTTCTAAAAATGGTTTAATGTAAGGAGTGGTTATAATTAAAAGTTAAGACTTAGATATATTCTTCTCAAAATATTTATAAAAATAAATTAATAAAGTTAACCAAGATGGATGGATGTAAAAAGTGATGTTGCGAGACAAAATATATGATTACGATTTACTTCTATTAAAAACAATGGGGCCTATGTCAGAATATGAACATTAAAAATAAAAACAATAATACATCATCAACGTGGCTACATATAAGTTGATGAAAAGTCTAAAAATATAAAAAAATACACGTTAAGAAAGTTGTTACAAAACTTACAGATTAAATATATAGTCTGGACAAAACAAATAAATAATGAATTAAAAGTATACAAATTGAATTTATAGGTTATCACTAGCCAAATAAGTTATAATGTAGTCATTAAGTATTATTGTCCAAATACATTTAAATAATAGAAAAACAATGTTTAAAGCTCAAATGTGAACTAAAGTAAAAAGAGTATAAAATTTAATTTGGAGGCTAACATCTGCCAACGTCTTTAAATGAAATAGAAAATGTAGTGGAATATTCTAAGCCTTATTTATTTTGTTCCATTACTCCTTATACATATCCAGCATTAGACAGAGGCTCCAAATAGTCAAGTACACTTGACTTGATGGCTTTACACTTAACACGCAGTTGAGATAAAAGACTGCAACACATTATTCGAACGGCAAAATATTCTTTTCCCACCCTGGAGTGGTGATGGGCACAATCGAGTAAAAATAATCGAGTAACCTGATTGTTTTGTGTAATCGGTAGTACTCGATTCTTCTGGAATTACTAGAGTAATTTACTCTGACGATGTTATTATTTTATTTTGTCTTTTCTTACCAGCTATTTAAGAATCGACCTTATTGGCTGGACTCTTTACCATGCTATTTCCATTTAAAAGGTATTTTTCCTTAGAGCTAATTTTTCTTCAACAGTTTCCACTGTTACGCAAAAATGACCCTTTATGTTTTAAATGTTGCACATGCATTCTCAATACAAATTACTCGCAGATGTAAAGTACACAATCGAAAGCATGCTAACTAAGCGTATCACATTAAATGTACTGGATGAAAGCTACTCGATTCTTTTTACTTGGCACCTCGGCAGTCTTATTTCCACAATGGCTTTTAACGAAACTAAATATTGTCTTTCTTCATAATTTTTATAATAATTTCTCCTTAGTAAAATATGATTATTTATAAATTGAAAATAATTAGAGTAAGATACAAAATAGAAAAACAATAAAAATAGTTTTTACTTTTAAAAAGGTACATCATTATCAATTTCTTTAACATGAAAGTATAAAGAAAAGCTTATTTTATTAAAAAGACCACAAAACAATTTTTTTGTGAGACACTTCTTATAACGCATACTTTCATATTGACTGCATGCAACGTGAAAAACTGAAAACTGAAAATAAGAGGTTGGAGGTCACTGTCAGTGTCGACTGCCTACTACAGGGAGAGATTATGGACTTGTTATTAGTATCGAATTCCATTGCAAGACTCCCGATTGCCTCGGGACGATTCGAGTAAATGATTTGCTAAAAAATTACTCGAGTAATTTTTCTCGATTACTCGATTCACTTTAAAAAGAATCGAATAATTACTTGATTGTGCCCATCACTACCCTAGAGTCCGCAGTGCTGCTTCCTACCAATGATCTCAGAAACTATTTTAAACGCCATCAATCGGCCCGAATTAGCGTAGGCCACTTACAGATTTGTGGTGACTTATTTTCACTGCACGTGACAAATTAGCCAAAGTATCCAACACAACACAACACAACATAATACAACTCTACAACACTAGAAAGCAAACAGTATATTTAACATACGTTATCAAAGATCACATTACTCTACGAGCTCTCTTTCACTAGCAGACGAAAAATTAAACAATTAACGATCTAGCATCCATCGACAGCATATCAAGGGTAACCATTGATCTCTATAATATTACTGGATGGACATAAACATACACATTGCCAAGGACAAAAGCGTGACGCTCAAGCTTATCGGCTGCTACACTGTGGGGGGACAGATTAAACTGTTTATTTCAATGTTCTTATGAGAAAACATGTCTCTGATGAATAAAAGTGTTATTGTTTGAAAATAGTGAAGTATTATACCACACTTTCCCGAATAAACATTTACATTAAAGGATATACCATTCAGTTTTACAAGTAATACTGTACATATATGAATAAAATCTTTAATATATTTAAATATGTAGTTATCATCGATGTTGATTACAGATTTTCAAAACTAAACTTATATTTAAAATTGTTTATTAACTTGTATATTGGTTTCAGAAACCATATTATATTGAAAGTTTGATAAATATAATAAATAAGTTATTTTAAAACTTGATTGCATTTGTTTGAATGACAAACTTTGTGTCATTGCCATACATTCAAACTATCACTTAGGTTATATGCTTGTAGAAATTATAATTTTATTATCATTTGGTTTTTAAATAATTTGGCTCATATCTTGTATATTGCTTTCAGAAACCATATTATGATGAAAGTTCGATAACTATAATGAAACAAGTTAGCTAACAAATATATTACATTTTTTTGAATGACATACTTTGTGTAGAAGTCTTACGTTCAAATTATAATTCAGGTTATAGGCTTGTAGGAAGTACAGTATCTATTAAACCCTGATTTTAGTAATAATCCCAATCTGTAAGGCTTTATTTCGTACCAGAATACTATCATATATATATATATATCATACTATCATATATATATATATGATAATATATATATAATTTTGGTAGGATAAACAGCCATTTAGAACGAAAGTAGAAATTTCCTACTGGAAGGTCTTTTATCCTTAATAAAGACAACTATAGGGTAGGATTCTGGTACAAGATAAAGCCTAACAAGTGAGTTTCCTTCAAAAATCATCGTGAATATTAGGCTACATCAACTTATTTACAGAAAAAACTAACACGTTTCAAACTTTGTTATGTTCTTCAAAGCTTTTACAAACATATTTATTTAATTTAACTAATCACACATTGATGTATTTCATATATTCAATAAAATTAATTTATGTCAAAATGCCACGTTGGCTTGTATGGGTGTAAAATAGAAAGAGATACCCGAAAGTTTCTTTCCCTCTTACAAAATGGTATACAGACGACAGCTCAACAATTTCAGCCATAGATGCCCATTAAGTTATATTATAGAGATCAATGAGGATAACTTGCTGTCGCCCTTGGACTAAAGGGCGTTTGAGGGGTGCATTAGCAGACTTCGTAACTATTCGGAAGGATCTACACTTGACTAAGCGATTGCTAATGCAACTATCAAGTAAACGTCAAGGCCTAACTGCGCGTGAAGATCTATTCGGATACAGCCTAAGCTGTGTACAGGCCCCACATAGCTTCTTTGGAGCTGACTGACAGCTCAAAGCTGACAGCTGACCAATTTGAAAAGTTACCAGACCAAATTATGTATCCCTCCGCCGAAACACATGATCTGCGAAAACATGTGCTTATCAGCTGTCACTTCTGACAGCCAAAATTGATGCATACAAGATACATATGACTGTTTAATTTATTTTTATTTATTGTTGACATTGATATGTTGATGTTAGGGCTAGTTTTGATTATTAATTTTTTCCACAATATATATTTTTTTAAATTTTCCATTTAATCCCATATTAGTTATTATTAATATAAATAAATAATTTTTAATATATTTTTGTTATTTTACAAATAATTATTTGTTAATAGTATTATTAATAACATTATAAATGTGAAAAATCGGAATGTGTAGTATTACACTTAGAAAAAGCCATTCATAAACCTTTTTTATCACTATACCATTTTAGAAAATATTCTAAAGTAGTTTAAAGTAAGGAGTGGTAATAATTAAAGTTAAGACTGCATCGTCGCTTCTCTTATCACGTAGAAAAAGAAACAATTATTGCTTTTACATAATTAAATAAGTTATACTTGATGAAGGATATAGCAGAAAATGTATCAAAGAAATATATAAGTTTAAAAAACAAGTTTATTCAAAGGTAAACAAAAAGGTATAAAATTATATATAAGTGACAATATTTAAAATCAATTAATTACATTATTATTATTATTATTATCACCGCGTCTTACTAACCGTTTGGGTTATACGCACTTACGCTAGTGTGCAATGGTAGGGTGATTGTGAAATGAAATGGAAAACCTACAGATTAACGTGAAATCTGGGCCACGGCGGAAGCCTAGTATTCCTCACATTCACATATTGTGATTAATACACATCTTGACAGAGGTGAAGGAAGGGTTTAGCAATCAGATAAATCTGTGCCGGGACCGAGGATTGAGCCCCGGACCATCAGCACAGAAATCTGACACCTTACCCCTAGACCACCAGGTCACCAATTAATTATTGATAACTGTATTCCGTTATCGAGATAGAAAAGATTAGGTCAGACGAATACGTATTATTATAATATAATAATCCCAATTGAAGATGAAATAAATACAAAAGATCAAACGATTTAAGAACTAAAGAAAACTCGAGAATTTTGTTATACGAAAATCTTGATAAATTATCATTATATAAATGAATTTGCAAAATACGATTAATAAACAAACAAACTTATCAATGTCATTGTGCGGGACACAAAGTTTCGTTATGGCAGGAATATTTTATGGAATACTAAAAAAAATCATAGATCTCGAGGTTTAGCCTAGGCAACACAGCACAATCTTGGGGTTAAAAGATTTATTAATTAGTCTTGATACACTTAAATTTTCGAATAATGTAGATCGATCACTGAGAATCACTCGCTTTTTTTTATCACACGATGTAATATTATATTAGATAAATAATTATTTAAAGATCACTAAAAACACGTTTATTTTTCAAGGATAACACGCTCACACAGCGAAATTATATTTAAAAAAGAACACACAGATTACTAAGTAGCCGAGTTTATATTAAAAAAGACACTGTATTATTCAAAACTGTAATAAAATTTTTAACGGTACATACCTGTAAGCACTCAACTACAAATTATTACAAATATTAAATATTTATTTAGCTTCAACTAGTTGACTCATGCACGAGGTTTTATTAACTGTATTTTATACGATAATTCACTGTTATGATATCTTTTTAAAATTGTTAGATTTTGGTTATGAAAATAACCGTTTGGTTGGTTATTTAGTTTTGCAGTTTTCTTTTGCTCTTTAATTTAAATTAATTATTAAAATCGAGAGAACGTTAAAAATGGCCTTATATGCTGTAAACAATTATGGCCACTGTATAGAAGTTATGATGACAGTTGGTGACGTAGAGGAACTTGTTGCAGGTTGGACGGCGAATTATATTAATACACGTGTTTACAAAATTTAAACTTTATATTATTTCAAAAACATTTTTATCTTTTTTTCTTTATTATCACAAACTTTTTTATCTCTTTTCTTTATTATCACAAACATTTTGTATCTCTTTTTCTTTATTATCAAAAACTTTTTTTTATGTTAAAGATACATGAGGCAAGTTATACAAATATTAATAACTGAATATAATATCATTAAATGTAAAATTTCACGCTCTATTTAACCTGTAATTGCCACAAGAGTTTAAAAAACTAAAATCAATTTACTAAACTTTTTTTTCTTAAATTTGATTACGGAAAATAAAATTATACTGTAATCCTTGGGGAAGTATTGTTAAAAGTGATTGATAATATTTTTAGTGATAATAATAGTAATACTTAGCAAATAATAATTATTTCCAAATATTTTGTCAAATTTACTTTCAGATAATGTTGGAATTACTGACAGCATCTGCTAGTTTCTGCTAGCTGTCATGAAAACTATAGAAGTGCTAACGCCACTTTACTATGTGTAACCTAACCTAGTATTTACTCCTTATAAAGGTAAAGTTGACCGACTTCTTTACAGTTACGTTTAAGGACTCTGTGTCCAAACTATCAGATTTTTCAGCATAGATTTCTTCTGGAATACGAACAGTCTATGTTGAGGCCTTTTCATAAACTTTTTTTGAGACTTTAGTAGAAATCCATGTTTTTAATAATGCCTCCTTCAGAAATTCTTCAGTTTGATCCAACATATGCCAACAAAACTTCGTAGTTTGCATCAACTATTGCCATAAAAACAACGCTGAATGATCCTTTATAGTTGAAGAAACGAGAGCCAGAATTCAATGTTTTTTTAATCTGAATGTGTTTCCCGTCAACTGCACCAAGGCAGTGCGGAAATTACCATTTTTCTTTGAAATCATGAGCGACTAGTTTCCACTCTTATTCACTTTGAGGAAGAAGAAATCAGAAATTAAAATAAATATTTAGGTAACAAATATTTTGTTTTTTATATTTTTAAATCGTCATTTCGAAATTGGATGTTGCAATTTGTATTAATTTTTAAATTATTTGACTAAGAAAATATCAAATTACAGTAAAACTTCGATTAACCATCACTCTTTTAGCTGTCAGTTTCTGTTAACCGTCAGTTTTGGCCGGTTAATCCAAGGTGTGGTTATTTCAAAGGAAAATATTAACAGGAAAGTAAAAAAATAATTACGTAACACACAGTACTACAAAGAATAATTTAATTACGTACGCACCTTTTTTGATTAGATTAAAAAAATTGAAAAAGTCGAATAAAACTACTTACAATTTAAAAATTTATTGGTACAAAACAACAAAGTTAATCCCATTCATAGGATCAAAATCCCAGAATTATTGTTCAACAGGAAGTGAAGGAACAAGAAAAAGGGGGTTTCTAAGAATATTATAAATTAATAAATTTTAAGAAAATGTAAATTCAAAAAGAATAATATAACACAATTAGGTAATAAAGTCATCGATTAACGGTTTCAAAAATTCTATTGAATAATAATAACTTTTATAACTTCCATTAAAAAACGTTAATATGTTCTAATAAACACCGTCAATTATTATAGCAATTCTAAATAAATTTGAATAATGATTTAAGTGAAAAGGCTATCGGACCTAACAACAAACAAAAAATAATTATTCAAATTCATTTAGAATTGCTATAATAAATTAGCTACTGAAATAATAATTTGAATTTTTTAATCAATTAAATAGTTAAAAAATTAAATAAAATTTCAACATCCAACGTCTAAATGACAATGATGTTAAAATATAAATAGTTAAAACTTAAATTCTAGAGGTGTGAGTGAAATCGTTCTTGGGTGCGATCTTTTCATTAATATCATTAATTAAGTTTATTTGGACGTGCTATAAGCTTTTTTAAATAAGTTTTATTGGATGTTTCAATTTTTAGAATAAGCTACTAAAATAACAATTTGAAATTTTCTTATTAATTAGAAGTTTAACAAATAATTCCTGTTTTGTTATAGGTTGCCCCATCTTCTCCATCAATTTCTTCAGGAGCTACAAACACAACTAATTCGTTTGAATAACCTAGCATGAAGAGAAAGTCGGTCCCTTCATCACATGATCTCATTGAAAAGGCCACGCGGTGTTGGAAGCAGAAGACAATGAGTTCCCTCAGTTCTGGCAAAGGGTTACGGTCTGAAATTGAGGAAATTAACCTCTCAACAGCAAATGTTTTCTGATAAAATAATACATGAAACTTGCTTGCCGGCCATATGGACCTTTTAACCTGAGTCACCTATCTGGTTCACTCATCAGGGCCTTCATCTACTCCATCACCATCTTCTTGTTGGAGTTCAAATTCGTACTCTCATTATTCTGAACCCAAAACGGCAAGGACTCTATTGGAGGGATTTTCGTACGATGACAACGAATACAATAACTTTCAATAACATTTTAAACCTACTAACGTACATACCTACCACTCAACTTGTAAATTTGATTTTGTATTTCTACAAAGTTTTATTTTTATTTTGTAAAATTCTTAAATTTTGTGTACACAGTTTATTTCTTTTTGTAATAAGCTATGGTTCCTATGTGTTGAATATTTACTCAGTCACACCTTTGTCTTATCAAATAATAAAAGTATGCTTACCTGAATATAACTTTTTAGTGCCTTCCGTATTGCCACACATGTTTCTATTATTATCTCTTCGAGTGCCTGAGGGTATATTCTCATGGAACATTTTAAATCTTGAAAACTTCTCCCAGTTGCCAGGAACCAAAGAGTTGAAATCCGTCTCACTTGAGGTGATATTGCTTCTATCAATACTGTGTCTTTTTTTCCAATGAGGGGAGCAACTTTGCTCAGTAAAATTGCTTTGAAATTAATTTTCTTCCGTCCTTAAGTAATTTTTGCAATCGTTAATTTCTACTCCTTCTTGTAATTCATTTAGTAAGTGATAATCACTGGGCAAAAGTTTCTTTGCAGATACCAATCTTTGAACCAACGTTCACGGCGTTTTTTCCTTTTACCTTCCTCTTCTTCGAGAAATAATGATCCAATTATGCAACAAACTGCGGTTCTTCTTTTTCTGTCACCCATTGAACTTCAATTATTCTAACCAATCCTGTCGAAAGTGAAGAGAGAATTGAGCAAAAATCGAACGGAACTGTGGAAAAAACTTAAGGTATTCTACACACCTTCATTTCAGATAACTGTACAGATTTTCACACAGTTATTTAGGACAGATAACTCCGCAGATAATCGGAGGGTGGGTAGCCCCCTTAACTTCCGCGCCTCGAGTCAGCACTCCCATCGTGTGAACTTTGAAATGCTACCTGCAAACGATAACTAAACACAAATCATGGTTAGGTCTATATAGCCTTTGAGCCCTTGGGATTGAGTGACAGCTAGTTTAGTTTTAGGGTGTTAAAGGGTTGCAGGCGGGGAGAAAGGTGGAATAATAAAGAACTGTGTTATATTTAAGAGTATAGTAATCCGTTTCAAGAGAAAGAGCTGCAAACATTTTCAATGTATTGATTTTTTATTTTCACAAGCTAGCATTTCAAAGATAATGGGAAAGTTATTAATTATATTTTATATTATTTACAACATTATATAAATGAGCCAATTAAATATAACGTACAATGAAGCAAGAAATGAGGCGTTGTTGGGTGTAATAGAAACAAAATTGATATGCTTAGCTTGGAAACAATGTTTATTTATTTTTTACCTCCATTAAGTCTCCAAATAATGAACACGTACATTTTTGTATATATACATACTTTAATTAATCTCGCAAGCACAATTAAAATAAGCACTTTATTGTACACACAGAAATATAACTTAGCAAGTTTTGATAAAAAAAAATTAAGAGTGGACACAAATTTACTATAAATGACCCAAGTTCCAAAATTGGATATGGGTTTTTTATTTACATTCATTACTGTTTTCAGTCTGTGGCCTGGGTCAATTTTTTTTATTCAACTCATATATTTTCCACTACCGGCTTGTTAGGCCTGTCGTAGCTTCATATGCCTTATAATCTAACTTAAGACTAGAACATTCACTACATCCAGTCCTTGGCCGTTAATTTATCACTGTGAAAGGGTAAACCTACATTTAACCAATGATACATTTTTTGGCCATGACAGGTATTGAAGCCGGGACCATCAGCTCAGTAGGCAAACACGTTACCGACTGAGCTAAGATGTCCAACAGCTGTGGTACAATTTTTTTTTCCTATAACGAAGCGCCCTTAATCAAGAATGGCATTACCTATAAATATATTATTCACAAACACAAGTAAGGGTACTTTACCTAAAGTAACAAACAAAAAGTTTATTTTCTCCATTTTGTGTGATTCCAATCGACACAAATATATCATACACGAAAACAAATAAGGGTACACTACCTAAACCAACAAACATAACAAGTTTATTTTCTCCATAATAATGCCGATTCCAATTTATATAATTATGATAACTATATCGTTTGGAAATGTATTATATTTTCTAACCGTCAATGGCTGTAGCATGTAAATGATATGTAATTTCTTAAGATTATCATATATAAATACAGTATAAATATATTATTATGATTGTGACTTTTACATCTCATGTGATTTACCTTTTCCCTCCTCTCAAAAATGCTGCTGCATTACAGGATATATTGTCCTTCAGCCTCGCTTCGTTTTTTATTAAATAATAATATAGCCAATTTCCAGTGTTAAAGCATAATAATTAAAAACACCCAACGTGGAAAAAGATATAGCTTGATTGTTGAGTGGTTGGCTCGCAATCCATCGATTTCCGTTGATGGGGAGGTTGAGGTTTGAATCTCAGCTGGAAGAACTGAGAATGGTTTATCACTGTGGTTTTTCCCATTTTAACTCTAGTGAGTCTACTCTCTTGGCCTGATGAAGCTGTCTGTGACAGTGAAAGCTTGTCCTTAAAAATGTGTTTGTGTTTTTTATAGTGTTTTATATTGTTCTATCCAAACAATTTCCACTCCAGTATCATCAAAGTAAGTGTGCTGGTTATCCCTCTTAATTTAAACCATGATTTAGCCTAGTGAACTATTCCAAATAACCTTCTCATATATTAATTATTCCAACAGAATTCCAGGTCCATTAACGCCTTTATAACAAAACTGATAACACTTCAATTAAAATCAAGTTTTACACAGAACACACACACACACACACATATATATATATATATAAGACAGTAGGCCACATTATATTTAGACTAGGAACAACCAAATTTTTCAGCTAAGAATAAAGTAAATACTTAACTTATTATTTATAATAAGCTAAGTCTAATCATAGAGACAACACTAAGACGTGGTGCCCACATTTACCACTATCTTATTTTAAATTATATAGTAATATCCTTTATTATATGGTCAAATCGATATTGTCAAACGTTTTTCCGTTGCATCTGATTATAATCATACCAAGATGCAATTCTATTACACTCGCTCAGCAAGATTGGGTCATGCCTCACACATGACATATAAAGCTAATATTCAACCAAAGTAATAATCCTAAAACAAATAGTGTTCACAAACAATAATAATAATAACACTACAAGTTATGTAAAAAGCATTTCCCTCAAAACTAAATATTTACCACACTAAAAATAAAAACAGAAATGCTTCATGCATGTAATACATAACTTTTTTTTTGCTACACCAAATTTCATTGATTGAGTTCTAATTTTTTGTTCACTATCACAATGATTAAACATATTAGTGGGACCAGTAATGAAAACACTTTGACAATGCTAATAATGTTTAAGTAACTATAATCAATAGTAAGCCATATTTTTAAAATACAACATATTCGAATGAAAGTATTTTACAACCTAGATGTGTTTGTTTAGTGACGAGTCCCATTGTTTACTTAGCTAAATAGAGCTTGGTCCTTGCTTTGGGTTAATGTTGAGATCTTTTTGCTTAATCGGATACAATATAGGAAGGATTGAGGATAAGACTTGAACGTGAATACCAAGAATCTACAAGTTCAGGAAGCAAATAGTCCGTATAAAATCAGCTATGCTCTCATTTAATGGTCTCGTTTCATTCGTGTTTGTGTGCAGCTTGAATTAATTCTAACTAGGCGTTTTAAATATATGGACAATGTTTAGTCATCGAATTTAAAAAAAAGTTCTAAGAGTGAAAGATACCAATAAAAACACAATAATTTGTAGCTTTGAAATTATCATATAAAAACTATGTATTCCGGCTACTTAAGAAAGTATATTAAGCATGAAAGACACCATAAAAACAAGAAATTTTAGATGAGTATATTACTGTCAGAACTATGAATCTATGAATGATGCTAAAAATCTATGAAATGTCAATAGCTTGCTAACGTAAATATTTTCGTTCATCCTCTATCTCTCAGGTAAAAACTAGAATTGTCATTGAGTAACACTCCCCACCCCTTTAAACGCCACCCTCCACCAACCTTTTTTCTGTTACTCGCATATAAGTTTCTCGGAAATACCTGAAATCTCTCTCCTTCTTCTAGAGCAGTGGTTCCCAACCTGGGGGCAATCGGTCCCAAGTGGGCGATTTGGGTTATCAGGGGGGCAATAAATAATTGGGAGGCGATGAGTATTCAAAGGGGGAAAAATTAAAATAGTACTGTACAGTAGAAGTTACTGTCAACTTAATTTTTTCCAGATTCCAATTTTAAAATGAAAACATGTACTCCTGTTTTTTAAATGTACGTCAATGATCTTAATTAATTACTTCACTTCTTTGTTCTTAAAAAAATCTGTAAAAAATGTACATTTTAATTTTTTTTCTATTTTATTTAAGAGTGACCGGATAAAACTGATTTGGTTATTTTTATATACGGTAATAAAATTGTTTAAAATAATAAAACTGCTTTATTATTTACACTTTACTTCAAATTAAAATTAGGCATACAATTAAAATGAAAAGGGGACGATAGGTGTTAGTCAACCTCCAGAAAGGGAAGATGGGCCACAAAAGGTTGGGAACCACTGTTCTAGAGGATAGTAATTCTACCTGCTTGTTAACTTCCTGTAAGAGAAAAGAGTAATATTTATTTTTTATATTTATTCGCATCACTTTTTCCAAATTTCTGTCTAATTTTTTTATTTAATTATTCCATGGTTTTATTAAATTTTTGGCCAGGCACAATCGGTTGGAATATTGATACCTTAAATTTGACACAATAAATATTTTACTATCATTCATGATAGTTAAGATATCATCAGAATAAGAATAACCTTTTAGTGAATGGGTAAAATGCGGGTTGCGGGTTGCCCCTTCAACTGTAAAGCTCCTTCTCTAATACTATCCCCACCCCATTCCCAACACAAGAAATTTCCTAATCCCTTTACAAAAATAATTTCTTTTAGAGGGTGGTGGAGTGTATATTATAAATGTGCTGTGGGGCGAATTATTTTTAAATCCGCCACTGTTTGGTTGTACACTACAAATTCATAGCTCATTCTGTTGGAGTTGTGTGTTCGTAACGTAATTATATTCAATTTAAACAAATCTAAAATGGACCCTGTAATTTCGATAGAAGGTGAAAGCAGGGTAAGTTTACTTTATATTTATAAAAACACTATATTTTTTGGTAAACGAAAGCTCAATAATAAAGTTTATTGCAAATGCAAAGAAACTCAATGCGGAAGTACGGCTGTGTTGGAACAACGGGTGACTAGATTTTAATGAAGAGTGCTACAGCACACAACCATCCTGCAGTTCCAGTGGCAGTTCAAGTTTTGAAATTAAAACAAGAATTAAGGCAGAAATCGATGACCCGACATGAACCAGTCAGATTTATTTATGAGCAGTCGTGCGAAAGGTAGGTAAAATCATGTTATTTTTTGAAAGTGTTTATTTAGGGTTACTATACGCCCTTTTTCCTTGTAAATGTTTTTTCTTTGTGACTTATTTTGTAAGCAATGTATCTCCACTCCAATTTTTACTATAAGGATGTTTTAAAAACTACATTTTTTTTCGGCCAATATTGGTAACACTTTAAGTTTATTATTATTATTATTTTATAGGTCTTGATATAATTTACATTAAAAGTGACAGAGGCAGGCAGGCAGGCATGGCAGGGCAAGGCAGGGCAGGGCAGTGCAGGGCAGGGCAGGGCAGGGCAGGGCAGGGCAGGGCAGGGCAGGGCAGGGCAGGGCAGGGCAGGGCAGGGCAGGGCAGGGCAGGCCAGGCCAGGGCATGCCAGGGCAGGCCAGGGCAGGCCAGGGCAGGCCAGGTCATGCCAGGGCAGGGCAGGCCAGGGCAGGCCAGGGCATGCCAGGGCATGGCAGGCATGTATGTGTGTGTGTGCATTTGTGTGTACATGCGTGTGTGTACGCGTGTGTACGCATGTGTGTACGCGTGTGTGTACGCGTGCATGCGTGCGTGCGTATATGCATGTATGTATGCGTGCTTGTATGTATGTATGTATGTATGTATGTATGTATGTATGTATGTATGTATGTGTGTATGTATGTATGTATGTATGTAAGTATGTATGTGTGTGTGTGTGCGTGAGTGCGTGCATGCATGCATATATGTATGTATGTATGTATAATTGAAAGTAAATCTAGTAACTTTACTAGCTGTCAGATCTTACTAAAAAAAATTGGACTAAACACTAGTACACTGATAAGCCCTGGTTTTCATAAAAAGTTTTATAGATAAAAAACTTATTAGTTTTAATTTCACGTATTCATACGTGAAGTCATGTGATCTGCAGCTTAAACTTTAAATTTATATCATCAATACCTATAAAATAATAATAATAATAATAATAATAATAATAAAATTTTATTAACACTTGACGCAAAAAAGTGGTCATATTTTTTAAAAGGCGCTGTCTATGATTAAGGCTTATATATATCTCGCAATTTCGCACACGCACAAACAATATAACTTAAAACAGTATATTGACAAACAGAGCTGCTTAAATCATTCTCATAGTTCAAAAACATTATAATATTAAGTAATTTATATTGAGTGTACAAATCATAATAATAATGTATGAGAAAATGTGTTAAATGTATTGCGCATGCCAAATTTGTTGTTTCATATTATTTTTTATATGGTATCCAGATGCGGGCCATCGGGTGGGATTTCCAGCTGCTGGATCATTGATGCTTCGAGCTAGAAGGAGTCTTCAACCTCCCGTCCCATCTGGTTTGGAAGAGCTTTCAGACCTATTGAAGATAAAGAATGGGCTCATTTGGGCCATACGAGGAACGATAGCGGAGTACCTTTTTTACACGGCACGCTTACTGGGAGACAATTTCGAATGTATAGTATTTATTTCACCCCAACTTGGCCAGGTCCTTCAAACATCGCTACTTTCAAGGCACTGCCGAGACAGCTGAAAGCAAAGCAACTGTTGATTATACATGGGGTGCAGTCTGGAAAATTAAGTATAAAGCCTCGTAATTTGGGGAAACTCACATACTTTTGACCTGATACAAATGAATTAAATAATATGCACTCTAAGGACAACACTATTAGGTGTTCCTTCAATGCCCGAAAATTTCATCTGTCATTTTTGTTGATGGCATCTCCGAAATTTACCAAGTTAAAGTCTGCAATAGCTATTTCAAAATAAATTTTACCCTGGATTGAACAAGGGGTAAATATTTTCTTTTCTTTTATATATCATGTACCTTAGTAGAAAATAAAACCAATTTTCTAAGCACAGGGATGTAGCCAGGGGGGTTTTGCCTCCCCCGCCCTCACCGATATCTCGGATCATAGGTGTTAGAAGACAGTAGAAGTTAATTTTATCATAGGCAAGAGCTATACTTAGCAAGACCAAAACAAAACTGCACAAGTAAATTGAATTGATTAGAAGCAAAGCACAAGATAGTTCTGGCTGGTGCCTTGCTAGAGCGGTGATCTGGCTACAATAATGTAATCACAAATATTTAAAATAGTAACTGTTTGAGTATGTCGGTACACTCCATTTTTATATTTTATTTATATTTTTGTATTTTAGAAAACATAATATTTTTAGCGCTTTTCTAATATGGTATTTCCGCTTGAAAATATTCTATAAACTATAGTCTATCAATACTATGGTATGATTGTATGAGTTAAGAGATCCGTGATTTAAAACAATGTCTATGTGTACTTGCACTGGTTGCTAGAGGTGGGGGGGAGAGGGGTTGAACAACAGGGATTGTTGGGGCGGGTGGGGGGTATGATCAGACCAATAGATGGGTGAAGGTGAATCTTTCATTTGGATGACCCCGCACCCCCCAAAATGAAATCCTGGCTAAATCACTGTTAACGCAAATAAATTACAAAACTAAAAAAAATAAATTATTAAGAGATTTTGGTTGCCATAAATTTGTAATTTTTTACTTTTATTTTCAGACATATGCCGCAGTCTATGTTATCATAACAAGGAAAACCATAGCAGCGTATGCCTTGGTTTTTGAACCTATAAAATATTCTTTGGGAATCAATCCTGATACTATTGTCGCAGATTATGAAGAGAGCCTAAGAAATGAATTGAGAAATGCTTTTCCTCGCACGTCTCTGAAGGGATGCTGGTTTCACTTTGTTCAGGTCAGTTTGTCTATTGGCAACATTATCTAGGTTTACACAAAACCAAGTATTTGTCGTGTAAAACACCCCTAAGGTACCCATTTGGAAGTAAATAAACAGTTTTTCA
This sequence comes from Timema podura, assembly GCA_033556935.1. NCBI lineage: Eukaryota > Metazoa > Arthropoda > Insecta > Phasmatodea > Timematidae > Timema > Timema podura. The sequence continues at coordinate 38,683,749 of JAVRXN010000014.1, read as the reverse complement.
ATATTTATAATTTTTGAAAAATAATTAACAGGTAAAATATCCTTCAATAGATTTTTATTAAAAAAAACAGTAAGTAGTATTATTTGTCATGTCATAAAGCTTTCTACTATCTTCAACTGCTAACTTTTCTCACACCAGTCGGGGACCTATCTGTGTTCCTCTTCGTAATCACCATCTCACACTTCTTAACATTGAACCTCATTCCATACAGATTCACCACTTAATCCCATACATTCAACTGCTCCTGAACATCTTCATCCTCATTGGCCCATACCATCACGTCATCTGCAAACACCATTACTTTCATACTTAACATATTATAGGTATATAAATGTAATATTAAAACCGTAATGAGGCGAGATGAAAATAAATGTAATAAAATAATATATAACATTTTAATAAAAATAAGTTGAAAAAGACTCCTGGGTATGGGAGTCGAACACAGGACCTTTGGATTAGTGCACCATTGCTCTTGTAGCTGACGATTTTCCTCAAGTTCAACACAAGACTCCTACTTAAAATATGAGTAAAGAACAACCCTGGGCACGGGACGATTCCTGGATAGCTCAGTGGTAGAGTATTGAGGAGCTAAGCCAAAGGTCCTTGCTTAAATTCCTGTGTTCAAGTGTCTTTTAAAACTCATTTAACTTAATTTAATTCTGGTCACCTCCATTCGGACATTTCCGTAACTAAATAAATTTACACCTTGTGTGTTGATATTCATAAAATAAGATATTATTTGTAATTTTCACCGCATCTTAGTACCTGTTCGGGCTATATGCTTAGGCATACATGCATAACACTAATGGATATTGATAATGAAGGTAGAATTTAGAGGAAATGTATTCGTAATGAAAATTCACCATAGCCATGGTTTAACACCAGCCCAATGTGAAACACCTCGGTGTATTATCAAAATCACAACAGGTTCCAAAGTTGAATAATCCATATATATTTATCTAAAACACCAAATTTATGCCATTATATCTGTTTATTTTATCTATGAGATTAGTCAATATAGAACTGAAGCACCTCTTTTTTGCGAGTATGAATATCACTGCTTGGTTTAAATTTAACTCTACCAACTTCTTTTTTTTCTCTATAGAGCATTTTTAGAATGCACAAGAAAGAACCAGCAACTTTCAGGACAGCTGTTACATCTCTGCTAAACCAATGAGAATGCAAGAGATGTGTTTAAAATGATAAAGATTCTACCTCTGGTTCCATTTGATCAAGTAGTGGGGATAGTGTTTATTGAAATAAAGTTTATTACAAGAAGAAACAACTTGAATGAAGAACTCTACCGGTTATTCCGTTATATCCATAACTATTGGATAATCCGGGTTACACCCAATGAGTTATACGTTTAAGGGACAGCCCATGCGAACCAACAATTCTGTGGAGTCTTTCAACCACAGGCTCAACAATCGCATCGGGAGTTCATATCCAGGGGTATTTGAATTTATTGGTGAATTTGAAACTTTAGTATATTTGTTCTCAGCGATTTTAATTCAAAAATTGCTGTATTCTTTTTTATTTGAATTTTATATAATGAGTAATAAGTAAATTTAAATCACCCCCGAAACACATTATTAGTTATAGTTTCCAGTTAATGATCAAATGGTTTGGAGATCACTATTAGTGGATTACAAACCAATCATAGCTTATAGATTGTATAAATTCAAACACATACAGCATTTAATAAAATTAGTGTGATAACTAGTAAATCCAATTGTATAGTAGTTAATAACTGTCACATTAAATATTTCTACACACAAATGAGTTAGACTGGCATGTTTGATTTTAATTAGAGAAATTATGATTTGAAGTGTCGGGTGAATGTGTCTCCATGAGAATACTTGGGTATTTGTTTTAAGTTTATCTATCATATTTGTCCTTGTATTAATGTTTGTGTCAAAGGAGACCTAAAAAAAAAGTAAAACACCATAATAAATAATAGACTTAAAAATATTAAATTATATACTCATTTTATATTTTATTTTACAGATAAGTTAACAAAAATCATTTCAACTAAAGAGAGTAGGTATGTTCAATCGATGCATTTAATGGCTTTGATTATACATCGATTTATAACTTAAATTATGAAGAATTTACGCATAGGTGATACACAAGCAAATCTTGATTATGGCAGTGTGATATCCTGATCACAATGAAGCATTGTGATTCCAATATGGAGACGAGCTTGTGAGGAGATGAGGGCCGTTCTTAACACCCAAACTAGCGCCAGAGCTGGTCGCATCAGAGGTGGTTGCGCCTGAGCTGGTCACGGCAGAGGTGGTTGCGCCTGAGCTGGTCGCGGCAGAGGTGGTTGCGCCTGAGCTGGTCAAGTGAGAGAGTGGAATTTGTAAAGACAAGCACTCTACATGTGCTATGATGCCATGTAATCAAGAGCTGTGTGCAGTGTATACTGGTGCCTACAAATTTTGAATTATGGTTATTTTAGGTATAATTTTTGTAGAGCATCCACTCAAAGGTTTAATAGAATATTTTTCTTGAAATCATTTTAAACGACAGATTTTTTGACGATTTTTTTAAAATATAAAGCTATTATTTTATTAGTTTGAAATTTGAAATGTGTTTATATTACATATAAAGGAACTAGTTATTTAAAATAGGCCAGGAACATAATCCAATAAATATATAACAAAGTAAAAATTGAAATTGCATTAAGATAGATTTATAAAAAAAGAAATTACTTGTTTACGGTTGAAAAATATATCAATCTCTGATCTTATTGATACTCAGGTCTGCCCCAATTGTATTTTTTTCCTAAGCTGCTATCGTAATTTTAGGACCATCCTAAAATGTACTTGAGTGAATTATTTTATTTTCAAAATGAATTATTAGTAGATATATAGGTTGAAAATATAGAAATAAAATTAGTTTATTTCTAGCTGTAGTGCTATTTCTGTACACTTTTCTTAGGTTTTAATAGTTAACAATGTATCTACCCTATTTTCCAAATTTCATTTAAATGTTATCTGGTGTTGTATGAACAAACTTAACTTATTTATAATTGTTGTATTCATCTTATTTATTTCTTTCATCTTTCACCTTGTTCTAGTTCATCAATCAATTACATTTAATAGCTTTGTAACTTATTTTGACACCCGTATCGGTGATAGAGGTAATAGAAGCGATTTCCAGCGATGAGAAGGTCAAGTTTCTAATCCTATGCCTCAGACAAGGAGAGACATATCCACAACCGCTAGATGAAACGTAGTGCGATTCTTTTCAACGATATACTCATTTGACGGTTGAGATCACTATATCGTTCTAATATAATAAAATAATCTTATACTGAAAGAGTTTTTAGTGTAATTTTGTTTTTTATTACCTTTTACTAAAATTAGGAGATAATTAATTTTCCATACCAACACGAGTTATTGGAAGAGTGAAATTGGACTAAACATTAGAATATCTTTATTTTCTAATCCTAAAAAGCGCGTTTATTAGATAAGCTTTATTTTCAGACTTATTTTACTATAAACTGATTTAAATCATATTTGCTAACTCTCATTGCACATCAGTATTAAATAATGTTGAATATAATCATAACCGTGTTTAAAATAAAAAGATAATGAATATACCGAGAATATACTCAGGAAACTCTTTTCATTGTTTTCTATGCACTTAACCTTTTTTTTTTTAGTTTATAAAACAACATATCACTTGTTTAATTTGAATGTATCAATATGACAACCAAATTTAAAAAATAAATGCAACATTTACAACATAAGTATTTACAACAATGGATTAGGAATGATGAGGGTAAGACTTTATGGAAATGTGTCCGTAATTGCGTGGAAAGCGTTTTTCACCTTAAATACTTATAATTCTCTAATTATACTCGATCAGTATTCGGGCATTTATATCCACGTTATTTGCAGACCAGTCTAATGAAAAAGTGAATCTTAAAGAAATGTGACCACAGATGCTGGTCACAAAATATTTTATATAATAATTCATTTACAAGTTAATTTTCAGGACTGCGTGTTGTTTACGTTTAAACACTGTAGAAGCACTGGCAGTGTATATTAGGATACAACACTCTTAATTGTTGTTAAATAAACGTGGATGCGGCGGTTCAAGGGATTACCGCTCGCTACCTGATCTATTGTACTCGGAGAGGCAGAAGCTCCAAGTTTTCAGTGTGACCCAGGCAGATATACCGAGGATTTTTTAATTGAATGGTTCCCACACGAATGGACGTACGTTTCCTCCAAGTCCTCCCTTCCTCATCCATAGTCTACAAGTGTGGATAGCACAGATGGATATTAAGAAACGGTGAAAAGTGAAAAGAGTTTTCTCTTCAATAAATCATTATAATTAAAACTATGTACGGTATTTTTTTTTATCACCCGTTCAATTTATCCACATTATAACTAAACTTGTAGGGATGATGAAGATGGAATATAAATCCACCGAACTCTAGTTCGTGTGGAGTTAAAGTGTAAAAACTATTATAGAAAAAAGTACCCTAAGTACAGATGACTGGGACAGAGAATAATCTCGATCAAACACTCACAAGCAATTTGTATGAGACAGTTTGGACATTATTTTTTGATTGCACTCACGACTAATCATTTTGATTAAAAGATTTTGTGGGTGTATTAATCAAATCATAACTAAGAAACACCAATGATTTAAGACAGGTTAAATGATTCGGCCATGTTGTTTATACTACTACTACTAGACTTGTACGAACTACTAACACGGGTAATATATATATATTCAATTCAATACAGAAACCTGATATCTAATTTTTCTTGCAAACGATAAACCTACTTATGATACACTAATACTTAAGGTATATTGGGTGCATAGTGTTAAAGATGTATTAAGAACCTATTTGTACATAAATATATATTACTGGTTTGTTCAGGTGTTTTTATTTCACGATGGACAAGCTTAGACTTCGAACAAAGTGAGCTATAATTTTATATATATATATATTATTTATTTTTATTAGCTTTATAATTTTTATAGTGCTGTTTTTCATTTAAATATAGGATGTTATAAAGTTAATATAAGTTAAGCAGTTGTCTATTTAATTTGACAATTTTTTAATGAGTTCCATCCCTAAAGGTTTACTCACGAGATTCCATTGGATAAAAGGCTATGTAGGTGGACTACGTTTGAGATAGCGGCTTGTTTAGTAAGAATCATAATACCTCTAGCAATAGAAGATATATGATAAGGATGGGGAATTGAAACAGCCGTTGGTCTGGATGGAGACCAATGAGTGGAAGTACTTCCTCTCACAAGGGCGTAGCATTATAATTTTTCTAACGATTTCCACTAGAAAATGTTTCTATAAACGTAAAATTTTATAACCCTTAGAAAAATATATTAGTCTGCTTTAATCCCAATTACTCAGATCATTCTAATAAAGGGCCTTTGTTTTCCATTAGCAACAGAATATAGGGATGAAAATTTTTGAAATCTTCACAGAGATAATTTACAATCTGGAATTTTAATAAGGTCTTTGTGAAATTATTAAACACAAATCTAAGTCCACTTGCAAAATAGTTTTTTTTGTGTCAAACTTATTTCAAGCTAACTTTTAAATTAGGGTTGACAAACATACGGACTAAATGGATTTCTCCAGAGAGAAAATATATTCTCATATTAAACGAATTTTCTTACTTTTTATTATTTCCCTTTTTTATGTAGCTTTAATATCTTCACCACCAAGGTCCAAATTTAATGTTATGCAAGTTTAAATATTGAACAGCTGTTCCTTCTTTGCTCAAACAATGAGAATGCAAGATATGTTTTGAAAGTGTTAATGATTCTAACTCTAGTTACAGTAGATCGAATATTGGAAGTGTATATTGAAATAAAGTTTATTTCAAGACGAAACAACTTGAATGGAGAACTTTACCAGTTATTCCGTTATATCCATAACTATTGGGTCAACCGCGTTACATCAAATGATCTCTCCGTGTATGGGCAGCCTTTCTGAACCAACAACTCTGTTGAGTCTTTCTACCACAGGCTCAACAATCGCATCGGGAGTTCACATCCAGGGTATTTGAATTTATTGGTGAGTTCTAAACTTTAGTATATTTGTCCTCAGAGATTTTAATTCAAAATTTGCTTTCATATTTGTTATTTGAATTATATATAAGGGGAATTCTCTAGTTAATGATCAAATAGTTCTTAACTCACTATTAGTGGACTACAACAAATTATAGCTTATAGATTGTGGAAAATTCACACACATACAGTATTCAATAATAATCTTGTAATAACAAGTAAACCCAATTGTATATTAGTTAATAACTGTTACATTAACTATTTTTATAAGCCAATGAGTTTGATTGGTGTGTTTGATTATTTTAAGAAATAATGAATTGAAAAGTCAGGTGAATTGGTCTCTATGAGAATACTTTAGAATTGGTTTTAGGTTTATTTATCATATTTGTTCCTTGTATTAATGTGTGTGTCAGACGGGAACTTAAAAAGCCATCAAAACGCCATACTAAATAATAAACTTAAAACTAATGAGTTAAATCCTCAATTTATATTTTATTTTCAGATTAGCTCACAAAAAATAAAGTCAACTGTAATAAGTAGGTTTGTTCAATCGATGCATTTAGTGGCCTCGACTAAACGTCTTTGTAGAACTTAAATTATACAAGATTTACGCATAGCTGATTCACAAACAAACCTTTATTATGGCAGTGTTATATACTGATAACACTGAAGCATTGTGATTCCAATTCGGAGAGGAGCTTGCGAGGAGATGCAGGGCCGTTCTTCACAACCCAACTAGTGCCAGAGTTGGTCGCGGAAGAGGTGCTCACGCCAGAGCTGGTCAAGCGAGAGTGTGGAATTTGTAAAGAGGAACATTCGAAGTGTGCGATGGTGACATGTGGTCAAGGGCTGTGTGCAACATGTACCGGTTCATATCGGTACCTACAAATTTTAAATTAGGTTAAGTTAGGTGTCATTAATGTAGAGCAACCACTCAAATGTTTATTATAATTTTTTTTGTGAATCATTTTAACCTATAGATTTTTTGAGAATATAAAGGTGTTATATTATTAGTTGGAACTTTGTAATGTGTTTATGTCACATATAAAGGACAGACTTATTTAATATAGATCAAGTACATGAACCGATAAATACATAAAAAAGTAAATATAATAAATGGCATGGCATTAGTTTTTTAAAATATTAAATAATATGTTTAATGTTGATATAGGGTAAAGGGCCAAATTATGAGATACATTTGTTGGAGTGATTTTTTGTCCTTTAAATGAATAGTTAACTGCACCATTTCTTTTAGAGAAGCGTACATTATCTGGCTAACATTATCAAATTTGAAATTTGTTCTATGTTTCATACAACTCAAGGAAAAAAAATAACTCAAAACTCGCATATGAATAACTTCGGAAAAGGTGTTTCTAATATAAGACACTTAGGGATCCAAATATTAGAACCATCTTATATTACAGGAACTTAGTTTTTGAAATCAGAATACCATAATATTTTAAATTAAAAGGTTTCCAACACAGTTTCTTAAAATGAATATTTATTTGAACAAAATTGTAAGTAAGAAACACATGAGATATTATGCCAACTTGAAGAGTGGTTTCTTCATCAAAATTAATTCCAAGCAATGAATTTTTTCTCTTCACAAAACAGGATTGAAATATTGCAACAGTAATGAAAAGGAATGTTCAAATGTCCTGATATGGGCCACACAAGAAAATGGAGTTTCGCTTGTCACCGCATTCCTCGTGAAACCACTGAAAACACTGTGCACATTTTCTCCATTTTTCTCCACCACGGTTCTTTGAAAACAAACCACAGCACAGTACGCTTTCAGCATCACATTCATCCATTTCTTTAGAATCATCAGAATTGAAGTCAGAGTCAGAATCTTGTAGGTGTGGCTCTTCGTCATCTTCAGTGCTTGACTCACTGGGTGGGGATTGAGCTTGTTTAGGTCACCTCTTCTTTGTTTGTTTGATACTTATTCTGGTTTTTTCTTAGAAGTTGAAGCTTCAGAGTAAAACATGAAAACTGTTTTGGTTTTAGATGTTGAAACTGCAGAGGTTGCAGGCTTGGAGTTAGGGACAGTGGTTCTCTTTCCTGTTTCATCAAGCTTCTTCTTCTGGTTTTCCGCCTTTTTTGCTGCTTTCTCCATTAACATATTTTTATAATAGGAGGTGGTAGCTACAGCAGCAGACCCTATACTTCCAGTACTTGTGGGAGTACAGGTTTCTTTCCCAACTTAACATTCAATAACTCGCCAATACTTGGTGAATACTTGGAATACCTCTATATCGTTCATTTGGGAACAACATAAATCCTTGAAGCTCTCAAATAACCCATTTTATTTTCTCGAACAGCAGTCACAGCCTCGGCCTTAGCCTCTTTGTCCCACACCATTCTCTTCTTCTCCTTTGTAGGCGGCATCTGCAAAACAACAATATTGTAATTATAATATTGTATAATATGTTATTTCTATATTATTGTATATTGTATATTATTAAGGCAATAATTTATACAACAATAAAATAAGGCATCGACAATCAACAGAGTTCTAACAAAAGTGTGAAAAGAAGTGGTTCTTTATATGAGATATTTCTCAAATAAGGGAACCACCTAATATCTAATATTAAGGAAATGCATGCTGAAACATTGTGTGGCAATAAATAGAAGACAAACAAAATGCGTCAAAACTAATGACACTACATTATTCCTTACTATAAATACTGAACGTTTTTATATAACTGAATGATAAAAAATAACTTACCTTGCCTCCAAAAACTTGTGTTGAAAACAATCAACAAAAACTTCAGAATGAGTGAGAATACGTGGTCTTTTTTTTACTGATATAACAGTCAAAGATGGCGTGGTCTTGAACTGCCTTTTATGGGGTCCATGGGGCACCTCTTAGGTAGGCAAATTGCTACTAGAGTGCTCTTGCTTGTTCACCTGATACTGTAAAGTCTCATATTAGGGCACTATCTCATAATAGGCTCCCTTACCCAGTATATCTAGCTTTGATCTTATTGATTTTCCGCTCTGCCTCATTCATATTTTTTCTTAAGCTGATATCATAGTTTAGAAGTATCCTAGAATGAATTAGAGTGAACTTTTTTATTTCCAAAATGAATTATTAGTAGATATATTAGGTGAAAGTATAGAAATAAATTAATTTATTGGTTACTATCTGTAGTGCTGTTTTTTTAAAGTTGTTTTAAGATTTTAGAAGTTAATAATGTAGCCATCCACTTTTCAAAATTTCATTAACTATTACTATAAGCCAATGTGTTAGACTGGCGTGTTTGATTTAATTTAAGAAATTATGATTTGAAAAATCAGGTGAATTGGTCTCAATGAGAATACTTTAGAATTGGTTTAAAGTTAATTGGTTTTATTTATTCCTTGTATTAATGTGTGTGTCAGACGGGAACTTAAAAAGCCATCAAAACGCCATACTAAATAATAAACTTAAAACTAATGAGTTAAATCCTCAATTTATATTTTATTTTCAGATTAGCTCACAAAAAATAAAGTCAACTGTAATAAGTAGGTTTGTTCAATCGATGCATTTAGTGGCCTCGACTAAACGTCTTTGTAGAACTTAAATTATACAAGATTTACGCATAGCTGATGCACAAACAAACCTTGATTATGGCAGTGTTATATCCTGATAACACTGAAGCATTTTGATAACAATCCGGAGAGGAGCATGCGAGGAGATGCAGGGCCATTCTTCACAACCCAACAAGTGCCAGAAGTGGTCGCGGAAGAGGTGGTCACGCAATAGCTGGTCAAGCGAGAGTGTGGAATTTGTAAAGAGGAACATTCGAAGTGTGCGATGGTGACATGTGGTCAAGGTCTGTGTGCAACGTGTACCGGTGCATATCGGCACCTACAAATTTTAAATTAGGTTATGTTAGGTGTCATTAATGTAGAGAAACCACTCAAAAGTTTCTTAGAATTTTTTTTGTGAATCATTTTAACATATAGATTTTTTGACAATATAAAAAGGTTATAATATTAGTTGGAACTTTGTAATGTGTTTATGTAAGGCTTGGTTTATATTCATGCATAATTCATAACTAATAGCGAATAGTGTATAGTGTATAGTGCGCAAGAAGTTAAAATACATTATTTAAATGATGGCGTCAATAATCTATTTATAGTGAATAGTGAAATAGTTCACAGTGCATAAAGTTGATTTAACTTTAACTTTTCTTATATTTTATGCACGAGTTGTGAAACGATATTCTTGCGAGAAAAATATAGCCAATAGAATTTATGGAAAACATAATTCGATATTTTTCAAAAATTTTTTTATAAGTTAGAAGTTGGTTGCCATTTTGGGCTTTAATTATCATTAAATAATTTTATATTGTAATTTAACTTGAAAATGAGTGAAAATGAAAGTGGCATTGAATATACGGTTGAATTTACAGAAGATGGTTTTGTGTCTGTTGCTTGGGGAAGGAACCCCGCACCTCTTATTAATGTAGTTTTTGTACTTGCTTTGCTCACTTGGGAATTTTTATGGTTTAAAACAACAGGAGTTTGAAAATTCATTGTCTAAACCCACATAAACCCCTCAAAAAAATACATTTCGTGCAAAGCCCTTGTACTCTAGCCTCATTTCATCCAACCACTAAACCAGATTGTCCTCAAATGAAGATAAATAATTCAAACATACTATTAAATATAGAAGGATGGGTTCTATAATATTCAATTACCAGTGATGATAAAAATCAAAAAATGAAATTCTAGATGGTCTGCCATTAAATGCTAAATATATAAATTCAGATTAATACTATTTAATAACCAGTACCAATATTTATCTCTCAGATTATAATACAGCTAGTAAAATTGGCGTGTTAAAGGGAACAAGGATATTATATTTGTAAGTATGTAAATTATTTTGAAGAATTGACATATCTATAGAGGTAGTATCCTTAAAATACCACGCACGGAAGGAGATCACCTCTCAAACAAATAACAATCGTTATGAATGTCTTATTGACTACGTTGTATTATACACCTTAGTAATTTTCTTATGAATTGTGCACTATACACTATGCGCTATTCACTATTAGTTATGAGTTATGCATAAATATAAAATAAGCCCAACATATAAAGGACAGAATTATTTAATATCGATCAGGAACATAATCCAATAAATACATAAAAAGGTAATTATAATAGTTAGCATGGCGTTAGTTTTTACTTTCTCTCTATCTTACAGGTAGAGAAAGTATTGTGATCGTCAAAAAAATCGAACTCGAGATTTTGATGAATTTTGACGTTTCATGACTTCCTGAATCCGAAAAAGTGGTTTTTGAATTTCCGTCTGTCTGTCTGTCTGTCTGTCTGTACCTCCAACTAGAGCCTAAACTATTTTACCGATTGAGCTGAAACTTGATATCTAGGGTTTTCATAGGGTTGCCCCGAGGGGTTTTTGGAATTGGATATCTACCCCTAAAATTAAGGGTAGTTTACTGAAGGGCAAAAAGTGAAAAAGTCGATTTTCTCAAAATCGGCTCTAACGATTTTGAATAAATTTCATTTATGAACATAAATAAATATTCCAAACAAAATGGCTACTCTCAATATTTCGGCAAAATCGTTTTAAGGGCTCCGGTCTGATGCGTAAATTAACATTTTTTATAATAGCTCCGAAACTATTTGAGATATGGAATTACTTAGCATTACAAATATGTATATATATTTATAATACAAATATTTTATTCGAAACATATTTTTATAAAATCAATAACTTTCAATATATACGCAATTATATATATATTTTTAACTTTTTGGGCATTAAAGCTTAAGTATTGCGACCGTAAGAAAAACTAACCTGAAATGTTGATGGATATCGACGTCTCATGACCCCCCGAACCCTTAAAAATAGTCTTTGCAATGCCGTCTGTCTGTGTGTCTATTAAAACTTAAAATTAAGGGTAGTTTACTGAAGGGCAAAAAGAGAAAAAGTCGATTTTCTCAAAATCGGCTCTAACGATTTTGATTAAATTTCATTTATGAACATAAATAAATATTCCAAACAAAATGGCTACTCTCAATATTTCGGCAAAATCGTTTTAAGGGCTCCGGTCTGACGCGTAAATTAACATTTTTTATAATAGCTCCGAAACTATTTGAGATATGAAATTACTTAGCATTACAAATATGTATATATATTTATAATACAAATATTTTATTCGAAACATATTTTTATAAAATCAATAACTTTCAATATATACGCAATTATATATATATTTTTAACTTTTTGGGCATTAAAGCTTAAGTATTGCGACCGCAAGAAAAACTAACCTGAAATGTTGATGGATGTCGACGTCTCATGACCCCCCGAACCCTTAAAAATAGTCTTTGCAATGCCGTCTGCCTGTGTGTCTATTAAAACTTAAAATTAAGGGTAGTTTACTGAAGGGCAAAAAGAGAAAAAGTCGATTTTCTCAAAATCGGCTCTAACGATTTTGATTAAATTTCATTTATAAACATTAATAAATATTCCAAACAAAATGGCTACCCTCAATATTTCGGCAAAATGGCTTTAAGGGCTCCGGTCTGATGCGTAAATTAACATTTTTTTAAATAGCTCCGAAACTATTTGAGATATGAAATTACTTGGCATTACAAATATGTTATTATATTTATAATACAGATATTTTATCCGAAACATATTTTTATAAAATCAATAACTTTCAATCTATACGCAATTATATGAATTTTTTTAACTTTTTGGACATTAAAGTTTAAGTATTGCGACCGTAAAAAAAAAACTAACCTGAAATGTTGATAAATGTCGACGTCTCATGACACCCCGAACCCTTAAAAATGGTCTTTGCAATGCCGTCTGTCTGTGTGTCTATAAAAACTTAAAATTAAGGGTAGTTTTACTGAAGGACGAAAAGAGAAAAATTTGGTTTTCTCAAAATCTGCTCAAACGATTTTGATTAAAATTCGTATCTAGGCGTTGATTAAGATTATAAATAAACTGTCTATTTTCATTTTCCTATGAAAATGATTTTTAGGGTACATTACAGAAGCGTTAATTTCCGTATCTCCACAACTATTGGAGAAACTAAACAACTTATCATTGCAAAATTGTAGGACTATTAGAAATAAAAAACTTTTATTTGACATATATTTTTATAAAAACAGCAGTTTCTGAGATATTTGCAAATATATTAATACAATTTTGTGAGCTTTAGTTGTAAACATATACTACTTAAGTCTTAACGCAATAATACTCCAATGCCATAGAGTAATTAAATATAAGTAAGTATCTAAAAAAAGTATGTTATTTTCCTTAAATCTCTTAGGAGAAATGTTTGCATAGCAATGATCTATCTCCATTTTAGACTCAATAGTCAATATTTACATTTTTTATTGGTCAAAATGTATAAATGAATAATTAAATATCAATGCGATGACTTGAAGATCTGCAACACCTTTTAAAATGTTAAAATTTTAACCAGAAATCGAATTTTTAATACGAAGTGTTGACCCTTGTGGAAGACATTAAACTGTTTGAAATGTTCTTAGGTGGACAAAGATGCGCCTCTTTTCTCATTGATTCTATATCATTATATATTATTTTATGCGTGTTCTTATGTGGATTGGTGATGATACAATGTACATTATTCCGTTCAGAAATCTTACGAGTTTATAGAAAGAGAGAAAGTCTGTGCGGTGTGCCGTACCATTTATTTAAAATAAGAAATAACATGTTTACTGTTGACATATATATCTAGCTCTGATCTTATTGATATTCCGCTCTTCCTCATTCATATTTTATTCCTTAAAATGATATCATTGTTTTAGATGTATCCTAGAAAGTATTATAGTGACATTTTTTATTTCCAAAATGATATTTAATTAGTAGATATATTAGTTGAGAGTATAGAAATATGTTAATTTATTGCTTACTATCTGTAATGCTGTTTTTTTAAATTTGTCTTAAGATTTTAGTAGTTAATAATGTAGCCATCCTATTTTTTAAATTTCATTAACTATGACTATAAGCCAATGTGTTTGAATGGCGTTATTGATTTAATTTCAGAAATTATGAATTGAAAAGTCAGGTGAATTGGTCTCTATGAGAATACTTTAGAATTGCTTTAAAGTTTATTTATCATATTTGTTCCTTGTATTAATGTATATGTCAGACAAAAACTTAAAAAGCATGCAAAGAACAATACTAAATAATAAACTTAAAACTAATAAGTTAAATCCTCAATTTATATTTTATTTTCAGATTAACTCACAAAAAAAAATTCAACCGAAGTGAGTAGATTTGTTCAATCGATGCATTTAGTGGCCTCGACTAAACGTTATTGTAGAACTTAGATTATACAAGATCTACACGTAAATGATTCACAAACAAACCTTGATTATGGCAGTGTTATATCCAGATAACACTGAAGCATTGTGATTCCAATCCGAAGAGGTACTTTCGAGGAGATGTAGGGCCGTTATTGGCTACCCAACTAGCACCAGAGTTGGTCGCGGAAGAGGTGCTCACGCCGGAGCTGGTCAAGCGAGAGTGTGGAATTTGTAAAGAGGAACCTTCGAGGTGTGCGATGGTGACATGTGGTTAAAGGCTGTGTCCAACGTGTACCGGTTCATATCGGTACCTACAAATTTAAAAATTATGGTCATGTTAGGTGTCATTAATGTAGAGCAACCACTCAAATGTTTGTAAGATTTTTTTTTGTGAATCATTTTAACCTATAGATGTTTTACAATATAAAGAGATTATATTATTAATATGAACTTTGTAATGTGTTTATGTAACATATAAAAGACAGACTTATTTAATATAGATCAGGAACATAATCCAATAAATACATAAAAAAGTAAAAATAATAAATGTCATTGCATTAGTTTTTTTAAATAAGAAATTTCATGTTTACTGTTTAAAAATATATTTAGCTCTGTTCTTATTGATATACAACTCTGCCTCATTCAAATTTTTTTTCTAATCTGATTTAGTAGTTTTAGAAGTATCGTAGAATGTATTAGAGTGACCTTTTTTATTTCCAAAATGAGTTATTAGTAGATATATTAGGTGAGAATATAGAAATATATTTATTTATTGGTTACTATCTGTGTTGCTGTTTTTTTAAAGATGTCTTAAGATTTAGTAGTTAATAAGTTAGCCATCCTATTTTGAAAATTTCATTAACTATTTGCATAAGCCAATGAGTTAGACTGGCGTGTTTGATTTAATTTAAGAAATTATGATTTGAAAAGACAGGTGAATTGGTCTCTATGTAATAATTTATTATTGGTTTTATGTATATCTATCATATTTGTTCCTTTTATTAATGATGTTTCAGACGTGAACTTACAAACCATCAAACCGTCATACTAAATAATAAACTTAAAACTAATATGTTAAATCCTCAATTTATGTTTTATTTTTTAAGATTAACTCACAAAATTAAATTCAAACGAAGTGAGTAGGTATGTTCAATCGATGCATTTAGTGGCCTCGAATAAACGTCTTTGTAGAACTTAAATTATACAAGATCTACGCATAGCTGATGCACAAACAAACCTTGATTATGGTAGTGTTATATCCTGATAACACTAAAGCATTTTAATTTCAATCCGAAGAGGAGCTTGCAAGGAGATTTAGGGCCATTCTTGGCAACCCAACTAGCAACAGAGGTGGTCGCGGAAGAGGTGGTCACGCCAAGGCTGGTCAAGCGAGAGTGTGGAATTTGTAAAGAGGAACCTTCGAAGTGTGCGATGGTGACATTTGTCAAGGGATGTGAGAACATGTACCGGTTCATATCGGTACCTAAAAATTTAAAAATTATGGTTATGTTAGGTGTCATTAATGTAGAGCAACACCCCAAATATTTATAAGAATTTTTTTTGAGAATCATTTTAACCTATATATTTTTTACAATATAAAGAAATGATATTATTAGTTGGAAATTTGTGATGTGTTTATGTAACATATAAAGGATAGGCTTATTTAATATAATAAGGAACATAATCCAATAATTATATAAATAAAAATTATAATAAATGCATGGCGTTAGTTTTTTAAAATAAGAAATTACATGTTTACTGTTGAAAAATATATCTAACTCTGTTCTTATTGATATTAAACTCTGCCTCATTCATATTTTTTTCTAATCTGATATCGTAGTTTTAGAATAATCCTAGAATGTATTTGAGTGACCTTTTTTATTTCCATAATGAACTATTTGTAGATATATCAGGTGAGAGTATAGAAATATATTAATTTATTGCTTTCTGTATGTAGTGCTGTTTTTTCACAGTTGTCTTAAGATTTTAGTAGTTAATAATGTAGCCATCCTATTTTCAAAATGTCATTAACTATTTGCATAAGCCAATGTGTTGGACTGTCGTGTTGGATTTAATTTATGAAATTATGATTTGGAACGTCAGGTGAATTGGTCTTTATGAGAATAATTTAGAATTGGTTTAGAGTTAATTTATCATATTTATTCGTTGTATTAATGTGTGTGTCAGAAGAAAACATAAAAAGCCATCAAAACAACATTCTTATTAATAAACTTAAAACTAATATGTTAAATCCTCAATTTATATTTTATTTTCAGATTAACTCACAAAAATAAATTCAACTGAATTGAGTAGGTTTGTTCAATCGATGGATTTAGTGTCATCGACTAAACGTCGTTTAGAACTTAAATTATACAAGATTTACGCATAGCTGATGAACAAATAAACCTTGATTATGGCAATGTTATATCCTAATAACACTGAATCATTGTGATTCCAATCCTTAGAGGAGCTTGCGAGGAGATGCAGGGCCCTTCTTGGCAACAAAACTAGCAACAGAGGTGTCGCGGAAGAGTTTGTCACGCCAGAGCTGGTCAAGCTTGAGTGTAGAATTTGTAAAGAGGAACATTCGAAGTGTGCAATGGGGACATGTGGTCAAGGGCTGTGTTCAACGTGTACCGGTGCATATCGGTACCTACAAATTTTAAATTATGGTTATGTTAGGTGTCATTAATGTAGAGCAACCACTCAAATGTTTATTAGAAATTTTTGGATTATTTTAACCTATAGATTTTTTACCAATATTAAGATATTATATTATTATTTTGATTTTTGTAATGTGTTTACTTAACATATAAAGGACAGACTTATTTAATATGGATCAGGAACATATTCCAATAAATACATAATAAAGTAAAAATAATAAAGTAAAAATAATAAATGGCATGGCGTTAGTTTTTTAAAATATTAAATTAAATGTTTACTCTTGAAAAATATATCTAGCTCTGTTCTTATTGATATCCAGATATGACACATTCTTATTTATTTTATAATATGATATCGTAATTTTAAAAGTATCCTAGACAGTATAAGAGTGACCTATATATGTCCAAAATGAATTATTAGTAGATATATTAGGTGAGATATAGAAAAAAATTAATTTATTGGTTACTATCTGTGTTGCTGTTTTTTAAATTTGTCCTAAGATTTTAGTAGTTAATTATGTAGCCATCCTATTTTCAAAATATCATTAACTATTTGCATTAGCCAATGGATTAGACTGGCGTGTTTGATTTAATTTAAGAAATTATGAATTGAAAAGTCAGGTGAATTAGCCTTTATGATAATACTTTAAAATTGGTTTTAAGTTTATTTATCATATATGTTCCTTGTATTAATGATGTGTCAGACGGGACTTAAAAACCACAAAACGCCATACTAAATAATAAACTTAAACTAATAAGTTAAATCATCTATTTATATTTTATTTTCAGATTAACTCACAAAAATAAATTCAACTGAAGTGAGTAGGTTTGTTCAATTGTTGCATTTAGTGGCCTCGACTATACGTCGTTGTAGAACTTAAATTATACAAGATCTACGCCTAGCTGATGAACAAACAAACCTTGATTATGACAATGTTATATCCTGATAACACTAAAGCATTGTGATTCCAATCCGGAAAGGAGCTTGCGAGGAGATGCAGGGCCGTTTTTGCAACCCAACTAGTGCCAGAGGTGGTCGCAGATGAGTTGGTCACGCCAGAACTGGTCAAGCGAGAGTGTGGAATTTGTAAAGAAGAACATTCGAAGTTTGCGATGGTGACATGTGGTCAAGGGCTGTGTGCAACCTGTACTGGTGCATATCGGTACATAAAAATATTAATTTATGGTTATGTAAGGTATCATTAATGTAGAACAACCATTCAAATGTTTATTAGAATTTTTTTTTGAATCATTTAACATATAGATTTTTTGACAATATAAAGAGGTTATACTATTAACTGGAACTTTCTAATGTGTTTATGTAAAATACAAAAGAGAGACTAATTTAATATAGATCAGAAACATAATCCAATAAATACATAAAAAGTAAATATAATAAATGGCATCGCGTTAGTTTTTTAAAATATGAAATAACATGTTTATTGGTGAAAAATATAACTAGCTCTGATCTTATTGATATTACGCTCTGCCTCATTCATATTTTTTCTTAAGCTGATATCGTAGTTTTATAATTATCCTTGAATTATTAGAGTGACCTTTTTTATTTCCAAAATGAATTATTTGTAGATATATTAGGTGAGAGTATAGAAATAATTTAATTTATTGGTTACTATCTGTGTTGCTATTTTTTAAAGATGTCTTAAGATTTTAGTAGTTAATAAGTTAGCCATCGTATTTTGAAAATTTCATTAACTATTTGCATAAGCCAATGAGTTAGACTGGCGTGTTTGATTTAATTCTTGAAATTATGATTTGAAAAGACAGGTGAATGGGTTTTTATGTAATAATTTAGTATTGGTTTTATGTATATCTATCATATTTGTTCCTTTTATTAATGATGTGTCAGACGTGAACTTACAAACCATCAATCCACCATACTAAATAATAAACTTAAAACTAATAAGTTATATCCTCAATTTATATTTTATTTTTTAAGATTAACTCACAAAAATAAATTCAAACGAAGTGAGTAGGTATGTTCAATCGATGCATTAGGTGGCCTAGAATAAACGTCGTTGTAGAACTTAAATTGTACAATATATACGCATAGCTGATGCACAAAAAAACCTTGATTATGGTAGTGTTATATCCTGATAACACTAAAGCATTTTAATTCCAATCCGAAGAGGAGCTTGCAAGGAGATTTAGGGCCGTTCTTGGTGACCCAACTATCGCCAGATGTGTTCGTGGAAGAGGTGTTCACGCCAAAGCTGGTCAAGCGAGAGTATGGAATTTGTAAAGAAGAATATTCGAACTGTGCGATGGTGACGTGTGGTCAAGGGCTGTGTGCAACGTGTACCAGTGCATATCGGTACCTACAAATTTTAAAATTATGGTTATGTTAAGTGTCATTAATGTATAGCAACCACTCAAATGTTTATTAGAATTTTTTTTGTAAATCATTTTAACCTATAGTAATTTTGACAATATAAAGAAGTTATATTATTATTTGGAACTTTGTAATGTGTTTATATAACTTAAAAAAAACAGACTTATTTAATATAGATCTGGAACATACTCCAATAAATACATTAAAAAGCAGATATAATAAATGGCATCTTGTTAGTTTTTTAAAATAAGAAATTTCATGTTTATGTTGAAAAATATATTTAGCTCTGATCTTATTGTTATTCAGCTCTGCCTCATTCATATTTTTTTCCTAAGCTGATATCATAGTTTTAGAAGTATCCTATAATGTATAAGAGTGACCTTTTTTATTTCTAAAATGAAATTTTAGTAGATATATTGGGTGAGAGTATAGAAATAAATAAATTTATTGCTTACTATCTATAGTGCTGTTTCTTTACAGTTGTCTTAAATTTTAGTAGTTAATTATGTAGCCATCCTATTTTCAAAATTTTATTTAAAGGTTATCTTATATTTTATAATTCTACTTAATTTATTTCTAATTGTTTTATTTATCTTTTTTATTTACTTCATTCTTTCACCTTATTCTAGTTCATCATTCAATGACATTTTATAGATTTGTAACTTAATTTCACACCTTTATCGGTGATTTAACCCTCACAATATAGTCGATTTACAGCCATGATCTGATCGTGGACTTAATCCTATGCCTCAGACAAGTTATATCCACAACCCCTAAATTAAATATTATGCGCTCCTTTTCAAGACTTTACTCATTTGACATTGAGATCACTATATCGTTCTAATATAGTAAAATAACCTTCTATTGAAAAAGTTTTCTTTGTAAGTTTTTTATTTCCATTTACTAAAATTTAAAGATATTTAATTTTCCATACAAACACGAGTTGTTGGAAGAGTATAATTTGACCAAACATTATTTTATCTTAATTTTGTAAACCTTAAAAGCGCTATTAAGGAAATAAACATATTTTCAGACTTATTTTACTATAAAATGATTTAAAACATATTTGCTAACTCTCATTGCACATCAATATTAAATAATGTTGAATATAATCATTCCCGTGTTTAAAATAAGAAGATATTGAATATACCGAAAATATACTCAGGAGAATCTTTTCATTGTATTTTCTATGCACTTAACTTATTTTTTAGTTTATAAAACAACATATCACTTGTCAAATATGATTGTATCAATTTGAAAACGAAATTTAAAAAAATTAATGCAACCTTTACAACGTAAGTACTTACAACAATGGATTAGTAATGAGCAGGGTAAAACTTCATGGAAATGTGTCCGTAATTGCGTGGAAAGCGTATTTTCCTTAAATATGTATAATTCTCTCACTATACTCGATCAGTATTCGGACATCTATATCCACGTTATTTGCAGACCAACCTAATGAAAAAGTGAATCTTAAAGAAATGTGACCACAGATGCTGGTCACAAAATATTTAATATCATAATTCATTTACAAGTTAATTTTCAGGACTGCGTGTTGTTTACGTTTAAACACTGTAGAAGCACTGGAATTGTATATTAAAATACAAAAATCTTAATTGTTGTTAAATAAACGAGGATGAGACAGTTCAAGGGATTACCGCTCGCTTCCTGAACTATTGTACTCGGAGAGGCAGAAGCTATAAGCTTTCAGTGTGACCCAGGCAGATATACCGAGGATATTTTGCTAGAATGCTTCCCACTTGAATAGCCATACGTTTCCTACAAGTCCAACCTTCCTCATCCATAGTCCACACGTGTAACCATATGGATAGCACAGAAGGTTATTAAGAAACGGTGCAGATTGAAAAGAGTTTTTTCTTTAATAAATCATTATAATTAAAACTATGTACGTCTTATTTTTTATCACCCGTTCAAACTATCCACATTATTACTAAACTTGTAGGGATGATGAAAATGGAATATAGATCCACCGAACTCTTGTTAGTGTGGAGTTAAAGTGTAAACACTATTAAAGAAAAAAAATACCTTAGGTACAGATGACTGGGATTGAGACAAATCTTGACCTACCCCTCTCAAGAAATTTGTGTGAGACATTTTGGACATTATCTTTTGATGGCACGCACGACTAATCATTTTGATTAATAGCTTTGGTGCATGTATTAATTAAATCATAACTAAGAAACACCAATGAATTAAGACAGGTTAAATGCTTCGGCCATGTTGTTTATAGAACAGTTCATGATTCGCGAGATACTAAACTTGTACGAACTACTAACACGGGTAATAGAAATATTCAATTCAATACAGAAACCTGATATCAAATTTTTCTTGCAAACGATAAACCTACTTATGATACACTAATACTTAAAGTATATTGGGTGTATAGTGTTAAAGATGTATTAAGAACTTATTTATACATAAACTTATATTACTGGTTTGTTCACGTGTTTTTATTTCACGATGGACAAGCTTCGACTTCGAACAAAGTGAGCTATAATTTTATATATATATATATATATATTTTATTTATTTTTATTAGCTTTATAATTTTTATAGTGCTGTTTTTCATTTAAATATAGGACTTTATAAAGTTAATATAAGTTAAGCAGTTGTCTATTTAATTTGACAATTTTTTAATGAGTTCCCTCCCTAAAGGTTTACTCACGAGATTCCATTGGATAAAAGGCTATGTAGGTGGACTACGTTCGAGATAGCGGCGTGTTTAGTAAGAATCAATATACCTCTAGCAATAGGCGATATATGATATGGATGGGGAATTGAGACAGCCGTTGGTCTGGATGGAGACCAATGATTGGAAGTACTACCTCTCACAAGGGCGTAGCAATATAATTTTTCTAACGGTTTCCACTAGAAAATGTTTCTCTAAACGTAACATTTTATAGCCCTTAGAAAAATATATTAGTCTGCTTTAATCCCAATTACTCAGATCATTCTAATAAAGGGCTTTATTTCCCATTAAAAACAGAATATAGGGATGAAAATTTTTGAAATCTTCACAGAGATAATTTTACAATCGGGAGTTTTAATAAGGTCTTTGTGAAATTATTAAACACACATCTAAGACCACTTGCAAAATAATTTTTTTTTGTGTCAAACTTATTTCAACCAAACTTTTAAATTAGGGTTGACAAACATACGGACTACATGGATTTCTCCAGAGAGAAAATATATTCTCAAATTAAACAAATTTTCATACTTTTTATTATTTCCCTTTTTTATGTAGCTTTAATATCTTCACCACCAAGGTCCTAATTTAATGTTATGCAAGTTTAAATATTGAAAACCTGTTCCTTCTTTGCTCAACCAATGAGAATGCAAGATATGTTTTGAAAATGTTAATGATTCTACCTCTAGTTCCAGTAGATCGAATAGTGGAAGTGTATATTTAAATAAAGTTTATTTCAAGACGAAACAACTTGAATGGAGAACTTTACCAGTTATTCCGTTATATCCATAACTTTTGGGTCAACCGCGTTACATCAAATGATCTCTCCGTGTATGGGCAGCCTTTCTGAACCAACAACTCTGTGGAGTCTTTCTACCACAGGCTAAACAATCGCATCGGGAGTTCACATCCAGGGGTATTTGAATTTATTGGTGAGTTCTAAACTTTAGTATATTTGTCCTCAGAGATTTTAATTCAACATTTGCTTTCATATTTGTTATTTGAATTATATATAAGGGGAATTCTCTAGTTAATGATCAAATAGTTCTTAACTCACTATTAGTGGATTACAAACAAATTATAGCTTATAGATTGTGGAAAATTCACACACATACGGTATTCAATAATAATATTGTAATAACAAGTAAACCCAATTGTATAGTAGTTAATAACTGTCACATTAACTATTTTTATAAGCCAATGAGTTTGATTGGCGTGTTTGATAATTTAAGAAATAATGAATTGAAAAGTCAGGTGAATTGGACTCTATGAGAATACTTTAGAATTGGTTTTAGGTTTATTTATTATATTTGTTCCTTGTATTAATGTGTGTGTCATACGGGAACTTAAAAAGCCATCAAAACGCCATACTAAATAATAAACTTAAAACTAATGAGTTAAATCCTCAATTTATATTTTATTTTCAGATTAACTCACAAAAATAAAGTCAAATGTAATAAGTAGGTTTGTTCAATCGATGCATTTAGTGGCCTTGACTAAACGTCTTTGTAGAACTTAAATTATAAAAGATTTACGCATAGCTGATTCACAAACAAACCTTGATTATGGCAGTGTTATATACTGATAACACTGAAGCATTGTGATTCCAATCCGGAGAGGAGCTTGCGAGGAGATGCAGGGCCGTTCTTCACAACCCAACTTGCACCAAAGGTGGTTGCGGAAGAGGTGATCACGCCAGAGATGGCCATACGAGAGTGTGGTATTTGTAAAGAGGAACATTCGAAGTGTGCGATGGTGACAAGTGTTCAAGGGCTGTGTACAACATGTACCGGTTCATATCGGTACCTACAAATTTTAAATTAGGTTAAGTTAGGTGTCATTAATGTAGAGCAACCACTCAAATGTTTCTTAGAATTTTTTTGTGAATCATTTTAGCCTATAGATTTTTTGAGAATATAAAAGTGTTATATTATTAGTTTGAACTTTGTAATGTGTTTATGTAACATATAAAGGACAGACTTATTTAATATGGATCAGCAACATAATCCAATAAATACACAAAAAAGTAAATATAATAAATGGCATGGCATTAGTTTTTTAAAATAAGTAATAATATGTTTAATGTTGATATAGGGTAAAGGGCCAAATTATGAGTTACTTTTTGTTGGAGTCATTTTTTGACCTTTAAATAAAAAAAAATTTCTGCACCATTTCTTTTAGAGAAGCGTACATTATCTGTCTAACATTATCAAATTTGAAATTTGTTCTATGTTTCATACAACTCAAGGAAAAAAACCCTCTAAACTGGCATATGAATGACTTCGGAAAAGGTGTTTCTAATATAAGACACTTAGGGATCCAAATATGAGAACCATCTTATATTACACGAACTTAGTTTTTGAAATCAGAATACCTTAATATTTTCAAAATAGAAGGTTTCCAACACAGTTTCTTAAAATGAGTGTTTATTTGAACAAAATTGTAAGTAAGAAACACATGAGATACTAAGCAAACTTGAAGAGTGGTTTCTTCATCAAAATCTATTCCAAGCAATGAATTTTTTCTCTTCACAAAACAAGATTGAAATATTGCAACAGTAATGAAAAGGAATGTTCAAATGTCCTGACATGGGCCACACAAGAAAATGGAGTTTCGCTTGTCACCGCTTTCCTCGTGACACCACTGAAAACACTGTGCACATTTTCTCCATTTTTCTCCACCACGGTCCTTTGAAAACAAACCACTGCACAGTACGCTTTCAGCCTCAGATTCATCCATTTCTTTAGAATCATCAGAATTGAAGTCAGAGTCAGAATCTTGTAGGTGTGGCTCTTCGTCATCTTCAGTGCTTTTCGAGATAGCGGCCTGTTTAGTAAGAATCATAATACCACTAGCAATAGAAGATATATGATATGGATGGGGAATTGAGACAGCCGTTTGTCTGGATGGAGACCAATGAGTGGAAGAGCTGCCTCTCACAAGGGCGTAGCAATATAATTTTTCTAACGATTTCCACTAGAAAATGTTACTCTAAACGTAACATTTTATAGCCCTTAGAAAACTATATTTGTCTGCTTTAATCCCAATTACTCAGATCAGTCTAATAAAGGGCCTTTGTTTCCCATTAGCAACAGAATATAGGGTTGAAAAGTTTTTGTAATTTTCACAGAGATAATTTTACAATCGGAAATTTTAATAAGGTCTTTGTGAAATTATTAAACACATATCTAAGTCAACTTGTAAATATTTTTTTTGTGGCAAACTTATTTCAAGCTAACTTTTAAATTAGAGTTGACAAACATACGGACTACATGGATTTCTCCAGAGGGAAGATATATTCTAAAATTAAACGAATTTTCATACATTTTATTATATCTCCTTTTTATGTAGCTTTAATATCTTGACCATCAATATACTAATTTAATGTTATGCAAGTTTAAATATTGAACGGCTGTTCCTTCTTTGCTCAACCAATGAGAATGCAAGATATGTTTTGAAATTGTTAATGATTTTACCTCTAGTTCCAGTAGATCAAAGAGTGGAAGTGTATATTGAAATAAAGTTTATTTCAAGACAAAACAACTTGAATGGAGAACTTTACCAGTTATTCCGTTATATACATACTGTTTGTGTCAACCGTGTTACACCAAATGATCTCTCAGTGTATGGGCAGCCCATGCAAACCAACAATTCTGTGGAATCTTTCTACCACAGGCTAAACAATCGCATCGGGAGTTCACATCCAGGGGTATTTGAATTTATTGGTGAGTTCGAAACTTTAGTATATTTGTCCTCAGAGATTTTAATTCAACATTTGCTGTCATATTTGTTATTTGAATTATATATAAGGGGAATTCTCTAGTTAATGATCAAATAGTTCTTAACTCACTATTAGTGGATTACAAACAAATTATAGCTTATAGATTGTGGAAAATTCACACACATAAGGTATTCAATAATAATATTGTAATAACAAGTAAACCCAATTGTTTAGTAGTTAATAACTGTTACATTAACTATTTTTATAAGCCAATGAGTTTGATTGGCGTGTTTGATTAATTTAAGAAATAATGAATTGAAAAGTCAGGTGTATTGGACTCTATGAGAATACTTTAGAATTGGTTTTAGGTTTATTTATTATATTTGTTCCTTGTATTAATGTGTGTGTCAGATGGGAACTTAAAAAGCCATCAAAACGCCATACTAAATAATAAACTTAAAACTAATGAGTTAAATCCTCAATTTATATTTTATTTTCAGATTAGCTCACAAAAAATAAAGTCAACTGTAATAAGTAGGTTTGTTCAATCGATGCATTTAGTGGCCTCGACTAAACGTCTTTGTAGAACTTAAATTATACAAGATTTACGCATAGCTGATTCACAAACAAACCTTGATTATGGCAGTGTTATATACTGATAACACTGAAGCATTGTGATTCCAATCCGGAGAGGAGCTTGCGAGGAGATGCAGGGCCGTTCTTCACAACCCAACTAGTGCCAGAGCTGGTCGCGGAAGAGGTGCTCACGCCAGAGCTGGTCAAGCGAGAGTGTGGAATTTGTAAAGAGGAACATACGAAGTGTGCGATGGTGACATGTGGTCAAGGGCTGTGTGCAACATGTACCGGTTCATATCGGTACCTACAAATTTTAAATTAGGTTAAGTTAGGTGTCATTAATGTAGAGCAACCACTCAAATGTTTATTAGAATTTTTTTTGTGAATCATTTTAACCTATAGATTTTTTGAGAATATAAAGGTGTTATATTATTAGTTGGAACTTTGTAATGTGTTTATGTCACATATAAAGGACAGACTTATTTAATATGGATCAGGAACATAATCCAATAAATACACAAAAAAGTTAATATAATAAATGGCATGGCATTAGTTTTCTAAAATAAGTAATAATATGTTTAATGTTGAAATAGGGTAAAGGGCCCAATTATGATTTACTTTTTGTTGGAGTCATTTTTGACCTTTAAATAAAAAAAATTTTCTGCACCATTTCTTTTAGAGAAGCGTACATTATCTGTCTAACATTATCAAATTTGAAATTTATTCTATGTTTCATACAACTCACGGAAAAAAACCCTCAAAACTGGCATATGAATGACTTCGGAAAAGGTGTTTCTAATATAAGACACTTAGGGATCCAAATATGAGAACCATCTTATATTACAGGAACTTAGTTTTTGAAATCAGAATACCTTAATATTTTCAAAATAGAAGGTTTCCAACACAGTTTCTTAAAATGAGTGTTTATTTGAACAAAATTGTAAGTGAGAAACACATGAGATACTAAGCAAACTTGAAGAGTGGTTTCTTCATCAAAATCTATTCCAAGCTATGAATTTTTTCTCTTCACAAAACAAGATTGAAATATTGCAACAGTAATGAAAAGGAATGTTCAAATGTCCTTACATGGGCCACACAAGAAAATGGAGTTTCGCTTGTCACCGCTTTCCTCGTGAAACCACTGAAAACACTGTGCACATTTTCTCCATTTTTCTCCACCACGGTCCTTTGAAAACAAACCACTGCACAGTACGCTTTCAGCATCACATTCATCCATTTCTTTAAAATCATCAGAATTGAAGTCAGAGTCAGAATCTTGTAGGTGTGGCTCTTCGTCATCTTCAGTGCTTGACTCACTGGGTGGGGATTGAGCTTGTTTAGGTCACCTCTTCTTTGTTTGTTTGATACTTATTCTGGTTTTTTCTTAGAAGCTGAAGCTTCAGAGGAAAACATGTAAACTGTTTGGTTTTAGATGATGAAACTGCAGAGGTTGCAAGCTTGGAGTTAGGGACAGTGGTTTTCTTTCCTGTTTTATCAAGCTTCTTCTTCTGGTTTTCCGCCTTTTTTGCTGCTTTCTCCATTAAATTATTTTTATAATGGGAGGTGGTAGCTACAGCAGCAGAACCTGAACTTCCAGTACTTGTGAGATTACAGGTTTCTTTCCCAACTTAACATTCAATAACTCGCCAATACTTCGTGAATCCTTGGAATACCTCTATATCGTTCATTTGGGAACACCATAAATCCTTGAAGCTCTCAAATAACCCATTTTATTTTCTCGAAAAGCAGTCACAGCCTCGGCCATAGCCTCTTTGTCCCACACCATTATCTTCTTCTCCTTTGTAGGCGGCATCTGCAAAACAACAATATTGTAATTATAATATTGTATAATATGTTATTTCTATATTATTGTATATTGTATATTATTAAGGCAATAATTTATACAACAATAAAATAAGGCATCGACAATCAACAGAGGTCTAACAAAAGTGTGAAAAGAAGTGGTTCTTTATATGAGATATCTCTCAAATAAGGGAACCACCTAAAATCTCATATTAGGGAAATGCATGCTGAAACATTGTGTGGCAATAAATAGAAGACAAACAAAATGCGTCAAAAATAATGACACTTCATTATTCCTTACTATAAATACTGAACGTTTTTATATAACTGAATGATAAAAAATAACTTACCTTGCCTCCAAAAACTTGTGTTGAAAACAATCAACAAAAACTTCAGAATAATTGAGAATACGTGGTCTTTTTTTTACTGATATAACAGTCAGAGATGGCGTGGTCTTGAACTGCCCTCTATGGGGTCCAAGGGGCACCTCTTAGGTAGGTCACTTGCTACTAGAGTGCTCTTGCTTGTTCACCTGATACTTTAATGTCTCATATTAGGGCACTATCTCATAATAGGTTCCCTTACCCTATATATCTAGCTCTGATCTTATTGATTTTTCGCTCTGCCTCATTCATATTTTTTCTTAAGCAGATACCATAGTTTTAGAAGTAACTTAGAATGTATTAGTGTGACCTTTTTTATTTCCAAAATGATCTATTAGTAGATATATTAGGTGAAAGTATTAAAAATAAATTAATTTATTGGTTACTATATGTAGTGTGTTTTTTTAAAGTTGTTTTAAGATTTTAGTAGATAATATGTAGCCTTCCTATTTTCAAAATTTCATTAACTATTACTATAAGCCAATGTGTTAGACTGGCGTGTTTGATTTAATTTAAGAAATTATGATTTGAAAAGTCAGGTGAATTGATCTTTATGAGAATACTTTAGAATTGGTTTAAGGTTTATTTATAATATTTGTTCCTTGTATTAATGTGTGTGTCAGACGGGAACTTAAAAGCCATTAAAATGCCATAATAAATAAATAATTTAAAA
Source organism: Timema podura (assembly GCA_033556935.1). Classification (NCBI taxonomy): domain Eukaryota; kingdom Metazoa; phylum Arthropoda; class Insecta; order Phasmatodea; family Timematidae; genus Timema; species Timema podura. Next base: position 38,654,506 of record JAVRXN010000014.1, on the reverse strand, counting down.
CTAATAAGTTAAATCCTCAATATTTATATTTTATTTTCAGATTAACTCACAAAAATAAATTCAACTGAAATAAGTAAGTTTGTTCAATCGATGCATTTAGTGGCCTCGACTATACGTCGTAATAGAACTTAAATTATACAAGATCTACGCATAGCTGATGCACAAACAAACCTTAATTATTACAGTGTTATACACTGATAACACTGAAGCATTGTGATTCCAGTCCGGAGAGGGGCTTGCGAGGATATGCAGGGCCGTTCTTCACAACCCAACTAGCGCCAGAAGTGGTCATGGAAGAGGTGGTCACGCAAGAGCTGGTCAAGCGAGAGTATGGAATTTGTAAAGAGTAACCTTTGAAGTGTGCGATGGTGATATGTGGTCAATGGCTGTGTGCAACGTGTACCGGTGCATATCGCTACCTACAAATTTTAAATTAGGTTATGTTAGGTGTCATTAATGTAGAGCAACCACTCAAATGTTTATTAGAACTTTTTTAATCATTTTAACCCATTGATTTTTTGACAATATAAAGAGGTTATATTATTAGTTGGAACTTTGTATTTTGTTTATATAATATATAAAGGACAGACTTATTTAATATGGATCAGGAACATATTCCAATAAATACATAATAAAGTAAAAATAATAAATGGCATGGCGTTAGTTTTTTAAAACAATAAATTAAATGTTTACTCTTGAAAAATATATCTAGCTCTGTTCTTATTGATATCCAGATATGACACATTCTTATTTATTTTATAATATGATATCGTAATTTTAAAAGTATCCTAGACAGTATAAGAGTGACCTATATATGTCCAAAATGAATTATTAGTAGATATATTAGGTGAGATATAGAAAAAATTAATTTATTGGTTACTATCTGTGTTGCTGTTTTTTAAATTTGTCCTAAGATTTTAGTAGTTAATAATGTAGCCATCCTATTTTCAAAATATTATTAACTATTTTCATAAGCCAATGAATTAGACTGGCGTGTTTGATTTAATTTAAGAAATTATGAACTGAAAAGTCAGGTGAATTAGCCTTTATGATAATACTTTAGAATTGGTTTTAAGTTTATTTATCATATATGTTCCTTGTATTAATGATGTGTCAGACGGGACTTAAAAACCACAAAACGCCATACTAAATAATAAACTTTAACTAATAAGTTAAATCATCTATTTATATTTTATTTTCAGATTAACTCACAAAAATAAATTCAACTGAAGTGAGTAGGTTTGTTCAATTGATGCATTTAGTGGCCTCGACTATACGTCGTTGTAGAACTTAAATTATACAAGATCCACGCATAGCTGATGAACAAACAAACCTTGATTATGACAGTGTTATATCCTGATAACACTAAAGCATTGTGATTATAATCTGGAGAGGATCTTGCGAGAAGATCCAGGACCGTTCTTGGCAACCCTACTAGCGGAAGAGGTGGTCGCGGCAGAGGTGCTTACGCCAGAGCTGGTCAAGCGAGAGTGTGGAATTTGTAAAGAGGAACCTTCGAAGTGTGCGATGGTGACATTTGTCAAGGGCTGTGAGCAACATGTACCGGTTCATATCGGTACCTACAAATTTAAAAATTATGGTCATGTTAGGAGTCATTAATATAGAGCAACCACTCAAATGTTTATAAGAATTTGTTTGTAAATCATTTTAACCAATAGATGTTTTACAATATAAATAGGTTATATTATTTGTTGAAACTTTGTAATGTGTTTATGTAACATATAAAGGAGAGACTTATTTTATATAGATCAGGAAAATAATCCAATAAATACATAAAAAAGTAGAAATAATAAAATTTATGGCGTTAGTTTTTTAAAATAAGAAATTACATGTTTACTGTTGAAAAATATATCTAAATCTGATCTTATTGATATTAAGCTCTGCCTCATTCATATTTTTTTTCTAATCTGATAACGTAGTTTTAGAAGTATCCTAGAGTGTATTAGAGTGACCTTTTTTATTTCCAAAATAAAGTATTAGTAGATATATTAGGTAAGATTATAGAAATATATTAATTTATTGATAACTATATGTACTGCTGTTTTTTTACACTTTTTCTTAAGATTTTAGTAGTTAATAATGTAGCCATCCTTTTTTCAAAATTTCATTAACTATTACTATAAGCCAATGTGTTAGACTGGCGTGTTTGATTTAATTTAAGAAATTATGATTTGAAAAGTCAGGTGAATTGGTCTCTATGAGAATACTTTAGAACTGGTTTAAAGTTAATTTATTATATTTATTCTTTGTATTAATGTGTGTGTCAGACGGGAACATAAAAAACCATCAAAACACAATAATAAATAATAAACTTAAAACTCATAAGTTATATCCTCAATGTATATTATATTTTTCAGATTGACTCACAAAAATTTATTTCAACTGAAGAGAGTAGGTTGTTCAATCAATGCATTTAGTGGCCTCAACTAAACGTCGTTGTAGAACTTAAATTATACAAGATCTACGCATAGCTGATGCACAAACAAACCTTGATTATGGTTGTATTATATCCTGATCACACTGAAGCATTGTGATTCCAATCCGGAGAGGAGCATGCGAGGAGATGCTGGGCCACACTTCACAACCCAACTATTGCCAGATGTTGTTGCGGAAGGGGTGATCACGACAAAGATGGCCATGCGAGTGTGTGGTATTTGTAAAGAGGAACCTTCGAAGTGTGCATTGGTGACATGTGGTCAAGGGCTGTGTGCAACGTGTACCGTTGCATATCGGTACCTACAAGTTTTAAATTTGTTATATTTGGTGTCATTAATGTAGAGGAACCACTCAAATGTTTCTTAGAATTTTTTTTGAACCATTTTAACCTATAGATTTTTTGACAATATAAAGAAATTATATTATTAGTTGGAACTTTGTAATGTGATTATGTAACATATAAAGGACATACTTTTTTTAATATGGATCAGGAAAATAATTCAATAAATACATAAAAAAGAAAAATAATAAATGGAATGGCGTTACATTTTTAAAATAACAAATTACATGTTTACTGTTGAAAAATATATCTAGGTCTGTTCTTATTGATATTCAGTTATGCCTCATTTATATTTTCTTCTAATATATCTTAATTTTAAAAGTATTCTAGATTGTATTAGAGTGACCTTTTTTATTTCAAAAATGAATTATTAGTAGATATATTATGTGAGAATATAGAAATATATTAATTTATTGTTTTCTATATGTAGTGCTTTTTTTTAACGTTGTCTTAAGATTTTAGTAGTTAATAAGGTAGCCATCCTCTTCTCAAAATTTCATTAACCATTACTATAAGCCAACGTGTTAGACTGGCGTGTTTGATTTAATTTTAAAAATTATTATTTGAAAATTCAGGTGAAATGTTATCTATAAGAATACTTTAGAATTGGTTTAAAGTTTATTTATAATATTAGTTCCTTGTATTAATGTGTGTGTCAGACGGGAACTTAAAAAGCCATCAAAATGCCATACTAAATAATAAACTTTAAATTAATAAGTTAAATCCTCAATTGATATTTTATTTTCAGATTAACTCACAAAAATAAAATCAACTGAAGTGAGTAGGTTTGTTCAATCGATGCATTTAGTGTCCTCGACTAAACGTCTTTGTAGAACTTAAATTATACAAGATCTACGCATAGCTGATGCACAAACAAACCTTGATTATGGCAGTGTTATATCCTGATAACACTGAAGCATTGTTATTATAATCTGGAGAGGAGCCTGCGAGGAGATGCAGGGCCGTTCTAGGTAGCACAACTAGCGCAAGAGGTGGTCGCGGAAGATGTGGTCACGCCAGAGATGGTCAAGCTAGTGTGTTGAATCTGTAAAGAGGAACCTTTGAAGTGTGCTATGGTGACATGTGGTCAAGTGCTGTGTGCAACTTGTACCGGTGCATATAGGTACCTACAAATTTTAAATTATGGTTATGTTAGGTGTCATTTATGTAGAGCAACAACTCGAATGTTTATTAAAATTTATTGTGAATCCTTTTAACCCATAGATTTTTTTTATAATAAAAAGAGTTTATATTATTAGTTGGAACTTTGTAATGAGTTTATGTAATATATAAATGACAGACTTATTTAACATAAATCAGGAACATAATCCAATAAATAAATAACAATGTAAAAATAATAAATGGCATGGCGTAATTTTTTTTAAATAATAAATTACATGTTTACTGATGACAAAAATATCTAGCTCTGATCTTATTGATATACAACTCTGTCTCTTTCATATTTTTTTCCTAAGCTGATATCGTTATTTTAGAAGTATCTTAGAATGTATTAGAGTGACCTTTTTTATTTCCAAAATGAATTATTAGTAGATATATTAGGTGAGAGAAAAGAAATATATAAAATTATTGCTTACTATATGTAGTGCTGTTTTATTACAGATGTCTTTAGATTTTAGTAGTTAATTATGTAGCCATCCTTTTTTCAAAATTTTATTTGAATGTTACCTTATATTTTATAAGCCTACTTAATTTATTTCTAATTGTTTTATTCATCTTTTTTATTAATTCCATTCTTTCACCTTATTCTAGTTCATCAATCAATGACATTTTATAGATTTGTAACTTAATTTGACACCTGTATCGGTGATTTAACCCTCGCAATTTAGGCGATTTTCAGCCATGAGATGGTCAAGAATTTAATCCTATGCCTCAGACAAGGAAAGTTATATCCACAACCTCTTAATTAAATGTTATGCGCTCCTTTTCAAGACTTTACTCATTTGACATTGAAATCACTATATCGTTCTAATATAGTAAAATAATCTTATATTGAAAAAGTTTTCAGTGTAAGTTTTTTATTTCCATTTACTAAAATTAAAAGATATTTAATTTTCCATACAAACAAGAGTTGTTGGAAGAGTATAATTGGACCAAACATTATTTTATCTTTAATTTGTAAACCTTAAAAGCGCTATTAAGGAGATAAGCTTATTTTCAGACTTATTTTACTATAAACTGATTTAAAACATATTTTCTAACTCTCATTGCACATCAATATTAAATAATGTTGAATATAATCATTCCCATGTTAAAATAAGAAGATATTGAATATGCCAAAAATATACTCAGGAGAATCTTTTCATTGTATTTTCTATGCACTTAACCTATTTTTTAGATCATAAAATAACATATCACTTGTCTAATATGATTGTATCAATTTGAAAACGAAGTTTAAACAAATTAATGCAACCTTTACAACGTAGATATTTAACACAATGTATTAGTAATGAGCTGGGTAAAACTTTATGGAATTGTGTCCGTAATTGTGTGGAAAGCGTAATTTCCTTAAATATTTATAATTCTCTCATTATACTCGATCAGTATTCAGACATCTATATCCACGTTATTTGCAGACCAGTCTAATGAAAAAGTGAATCTTAAAGAAATGTGACCACAGATGCTGGTCACAAAATATTTTATATAATAATTAATTTACAAGTTAATTTTCAGGACTAAGTGTTGTTTACGTTTAAACACTGTAGAAGCACTGGAATTGTATATTAAAATACAAAAATCTTAATTGTTGTTAAATAAACGAGGATGAGACAGTCCAAGGGATTACCGCTCGCTTCCTGAACTATTGTACTCGGAGAGGCAGAAGCTCTAAGCTTTCAGTGTGACCCAGGCAGATATACCGAGGATATTTTGCTAGAATGCTTCCCACTTGAATGGCCATACGTTTCCTACAAGTCCAACCTTCCTCATCCATAGTCCACACGTGTAACCATATGGATTGAACAGATGGTTATTAAGAAACGGTGCAGATTGAAAAGTGTTGTTTCTTTAATAAATCATTATAATTAAATCTATGTAAGTCTTATTTTTTTATCACCCGTTCAACCTATCCACATTATTATTATACTTGTAGAGATGATGAAGATGGAATATAGATCCACCGAACTCTAGTTAGTGTGGAGTAAAAGTTTAAAAACTATTAAAGAAAAAAATGCGTTAGGTACAGATGACTGGGAATGAGACTAATCTTGACCTACTCCTCACAAGAAATTTGTGTGAGACATTTTGGACATTATCTTTTGATGGCACGCACGACTAATCATTTTGATTAATAGCTTTGGTGCGTGTATTAATCAAATCATAACTAAGAAACACCAATGAAATAAGACAAGTTAAATGCTTCGGCCATGTTGTTTATAGAACAGTTCATGATTCACGAGATACTAGACTTGTACGAACTACTAACACGGGTAATATATATATTCAATTCAATACAGAAACCTGATATAAAATTTTTCTTGCAAACGATAAACCTACTTATGATACACTAATACTTAAGGTATATTGGGTGTATAGTGTTAAAGATGTAATAAGAACTTATTTATACATAAACTTATATTACTGGTTTGTTCACGTGTTTTTATTTCACGATGGACAAGCTTCGACTTCGAACAAAGTGAGCTATAATTTTATATATATATATATTTTATTTATTTTTATTTGTTGGCTCCCTCCCGCCGCTCCGACTGAATCCCGAGGACGGGTTCCCTTCGCTTTTATACCCTGCGAGGCGCGGGTACAAAAGTTGGGGGAAGGTCCTTTGGGACTCGCCGAGGCAGCGAGAGGGAAACCGGGCTAGATTAGCCCCCTCCATTATTCCTTACAAGTTACAAAGGCACAAGAACACAAAAGAAAGGTTACATATAATACATAGAGTAAAGTCCTTTGATTTGCTTCCGCTCCCCTGCGGATGGTCTCCGATGAAAGATCCAGGGCGACCTTAACCGCAGGTGTATCCTCTGCAACCACTTCGTTACTTCCTCCGAGTGGACGAACCCCTGCCCCGAGGGGCTCTGGTCGGAGGACGGTCCCGGTAGATGATCTGCGGGCGGACTACCGGCTGGTATCCTGGTGGGTAGATGAGGGCCGATGCTGCGTCCCCCGCGATGTTAGCGGCCTCCGTCCAGGATTGCGTTACTGCTGCATATACCACGTTCAGCCGATGTAGTAGCTTCTGTCTCGTGTCCGGCGACATGGTCTGGTAGCCTGCCATCATTCCTAGGAGGAATTTCAGCTCGTGTGTGTCCCGTCCCGGCCGTAGTTCCGTCAGCTTGGCTTTGGCTGCCAGGGCTAGCCGCAGTGCCTGATCTTCTGTGGCGGCAAGTCTCGGCGTGCCGATCGGCTCGAGGCTTTCCCAAGCGTCCCTCGGTGGTATAGCAGCTGACGTCTGCAGGGGTACCTCCGTAGAATGACTCGGTCCCCCAGCAGTGGGGGTTGGTGCAGCCAGAGGAGTTGATCCAAATCGCTCCATGATCTGCTCGAAGCGTATCTGCATGGTGTCGACTGATTCCTGTAGGGTCTGCAGGTGGTAGGCCAGGTCCGGTCCCTGACTCGGGTTCGGTGTTGCCATGGCTTGTTGTCTCCGTCTTGCGTATGTTTCTCTTGGCGCTTGGCTGGCGAGTCTCGTGACGTGACCAAAGTCGGGTTGAGCGAGCACGTCCGGTGTGGAAAGGGTGTCGATGTCAAAGCTGTCGCGGGCCTCGCTGTCTGTCTTCGTCGGTGTTGCCGGTGTAGAGCCTGTTGAGCTCGTTGTGTCCGTGATGAAGGAGTCCGCTTCGCTGGGTGGATCTCGCTGAGGGTCCAGTGTCCGTGGAGCACCTCTTTCGGCGGGCCTTTCCACGAGTCGTACCTGAAGACTAAGTGCTTTCTTGATTTACGTTGAAATCACTAAATCGTTCTAATATATTAAAATAATCTTATTCTGAACGAGTTTTCAGTGTAAGTTTTTTTCTATTCCCATTTACAAAAATTAAGAGATATTTAATTTTCCATAGAAACACGAGTTGATGGAAGAGTGTAATTGTAACAAACATTATGTTATCTTTATTTTGTAAATCTATAAAATGCGTTTAGGAAGATAAACTTCATTCTTAGACTTATTTTACTATAAACTGATATAAAACATATTTGCTAACTCTCATTGCACATCATTATTAATTAATGTTGAATATAATCATTACCGTGTTTAAAATAAGAAGATATTGTGTATACCGAAAATATACTCAGGAAACTCTTCTCTTTTAATTTTCTATACAATTAAGTTTTTTTTTTAGTTTATAAAACAACTTATCACTTGTCTAATTTAAATGTATCAATTTGACAACGAAATTTAATAAAATAAATGTAAGCTTTACTACATAAATATTTACAACAATAGATTAAGAATGAGGATGGTAAAAAGTTTTGGAAATGTGTCCGTAATTGCGTGGAAAGCGTTATTTTCCTTAAATGCTTATTATTCTCTCAATATACCCGATCAGTATTTGGACATCGATATCCACGTTATTTACAGACCAGTCTAATGAAAAAGTGAATCTTAAAGAAATGTGACCACAGATGCTGGTAAAAAAATATTTTATATAATAATTCATTTACAAGTTAATTTTCAGGACTGCGTGTTGTTTACGTTTAAACACTGTAGAAGCACTGGAATTGTATATTAAAATACAAAAATCTTAATTGTTGTTAAATAAACGAGGATGAGACAGTTCAAGGGATTACCGCTCGCTTCCTGAACTATTGTACTCGGAGAGGCAGAAGCTATAAGCTTTCAGTGTGACCCAGGCAGATATACCGAGGATATTTTGCTAGAATGCTTCCCACTTGAATAGCCATACGTTTCCTACAAGTCCAACCTTCCTCATCCATAGTCCACACGTGTAACCATATGGATAGCACAGAAGGTTATTAAGAAACGGTGCAGATTGAAAAGAGTTTTTTCTTTAATAAATCATTATAATAAAACTATGTACGTCTTATTTTTTATCACCCGTTCAAACTATCCACATTATTACTAAACTTGTAAGGATAATGAAGATGGAATATAGATCCACCGAACTCTAGTTAGTAAGGAGTTAAAGTGTAAAAACTATTAAAGAAAAAAATACTCTAAGTACAGATGACTGGGATTGAGAATAATCTCGATCTACCCCTCACAAGCAATTTGTGTGAGACAGCTTGGACATTATTTTTTGATTGCACGCACGACTAATTATTTTGATTAAAATCTTTTGTGCGTGTATTAATCAAATCATAACTAAGAAACACCAATGAATTAAGACAGGTTAAATGCTTCTGCCAGGTTTTTTATAGAACAGTTCATGATTCGCAAGATACTTGACTTGTACGAACTACTAAAACGGGTAATAAAAATAATCAATTCTATACAGAAAACTGATATCAAATTTTTCTTGCAAACGATAAACCTACTTATGATACACTAATACATAAGGTATATTGGGTGCATAGTGTTAAAGATGTATTAAGAACTTACTTGCACATAAATCTATATTACTGGTTTGTTCGCGTGTTTTTATTTCACGATGGACAAGCTTCGACTTTGAACAAAGTGAACTATAATTTTATATATATATATACTATTTATTTTTATTAGCTTTATAATTTTTATAGTGCTGTTTTTCATTTAAATATAGGATGTAATAAAGTTAATATAAGTTAAGCAGTTGTCTATTTAATTTGACAATTTTTTAATGAGTTCCCTCCCTAAAGGTTTACTCACGAGATTCCATTGGATAAAAGCCTATGTCGGTGGTTTACGTTCGAGATAGCGACCTGTTTAGTAAGAATCATAATACCTCTAGCAATAGGCGATATATGATATGGATGGGGAATTGAGACAGCCTTTGATCTAGTTGGAGATCAATGAGAGGAAGCACTGCCTCTCACAAGGGCGTAGCAATATCATTTTTCTAACTATTTCCTCTCGAAAATGTTACTCTAAACGTAAAATTTTATAGCCTTTAGAAAAATATATTTGTCAGCTTTAATCCCAATTACTCAGATCAGTCTAATAATTGCCCTTGTTTTCCATTAGCAACGAAATATAGGGATGAAAAGTTTTTGAAATGTTTCAGAAATAATTTTACAATCGGACGTTTTAATAAGGTTTTTGTTAAATTAATAAACACACATCTAAGTCCACTTGTAAAATATTTTTTTTGTATCAAACTTATTTCAAGCTAACTTTTAAATTAGGGTTGACAAACATACGGACTACATGGATTTCTCCAGAGAGAAGATATATTCTCAAATTAGACGAATTTTCATACATTTTATTTTTTCCCCTTTTTATTTAGCTTTTAATATCTTGACCACCAAGGTCCTAATTTAATTTTATGCAAGTTTAAATATTGAACAGCTGTTCCTTCTTTGCTCAACCAATGAGAATGCAAGATATGTTTTGAAAATGATAATGATTCTACCTCTAGTTACAGTAGGTCGAATAGAGGAAGTGTATATTGAAAAAAGCTTATTTCAAGACGAAACAATTTGAATGGAGAACTTTACCAGTTATTCCGTTATATCCATAACGATTGGGTCAACCGCGATACACCAAATGATCTCTACGTGTCAGGGCAGCCTTGGTGAACCAACTAATCTGTGGAGTCTTTCTACCACAGGCTCAACAATCGCATCGGGAGTTCACATCCAGGGGTATTTTAATTTATTGGTGAGTTCGAAACTTTAGTATATTTGTCCTCAGAGATTTTAATTCAAAATTTGCTGTAATATTTGTTATTTGAATTATATATAAGGGGAATTCTCTAGTTAATGACCAAATATTTCATAATTCACTATTAGTGGATTTAAAAAAAATAGCTTATAGATTGTGAAAAATTCACACACATACAGTATTCAATAATAATATTGTAATAACAAGTAAACCCAATTGTATAGAGGTTATAACTGTTATATTAACTATTTTTATAAGCCAATGAGTTTGATTGGCTTGTTTGATTTAATTTAAGAAATAATTAATTGAAAATTCAGGTGAATTGGTCTCTATGAGAATACTTTAGAATTGGTTTTAAGTTTATTTAACATATTTGTTCCTTGTATTAATGAGTGTGTCAGATGGGATCATAAAAAGCCATTAAAATGCCATACTAAACAATAAACTTAAAACTAATAAATTAAATCCTCAATTTATATTTTATTTTCAGATTAACTCACAAAAATAAATTAAACTGAAGAGAGTAGGTATTTTCAATCGATGCATTTAGTGGCCTCGACTAAACGTCGTTGTAGAACTTAAATTATACAAGATCTACGCATAGCTGATGCACAAACAAACCTTGATTATGGTAGTGTTATATCCTGATAACACTGAAGCATTGTGATTCAAATCCGGTGAGGAGCTTGCGAGGAGTTTCAGAGCCGTTAGAGCCAACCCTAATAGCGCAAGAGGTGGTCGCGGAAGAGGTGATCACGCAAGAGCTGGTCAAGCGAGAGTGTGGAGTTTGTAAAGAGAAACATTCGAAGTGTGCGATGGTGACATGTGGTCAAGAGCTGTTTGCAAATTGTACCGGTGCATATCGGTACCTACAAATATTAAATTATGGTTATGTTAGGTGTCATTAATGTAGAACAACCACTCAAATGTTTATTAGAATTTTCTTTTGTGAATCATTTTAACCTATAGATTTTTTATCAATATAAAGAAATTATATTATTAGTTTGATCTTTTTAATGTGTTTATGTAAAATATAAAGGACAGACTTATTTAATATTATTTATTTATATTATTTATATTATTTATATTATATAATTTAATTTTAACCTATAGATTTTTTGACAATATAAAGCGATTATATTATTAGTTTGAAATTTTTAATGTGTTTATGTAACATATAAAGGACAGACTTATTTAATATGAATCAGGAACATAATCCAATAAATACATAAAAAAAGTAAAAATATTAAAGGGCATGATGATAGTTTTTTAAAATAAGAAATAACATGGTTTCTGTTGAAAAATATATCTAGCTCTGTTCTTATTGATATTCAGCTCTGCCTCATTCATATTTCTTTCCTCAGATGATATCGTAGTTTTAGAAGTATCCTAGAATGTATTAGAGTGACCTTTTTTATTTCCAAAATGAATTATTAGTAGATATACTAGGTGAAACTATAGAAATAAATTAATTTATTGCCTACTATATGTAATGCTGTTTTTTTACAGTTGTCTTAAGATTATAGTAGTTAATAATGTAGCCATCCTATTTTCAAAATTTCATTAACTATTACTATAAGCCAATGTGTTAGAATGGCGTGTTTGATTTAATTTAAGAAATTATGATTTGAAAAGTCATGTGAAATGGTCTCTATGAGAATACTTTAGAATTGGTTTAAAGTGTATTTATCATATTTGTTCCCTGTATTAATGTGTGTGATAGATAGGAACTTAAAAAGCCATCAAAACGCCATATTAAATTATAAACTTAAAACTAATAAGTTAATTCATCAATTTATATTTATTTTCAGATTAACTCACAAAAATAAATTCAACTGAAGAGATTAGGTTTATTCAATCGATGCACTTAGTGGCCTCAAATAACCATCGTTGTAGAAATTAAATTATGCAAGATCTACGCATAGCTGATACACAAACAAACCTTGATTATGGCAGTGTTATATCCTTATATAACTGAAGCATTGTGATTCCAATCCGGAGAGGAGCATGCGAGGAGATGCAGGGCCGTTCTTCACAACCCAACTAGTGCCAGAAGTGGTCTTGGAAGAGGAGGTTGCGCCAGAGCAGGTCAAGCGAGATAGTGGAATTTGTAAAGAGGAACCTTCAAAGTGTGCGATGGAGACATGTGGTCAAGGGCTGTGTGCACCGTGTACCGGTTCATATCGGTATCTACAAGTTTTAAATTAGGTTTTGTTAGGTGTCATTAATGTAGAGCAACCAGTCAAATGTTTTTTTTTTTTGTGAATCATTTGTGAACCTATAGATTTTTTGACAATATAAAGAGGTTATATTATTATTTGAAACTTTGTAATGTGTTTTCGTAACATATAAAGGACAGACTTATTTAATAAAGATAAAGAACATAATCCAATAAATACATAAAAAAAGTAAATATAATAAATGGCATGGCGTTAGTTTTTTTAAATAAGAAATAACCTGTTTACTGTTGACAATTATATATAGCTCTGATCTTATTGATATTCTGCTCTGCTTTATTCATATTTTTTTTTAAGCTGAAATCTTAGTTTGAGAAGTATCCCAAAATGTATTAAAGTGAACTTTTTAATTTCCAAAATGATTTATTAGTAGATATATTAGGTAAGAATATAGAAATAAATTAATTTATTGGTTAATATCTGTAGTGCTTTTTTTTAAAGTTGTCTTAAGATCTTAGTAGTTAATAATGTAGCCATCCTATTTTATAAATTTCATTATATATTTGCATAAGCCAATGAGTTAGACTGGCGTGTTTGTTTTAATTTAAGTAATTATGATTTGAAAAGTCAGGTCAATTGGTCTTTATGAGAATACTTTAGAATTGATTTAAAGTTAATTTATTATATTTATTCCTTGTATTAATGTGTGTGTCAGACGGGAACTTTGAAGGCCATCAAAACACAATACTAAATAATAAACTTGAAACTAATAAGTAAAAAACTTAATGTATAATATATTTTTCAGATTGACTCACAAAAATAAATTCAACTGAAGAGAGTAGGTATGTTGAATCAATGAATTCAGGGGCCTCGACTAAACGTCGTTTTAGAACTTAAATTATACAATATCCACGCCAAGCTGATGCACAAACAAACCTTGATTATGGTAGTGTTATATCCTGATAACACTGAAGCATTGTGATTCAAATCCGAAGAGGAGCTTGCGAGAAGATGCAAGGCCGTTCGAGCCAACCCTAATAGTGCAAGAGGTGGTCGCGGAAGAGGTGTACACGCCCGAGCTGGTCAAGCGAGAGTGTGGAATTTGTAAAGAGGAACATTCTAAGTGTGCGATGGTGACATGTGGTCAAGGGCTGTGTGCAACGTGTACCGGTCCATATCGGTACCTACAAATTTTAAATTATAGTTATGTTAGGTGTCATTTATGTAGAGCAACAACTCAAATTTTTATTAGAATTTTTTTTGTGAATCATTTTAACCTATATATTTTTTACAATATAAAGAAGTTATATTATTAGTTGGAACTTTGTAATGTATTTATGTAACATATAAAGGAAAGGCTTATTTAAAATGATAATGAAAATAATCCAATAAATACATAAAAAGAAATAATAATAAATGGCATGGCGTTAGTTTTTAAAAATAGAAATTACATGTTTACTGTGTTAAAATATATCTAGCTCTGTTCTTATTGATATTCAACTATGCTTCATTCATTTTTTTCCTAATCTGATATCGTAGTTTTAGAAGTATCCTAGAATGTATTAGAGTGACCTTTTTTATGTCCAAAATGAATTATTAGTAGATATATTAGGTGAGATTATAGAAATAAATTAATTTATTGTTTACTATCTATAGTGCTGTTTTTAAATTTGTACTAAGACTCTATTAGTTAATAATGTAGCCATCCTATTTTCAAAATTTCATTAACTATTTGCATAAACAAATGAATTAGACTGGCGTGTTTGATTTAATTTAAGAAATTATGAATAGAAAAGTCAGTTGAATTAGTCTTTATGATAATACTTTAGAATTGGTTTTTAGTTTATTTATCATATATGTTCCTTGTATTAATAATGTGTCAGATGAGACCTAAAAACCATCAAAACGCCATACTAAATAATAAACTTAAATTAATAAGTTAAACCTGAATTTATATTTTATTTTTAGATTAACTCACAAAAATAAATTCAACTGAAGTGAGTAGGTTTGTTCAATCGATCCATTTAGTGGCCTCGACTAAACGTCTTTGTAGAACTTAAACTATACAAGATCTACGCATAGCTGATGAACAAACAAACCTTGATTATGACAGTGTTATATCCTGATAACACTGAAGCATTGTGATTCCAATCCGGAGAGGAACTTGCAAGGAGATGCAGGGCCGCTCTTTGCAACCCAACTAGCGCCAGAGATGGTAGCGGAAGAGTTGGTCACGCCAGAGCTGGTCAAGCGAGAGCGTGGAATTTGTAAAGAGTAACCTTCGAAGTGTGTGATGGTGTCATGTGGTCAAGGGCTGTGTTCAACGTGTACCGGTTCATATCGGTACCTACAAATTTTAAAATTATGGTTATGTTAGGTGTCATTAATGTAGAGAAACCACTCAAATGATTATTAGAATTTTTTTTGTAAACCATTTATACTTATAGAATTTTTGACAATATACTAAGGTTATATTATTAGTTGGATGTTTGTAATATGTTTATGTAACATATAAAGGACAGAATTATTTAATATAGATCTGGAACATAATCCAATAAATACATAAAAAAGTAAAATAATAAATGGCAGGCGTTAGTTTTTTAAAATAAGAAATTACATGTTTACTGTTGACATATATATCTAGCTCTGATATTATTGATATTCCGTTCTGCCTCATTCGTATTTTTTTCCTTTAAAAGTTTATCATTGGTTTAGATGTATACTAGAATGTATTAAAGTGACCTTTTTTATTTCCAAAATGAATTACTAGTGGATATATTAGGTGAGAGTATAGAAATATATTAATTTATTACTTACTATCTGTAATGCTGTTTTTTTTGAGTTGTCTTAAGATTTTAGTAGTTAATAATGTAGCCATCCTATTTTCAAAATTTCATTAACTACTATAAGACAATGTCTTAGACTGGCGTGTTTGATTTAATTTAAGAAATTATGATTTTAAATGTCAGGTGTATTGGTCTCTATGAGAATACTTTAGAATTGGTTTAAAGTTATTTTATTATATTTATTCCTTGTATTAATGTGTGTGTCAAACGGGAACTTAAAAAGCCATCAAAACAAAATACTAAATAATAAACTTAAAACTAATATGTTAAATCCTTAATGTATAATATATTTTTCAGATTGACTCACAAAATTAAATCAACTTAAGAGTGTAAGTTTGTTCAATCGACGCACTTACTGCCCTCAACTAAACGTCGTTGTAGAACATAAATAATACAAGATCTACGCATAGCTGATGCACAAACAAACCTTGATTATGGAAGTGTTATATCCTGATAACACTGAAGAATTTTGATTCCAATTCGGAGAGGAGCATGCGAGGAGATGCTGGGCCGTTCTTGATAACCCAGCTAGTGGCAGAAGTGGTCATGGAAGAGGTGGTCACGCCATAGCTGGTCAAGCAAGAGTTTGGAATTTGTAAAGAGGAACCTTCTAAGTGTGCGATGGTTACATGTGGTCAAGGGCTGTGTGCAAGGTGTACTGGTGCATATCGGTACCTACAATTTTAAAAATTATGGTTATATTAGGTGTCATCAATGTATAGCAACCACACAAATGTTTATTAGAATTTTTTTTTGTGAATTATTTTAACCTATAGACTTTTTGACAATATAAAGAGGTTATATTATTAGTTGGAACTTTGTAATGTGTTTATGTAACATATAAGGGACAGACTTATTTAATATAGATCATGAACATAATCCAATAAATACATAAAAAATAAATATTATAAAGGTCAAGGCGTTAGTTTTTTAAATTAAGAAATAACATGTCTACTGTTGACAAATATTTCCAGTTATGATCTTATTGATATTCCGCTCTGCTTCATTCATATTTATTTCTTAAGCTTATATCATAGATTTAGAATTATCCCAGAATGTATTAGAGTGAACTTTTTTATTTCCAAAATGAATTATTAAGTAGATATATTAGGTGAGAGTATAGAAATAAATTAATTTATTGGTTACTATCTGTATGCTTTTTTTTTAAAGTTGTCTTACGATTTTAGTAGTTAATAATGTAGCCATTCTATATTCAAAATTTCATTAACTATTTGCATAAGACCAATGAGTAAGACTGGCGTGTTTGATTTAATCTAAGAAATTATGATTTGAAAAGTCAGGTTTATTGGTCTCTATGAAAATACTTTAGAATTGGTTTAAAGTAAATTTATATATTAATACTTGTATTAATGTTTGCGTCAGACGGGAACTTAAAAAGCCATCAAAATCACCATACTAATTAATAAACTTAAAACTAATATGTTAAATCCTCAATGTTATAATAAATTTTCAATTGCTCACAAAAATTAAATCAACTGTAAAGTGAAGTTTGTTCAATCGAGCACTTTATGGCCTTTGCAATAAACGTCGTTGTAGAACTAAAATAAAGATTAGCATAGCTGATGCACAAACAAACCTTGATTATGAATTGTTATATCCTGATAACACTGAAGATTTTGATTCCTATCCGGAGAGGAGCATGCAGGAGATGCATGGGCCGTTCTTCACAACCCAACTAGGCCAAGGTGTCGCGGAAGAGGGGTCACCCCAGAGCTGGTCAAGGGAAGTTGTGGAATTTGTAAAGAGGAACCTTCGAAGTTGCGATGGTGACATGTGGTCAAGGGCTGTGTGCAACGTGTACCGGTGCATATCGGTACCTACAAATTTAAAAATTATGGTTATGTTAGGTGTCATTAATGTAGAGCAACCACTCAAATGTTTATAAGAATTATATTTGTTAATCATTTTAACCTATAGATTTTATACAATATAAAGAGGTTATATTATTAGTTGGAACTTTGTAATGTTTTATGTAACATATAAAGGACAGACTTATTTAATATGATAAGAAAAATAATCCAATAAATACATAAAAAGTAAAAGTAATAAATTGCATGGCGTTAGTTTTTTAAAATAAGAAATTACATGTTTACTGTTGAAAAATATATCTAGCTTTGTTCTTATAGATATTCAGCTCTGCCTCATTCATTTTTTTACTTTCTCTTTATCTTTACAGGTAGAGAAAGTATGGTGATCGTCAAAAAATCGAACTCGAGATTTTGATGAATTTTAACGTTTCATGACTACCTGAATCCGAAAAAGTGTGTTTTTGAATTTCTGTCTGTCTGTCTGTCTTCTGTACCTCCAACTAGAGCCTAAACTATTTTACCGATTGAGCTGAACTTGATATCTAGAGTTTTCATAGGGTTGCCCCGAGTTGTTTCTGGAATTGGATATCTACCCCTAAAATTAATGGTAGTTTACTGAAGGGAGAAAAGAGAAAAAGTAGATTTTCTCAAAATCGGCTCTAACGATTTTGATTAAATTTCATTTATGAACATTAGTAAATATTCCAAACAAAATGGCTACACTCTATATTTCGGCAAAATGGCTTTAAGGGCTCCAGTCTGATGCGTAAATTAACATTTTTATAATAGCTCCGAAACTATTTGAGATATGAAATTACTTAGCATTACAAATATGTATATATATTTATAATACAGATATTTTACCCGAAACATATTTTTATAAAATCAATAATTTTAATCTATACGCAATAATATATATATTTTTAACTTTTTGGACATTAAAGCTGAAGTATTGCGATCGTAAAAAAAAACTAACCTGAAATGTTGATGGATTTCGACGTCTCATGACCTCCCGAACCCTAAAAAATAGTCTTTGCAATGACGTCTGTCTGTGTGTCTATTAAAACTTAAAAATTAAGGGTAGTTTACTGAAAGGGCAAAAAGAGAAAAAGTCGATTTTCTCAAATCGCTCTAACGATTTTGATTAAATTATCATTTTAAACATTAATAAATGTTCCAAACA
Source organism: Timema podura (assembly GCA_033556935.1). Taxonomy (NCBI): domain Eukaryota; kingdom Metazoa; phylum Arthropoda; class Insecta; order Phasmatodea; family Timematidae; genus Timema; species Timema podura. The sequence continues at coordinate 38,635,945 of JAVRXN010000014.1, read as the reverse complement.
AAATGGCTACCCTCATTATTTCGGCAAAAAGGCTTTAAGGGCTCCGGTCTGATGCGTCAATTAACATTTTTTATAATAGCTCCGAAACTATTTGAGATATGAAATTACTTAGCATTACAAATATGTATATATATTTATAATACAGATATTTTATCCGAAACATATTTTTATAAAATCAATAACTTTCAATCTATACGCAATTATATGAATTTTTTAACTTTTTGGACATTAAAGCTTAAGTATTGCGACCGTAAAAAAAAACTAACCGGAAATGTTGATGGATGTCGACGTCTCATGACCCCCCGAAACATAAAAAATAGTCTTTGCAATGCCGTCTGTCTGTGTGTCTATAAAAACTTAAAATTAATGGTAGTTTAATGAAGGCGAAAAGAGAAAAATTTGGTTTTTTCAAAATCTGCTCAAACGATTTTGATTAAAATTCGTATCTAGGTGTTGATTAAGATTATAAATAAACTGGCTATTTTCATTTTCCTATGAAAATGATTTTTAGGGTACTTTACAGAAGCGTTAATTTCCGTATCTCCACAACTATTTGAGAAACTAAACAGCTTATCATTTCAAAATTGTAGGACTATTAGAAATAAAAAACATTTATTTGACATATATTTTTATAAAAGCAACAGTTTCTGAGATATTTGCAAATATATTAATTCAATTTTGTGAGCTTTAGTTTTAAACATATACTACTTAAGTCTTAACGCAATAATTCTCCAATGCCATAGAGTAATTAAATATAAGTATCTAAAAAAGAATGGTTTTTTCCTTAAAGCTCTTAGGAGAAATGTTTGCATAGCAATGATCTATCTCCATTTTAGACTCAATAGTCAATATTTACATTTTTTATTGGTCAAAATGTATAAATGAATAATTAAATATCAATTCGATGACTTGAAGATCTGCAACACCTTATAAAATGTTAAAACTTTTAACAGAAATCGAAATTTTAATACGAAGTGTTGACCCTTGTGGAAGACATTAAACTGTTTTAAATGTTCTTAGGTGGACAAAGATGCACCTCTTTTCTCATTGTTTGTATATCATTGTATATTATTTTATTCGTATTCTTATGTTGAGTGGTACAATGTACATTATTCCGTTCAGAAATCTTACAAGTTTATAGAAAGAGAGAGAAAGTCTGTGCGGTGCGCCGTACCATTTATATTCTAATCTGATATCGTAGTTTTATAAGTATCCCAGAATGTATTAGAGTGATCTTTTTTATTTCCAAAATGAGTTATTAGTAGATATATTAGGTGAGAGTATATAAATATATTAATTTATTGCTTACTGTATGTAGTGCTGTTTTTTTACAGTTGTCATAAGATTTTAGTAGTTAATAATGTAGCCATCCTATTTTCAAAATTTCATTAAGTATTATTATAAGCCAATGTGTTAGATTGGCGTGTTTGATTTAATTTATGAAATTATAATTTGGAACGTCAGGTGAATTGGTCTCTATGAGAATACTTTAGAATTGGTTTAAATTAATTTATCATATTTATTTTGTATTAATGTGTGTGTCAGAAGAAAACTTAAAAAGCCATCAAAACAACATACTAATTAATAAACTTAAACAAATATGTTAAATCCTCAATTTTTATTTTATTTTTAGATTAATTCACAAAAATAAATTCAACTGAAGTGAGTAGGTTTGTACAATCGATGCATTTAGTGGCCTCGACTAAACGTCGTTTTAGAACTTAAATTATAAAAGATCTACGCATAGCTGTATGAACAAATAAACCATGATTATGGCAGTGTTATATCCTGATAACACTGAATCATTGTGATTCCAATCCTGAGAGGAGCTTGCGAGGAGATATAGGGCCGTTCTTGGTTACCCAACTAGCAACAGAGGTGGTCGCGGAAGAGTGGTCACGCCAGAGCTGGTCAAGCGAGAGTTTGGAATTTGTAAAGAGAACATTCGAAGTGTGCGATGGTGACATGTGGTCAAGGGCTGTGTTCAGCATGTACTGGTGCATATCGGTAACTACAAATTTTAAAATGGTTATGTTAGGTGACATTAATGTAGAGAAACCACTCAAATGTTTATTAGAATTTTTTGTAACATTTATACTTATAGATTTTTGACAATATAAAGAGGTTATTATTATTAGTTTGAATTTGTAATAGTGTTTATGTAACATATAAAGGACAGACTTATTTAATATGGATCTGGAACATATCCAATAAATACTAAAAAAAATTTAATAAATGGCATGTTTTAGTTTTTTAAAATAAGAAATACATGTTTACTGTTGAAAAATATATCTAGCTTGATTTTTATTGTTATTCAACTCTGCCCATTCATATTTTTTTTTTCTAATTGATATTGTATTTAAAGTATCCTAGAATGTATTAGAGTGACCTTTTTTATTTCCAAAATGAATTATTAGTAGATATATTAGTGAGATTAGATATAAATTAATTAATTTATTGGTTTACTATCTGTAGTGCTGTTTTTTAGATTGTTTCCTAAATTTTATTGTTAATAAATGTAGTCACTCCTTATTCAAAATTTCATTATAATTATTTGCATAAGCAATGAATTACATGGGCTGTAGTTTTGATTTAAGTTAAAAAATTTTCAAATTGAAAATTCAGGTGAGAATTGTTTAATTTATGATTAATATGAATTTTTAAATTTGGTTTTAAGTTTATTATATATATGTTCCTGTATTAATGTGTGTGTAAAGGTAAATTAAAAACCATTTAAAGACCATACTAATAATAAACTTAAACTAATAAGTTAAATCCTCAAAATTAATATTTATTTTTTAAGATTAACTCACAAAAATAAATTCAACTGAAGAGAGAGGTAGTTAATCGATCATTTATTGGCCTCGACATAAAGTCGTTGTAGAACTTAAATTATCAATATCTACGCATAGCTGATGCACAAACAAACCTTGATTATGGAAGTGTTATATCCTGATAACACTAAAGCATTTTGATTCCAATCAGAAGAGGAGCTTGCAAGGAGATTTTGGGCCGTTCTTGGTAACCCAAATAGCGCCAGATGTGTTCGTGGAAGAGATGGTCACGCCATAGCTGGTCAAGCGAGAGTTTGGAAATTGTAAAGAGGAACATACGAAGTGTGCGATGGTGACTTGTGGTCAAGGGCTGTGTGCAACGTGTACCGGTGCATATCGGTACCTAGAAATTTAAAAAATTATGGTCATGTTAAGTGTCATTAATGTAGAGCCACCACACAAATGTTTATTAGAATTTTTTTGTGAATCATTTTAACCTATAGATTTTTTGACAATATAAAAGGTTATATTATTAGTTGGAACTTTGTAATGTGTTTAGGTAACATATAAAGGACTGACTTATTTAATATATCTCATGAACATAATCCAATAAATACATAAAAAAGTAAATATAATAAAGGTCAAGGCGTTAGTTTTTAAAAATAAGAAATAACATGTTTACTGTTGACAAATATTTCTAGCTCTGATCTTATTGATATTCATCTCTCCCTCATTCATATTTTTTTTTCTAATCTGATATCGTAGTTTTAGAAGTATCCTAGAATGTATTAGAATGATCTTTTTTATTTCCAAAATGATCTATTATTAGAAATATTAGGTAAGAATTTAGAAATATATTAATTTATTGGTTATTGTATGTTCTGCTGTTTATTTTAAGTTGTATTAAGATTTTAGTAGTTAATAATGTAGCCATCCTATTTTCAAAATTTCATTAACTATTACTATAAGACAATGTCTTAGACAGGCGTGTTTGATTTAATTTAAGAATTTATGATTTGAAAAGTCAATTGTATTGGTCTATATGACAATACTTTAAAATTGGTTTAAAGTTAATTGATCATATTTATTTCTCGTATTAATGTGTGTGTCAGACGGGAACTTAAAAAGCCATCAAAACACAATACTAAATAATAAATTTAAAACTAATAAGTTATATCCTTAATGTATAATATATTTTTCAGATGGACTCACAAAATTCAATTCAACTGAAGAGTGTAAGTTTGTTCAATCGATGCACTTAGTGGCCTCAACTAAACGTCGTTGTAGAACATAAATTATACATGATCTATACATAGCTGATGCACAAACAAACCTTGATTATGACAGTGTTATATCCTGATAACTCTGAAGAATTTTGATTCCAATTCGGAGAGGAGCATGCGAGGAGATGCTGGGCCGTTCTTGATAACTCAACTAGTGGTAGAAGTGGTCGTGAAAGAGGTGGTCACGCCAGAGCTGGTCAAGCGAGAGTGTGGAATTTGTAAAGAGGAACCTTCGAAGTCTTCGATGATGACATGTGGTCAAGGGCTGTGTGCAACGTGTACTGGTGCATATCGGTACCTACAATTTTAAAAATTATGGTTATGTTAGGTGTCATCAATGTAAAGCAACACCACAAATGTTTATTAGAATTTTTTTTTCTGAATTATTTTAAACTATAGATTTTTTACAATATAAAGTGGTTATATTATTAGTTGGAGCTTTGTAATGTGTTTATGTAAGGCTTGGTTTATATTCATGCATAATTCATAACTAATAGCAAATAGTGTATAGTGTATCTTGCGCAAGAATTTAAATGACATTATTTTAAATGATGGCGTCTATAATCGATTTATAGTGAATAGTGAAATAGTTCGAGGTGCATAAAGTCTATTTAGCTTTAACTTTTCTTATACGTTATGCACGAGTTGTGAAACGATATTCTCGCGAGAAATATCTAGCCAATAGGATTTATGGAAAACATAATTTGATATTTTTCAAATATTATTTTATAAGTTAGAAGTTGGGCGACATATTAGTCTTTAATTATCGTTAAAAAGTTTTATATTGTGATTTTAACTTGAAAATGAGTGAAAATGATAGTGGGCATGAATATACGGTTGAATTTACAGAAGATGGTTTTGTCACTGTTGTTGGGGGAGGAACCCCGCACCTCCTATTAATGTAGTTGTTCTACTTGCTTTGGTCACTTGGGAATTTTTGTGGTTTTAAACACCAGGAATAGGAAAATTCACTGTCTAAACCCACATAACCCCCTCAAAAAAAGACATTTCGTGCAACGCCATTGCACTCTAGCCTCATTTCATTCAACCACTAAACCAGATTGTCCTCAAATGAAGATAAATAATTCAAACATACTATTAAATATAGAAGGATGGGTTCTATAAAATTCATTTACCCGTGATGATAAAAAGCCAGAAATGCAATTCTAGATGGTCTGCCATTAAATGCAAAATATATAAATTCAGATTAATATTATTTAATAAACAGTACCAATATTTATCTCTCAGATTATAATACAGCTAGTAAAATTGGCGTGTTAAAGGGAACAAGGATATTATATATGTAAGAATGTAAATTATTTTGAGGACCAATGATTGACATATCAATAGAGGTAGTAACCTTTAAATACCACGCACGCAAGGAGATCACCTCTTAAACAAATAACAATCGTTATAAATGTCTTATTCACTACGTTGCATTATAAACCTTAGTAATTTTCTTATGAATTGTGCACTCTACACTATGCGCTATTCACTATTAGTTATGAGTTATGCTTGAATATACACTAAGCCTAATATATAAAGGACAGTTTTATTTAATATAGATCAGGAACATAATCCAATAAATACATAAAAAGGTAAATATAATAGATAGCATGGCGTTAGTTTTTTAAAATAAAAAATAGATTGTTTACTTTGACATATATATCTAGTTCTGATCTTATTGATATTCCATTCTGCCTCATTCATTTTTTATTCCTTAAAATGATATCATTGTTTTAAATTTATCATAGAATGTATTAGAGTGACCTTATTTATTTCCAAAATGAATTATTAGTAGATATATTAGGTTAGAGTATTGAAATATATTAATTTAGTGCTTACTAATTGTAATGCTGGTTTTTTAAAGTTGTCTTAAAATTATAGTATTTAATAATGTAGCCATCCTATTTTCAAAATGTCATTAACTATTACTATAAGCCAATGTATTTGAATGGAGTGTTTGATTTAATTTCAGAAATTATGATTTGAAAAGTCATGTGAAATGGTCTCTATGAGAATACTTTAGAATTGCTTTCAAGTTTATTTATCACATTTGTTCTTTGTATTAATGTACATGTCAGACGGGAACTTAAAATGCCATCAAAGCGCAATACTAAATAATAAACTTAAAACTAATAAGTTAAATCCTCAATTTATATTTTATTTTCAGATTAACTAAAAAAAAAAAAAATTCAACCGAAGTGAGTAGGTTTGTTAAATTGATGCATTTAGTAGCCTCGACAAACGTCGTTGTAGAACTTAAATTATACAAGATCTACGCATAGCTGATTCACAAACAAACCTTGATTATTGCAGTGTTATATCGTGATAACACTGAAGCGTTGTGATTCCAATACGGAGAGGAGCTTGTAAGGAGATGCAGGACCGTTATTTGCAACCCAACTAGTGCCAGAGGTGGTCGCGGAAGAGGTGCTCACGCCAGAGCTAGTCAAGCGAGAGTGTGGAATTTGTAAAGAGGAACCTTCGAAGTGTGCGATGGTGACATGTGGTTAAGGGATGTGTGCAACGTGTACCGGTTCATATCGGTACCTACAAATTTAAAAGATGGTCATGTTAGGTGTCATTAATGTAGAGCAAGCATTAAAATGTTTATAAAAAAATTTTTTGTGAATCATTTTAACCTATAGGTGTTTTACAATATAAAGATGTTATATTATTAGTTGGAACATTGTAATGTGTTTATGTAACATATAAAGGACATACTTATATAATATAGATCAGGAACATAATCTAATAAATACATAAAAAAGTAAAAATAATAGATGTCATGCCGTTAGTTTTTTAAAATAAGAAATTACATGTTTACTATTGAAAAATATATTTAGCTCTGTTCTTATTGATATTCAACTCTGCCTCATTCAAATTTTTTTCTAATCTGATATCGTAGTTTTAGAAGTATCCTAGAATGTATTACAGTGACCTTTTTATTTCCAAAATGAATTATTAGTAGATATATTAGGTGAGAGTATAGAAATAAATTATTATATTGGTTACTATCTGTAATGCTGTGTGTAAATTTGTCTCAAGAAATTATGAATTTAAAAGTCAGGTAAATTAGTCTTTATGGTAATACTTTTGAATTGGTTTTAAGTTTATTTATCATATATGTTCCTTGTATTAATGATGTATCAGACGGGACTTAAAAACCACAAATCGCAATACTAAATAATAAACTTAAACTAATAAGTTAAATCCTCAATTTATATTTTATTTTTCAGATTAACTCACACAAATAAATTCAACTGAACCGAGTAGGTTTGTTCAATCGATGCATTTAGTAGCCTCGACAAACGTCGTTGTAGAACTTAAATTATACAAGATCTACGTATAGCTGATTCACAAACAAACCTTGATTATGGTAGTGTTATATACTGATAACACTGAAGCATTGTGATTCCAATCCGGAGAGGAGCATGCGAGGAGATGCAGGGCCGTTCTTTGCACCCTAACTTGCGCCAAAGGTGGTTGCGGAAGAGGTGATCACGCCAGAGATGGCCATGCGAGAGTGTGGTATTTGTAAAGAGGAACATTCGAAGTGTGCGATGGTGACATGTGGTCTAGGGCTGTGTGCAACGTGTACCGGTGCATATCGGTACCTACAAATATTAAATTATGGTTATGTTAGGTGTCATTAATGTAGAGCAACCACTCAAATGTTTATTAGAATTTTTTTTGTGAATCATTTTAACCTATAGATTTTTTGACAATATAATGAGATTATATTATTTGTTTGAACTTTGTAATGTGTTTATGTAACATATAAAAGACAGACTTATTTAATATGGATCAGGAACATAATCCAATAAATACATAAAAAATTAAAAATAATAAATTGCATGGCGTTAGCTTTTTAAAATAATAAATTACATGTTTACTGTTGAAAAATATATCTAGCTCTGATCTTATTGATATTCAGCTCTGCCTCATTCATATTTTTTTTCCTAAGTTGATATCTTAGTTTTAGAAGTATCCTAGAATGTATTAGAGTGACTTTTTTTATATCCAATATAAATTATTAGTAGATATATTAGGTGAACGTATATCAATAAATTAATTTATTGCTTACTATCTATAGTGCTGTTTTTTACACTTGTCTTCAGATTTTAGTAGTTAATAATGTAGCCATCCTGATTTCAAAATTTCATTTAAATGTTATACGGTATTTTATTAGCCTACTTAATTTATTTCTAATTGTTGTAATTTTCTTATTTATTTACTCCATTCTTTCACCTTGTTCTAGTTCATCAATCAATAACATTTGTAGATTTGTAACTTATTTTGACACCCGTATCAGTGATGTAACACTCGCAATATAGTCGATTTCCAGCCATGATAAAGTTGAAGTTCTAATCCTATGCCTCAGACAAGAAAAGATATATCCACAAGTGATATATTAAACGTTATGCGCTCCATTTCAAGCCTTTACTGATTTGACGTTGAAATCACTATATCGTTCTAATATAGTAAAATTATCTCATACTGAAAGAGATTTCAGTGTAAAATTTTTTTCTATTCCCATTTACTAAAATGAAGATATATTTAATTTTCCATAGAAACACTAGTTTTTTGATGAGTGTAATTGGACCAAACATTATGTTGTCTTTATTTTGTAAACCTATAAAACGCGTTTAAGAAGATAAGCTTCATTATCAGACTTATTTTACTATAAACTGATATAAAACATATTTGCTAACTCTCATTGCACATCAGTATTAAATAATGTTGAATATAATCATTCCCGTGTGTTTAAAATAAGAAGATATTGAATATACCAAAAATATACTCAGGAAACTCTTTTCATTGTATTTTCTATGCACTTAACATTATTTTTTAGTTTATAAAACAACATATCACTTGTCTAATATTATTGTATCAAATTGACAACGAAATTTAAAAAAATAATTGCAACCTCTACAACATAATTATTTACAACAATGGTTTAGGAATGAGGAGGGTAAACCTTTTTGGAAATGTGTCCGTAAATGCGTGGAAACCATTTTCTTTCCTTACATCCTTATAATTATCTCATTATACCCTATCAGTATTCGATCACCGATATCCCCGTAATTTGGAGACCAATCTAATGAAAAAGTGAATCTTAAAGAAATGTGATCACATATGCTGGTCACAAAATATTTTATATAATAATTCATTTACAAGTTAATTTTCAGGACTGCGTGTCACTTACGTTTAAACACTGTAGAAGCAGTGGGATTGTATATTAGGATATAACACTCTTAATTATTGTTCAATAAAGGGGTATGGGGTGGTTCAAGGAATAACCGATCGTTACCTCAACTATTGTACTCAGAGAAACAGAAGCTCTTAGCTTTCAAAGTGACCCAGGCAGATATACCGAAGATGTTTTTCCTAGAATGGTTCCTACTCGAATGGTCATACGGTTCCTCTATGTCCTCCTTTCCTCATCTATATTCCACACGTGTAACCATATGGATAGCACAGACGGATATTAAGAAACGGTGCAGAGGGAAAAAGGTATTTTTCTTTATTAAATCATTATTATTAAAACTATGCACGGCTTCTTATTTATAAACCGTTCAACCTATCCACATTTTTACTCAACTTGTAGGGATTGTGAAGATGGAATATAGATCCAACAAACTCAAGTTTTCGTGCAATGAGAGCGTAAAATTATTAAAGAAAAGAATACCCTATGAACAACCGACTGGGATTGAGACTAATCTCGATCTACTCCTCACCAGATATTTGTGTGAGAGAGTTTGGACATATCCTTTTGACGGCACCGCACGACTAATCATTGTGATTGATAACTTTGGTGCTTGAATTAATCAAATCCTAACTAAGAAACACCAATGAATAAAGACAGGTTAAATACTTTGGTCTTGTTTTTTATAGAATAGTTCATGATTCGCGAGATACTAGACTTGGACAAACTACTAGTACGGGCAATAGAAATATTCAATTCAATACACAAACCTAAAATATAATTTTTCTTGCAAACGATAAACTTACTTATGATACATTAATACTTCAAGTATATTGTGTAAATAGTGTTAAGGGTGTATTAAGAACCTATTTTTACATATATATATATCTATATATATAGATATATTTATATATAAAACTGGATTGTTCGCGTGTGTTTATTTTAAGATGGACAAGCTTCGACTTCGAATTAAGTGAGTAATACTTTTATACAAAATTTAATTTAATTTTATTAACTTAATATATTCTATATTGCAGTTTGTCAGCTAAATCTAGAATTGTATTAAGTTAATATAAAGTAAACTGTTGTCTACATAATTTGACAATTTTTAATATAGTGCCCTCCTTAAAATTTACTCATGAGCTTCGACTGGATAAAAGGCTATTTCGGTGGACAACGTTCGAGTTAGCGGCCTGTTTATTAAGAATCATATTACTATTAGTAATAGATGATATATGATATGTATGGGGAACTGAGACAGCCGTTGATCTGGCCGGGAGACCACTGAGTGGAAACACTGCCTCTAGTAAGGGCGTAGAAATAAAGTTTTTCTAGAGAGTTCCACTAGAAAATGATACTACAAATTAAGATTTTTTATTTTATATAAAAAAATTTTGTCTGGTCTTCTCACACTTACTTGAATCATTAAAAAAAATGCACTTTTTTTCAATTGCATTAGACCATAGGGATGAAAATGCATTTTAATTGTTCACAACGTTAATTCTAGAATCGGAAGTTTTACGAAAGTGTTGTTAATTTATTAAACATACATGTAACTGCACTTGTAAAATTTTTTTTTTGTCAAACTTATTTCAAGCTAACCTTTAAATTAAGGTTGTAAAACATACGGACTACATGGATTTCTCCAAAGAGGAAATATATTCTCAAATTAAACGAATTTTCATACATTTTATTATTTCGCCTTTTTATTTAGATTTAATATTTCGACTACCAAGATCCTCGTTTAATGTTTTCAAGTTTTAATTTTGTCTTTAGTAACAAACCAACATCATAATTATTGGTGTCATGACTGCAAGGCCGTAGCCAGCCAATAATTTCAGGGGGGGTTTGGTGGGCCCATCACCCAATTGACGGAGGTTAGAAAAAAATTCTAAATAAAAAACTGTTCTAGAAGCTATCTGAAGTGTTTTTTATGGCAACAACACCCCCTAATTTGTACTTGTACCTTAATTTTGATATTGTTTGAACCATAAATAAAGCCATATATATTTGTTCATAAAATTTCGGGGGGGGGGGTTGAACCCCGAAACCCCCCCCCCTGACTACGGCCTTGCATGATTGTTTCACAATAGAAGTAGATAAAATGTATGGAGTGGGACAAGAGAGTGGCAGTGTTGGGGAACTCAACTTTAAATGTGTTATTTTTCATTTACAGATTTTTAACGTATAAGTTAATGAAAAATATATTAGGCCCTAGGCTTACCATAATTTGGTTTTCAATAAAATATAAAACTCACATTTTACAGATAGTATATATAGGTCCTGTGCCATAAGGTCCACTGCCTGTTTGAACAGAAAATGATATTTTAAAAGTAATCTAAGAAAAATGAATTTTAGGTCCAGTGATTTTAGTTCCAGTGTTTTTAGTTCTATTAAAGTTAAGATCTATAAAATTATGTACAGTGCAGTTAGGTCTTATAAAGTTAGGTGTTATGAAGTTAGGAAATTTAGTTTGGGAGTTGTGACTTTAAGTCTTACCATTTTAGGTCCATTGCCGCATGTCCCGTGGTCCTATGAGTATATAATATAATTTATGTAACTGTTGTCGATACTTAAGTAAATTCACATGATTCGTATTCTTATACTCCAAACAAAAATCTTCTGATCTTGATTTTTGTAAAAAAAAATTGTAATAATAATATTAGTAATATCGAAACCCCTTTAAATATTACATTTCTAGCCCCTTATTTTTATATAACTCACCTAGTTTTCCTATCTGGACTTGTTGTTGCTGCTACGATAATTTCGCTGCAACTTCAAACCCTCTTCTAGGCCTCAGAGACAGCCTCAAATTGGCCATTACCGTCAACACGGTCTTAGTCCATGTAACCAGATAGTTCCTGGTAGAGGGACCGACCACTTCTAGGCCTCAGAGACAGCCTCAAATAGGCCATTGCCGTCAACACGGTCTTAGTAAATGTGACCAGATTGTTCCAGGTAGAGGCATCACTACAAACGTTGTCATAAAGAACCGACCCAACAGTGAGAGAAACGACGCCCTGGTAACAGCAAACATAGCCGGCACTGAGAGCAGTGACCAGCTCCATATTGGTTACTGCCACCAACCCCACCATTGTGACAGCAACCACGCCCTGCCAGTAGCAATCAAATGCACCTTGATTGCGGCCACAGGCCCCATCTTGGCAACAGTATTCAACCCCACCTTGGACACTGCCACCAGCCCCTCCTGGGCCACTGCCACCGACCCTGCCCTGGTCACTGCCACGAGCCCCACCTCGGTAACAGTAACCTGGCTTATCCTAGTAGCAGCAACTAGCCCCATTGTAGCTGCTGTCACAATGCCCACCTTGGCTACTGCCACCAACCCCACTTGATAGCAGCAGCCTGGCATATCCTGGTAGTAGCAACATCACCCACCCTACCTGTTGCCACACCCCCGCCTTAGTTGATACCACCAAACCCCACTTTGGTAGCAACAACCTGGCATATCTTGGTAGTAGCAACATCACCCCCCTACCCGTTGCCACACCCCCGCCTTAGTTGATACCACCAACCCCACTTGATAGCAGCAACCTGGCATATCCTGGTAGCGGCAACGAGTTTACCCTCTGCTGCTGTCACCAGCCCCTCCTTGGTAGCAGTAACCAGCCCCGCCTTGTCTGCTGCTACCAGCCCCGCCTTGGCCACTGCTACCAGCCCCACCTTGATAGCAGCAACCTGGCACATCCTGGTAGCAGCAAAGACCCCCGCACTGGCCGCTGCCACCAGCTCCACCAAGAGAACAGCAGCCTGGCATTTGATGGCAGCAGAAACCAGCCCCACCTGGCCGCTGCCACCATCCCCGCCTTAGCCGCTGTCCTCTCAGTTTTCACCTTACAGCGTACTGCTGCCAGCGCTGTCCCCTCTCCCACTGTCCCGGTTCTCCCGAAAACGTTCGAGTTCTGCCTGATGACGGTTGTATTCCCGGAACATCTGAACAAACACAAACATGCACACATCACTATGAGGTTTTGATTAATACAAATAATTAGCTAAATAAATCACATAAATACTTTGTTTAAATCATCACGTGGTTGAAAATATGATTTTAAACATTGCTTATTTAATTATTTATTTTTAAACAGCCTATCTTTAAAATTATTTTTACAAATGTATTTAAATAATATATTATCTAACGTATTGTTATTATTTTTTCAGACTACATATAATTGTGTTGTATGATTGAGTTCAGTACCCACATATATCAGTTTAATGTCTCCCTACTTATCTGAAAATATTACGGTAATTAATAGCAAGAACATTATTAAAGTATATTTCTGTAACATGTGAATGTTAGAGACTCCAATCTCAAAACTGATCTCACCATCCCCATAGTAAAATTTCTCTATTCCTCCAGGGACAATCCGATACTAACCCCCCTTAAATTACTTCCCAGATAATATTTATCTAACTAATATATATTCATATTCTCTCTGTGTATCATCATTCAAATTGCCACGGATGTTAGTGTTCTATCAAGATAATCTAAGCTGTGGGTTGGCGCGTCGGCCTTTTCGGTTGCTATAGCATCTACAGGATTGAACTAAGGTTAGAACTACGTAGATCACACGAGCGAGCGTGACTAGAGAAGATTGAAAGTGGCGACATGGGTGGGTCCTTAATGATGATAGATGCAGCTAGCAAAACTCATGACACCGGTAGATTTCACCACTAACTAGAGATGGGCAAAATCGTTCTTTTAAATGAACGATTCATTGGATCTGGTTCAGTTCAATGATCTGTTAATTTTGACCCGTTCACCGATCATTCGATTTTCTAAAGGTAGTTTTTTTTTATTTAAATGTAGTTAAAACAATATTATTTTTCATTAAGATTATTTAAACTATTTAAGCTCGGCTTACTATTTAAAAATGGTGATACCTTTTTATTATACTTTTTTTTTAAGAAACCACTTATTTCTACATGATATTAATATTTTGTAGGTAAATTATAATGGAATGCTTTGAGAATCACAAAAACCTATGTTATGATGTACCTAAATCACAATTCACAAAAATATTACGATTGTTAATAATATAAACAGTTGACAAAAAAATTTTTACAATGATTAAACGTCTAAATTACCAACCAAGATCAAGTCAAGATCTGACTAAAATATTCTATAGAGTTAAAAATTGAATGAGAGTGGTAGAAAAATGGTGACCAACAGATCAACCGCTCACTCACTGATCCGTTCAATATAGAGTTAACAATTGAACGAGAACGATAGAAGAATGGTGACCAACAGATCATTCGCTCACTCACTGATCCGTTCAATATAGAGTTAACAATTGAACGAGAACGATAGAAGAATGGTGACCAACAGATCATCCGCTCACTCACTGATCCGTTCAATATAGAGTTAACAATTGAACGAGAACGATAAAAGAATGGTGACCAACAGATAATCCGCTCACTCACTGATCCGTTCACTATAGAGTTAACAATTGAACGAGAACGATAAAAGAATGGTGACCAACAGATAATCCGCTCACTCACTGATCGGTTCACTATAGAGTTAACAATTGAACGAGAACGATAGAAGAATGGTGAACAAATGAACCCCCACTCACTCACTACTGATCCGTTCAATAAACAAATGACCGATAATGAGAGATGATCCGATGAACGACTAGCTCTGCGGTCACTCGTTAATCCACCCAATTTACAAATGAACGAGAATGAGAGAAGAGCGGTAAACAGATGGTGGAAAATCAACTGACCTTGATCGATTGTTTGGACGAATGAACGCGAATGAGAGACTGTTGGTGAGTTGGTGGACTGCCGAATAAAATAATGGTTTGAAGAGGAACGTGTGGAAGCAATTTGCTGATAGCCGAGGCTAGCTGAGTTGAACCGAATATTAAACGAGGCTCCTGCGAGAGTAGACAGAGATAGAAAATAAAAGACGGCTCATTTAAACCAAGATCCGGATCGTTCATTTTACTGTTTAGTCCATATTGACCCGTTCGTTCATGAACGACACATCTCTATCTACCACTAGCCCATTTGCCAGGCGACGCGACGTTGGTATTTTGTTAAGTAAGCA
Source organism: Timema podura (assembly GCA_033556935.1). Classification (NCBI taxonomy): domain Eukaryota; kingdom Metazoa; phylum Arthropoda; class Insecta; order Phasmatodea; family Timematidae; genus Timema; species Timema podura. The sequence goes on along the minus strand of JAVRXN010000014.1, from coordinate 38,620,606 downwards.
CTAACGATTGAAAAGATGTGTTATTGTAAAATTTGGCCTGTCATTTACACATTGTCTTAATATCCCCTCACTTACTTAGCTACCTAAAATAATTTTATATAGTTAAATAATTATTTTTAATTTTTGATTGACTCTCTCATGGATGTATCCTCCCACTGATATAAGAAACTTGGGATTGGTGAGAGGTTAAGAAGAGTTAGCATAATTGAAGCCTTCTTGTGGTAAACACTGAAAGTACCACTACTCAATATTTTCTTGTTTTTATCTAACAGTATTATATGTGCCAATGGGAATACTCTAGTAATCAATATAAGTGCAATTTCATATTTAATCATAGTTCATAATAGGGCTCATAGATAGCATCAATGGTATGTTGGAACTAGAGTAACCTCGATGCGTTTCTGCGTTCCTTAAATCTAGGTTATTCTAGTTCCAACAATTGATCTCTATAATATAACTGGATGGACATCTGTGGCTCAAATTTTTGAGCTGTCAGCTGCATACCATTGTGTAAGAAAGAAAGAAACTTTCGGGTATCTCTTTATCTCTTACACCCATACACGGAAATATTGCATTTTGACATCGTTCATTAATTTGATTGAATACATGAGATACATCAATGTGTGAATTGTTAAATTAAATAAATATGTTAGTTAAAGCTTTTAAGAGCCCGTGGTAGGCCTTATAAAACAAGTAAAGTAAAGCTGATATCAGGAAAATCATCACCACCAAAATCATTTAATTGTAAATGTAAATATGCTTGCAGGACTCTGAACAAATATGATATCAAATGTTTGCATATGTATTTTTACAAGCTATCAGAAAGTGAACAAGGCACATACAATTTAAATCGAATGGAGTTGGCTCAAATATCAAGAAGGCATGGACATTATAACGATCCCGCTGATAGTAGAAGACAAGTGACCATCTTTTACACTGTACCAACATATTCAGATATTAAACAGGTATGCTGCAAGACTTTTAAATTGATATTTTTTATTTCTAGTCAAAGGCTACAAACAATACAATTTAAAAAATATCTGGTGAGTTATGTTACAAAGATGAAATGGGAAAAAACATCAGAAGTCACTCCCACAAAACAAAATACACTGATGACTGGAATAGAGTTAAATACCATATTAATTCTTTCCCAGACAAGAGAGCCATTATAGTAGACAAAAAAATTTACTAAGGATTATCTAAGCTCAGAACTAAATATGAGTAGACTTCATGAAGCCTTTAAGTTTAAATATCCTGAACAAATGGTCTCATATCAATTTTAGGGAAAAGTATTTAAAACTTTTTTCCCAAAGCTAAAGTTTGGTACCCCACGCAGCGATACATGCAGGGTATGTGATAAACATAACATGTATCTCAAGCATGCTGCCCCAATCGAGGACATTAGGCCTAATGAAACTAGAAATAAATTTAATCTGCATAAAGCTAAAGCTGAAAGAGCCTTATCGTTACTAAGTGAAAACATGCTCCAATCTAAAATGCCTTTAAGTGACACTTGTGTTGTTTGTGTTGACATTCAATAAGTCATATTTGTTCCAACATTAACACATAGTAATATGTTCTACCCAAGACAACTATCTACTTATCATTTTTGCGTTCATATTGGGGACAACAATTATAGTTATATGTGCACATGGCAAGGAGGTATTGCTGGAAGAGGTGGTAATGAATTTGCATCATGTATTTTAAAAATATTGATGCAAAATGAGCTAATGTTGAAAAAGAATTTGATTATTTGGTGCAACAATTGCATTGGCTAAAATTAAAATAAAATGGTGTGGATGACATTGATTTATATAGTTAAAAATCAGTATTTTAATAACATTGATTTACAATTTCTGGTACACGGTCATAGCTATCTTCCTTGTGACTGGGATTTTGGAATCATCGAAAAACGAAAAAGGAAAATGAAAGCCATGATTCTATCAGTGTTAGAAGATATAATCCGTTCAGCTAGAGTTAAAAATCCTTTCAAATTAGTTCGAATGGAGAAGACAGATTTTTTGGATGTGGCTCCAACAGCAAACACATTTTTAAAACACTACCAAGCTAGAAATTTCGAAAGCAAGCTGAATCAAATTACGATCAAGAAATTCTAACAAGGTAAAATCTAGAGAAACTTTTAATGAAATGGAAGCATGGACTGCAAAATCAAAAAAACCTTAACGACAATCCAGATGAATTTCCATTATTGGAGGCGGAACCAAAAATTAGTGCTGAAAAAAAGCGAGCCTTGCAAAATATGTTAGAATTCATGGACATTAAGTATCATAAATTTTACAATGATCTACTTGTTTGAAAGGTTATATGAATATGATTAATATGAGATTTTGATAAATTAAGCTTCGTAAGCTGTTTATTTTAACAACTTTATTTTGATGTTTCAATGGTATTGTGTAAAGTTTTAAAATGTTTAGGCCTAATATTTTTTTTGGAATATTTTCAAATTAATTTTTAATTTCATATTATTTTACTCCTTTTTTTTTAATACTCAACATTTGACTTGACATTACACACTAAAACAAACGTTAAACAAATATACTTTTTGTTTAAATAAACTATCTTCATGAATTTTGACTCAAATAATATAAAAAATATATAATGTGGTATTGCATTTAGGCTCTTATATCCATCGCTATTATTTATGATTAAAATAATTTTTTTATCAGTGTCAAAATTTTAAGTCAAAGTAGTTTTTTCTTCATACTGAACATTTTGATTTTTGGCACTTACAGTCTTTACCACAAGAAGTCTTCAATTGTGAGTCTACAAAGACTCCCTTAACCATATATATATATATATCTATTAAAAATAAATGATCTAACCGAGTGGTTTTCAAATTTCTTACTCACGTGGACCCTCTTACCATCCAACAGCTTTTTCGAGGAAACCTTGATGTAGGATAAAATAATGATATATAGTCCTATATATTTATAGTAGACTATAGGGATGGATTAGTAACAAATTTTTAGTGAAAAAATAATAAAATAACGCAAAATAAAATAAATGTATTCTTTTAGAAATAATATACATTTAAATTAATGTCGATATAAATATAATGAATATATGTATTATATTTGTAAATTAATAATTAATGATAATTTATATGAAGAATAGAAATGAAGTTTGATTCAATACTAAGACGGACTCTTATAACTTTTTCTTATAACTTTTTTTTTGCTTAGTCGCAGAAATAATTTGTTGGAAATTGCATAAAATGTTTCAGTTATCCTTCTGAAATTTCTTTGTGCTAGCTGACGAGAAAACTAAAATTAAAAGTGAATACCAGAATGCCCCTCTTAAAGTCGTAAGCACAGGGGGTGTGGCTAACCCCCTACTTTTTGGCCTCAATTTTTATGCCAGGCTTTGACATAGCAAGGCACCTCCATTGTGATTAGTGTACACCATTGATTTAACATTTTATATTCTATTTTTTAAGATCTAAAAAAATGTAAAGGTATGTCGTGGATTTCTTTGATGATCTCGCAGAACCCTGGACGAACCTTGCTGACACCACTTAGAGAATGTCTGATCTAAGCTACTATAACACGTAGCAGGCAATGTAAACCCTTTTAATAAATAAACAATTTAAATCTGTATACAACCTCCTCTTCAGTACGCTTGGCCGGGATTCCAGAACCCCGATATCTAAGTCAGTTGCAAATTCTAGAAGACAAGAACCATATGGCCGCTTTTCACAGGTACGATTCATATAACCCTTACCTCTACCAACCGATCCTCAAGCTGCCCTAGGGGTGAGTCCCTAGGGTAGCGACTCTCACGGTTCGTCTGGGAGGGGACTCTCCGAGGCGCCCTTAGGTCCTCAGCGGATGGTGCTAAATGAAACAAATACAAATATTTTGCTATTAGACACTTTGTTGACGTCTCTGGTGTGTTGTTATGTTAATACGCATTGAATCTAAATAAATGTATCACATTGTGGTGTCCAATTTTCATTGGTAGCGTCACTATACATCCTAAGATCTGCCGAAAAACACCAAGGCCTGTATGCAAGAACGAGTAGGAGAAAAGGCAGAGAAGTAGAAAAGGCGAATAACGGTTGATTTGCTCGCGAGGACGAGAGCACGCGTTTGAGAAACTTCGAAGGTAGGTCCCGACCAGCCTTCGGCGTTACTTCTATCCCTTAAACACAACGTTTCTCTTATACCTTATATACAGCATTACTCCTATCCCTTATACATGTAGCGTTTATAAAAGCTACAACGCTCTAAAAACAAGAAAATAACGCTAGACGCTAAAATAATTCAAATCATAACCCACCACAACTATTGAAGTGACTGAAGAAACTCACCGATGCTCCATTCTCTGTTGTGTACGTCACGATATCTCTCTCTCTCTCTGAGCAACGACTTACTATCACGCACTTGTTGATCAAACTAAAGGCGCTAGAGCAAAAGGTATATTGACTGGATATGTGCAAAGGATGTTGAGAAAAATAATGTGGGACGTCATTAGTGCTAAAGGGCTGCGCGCGCCATAGATTCTGGAATCTACGAGGTGTTGCTCTCCGCATGTTTCCTGTACTCTGTTACCCCTCCTCTCTCGTTTGTTGTCTTTCTGTCTCTTATGTTTGACCCCTACAACCCCCCCTCCCCCCCTTTTTAAGCCACAGATTGGCAAATAAATACTGCTTGTAGATCGGTGATTTAGCCACTCTTGGCGGGATAATCATCCGAGGCGCATCTAGGTGCCAAACATAAAATGTAAGCTTCAAAATTATTATTCGGACATTATATTTCAAAATTACTTTTCGGCTTTGTCATGGATTTAACTTCAAAACTTTGGGACTTAATTTTTTGTTTAGATTAAAACTCACTCGTTTATTTTGGGAAATATTTAAGATATTTTAAGCATAAAATCTTTACTTGTTCAAAATGTTGTCATTATGAAGTTGTGTAGTTGGACAAATATTTAAGATATTTAAAGGTAAAATCTTTACTTTTTCAAATTATCGTCATTATGAAGTCTCGGAGATTTAAGAAAAATTTGAGACATTTAAATTTAAAATTCTTGGCTTATTCAAAACCTTTGTAGTATGAAGTTTTGTAGGTTGAACAAACATTAAGATATTTAAAGGTGAAATCTTTACGTGTTCAAATTGTCGTCATTATGAAATTTGGGAGATTTAAAAAACATTTAAGAGATTTAAAATTTAATATTCTTGGCATGGACAAAATATGTGATTTATGAAGTTTTGTAGGAAGTTTTGTAGGTTGATCAAACGTTATGATATTTAAATGTAAAATCTTTACTTGTTAAAATTGTTGTCATTTCGAAGTTTTGTAGTTGAACAAATATTAAGATATTTAATAGAATCTTTACTTGTTCAAATTGTTTTCATTATGGAGTTTTGGAGATTTAAGGAACATTTATGAGATTTAAAATTTAATATTCTTGGCTTGACCAAAATATTTGTTTAAGGAAGTTTTGTAGGTTGAACAAATATTTTCATCGTTTTGATATTATACCCAAAAGAAAGTTTATTTTTTGTAAGTTGATCGGATAAGTAAACTATTGTTTTTTTAATGAAACCTTTTGAGATTATTGAGACTTAATTAGGTTTGGTGTAAAAAGGCCTAAGAAATGTTCCACTAAAATATACATATATATCTACTTGTTTTTGATTAATTAAATCTATTTATATCTCGTTATCTTGCAATGTGTTTACTTCCATGTAGGTTCCACTCAAATTTCATATCAACCTGGAAATTACCTTATTTTCTAGTTACGGCTTTGGCTAAGTGGGTTGGTGATACCATGATTGCATATATTATCTCATAATATATTTTTTTATACGTCCTTTCGACTCCTCTGCAATTATCTTACCTTTATTATTTTATTTATGTCATCTGTATGCCTGCTTTAGTCCTGAAGGAGGGAAAGAAGCTACATACACAGCGTTACTCCTATCCCTTATACACAGCATTACTTCTATCTCTTATACAAAGCGTTACTCATATCCCTTATACAACGTGTTACTCCTATCCCTTATACACATCGTTACTCCTATCCCTTATACACAGCGTTACTCCTATCCCTTATACAAAGCGTTACTCCTATCCCTTATACACAACGTTATTCCTATCCCTTATACACAGCGTTACTCCTATCCCTTATACACAGCATTACTCCTATCCCTTATACACAGCGCTACTCCTGTCCCTTATACACAGTGTTACTCCTATCCCTTATACAAAGCGTTACTCCTATCCCTTATACACAACGTTATTCCTATCCCTTGTACATAGCCTTACTCAGGTGCAGCATGTATAAGGCATGAGCAATAGAGATGTCACACATCTCTTTGTTTTGTATTTTCTATCGAGAAGTCACTTATTTAATCGTAATTGACGAATATTTTGAAGAAGAGACTAATCAACTTGCTGTGAAACAATGGAACATGTTAGGGATTTTCAGGCTACCTTTTAGTCTTATTATGACGAACAATTTTGTAAAAGATTTCTATTTTCGAAGGAAGTTTTATGGCAAGATATCTTCCCTATGTTGGAAATTGACAATCAACAAAAACAACGAAGACTTCCACTGCTTCATTTAAAGCAACTGTTGACTACCCTTCAATTGTATATCACAGGAGGCTTACAGGTAAGTTAATACCAAATTGTAAATATACTTTTTTTAAAGGTTATATTATTTATTATAACTAAACTTAAAAAAAAAAAGTTCATAACTGTTTTTTTTTTCGAGAAGGAACAACTTATTTAAATTGTTGTATTGAATTCATTAATAAGTTTTCATGTTTGTTTCTGTAATGTGTTATTTAAGATTAATTTAGTATCGGTGTGTAAGTTTATTTTATATTAGGACTTGGTTTATTAACTGACAACATATTTCTTCCATAGTTTTTAATTATGTAATTGAAGTAATTAGATTACTTGATTGTTTTGTGATATAAAGTAGCTATTGGGATTTTGGTTGGCATTTAATATTGATTTCTTTTTATATATATATATTATATATATTATATATATATATAACATCACAGTAGGGCCTACATACATATTTATTACTATAATTTTGTAAAATAATCTAGTAACTTTGTTCTCCTATTTTTAGGTTGTTGGCGGAGACCTGTAAGTCTACAATATTGACCCAACAACGGTATTACTTGTCGTCAAGATAATATCAATTTGGTTAGCCCAAAACATGCACATGTGGTGTAGTTTCCCACCACAAAAGCTGAACTGGAAGCTGTGCAAGTGCTGTTCCATGACAAGGCCAACTGCCCTGGAGTTTTATTTTGAAGACATTGTACCCACATCCCTGTCAAGAGCCCCGGGGGATCGAATGGAGAACTATTCAGGTAACCCTTACCCCAAACCTTTGTTGACATGAATTAATAAAAATACGCTTTCCTGAAAATAAGTTTCTAATATTTACAAATTATATCAGGAATTATGTGTAGGCTAATTATCATATTGAATAATACATTACAGTATTTCATTGAAGATAGCAACTCATGTGTACTCTATACTCACAAGGAAATGGCAAATACAATTATAATAGAGGCCTAATTATATTTATTAGAAATTATTTTATTTTTACAAAATTAAGACACCTCAATAAAAACTAAGTCCAAATATAAACTTATAATACCAACACGTTTTTTAATCCATGATCCTTTGAAATATGTCATTTTATACAATGAAATTCGAATAATTTATTTTACAAATATTGATCTAGAATCTAATTTATTAGCGAATGGAACATCAGAAAGTTTAGATAAAGCCAGCCGAGTAAATGCTTTAATGAAGGTTAGGTTAAGCTAGGTTGGAAATGAAATTTAATAAGTTAGTATATTTATACATTATTTAGCTCTAATATATGTATAACTTTATTTTAATATGGGACTTCCGTTGGATGTTTTCCTGCGGCTGTTCTCGCTATACTAGGCCTATACTACATTTTCACTTAGTAGTTCAGTTATAATGTAGGTATCTTTGTGTGAGCTAGTTGGATGTAAAATCTTTAGTGGATGTGCAAGTGTGTTTTCATTTAAAGAAAATATTATTTACAGGTAACACTTTAAAAAATAAAATAATACATATACATATAGAGAGAGGAAGAGAGAGGGGGCTTATCACTTAGGTTGAATTTGAATTTAGTATCATTGGATTCCCCACATTCTTATGACAGTAAGATTTACAAGACCTGCAAAATCAAGTAATGTTCAGCAACTAAAAACATTTTAACAAATCTCTACTGTAGAAGTGCTGAAGCCTGCACACAGCAGGGGTGGGGGTGTATGATTATTAGAGGGGTCCTAGGAGTTAACCAGCTGTAGTTGCTTTACCTGATTCAGGCCACATGGTCTAAGGCGTCAAGCTCGCAGTAGACTTGCTGCCAATTACTATGAGATTGAGGTTTGATCCTGGCTGGGCCCAATGAGAGTGGTTTTTTCCTAAATGGTTTTCCACTCTTACTCTGCACAAATGCAGGTGCATTTCCTATAAACAAAACCTTCATCCCTAACACATTATCGTTAAATAGTATGCTACATAGGCATCTATCCTGAACAGTTAAGACAATGTGCTAAAAAAACTTGTTGGTACCAGATTTCCTTTAAATAAGCCTAGAGTATAAATTTGGACTCCTTAGAGTAGCAGTGACTAAAATAATAAAATGGTTACTAACATATTTAGCCTACTATCTCATTCTTCATATAGGTTTATAATCTGATGTTTAATTTGAATTTACGGGATTCAATTTTAAGGGATTGGTATCATCTTGTCTATTTTCCACAAAGTAATGTATCAAGTTTATCCATGGGTAACGGAGCCCTATTTTATGACTGGCCAAATCCCTAAACATAAATGTAAATTTATTAATGGTGGGGGGGAAAAGTTCTAAAAAGGACAAGTCTATTGATGTTTGTTACAAAGATAAATTGCTCATTTATTGCTTGGATGTGAACATATCATTTATCTCCGTCAAACTTTGGTGCCAGGGATACGTTGATCTGCCTGTTAAAAATCCTCATGGAGAGTTCCGCCGAAGCTGCGCTTCACTGCATTGGAGTACCGTCTGAGAGTCTGAGCTTCCCCGCATGGGCTTAGACCATCTGAGAGACTGGGTGGGCTTCACCGCATAGAGTTATACCATCTGGACTTACCCCACCTGAGAGACTTATTCACCATCTGAACTTACTCCACCTGAGAGACTTGTTCACCATCTGAACTTACTCCACCTGAGAGTCTAGACTTAACTGCCTATACATCCCTGGACTATTGCAGTTGAAAACTTATTATAATCATTGCGGTGGGCGAATCAAAACATCGATAATGTGACTATATCTTGTTCCAAGTCTCGTTAGCAACAGACTTCTTTTATCAACAAACGTACCAAATATGGACATCTTTCATCTACTATATTTCCTTTACAGCATCTTGGCCTTAAAGACCTTCAATGAGGTGGAACATGGGGGAAACTAGCAGGTTAACACTGCTAATTTTGATGCTAAATGTATGTTCCAATGAGGGAGAGGGAATAAATATTTTCGTTCTACACAGGAGAGTAGATTTTTAATCACTTTATGCTAAGGTGGGTGTATTGTTTCGTAAATTCAACTCTAAATTCTTAAATTTTGAACTTACTAATAAAAAATCCACACACACCATTATTTGTAGCAAAATACACATACAATTAGCTGTACCATGCTTATCGCCCATCGTTATTGTACAACTTGTGTGCTATAAGCATACACAATCCTGTCAGCTTCTTACTTATATCTGTTTAGCACTGTGTCTTACTACCGGGTCAGTTTATATGCATACACACTGATTACACTGTGTCTGGGATATGAAAGTTTGAATGAAAAAGTGTAGCCACATTTGCAAGGATAAAGTGAAAAACCATTCTTGGCAGAGTTAACTGGGATTCAAACCATGATCTCCCCATCTTCGGCAGTCTAGTTTTTTTTGCGAGTGACATTTTAGACCCTGTGGCCACCAAGGTGACTTATTTATTTTAGTGTTTATACTTGCACAATATTAAGACACAAACTTTACACAGGATGTAATGGCGGGCCATGATACACTCTGTGCCAACATGATGGAACATAATACAAGCTACTCTGACACTGATCGTTAGAGAGAACATATAATGTGGTTATTATAAATATTGTATTTTAAAACATGATGATTGTACTCCTTTCCAGTTAGGCCTAATAAATAATTTTGAAATAAACATTTTTCATTTTCTTTTAATGGTACTGGAGTTGTAACCCTAAATATTTTTCTACCTCAAGATTGCAGATACTGTAAATAAGCACATTGACACCAAAGTAGCATAGTAATACTGCATTATATGTGTTTTTTTAGCACTGTGTCTTACTACCCATTCAGGGTGTACTTCTAAGTATTAATTACACTAGGTAATGTTTTAGGAATAGGGAAGGTTGAATTTAGAGTAAGTGAACCCAAATTTGTGAGGCGGGAAAGTGGAAAACAGTCTTTTGAAAATCCAACCCCAGTTTACTCGATCAAGAATCAAACCTCAATCTCCCCATTCTTGGTGGTCAACAATTTTGTTAGATGATTTGTAACACATTTAGTGAATATATTTTATGCAATATGGTTGAAGTTCAATACAATATAATAAAAGAGCATGCAAACCAAAATAATTTGTCTAATGACCTTAACAATATTGAATTCACACTTCCTTTAATATTTACTAGACAAATGTTGATAGAAGGCCTGATGATTCAAAAAACATTTAGAAAAGCTCATGGTTGCATCTCATTATGCATTTATTTGATTAGTAAAAAAATTGTATTAGGATATTTATAATGCTAAGTTGTTCAGTGAAAGTGAGTGATATTTCTTAAAATATTTTTGATTTTTCCACATACAGTTTATCTTAAAATATAAACACTAGAGATTGGACAGACAAATAACAAGATAAAATTATCCAAATTTAATTTGCGATGCTAAATTAATATACTTCAAAGCCTTGGTAACAACACAGGTGATTACCATAAAATACAGGAAATAAAGTAGCCCAGAGACCGCCCAGAGCTGAAGTGAAAACTTTACAACATGAGAATGTTGATATATTTACATTTTATAGGTTAAAGTAGGGTGATCTCCACACAATGGATATTGGAAATTGTAATTTTACTAATCATCACCTATAAATAATATTAATTTTAGGGTTATTTTCAACAAATGGGAAAATTTTTGGTAGTTTTATAAATAATAGAGCCAAAATTTCTAGGCTCAATTCTTGAATCCAGTAACTCCATGTTTTATAATTTGAGACATAATAACAAGTTAAATCTAAAAAATATTAATAAACAGTAATTTACTATGTAAAATTATTATAAGCTACCTAGCTATAACAGGTCTATAAAAAGAGATAAAAGTTGGTTATCTAACAGAACATTTAAACATAGTAAACAAAAGATAATGCCAAGATCACAATCTACTTAAAGTTAACTTAATGTAACTTAACGTTAAAGGACCTCCTCGTGTGTTTAAATGTAAGCGATCACGATGCAGTTAACTTAACGTAAGAGATGTCCTGGGAGTTCTTTTACTTTAAGTGAACGTTACTTGAAGGGTATCACGTGTTCTAGCCAGCCAATCATTATGCGAGTGACGTCAACAGGGCTATTTAGTAACTCATTTGTTGGTATTATGACTAGAGATGGGTCGAATCCACTATTTCTCGAATCCGAATCTACATTTTATTTTTGAATCTCGAATCTGAATCCTAGCAAATTGTTTGAAATTTTAAAAATCTACAAATAGACCTACATTACACAATATAGGCCTAAACTGTAAATTAAGATTTATTTCAATCATGTTTACAATTTTAATCAACCCCAACCACCCCTTGCAAAATACTTGTTAAAATCCAGCCAAATTAAACAATATCGACTCATATTATTATTTAGAAATCAAATCAATCAAAATCTGAGTGTCTTTAAGTTATTTTTAAAAATGTTGATAGAATGAGATAAATTTCTAAAAAAAAAAAAGTTAAATAAACAGATTAGGCCTAGTTATCCTGATCAAATTTTAATCATCTTGGGGTATTATAATTTATTTTGATAAGAAATCTAAGGATTAATACAAAAAGATTTAAAATTTTGTATGTTCACAAACGGAAAACTAATCTTATGAAATTCAGGCTTAACTTTTAAAAATTAACAACTTAACCATGTCTATTTTTACTTTTATATCTACTTTGTGCACTACGCATTAGACCACGTGACTATATTTATTAAACCTTATAGCAAAGAAATATAGAAAGACATACAATTTTAAGGAGCGTCAGGAAGTGCCACTAGATTGTATTTTATTTACTTCGACATTACACTTTTGAAGCGCTATGACTAGTTTGAATTTTTACACGTGCAAAGGAAAACTGACAAAGACGCTCGTCATAAAAGTATATTCAAAACTCTGTTTTCGTTGGACGGTGGAAACGCAATCTTAGTCATCGTCGAAATGATTGTTAAGAACAACTTTTCGACCTTTGAGAAGATCTTGGAGAATTGCGTGGTGTTTATCACACCAAGTGGCAAGAATTGTTTAACTTAAAGTCGGTAATTTTGAAGCTATTCAATAACATCAAAACACATCAGAGGATATAACTGAATAATCATGAAACCTATCCGAGACTTATTGTTGTCAACAGCAAGAAACAAGACTGTGGTTGACACCTGCCGACAGATATTGCTAATATTTGACCTACACACTCGTTAGAATGTATGTGACACCTTAACATTGGCCGAGGGTTTCGTTGATCTTGAACAACCTATGGTTGAAACGTACATCAGAAACCTGAATCTAATTAGTGCTACTGTCTTGGACCATTACTTGCTGGATTGGTAACTGAAAACAATTTTACCAACGCTTCTAAGGGATGTAAAAAAAGCGTAAGAAGAGTTACATGCTTCATTCAAGTGATAGTGTATTTCTTCTTAATAAATATCGAGTATTAAACATGTCTCAAGTTTTTTTTTTTTTGTAATAGCATATTCTTATTTTCAAACGTAGCTTGTTTACCATAAACTATCATATTGATTCCTGGACACATTTAGAAACACCCAGAAAATGTGATTGAATCTTTCGCCTCGGGGTATCCACTTCTGGATTGCTAATTAAATCATTCAGGGTTTGTGTTTGTCTATAGATAGCTATTTACATAATGTCTTGTTGACAATTGTTATCAGTTCCTGATAAAATCGAAAGTTACTTAGACACGATTAGTTTACTGTGTCAGGAATATTCGATGACTTGTTTTTGATATAGCCAATCCCGTAACTTGTTTAACCTAAAGTAGCACATTGTTTGGTGCACGGATCGCTCAACTACCATGACTTAATTCTCGGTGTGAAAAGGGGGAATGTGGATGGGAAAGTGAAAAAAACCTAAACTTACACACTTTGCTTCTGTCAGCCTCCTGTGAGGTTCTGCAATGAGAGTTTGCCATGAGTCATTGCCTCCAAAAATACATTCCATAATTTGTTCCAACCTGTGAACTCTAACTGCTTGCCAAAACCATTTTTGGAATAAGATCCCTCTAAGACACACTGTCCTAAGACAAAAAAAAAAGTATTTGAACCAAGAACCCCCCAAACCAAAATAAACACTGCCACTAGACACTGAGTCTATTGGGCTAAGACAAGCAACCCTTGTGGGGTTAAGTCTCCCCCTCATAGTAGCAGAGTTTCAGCTCTAAACAGCGTCAAGGGAAGAGGAGCTGAACTTAGACATTAAAACAACATTTAAAGAACTGAACTATGTTTCCCAGGATTGGGAGTATGTTCACTGTGGATTAAGGTTAAAACAATTTTTGGGGCCACCAAAACATACTGCCTCTAGATACCACCAAAAAGGGCTAGTAAAACCCTGAATACACAGCACCCCTGTATATTGCAAAAAAAAAAAAAAAAAAAAAAGCTAAAACCCCCACAAAACACACTACACCCTAGACACCAAAAACAAATATAAAGAGCTGACCTAGGTGACTGCGAGTATATTCTATTCGAATAAGGTTCTGTGTACCAGCATACGTACGGGGGTTAATCATGCTGCCGTGTTAAAGTGAAAACAAGGTTTCACGTAGGTTTTTTACAAAACGTAAAAACTTTCAAGGACCAAAACAATATTAAGCATTTTTGGGATTGCGTGAATTACTCTACCAAATAAGCGTGCGTACTACTCGTGTAAATAACAATCGAACTATCTGTAAACTTAACCAGTAACGTTGTTAATATATTTGGGGAACGTTTGAACTACGGTAGGCCTATGGCTTGTTTTTCTGATGTATTGACGAGAAGAGAACCTTTTAAATAATACCGACATTATCGGGTAAGTATTAATAACATTCTACTATATTATCAATGTTATTTTTATAGGTACCTTATGAATATCTTATATATAAAAATGGATGGCTAAATGTGTTGCTAACCGCAAAACTCGAGAACGGCTGGACCAATTCGGCTAATTTTTTTTTCTAATATTCGTTGAAGTCCGAAGAAGGTTCTTATGAAGAGAAAAATTGGAAAAATTGCATTGGAAAACGTAAAAACCACATTTTTCTTTTTCCCATTCAAACTGTTTCTAGCTGTCAATTCTAGGGATGGCAAACTGAGATAGATTAATCGAAGAATCGGTTTTTTTGGGTCGTGAAGATCGATTTGAGCAATGAATCGATTAAGTGAATCGATCTCAGACACCCTAAAATCGACTTTTAATTCATTTACTTACTGTTTCGTTTTATTCAAATAAAACAAGAGTACCAAACCATAGTATAAAGAAGAAACATTTGAAATTTAATTAGTAACTTTAAAGCATCCGTAGATTTGACACTTTCTCTTTCTACGTTATACAGTTTGACTTTGACAGTTTTTCATTAGATTCTCAATTAGTGCGTGTTATTTTCTTGGTTGTTTTTAAATCTTCGCTTCTCAATCGACAAACAAGTTCCTCGATTTATCTTTGGTATTGGTTTATTTTGTGTGTGTTTCCATTTATACTCAGTTCAAGACTCATGCCGCCCATAAGACGTGGGTGGACCAATTTGGGTCGAAGAACTCGAAATGCTAGAAAACAAGCTAATTTTCCGTCTAATCGGACTACACAGCAACGTGAAGAGCGAAATGAAATTGAAAGGATTCGGATACCACAAACCCGTGCAGCACGTCATTCAGCTAATGATCTTGCAGGTTTGAAACGAGCTGCTTTTATTTACGATGTTTCAATTGACTACAGTGCCCACCAATGCGTTGCTATTGGATCTATGAACTCAGTTTGCCCACATTGTAAGGCATTGAAATACAAAAATGAAGCCGTTGGATTGTGTTGTGCAAATGGCAAAGTGAAATTAGTGCCATTGGTTCCACCACCAAAGCCATTGTACTCATTGGTTTCAGGAACAGGAACGGATTCATTTCCTTACTAATATCCAAAAATATAACTGCTTCCAAATGACTTCATTTGGGGCACATCAATGTTGAATCTTGCCACTATGTGAAATATATCAAATATATTTGTAAATATGTAACCAAAGGAAGTGACATGGCTGTGATTGGAGTTGGTGCAGAGAATTACAATGACGAAGTTACCCAATACCAAATGGGCCGGTATGTTAGCAGTAATGAAGCAATTTGGCGCATTTTTTCTTTTCCCATTCATGAAAGACACCCCACTGTTGTTCACTTAGCCATACTCTTAGAAAATGGTCAAAGAGTATATTTCACGGCACAGAACGCATTACAACGAGCTGTTCAACCACCATCTACAACCTTGACCTGTTTTTTTGAAATGTGTCAGAATGATGATTTCGCCCGAACACTGCTATACTCCGAAATGCCAAAATATTATACTTGGAATCAATCCTCAAAGAAATTTCAACCACGGAAACAAGGAAAACCAGTTCCAGGTTACCCAAATGTATATTCCACCGATGAAATAGGTCGAATTTATTCAGTCCATCCAAGCAATGATGAGTGTTTTTATATGCTATTGCTATTAGTCAATGTTCGAGGTCCAACATCATTCCAACATTTACGAACTGTTAATGGTGAATTGTGTGGCTCTTACAGAGAAGCCTGTCAACGTTTGCATCTATTAGAAAATGACGCTCAGTGGGATCAAACTCTCAATGATGCTATAATTTCTTCACAAGCTCATCAAATACGAACATTGTTTTCTATAATTATATCAACATGTTTCCCATCAAAACCAATTGATTTATGGATTAAATACAAAGATGATATGTGTGACGATATCTTGCATCAAATGCGCATTAAAACAGGAAATCCAAATTTACGAGTCAGTGAAAAAATTTACAACGAGGCGTTAATATCAATTGAGGACATGTGCGTGATGATGACAAACAAAGTATTATCTCAACTAGGCATGGCCGCGCCCAATCGCCCGATGCACGACGCTTTTAATCAAGAGTTGAAACGAGAAAAACTGTACGATCTCGATGCTTTAAGAGAATCAGTTCGAATAAATCTTCCGCTGTTGAACCAACAACAAAAGTATGTATTTGATACTCTTATGGAAGTTGTACATGATGGAACTGGAGGGATTTACTTCTTAGACGCTCCCGGTGGTACAGGAAAAACTTTTTTGATTTCTTTGATTTTAGCAACAATTCGCTCACACAATGAAATTGCACTCGCACTTGCTTCATCAGGCATTGCAGCTACATTGTTGGAAGGCGGTCGAAGAGCCCATTCAGCGCTAAAATTGCCGTTGAATATGCAAAGCAACGA
Organism: Timema podura; assembly: GCA_033556935.1. Classification (NCBI taxonomy): domain Eukaryota; kingdom Metazoa; phylum Arthropoda; class Insecta; order Phasmatodea; family Timematidae; genus Timema; species Timema podura. The sequence goes on along the minus strand of JAVRXN010000014.1, from coordinate 38,603,811 downwards.
AACTCCGATCTGCAACATTTCGAAGAACTCTGCAATGGCAAAGGTTTTGCAGCAATGTAAATTGATAGTGTGGGATGAATGCACGATGGCACATAAAAAGTCTTTGGAGGCATTAGACCGAACCATGCAAGATCTGCGGAACAATCAAAACCGATTTGGTGGTGCGATGATTTTGTTAGCAGAAGATTTTCGTCAAACATTGCCAGTGATTCCACGGTCAACGCCAGCTGATGAACTTAATGCATGTTTAAAGTCCTCCGTTTTGTGGAAACGCGTAAAAAAACTAAATTCAAGCAAGAATATGCGTGTCGAGTTGCAAAATCATCGATCTAGAGAAATATTTTCAAAACAACTCATTGACATAGGTAATGGCAACTTCGCTTTAGACTTTTTCACTGGCTGCGTTACCTTTCCTGACAATTTTTGTCAGTTTATTGATTCAAAAACCGAACTCATTCAAAAGGTGTTCCCAAACGTTGTTAAAAATTATAGAGATCATATTTGGTTGAGCGAACGAGCTATATTGGCTCCCAAAAACATGGATGTAAATGAATTAAATTTCAAAATTCAAAATGAAATTGCCGGTGAATTGAGGACATACAAATCAGTTGATTCCTCTACTAACCAAGATGATGTCGTCAACTATCCACCCGAATTTTTGAACTCGCTGGATTTGCCAGGATTGCCGCCTCACAATCTTCAATTAAAGGTCGGATCGGTGATCATAATGTTACGAAATATCAACCAACCGCGTCTTTGTAACGGCACACGGCTAGCGGTGAAAAAATTACTAAACAACGTGATCGAAGCAACCATTCTAAAGGGAAAGTATAAAGAATAAGACGTTTTGATATCACGCATCCCAATGATTCCGACTGACATACCATTTGAATCTAAACGACTGCATTTTCCAGTGCGGCTTGCTTTCGCTATGACCATAAATAAATCCCAGGGGCAGTCATTGAGTGTTTGTGGTATTAATCTTGAAAACCCATGTTTCTCGCATGGCCAATTGTATGTTGCCTGTTCCCGTGTTGGAAAACCATCAGCTTTGTTTGTTTACGTGCCAGGTAATCAAACAAAAAATATCGTTGTACCATAAAGCATTACAATGAAAATATCATTTAACACAATATTACTAAAGTATTGCAGTGTACGAAATAAAAAACTGCATTTTTTAAGTAGTTGTTGTTTATGATTATGACATTAAAAATACATAGAAAAGTATATTAACATTATGCAAATTTATTGTTTATTCCACGGTAATTATTTAATAGTAGATAAATAAAGTGATCACTCTGAAATACGTTTATATTCAATTTTTTGTTTAAATTACACATTTGTGACTGTATAGTATCACAAACTTATCTGTTCTGGTGACCATTACTGAAAACTAAAGATGTCATCACGACATGTGCACTTTATAAACGACGCCATCACCAGAACTTGACCAGAAAAGATAAGTTTGTGGGACTGCCACAGTCCAATTGCGTTTGACAGAACGACGTCTGTCGGGTTAGCTAGTTATTAATAAAAACTGACAGCCTCAGATCAAATAATTCGACGTCTGGATACGAAAAGTAGACCTACTAACTTATTTTAGCTGTCAGATATATCCATTAGAAATAAAATTGAACCTTAGATGTAGATAAAGAGAAAGAAGAGAAACATAAAATTACGAGAACACCGACCGCATCCCAGTTACGTTAACATTGACTATGGAGAACTTGTTAACTAAGATTTATGTTGAGAAGGGAACACCATTGGGCCAAATAAAGTCATGGCCTCATGGACTGTAGAACCCATCGTTTGGTTGCAAAGTTAACATCAACTTTGTGTAAAGCTTACTAAACAATTGCATTTTTCTAACCTGTTGTCGTAAAGCTTTTATTACAATAAATTTGATATTCACACAAGATTGCTCAGTAAAATAATAAAACAAAAAAATAAGCAGGTAAAAGCAAATCGAGTTATTCAATTATGAATACAAGTAACATATTTTTTCAAACTAGGTATTTTACTGCTTTAATTCGTGAGAACACATTGTTGTTAAATGGAAAATTGCTCCTCAACGATTTTACCTCTAGTTCTAGGAGATTATACACACCCACAAAAATACTACACCTTTCTGATTGGATGGTCAAAATAATTTGACCTAACATATCAAATACTCCTAATTTATAAAGTTAAAACCATACGATCTTGTCTATTATTTTCTAATTATAAATTTGGGTAACCTTCCAAAATGCAGGTTTGTACTTACGTGGGGCTAGGGGTACAACTGGGTGGTCGTCGTCATCCCCGTCCAGGCCACTACTTTCCTCCGCAGGGGGCACGTTATTTCCGGGCGCATGTACTTATAGAGCAAATATGCTCCATAGGAAAGGCCCACTGCGCCTACCCCCCCAACAACAAACTTCAGCCAGCCCATTGGTGACTGGAACAAAGATGTATCGTATCACGGTATAGTGCTACATATATCTATAGCTAGGACACTCTTAGGACAGGTTCATTGGACTATGACTGGAGCAAATATACAGTACATCGTATAGGGTATAGTGTTGCATATATCTATAGCTAGGACACTCTTGTACAGGTTAATTGGACTATGACTGGAGCAAATATACAGTACATCGTATAGGGTATAGGGATAGGGTATAGTGCTACATATATCTATAGCTAGGACACTCTTGGACAGGTTCTTTGGACTATGACTGGAGCAAATATACAGTACATCGTATAGGGTTATAGTGCTACATATATCTATAGCTAGGACACTCTTAGACAGGTTCATTGGACTATGACTGGAGCAAATATACAGTACATCGTATAGGGTATAGGATATAGTGCTACATATATCTATAGCTAGGACACTCTTGGACAGGTTCTTTGGACTATGACTGGAGCAAATATACAGTACATCGTATAGGGTATAGGGTATAGGGTATAGTGCTACATATCTCTATAGCTAGGACACTCTTGGACAGGTTCTTTGGACTATGACTGGAGCAAATATAGAGTACATCGTATAGGGTATAGGGTATAGGGTATAGTGCTACATATATCTATAGCTAGGACACTCTTGGACAGGTTCTTTGGACTATGACTGGAGCAAATATACAGTACATCGTATAGGGTATAGGGTATAGTGCTACATATATCTATAGCTAGGACACTCTTGGACAGGTTCTTTGGGGCTATGACTAGAGAAATATACAGTACATCGTATAGGGTATAGGGTATAGTGCTACATATATCTATAGCTGGGACACTCTTGGACAGGTTCTTGGACTATGACTGGAGCAAATATACAGTACATCGTATAGGGTATAGGATATAGTGCTACATATATCTATAGCTAGGACACTCTTGGACAGGTTCTTGGGACTATGACTGGAGCAAATATACAGTACATCATATAGGGTATAGTGTATGCATATATCTATAGCTAGCACCTGATTATTGAATTAAAATAATATTTGTCAATAACATGCTTTCCAAACCATACGATGTTTGTGAGGGGAATGTCGTAGGTAATAGGATGCTTCAAATGATAAAGTCAAAAATAGTAAAGTTCACACTACTTTTTGTATTCCTTTTAGTGAAAAAAGACACCACAATTTTTTTAATGAAAGCATCAATATTTTGTACAGCCTCAGTTCCTGTTAAATTCTGTATTTAAAAACATTTTTATTAAATTTAATAAAAAATTAAATAGTAGAAAATTTTAATCTATTATAAAAAATAGCAGTGTATTTATGAACTTATATCTTTTTAATCTAAACACTTTTTATGATCATATAAAAATTTAATATAGTTTTTGACATGCTTTTAAATTTCCCTTATTTGTAGTTTGTCATTAAAAGAATAGACTTTTTAAGTTCTATTTAACGTTTACGGTGCATTAATACAGCTTGAAGAAAAAACTGTTTTTGTTCTTCTTCTTTCGTTAATTGAAGAATTGAAGTTTGTAGCCAAAGCAATGCCCCTCTCAACACAGACATTTACAACATTAAGAGTTACTAACTATATATACAGGCATTGGTGTAATGCTTAATCAGCCAAGGTTAGGTGAATGTAATTACCATGACTAAATTTAATGTGATGTGTTTAATCTTCAAAATTTATAATAACTTGATGCCATTTGATTAAGGGATGGAAAAAAAATTTCAGATATTCATGGACATGATACTAGGCCACAGAGAAGAAAAAAACAGATCCACAACTCTAGGTTTAGAGTAACCTCATGCGTTTCTGCGTTCTAGGTTATTCTAGCTAGGTTAAACGGTTGCGTCTTTTCGAGGCTTTACTCCTTCAACGTTGGGATCACTAGGTGAGGTCCCAGTGACTACAGCGCTACCAAGTGAGCATTTTTAAATACTCACATTAAACTCGGATGTACTAGAGGCAGATACAAATATGAGCTCCTCGAGCTAACCTGTCAGTGGTGGTCACCGAGAAAGCTTCATACTCTAACCCCCTGACCTCCTCCTTAAGTTACTACTCTGACTGCACTTTACAAAGAAAACTTTAAACACAATGGCTTTTTTAAAACTAAGGGATTGGCAGTTGACTGCAATTATTTGTTAAGAGCACTGAGGAGAATTGCAGACGTCTAGATTTATCAATTTTTTAAGAAGTGGTTAGATATTTTTTAATATTGTTTTCACCAAATTGAGGGTGAAAGTTCTGACCAGTTAAATAGTTTAAATTTTAATTCTAAGGGTTTTTTAAATGTGGGATATATTAGAACCGTATAAAACAATCCTACAAATTGTGACCCTGTCAAAATATAACTTTAATTGATAAAGGAAGGCTATATACCATACCGCGTGACTACTAATGCAGGTCTATAATATCTATTTGATTATATGTATTTAAAATCATTAATGTATACTTAAAATAATTTAAAATCTTGTATTTTCCCGTTGTAAATTAAAATTCCCACACTCAAGTAATTAAAGTTAAAACAAAAATATAAGATTGTTTTAAATAGTTATAAGGGTTTCTGTTATTTAAAATTACCTAATAAACACTAAAGTTAAACTATTGTATTTTGTGTGAGTACATGGATGCAGGCCGGATAGTAATCTAAAGATATTGCAGACAGCTTTGTTTCGCGGGCCGTTTGTTTGCGAATCATGCCTTATCATTCGGTCTTGAAAGAGGGTTCTGTCTTTTAATTAAAGTTAAATTAGTTCGAAATTTTAATTAATCATATAGGGCCCATACGTATAGATAAAATTATATACAGTTTATTGAAACAATTACTCAACATATTATATAACCTCACTCCATTTATCTTAAAAGTTAGCAAGCTTTATTTTATTTTTTACTAGTAATCCACTGTGGTATAAGAAATAAGAATTATATAAACGCCCCCCCTTCTCCAGATGCCCGTATATTTTCTTAAAAAATTAGTTTAAAATAGCCTAATTTAAATTTAAAATTTAAAAATCAGGGTTCGAGGTACATTCGGACCCTTTCCTCCACTATGTTAAAAATTTCAGATCTCTGCGTGGCGTAGATTTGGCTGGGCATCGCACACAAACACACACACACACAGACACAGACAAACACTTCCTTTTCATTATTATTATTATTATTATTATTATTATTATTATTATATTATTATTATTATTATTATTATTTTTATTATTATTGAGTATGATTTGATTGTGGCTTATAAAATTCGGCTATAATCTAGTCTAGTCCATTAAATTATTGATGTCACCTTTCAGTGTAAACCAAATGTAAACTAGATAAATATTATTTTGATACGTGAGATACAAAATACATAGGTATCTCAAAATACTTTTCCTATCTACTATTTAACATATTTGTTATTAAATGAATGATATTTTAAATAGGAACTAAGGAGTATGAAACTCTACACATACAATTTTAACATTATTTTATCATCACAAATTAAGATTAGATATTTGATTTGTTTTACCATTCGATCTTTTAAATATGTTGCTGGCTATTTTGCATACAAGGTAGAACGGAAATTTCCCTCTAAACTCTACATGAACACATTAACAAAGTGTGATGCCAACATGGAGTCATGACATGATTATATAATTTTTCATAGAGCATATCTCAATAGAGAGCATGATGACTTAAGGAATTTCAAATCCCCTACAGATATGTTCACACACATATCCTAGAAACATTTACTAAGCAATTTCCTTAGGTGCAACACAAAGAAGGTTTGTACATATAATGTTAGAAAGGCATTGAAGAAATTAAGATAATATACTCTCATTGGCTTAAACAATGCAAAAAGCTCAAGCTATTTTGCACAAAGCCACCTCCTTAAAATTAGAATCCACAATCACTTGCTGTGGACTGCAAAGGAGAATATTTTATGTTTATTGAAACCAACGCAGAAAATACGGAACGTATTACACCAATAATCTCATCTCATTGAGTGAACTTTGGAGAGTGAGTACCGTACTTGTGACTTTAAACTGATTTTGATCCCAATTAAATGTAATAAATTTTCTGTGTTTTGATATATTTTTTATGAATCTAGACTCTTGTCTCGAAAGTAATATTTGTAGCGTGTTCCATTTTGAAACGTTGAAATAATTTAAGGATTTATAGGTAGTTTTAATGTTGAATAGTTGTTATTGTTTTACAAACAAAACCCCTTTTAGGCTTAAGCTTTAGGTTAGCAATTTTGATTTTAAATCCTAGGCTTAGCTAGGAGGTATGTTTCAATAAACACTTTAGTTGTTAAAGTAGAGCTCAAATATGTACCGGTATCTAACTAAACAATATTATAAAACTTTATAACTATAGTTGATTAGGTTAAAAAATAAATACAATATTCAAATAATGGGACATTATGACTGTATAAACTTAAAAACTTATATAACTGGCCAATGTAATATTTACTACTTTTGCTTTTTAAAGTGTGATTATTTAATTACTAGTGTAATTGAGCCTAAAGTTGAAAGTAGTTTTAATAATGTTTTGAAATTTGCTTGCACCATTGAAGAGTATAAGACTATGATTTGTGCTCATCTTTAAGTAAATAGACACCATTTTAATCATCAGCTAAAACTTAGTATATATGGTTATATAAAGGTTCCCAAGGGTTTTTGGGATAGATATCTTACCCTAAAATTGAGGGTAGCTTACTAAAGGTAAAAAAGAGAAAACAAGTTATCTAGAAATCCGCTGTAACACTTTTATTAATTTCGTATCTGGGCATTGTTATCTTTATAAACTAAATGCCCTTTCAAATCATCCATGAACATAATATTAAGGGTAATTTACATACGCAAATATTGCCAATTTTAATCATATATTTGCAAGTATTTGAGACAAGAAATAATTCATTATTGTAAGGTTGTATAAAATTAAAATTAAAAAACCTTTACTTGAAATATATTTTTATAGCCTACGCTTCAGCGCCATCTGTCAACGCTAGGCGCTATCTTTATGACCGCGCGTCTGTAGAATAGTTTTTTTAGATTTTGTCTCACCATAAAACATTGATAAAATCCATTCCTTAGTTAAGATGGATTCTGCCCACCCACACGAAAACGAAATAAATTACTTATCTCCCCACCCCAAAAAATCTTTACGTAATTCTTGAATGGTCCCTAGCTTCTAGCTATTGGAAATTTATATTTTTTAATTGAGGTCTCAAATTGGTAGTTTAGTATTATGCTTTTAGATGAAAATATGTAAAATCTGTAAAATCTGCATAATGAACAATACGTTTTTCATTTATGCCTCATGGTGGAATTTGATGCTTTTTTTTCCCATCATGTTTCTGAACAAATATCTATTATATGGTTTCACAAATCTTACGAGTTTTAACTAAATGTTTCCATTTCTAGACAAAGGAGAGAGAAAGTCATGTGGCGTACCATACCATTTATTTATTGAGGTACGCTGGATATTAGCCTTAATAATATGCACACAAGTTAATATTATACAACTTATAACCTTGTTTGTAGTTTCATCTTTATTAAAACATTATTTCTCACTTAGTGGATATCAAAACTGATATTATAAAAGAATTATCTATTGCAAACATCTATCTACAATAAATATGCCAAATAGTCCATTTTAATGATATTTAAAAATAATATATCTAAATATTAGAAGTATAAAGACCAATTTGAGGATTTATTATGCTTTATCTATTATATTAAACTAAATATTGATTTAATAATATTATCACAAGTGTGGATTTACGGGATGGGACTTCAAAGGAAAAGGAATGAGGAAGGTAAATTTTTTGGGAAATGTGCCCGTATTTGCATTGAAGGAGAATTAAAAGTATTTTAGGAAAAAACACTCTCATAACACCCAATCGGGATTCGAACACTGATGTCCCATTATTCGCAGTTAAGTCTAATGAAAAAGCAAATCCTAAAGAATTGTGACCACATATGCTGGTCACAAAATATTTAATAATTCATTTACAAGTGCATTTAAAAGACCACGTGTCGCATACGTTTAAACACTGTAGAAGCACTGGCATTGAATATTTGGGTCCAACCATCTCCAATATTTGAAACGTTTTTGTCAATGAAAAGGAAGTGAGGCGGGGGATTACCACTACCCGGGGATCTGCTTTCGTTTCAAGATGAATGTAATATTGCCATCTGTGGAAATGAGTTTAATCCTGGGGATAAATATTGTCTGTCCCTTTGGATTACCCTGCTATCACTTTCATTTGCAATGTATGTCGGTGCATTTGCTGAACAACCATGCGAACTCCATTTACTAAGAAATGGCTTAAGTTCATGTTTAGAATCAACAGGAATATTGCACCATTTTTCAGCTGTAGGAAATGAGGTGGAATATTTGATGGTGAGAATGTGCAGGTATTCTATAGGGTACAGTTTGGTGATTCATCTTCTGTTTAATGAAGTCAATGTTAAATTATTATAAATCCAGTCCATCTATGAGCTTCAAGAACCTGTGTTTATTATAGCACAGTCCTCTTTAAAGGAAATACAATTGCTTTAGACATCTAAGCCTGAAATTACAGTTCTTTGGTGTTTCCACAAACATGAGTTATTACTGTATCTTTGTCTGATGAAATGATCTGGTTAAGGATTATATTGTCTGCAATGGAAGTGGAAATCCAGATTTTAGAGTTCTGAATGCAAGAGTCGGTTATTTGAACTCTGCCACCGTGAGGAGCAACTGGAAGGACCTGTCTAAAATCGACTCTAAAACCAATTATTTTGCCCCTATTGGTGGGTTGTCCTTCATTAGGTCCCTTAGAAGACGATCAATGCTATTGTCGGCCAGTGCTGGTAGCATTGGTGCTTTATCGATGAGTATTAATGACGATTCTTTCGGGGTAGTTGCTTGAGAAGAGGTAGCTTTAATGGATGACAAAGACGTTTCTGTTAGTAGAACTGGGAGGCATAAGGTCTTATGAACTGTTTTTCCACATTCCAGAAGTAGTGCTGCAATTCCAGTAAATGCCAATACCAAAACTATTTTATTACCATCTCTTAAAATGTCAATGAGGGTTTTGTATATGAATGTTTTGCCACATCCATCCTGCGGCTTCCAAAAAAAATAGTTTGTGGTTGTTCCTCCAGCCACTGCAAGAAGTATTTCATCAACAGTGGTTCGTTGTTCGGGATTCATCATTGAAAGTGAGCTTTCTCCTCTTTGTTTGTGACCATCTGAATGAAAGTCATTAGTTGGGCGTAAGATATCCATGCGTAGAGCAAGTAAGCCAAGCTTAGCGCAGGAAATACTATTCGCCTTTAGAATTTCCTCTGTCATATGGAGATCAACATTTTTCTGCTGCTTCGTGCCATGCACATATATTAAACCTTCAGCTAAGAGAGGTTTAAATAAATTCCACAGAGCCAGATAGGGAAGATGGTTGACAGAAACAGCATACATACGCAAAACGTTCTCTAAGGTTTCGCGGCATTTGTAATTCAAAAATACCCGCATCGGTGGCTTAGTTGGCTAACGCGCTAGTTTCGTGTTAGAGCTAGACTATTGAGAAAGGGTAGATCAAGTTCGAATCTCGATCGGGTGAACTGGGGTGGTTTATCCTAAATGGTTTTCTACCATCCCTACACGCAAATGCGGGTCACTTAATATAAATTCAACCTTCCCAATTCCTAAGTCATTATTGTAATTAGTACTTAAAAGTATAACCCGAACGGGTAGTAAGACGCAGTGTTAAATAAAAAAATAATAATCCGGGTATTTCTTGTAGGCAGGCATTCCACTCTTGTTTATTATCAGCAATTCCTATTGCAACACGCTGTGTGAATGTCACATATGTATGTGTAAGTGTGTGTGTGAGTGTTTAAAATGAGAATGTGAGTGTGAGAAAAGTGAGTGTGAGGTGTGAAAAAGCGAATGTAAGAGACTGAGAATGAGCGATTGAAATAGATTGAGTGAGTGATAGTGAGAGTATTTGTATGAGTTAGAAGAGGAAAGAGAAGAGAGAGAAAGAGAGATTGTGTGAGATAGAAAATAGAACATGTGAGCGAGAATCATGATAAAGTGGGGAGCAATGTGTGTGATAAAGAGAGAGTGTAAAATTTTGGATAGATAATGTGTGGAAAAAAAGAGAAAATGTGAGGGTGTGTGAGAGCGTTTGAAAGAGAAAATTAGAAAGGGAGATATTAGCTTAGAGAATGAAAATTAGAGTGAGAGAGTTTTAGAGAGAGTTTAAGAGAAATAGTTAGTGAGAGAAATTGAGAGAATGAGTCTGAGAGAAACAGAGTTTGAAAGAGAAAGAGTTTGAGATAGAGAGAGTTAAATAGAGATATAGAGTGAAGTTGAGATAAATAGAGAGTGAGAGTGATTTAGAGATTTGAAAGAGGAGTATGAGAGATAGATTTAAAGAGAGTTTATAATAAAGATAATGTTAGATAAATGGTGTCATAGAGTGTGTAGGTGAGGGTAGAGAAATGTGAGAAAGGAATAGAGTGTGTGAGAGAGGGATAGAGTGTGAGAAAGAGAGAATGAGAAAGAATATAATGAGAGAGTATGTATGTGTGTGTGGGGAGATAGTGTTAGAGAAATTGTGTGAGAGCGTGAGATAAAGTGTCAGATAGAAGAGAGAATATGAAAATATAGATGTACACAAAACATTACTTTTTAATATCATATCCCAAAATTAACCGGTAAAATGAAAACTTAGCTTAATTTATATATTTGTATTGTATTACTATTTGCTAAAATTAACATCAAACCCCATTATTTGAAAAAAAATTAACACCAAAACTCATAAGTAGATGGTTAAAATGGCTACATTTTAATATTATTTAAGATCATTTTATTGTTTTTGGATTATAAACACACCTAAACATATTTAAACATTATTTTATCATGAGCAAAAACAAAGTAGACAACATTTTCACGAACTTAACAACTTAACATTTAATTCTCGAATTATAATCAATATTATTGATTTAAATGCAAATTAATGATAGTAACATTCAAATAAAAATAAACGTTTCCCAGTTAAGGCATCTCAATTTAGATGTGTCATAACCAGCATCCAAAGAAAATTAATCCAAAGAGAAAATTGAGATGTGTTCGGACCAATAAATAAAGATTGAGTTATTATTTTTTAAACCAAAGGATATATTTTGTTTTAGAAATTTACAACCATGCAGACAAATACCGTTTTCCATGGTGATTAAACAAAGAACGAAAACTGAAAATTATTCGTGAAAATCGGATTTTCATGGAAAACTATTATTTTTCCCGACATTCTCTACTCTTAACCGTTAAAATGAGTGGTCGTTTGTCAAAATCTGTTCAGTCAATTCCTCGTAATTTCTATTACTGGAACTGGCTCTCAAATTATATATAAGTTTATAAACCATTCTAACTAATATGGATCATCTTTTATTGAAATGGGGGACTCAAACCCGGGACCCTCAGTTCGTACAAACCCTCGGCGTGCCGGGAACCCGGGAGCTTTGGACCCTCGGCCATGCTTGGGATCGAACCTGGGAGCTTATACACTATACTGAACGCATAAATCATTTATTTTTTTCGTTTGTGTAAGTCCACCTTAGGAAATCACCTGTTTTTGTTTATCGGTAGGTCGTGTATCATCACTTTGTAAAAGTCTAAAGCGAGGAGTGGTAGAAAAACCGCAAGGTTTATATTCTAACTGGGGTTCATAGGTAGCTCTTGAGGGCCCCCTACTGCCCAACCCTATTAATTGAGGAGGTGTGGGGTAAATATGTCTTAAAATATTGATTAAATTAGCGAATTAGTCATGAAACATTTATAAATAGTAAATTAAAAACAAGCCCGCCCTTTGAACAAGTGGGTCAGAAAAACAAAATTACGAAGTATTGAGAAACCAAAGAAATTCCTCGCGATGCCCGTCCTTGGAACAAGTAACTAGTGTGAGGTATTACGAAATTAACAATTGTGGAATAATTAAAAATCACCTTGGGGTATTGCCTGGAGGGAGTAGTTAAGCCCTGGGGGCTGGAATGAGGTGCCCTGACAACTACTCATAATGCAGTGTTGGTGGTGTTGGAATTGGTGGTTTACTGGTTCTGTCAGAAGTGAGAAGGATACAGGGGCTTATGCTAGATTATAGAATATTATATATTATTTTTAGTCAAATCTATGTGAATTTGAATGTAAAATACTACATTAATATCTTAATAGGAATAGAAAAGTAGTAAATAGTGTTCTAGAGATATCATCTACTTTCTCAGAAATATAATCTAACTGTACCTACTCGTAAAATAAATAGCTTTATTGACATTTGCTACTCTATAAACATTTTTTTAATCATATATATATATATATATATATATATATATATATATATATATATATATATAAAATGCCAGTCGAAAAATGTATGCACAACGTCCTTTGGGGTTAATTCCTCCCTCTTTCCTAAAATATCACTCATAATTCATTTTTGTATTCCTAGACAAAGAATTGGCGAAACTTTTCCGACCAATGTACCATTCAGGGGACTTGCTGTATTTTTGACTAGTCTATTGTGTCAGTTATTATTTATGTTTTTGAAGATTTAATGGAAGAGAATACAGAAAAAACAATGTTTTTGCAGTTTTTATGGCAAAACTTTTTTTTGACAAAATAAATAAAATATTTCTCCAGTACAAAGTTAGAATTTAATTTTCTTCACATGGTGACCTCAAAATTTTTTGAATATTTCAGAAGGGTATTTTGTAATTTAATGAAAGCTTTCCTTTTCAATTAAAAAGTTTGTTAGATAATTCCACCATGCTCATTATAGATATTCAACAACTTTTGATATCAACATGAAATGAAAATTAGATTCTATGTTTAGAATGGCGCAATATTATATTTATTTTGTCCAAAAAATTTTTGCCATAAAAACTGAAAAAAATATTGTCCTTTTCTCTCGTCTCCTTCCATCCCACCTTAATGGGTATTTAAAACCAACACTTTTCTTATTATCCACGTCTTATATTGTCTAGGCTATAGGTATAGTTGCTCTAATGGGGTAGGGATGAGGAAGGAAATATATTAGAGATAATCTACCCGCATTTGCTTGGAAGGAATATGGGGAAGTCCCTTAGTAAAAGCCACCTTTAGCAGACCTATCCGAGTTTCAAACCCCGATCTCCTCGTCATCAGCGTGAAAATCTAATATTAGTTTTAAATATTGCATTTTGATGGTTATTTATTATATGTTCGGTTCAAACCATGTTGTCTTCAACAACACAAAAGATACATTTAAGTACGAGCCAAGACGATCTATAACTGTTTACTTCAAAAATCACTGTGTCACATGACATGACTGTCAAAATTGTATTGATTTCAAAAAAATGATATCACGTTGGGAAAATTTTAAATGTTTTAAAAATATTTTCATGTCAGCGTACCACCCAAATCGTGTTTGCGTGCCACTGGGTGGCACGCGTGCCATAGATTTGCCAACCCTGGCCTATACTTACATCACCATTCACGAGCCCTCACAGGTAAAACCATCACACTCATACAAAAATAGCGTAATTAGTACAAGTAAGAATAACCAAACTGATAATAAAATTTGGTGGAGTAAAACTAATTAAAATAAATCTCACCTCTTTTGGTGCCTCAGCTGGTGGTTCTTTTACAAACCAGGTGTCAAACGTATTTACGTTTTTTAAGGCTTGACATTTTTATATAATTACTAACTAACACTAAGACTTATTACATTATTAACAACCAACAAACGACTAGTATTATAATACAGAATCCTTTATACAAAACACACACACCCACACAACACATAACCTTTCACTACAATCAACACTGTATGTACTAACTAGTAGTGCGGTGCTGTTCACATTTTGTAAATGGTTTCTAAATGTTTACAGTTACAAAATAGGGCTTAGCGTCAGTATGTATGTTTAAATAGAGGATGCAGGAAATACAAGTATTCAGCCTACACATGGTGCCGAATTCAATTATGACAATTACTATCCTTTTATTTAAGCTGCTATTTCCATTTAAGTAAGAGCTTAACAATTGATATCAAAAATATTTGACTATTTTTCTTGGACCCCACAACTCGACCATACCAAATAAACTTCTTTTGTTTTCCAATTCCAGTTTGAATGGAGAAAAAAAGTAGCCTATTTGAAATTTTGGCAGAGCTAATTTTACAATCGGAAATTTTACAAGTTGCATCTTGAAGGTGAATTTTAAAATAATAATTAACTAATATTTGTTGAAGGCATTAACGTTAAACTGTAGTCAAAGAAACCAGTTATATCTTACTAAAGTATTTGTATGTATACATCCTTAATGGGATCCAACACATTCCAGGGGGTCCAGACCCCCAGGATCCCCAAGCTTTCTACGCCCATGCTTCAAAAACTTCTAGTGGTGTATACATACATAGATTTTTCCTAGCCTGCCATAAAAAACATTTCAGATAGCTTCTAGAACTGTCTTCTCTTATATATTTTTTTTAGCTTTCGGCAATTGGGCATGTGCCCACCAAACCCACCCCTCCCGAAATTATTGGCTGGCTACGGCCTTGTACCAGTTCAATACTCTGAACTCGGTTCTAGATGTTACCATTTGCAATGCATATCCTAACCAACGTATCTTCATTATTTGACCACCTTAACAAAGACTTGTAATGAGTACGTGATATGTAACTCATTATTATGTAACCTCCACCACTCCCAATTTATTCATTTTCAAGAAATTACTGTCGAAGAAACTATCGTTTTATAAAATCGCGGTTTACACTTTGAATTAGTTGGTAAATTTGAAAAATTTGATCTCATTCTAGGTATATAAACTTATTTTTTAATAAAATATAAGTATTAATTTGGGTAAATCTCAATAGTAATAACATCGTATGGAATGGCCACAGACAAGTAAGAAACAGGCTCTCAACCCTACGGGGGTTTCGCTGCACTACTTTCGGCAGCTAGTGTCCTTCAACACTGGGTCCTCGCTTGTGTCACTGTTGGATGATAGTAGAACTAACCGCAGAGATCCTAGTGGTGAAGGACTCAAGCTACCAAAAGGAGCGCATTTTTAACCTGGAAGTTGGGTGTCTGGGTATATTATTTGTCTGTGGGCATGGCAAAATATAATAAATCATTGAAAAGTGCACCTGATAAATGGGTACTATCTCTTTCTTTAAACAGCACGCTATGTTGATTACTTCCAATTCTACCAGCACTGAACAAATAATGTTTCAATGAGGCACGCAAAACGAGTGTCCTTTATTTTGAATATCTTAAGAACATCGATCGTAGAGCTTTAAATCGCTCAATAATTCATATGTAATCACCTCCAAACTTTTAAATATATTTGGAAGTTATACGCATCAAGTAATTTGAAAGAATTAAAATAATTTTCTTCACTACAACTAGGACGTTTAAATTTACTTCTGACTTCCTATAACAAGCCAAAAACACGAAAGAATAATTATTATATAAATACAAGATTTACTATATCTTAGACTTTCCGAATTATACCTAGCAAACTCAATCTAAAAAAATTATACATTAAACAAAAAACTTGTTTGCATCCTAAACTTTCAAATATATTAATTGTAACGAGACGACGTAAAATAATATTATTAAAATATATTTGAACATAGCATAGCAGCTCAACAATAGGGGAGGGGGGTTTAGGAACAAAATAAGGAACACATGATGGCTCATATGCTCCGTGACGAAATGTTTCACGAAGTAATAGATTCTCCGGAATCTAGCGACTGGTCATGGAAGCTCGAGCATTCTTATCATTCTCCAGAATCTAGAGACTGGTCGTGGAAGCTCGAGCATTCTCTATCATTCTTCGATCCTAAGTGGTTGTAGACTAGAGATCTTTCTCGAATTTAAGAGGTGGGAAGCTCGGTCTCCTATCTAAGACTGTGTGAGTCGAGCATTCATATTATTCAAGGTCGCGATGGAATCTTGGGTTGAATCTGAGTTGAAAGTAAATGGGGCAGCTTGGGTAAGTATATGGTTACTTGCCCTTGAGTATTAAATATTCATTATGTATTTGTAGCTAGGAACGATGGTACACTTTAAAACGACACTTAAACGAGCTATACCAAAAGAGTAGTTGCCGTATGTTGGCGTGAATAGTTCAAACATTTTCATATAGATGTCGTCATGTAATCAAGACAACAAACCCTATAGTCCCCTTATTATAAGTTTTATAGACCGGTGCCGCTATGTCTTTATTTATACAGTTCTTCAATTGTTATCACAAAGCAGAGTTAGCTCCGTTTCAAACAGACTGCCTTACAGAAGTTTCTGGAATAGCTGTGGAACGTACCTATGACCTATGGATCTGTATCTCTAACCTCTTTACCATAGAGGTGGTCAATTAGACACTACGGGAACTAAAATAACCTACATTTCTTGATAAAAACTGTTATTTTTATCAACCTATCGGTAAACGAAAAATGTAATATTTTTTACATTGGTACAAGAACTCCATATCTCAATGTTATAATTTTAAAAATGTGTTCAATGCTACCTCTCCATACATTGCTACCCCTCCATTCATAGCTACTCTGATAAAGGGCATAATTTGCATTGAAATGGCGCTTACCTGTTTTGACTGATTCTAATGTTCGTGAATAGTTCAAATAATCACCAGGGCTAGAGAGAGAGTTTAATAACTTTTAATATCTTTATATTCCAAACAAAATCACACTCTTTAAAAGTTCGACTTTAACAACACCATAAGCACTGTAATATTCCAGTATATTGTCATATTCATGGTAACGAATTATTTAAACCCAATATATTGTTTTTAAATTATTAAACTCATTGTTTAATCTTAATAATTTTCATCTATTGTAAATAATTAATTTGTTTGCTATATTGGTTTAGCGTAATAAAAACACGCTCAGTAAACCCTGCTAGGATCCAAACCCTAAGCTATACCGCCGTCGCCGTCAGCGACTATAGTGCGAACATTTGTTGATACGTTGTAATGTGCAGGTCTTGAAGGAAAGGCGGAGGAGGAAGTTTATAGGGCGTGCTTTGGAGAGGGTGAGAGTCAGGATGGCGAGGAGTTGGCCGGTATCTAGCATCTGGACGCTAGTAGGAAATTTTCCGCTGGAGGTTTGGTTGTTTTGTTGCGATGCCTGTAGACAAATGTGTATTTATTAGGAGAAGTGCACTGGTATTTTCATGGAAAAGGAAGGAAAACCACCTTACGTTTTGATCTATGGGGAAAAGGTTGGCCAGAAGGATAGATAAAGTAAAGGGCTGGATAAAGGAATTCACCGTTATGGTTTCAAGTATTTGGGGTGAGCAGACAATGGAAAAGTGAAAAGAAAAAATTGCAGCATCATTTCTAGAAAAATTACCCTTATGATGTTTGGATGTGTCGCGAGCTAATCCAAATTAAAAAGTTGTTTAGTAAACAAGATTGAAAAATCACACGGAATATTCAAGGTTTTTATTATTAAAAACAAAACAACACTGATAAGATATAATTAAACTAACCACATTTAAATAAGTCAGTGAATTAAATAATAAGAGTAATATTATGCCCAATCTTACAATGTTACACTAAAGTCCTCGTAACTTAACTGTTCGTAAAGTCTAACCATTGGTTAAACTTGGAGTTGCGTTTTACAATACTATTTTGATGTGCTCGTCAAGTTACGGACGGGTTCCTTCCATTAGTTCTTATCATTAAGCTTTTCGGAGCACTAAATTTGCTACAAAGCATTTGATTGGCTTAATTTGAATCAATAGATTGTAAGTAACTATTTAAATGTATGTGAAGTTATGGAGTTGTTAGGAAAACAGATTAAAGTATAATAAATGTTTATGTTGTTGTCTATAACACGTCAAGTTATTCAATAATCATATTCATACATATAAGTTTATAATATATATAATGTTGTTTATATGCAAATAAAGATGGTTATACCTAATCTGTTTATTTTAAACAAGCGTCTATGATAACGCTATTTTTTAAGCTTCAAAATAATTAAATATTTAAACAGTAGAGTCATAGTCAATTTTTAAACACACAATTGAAAATTCAAATAAATACCACCGTTAATTACCATGGACGTGTACAGGAGGGTAGAAAGTGAAGAAAAAACACGTTCCATAATTAGCCATTCAAGACTAACTACAGCTAGCTTTGTCAAATACTATTAATTTATTTACAACAAGAAGTGAACACTTCAAATCACGAAGTGAAACCATTGAAAAGATTTTACATATTTTTATAAGGAAAGACAAGCCTGTAGGGCTAAGCCAAAATAGTTATGATAAAAGTCGCTATCAGGAATTAAAAACCTCTGCCCCACGTCGTACGATGACTTACAAATCACCCTATAAAAAATTTCACAAAAGAAACGTTGGCATCCCAAACTAAGCAACTCTAATAAATAAAAGGAATATATTCCATATAATTAATTTATTATCATCTCGTTGTTAAACTGGGAGTTATTTCTTCTTTATATATATATATATAACACATGGAGAGATCAGGACTGAACACGTGTCAATCATTTGGCAGGTTGACGCCGTTCCATGTACACCAAAGAAACATTCACAGAATATTTTTGAAAGTTAGACTCTTAACATCGCAACCCTGTGATTAGGTAATCATTGGTGAAACATATATTTAATTACAGGTAGACAATATTAAAACCGAGAGAACTCATAAATAAGTGTCCAAAGTTTTCTAAAGATAATAATGTAACCTCACTTGAATAGTAATTAATTGCCATAAAATAATGTGGTGGAATGTTTTGAAGTTAATGTGGACGTTCTAATGCTAACCAGAAGATAGACCTCGCTTTAACTTTACAATCATTTTAACAGGACGCTAGCTCCAACCGAACATTGTAAAATCCAAAGTAGTGGTCGTTATCGCTTAACCTCATGTTAAGCCCTAACGAATAGAATAACATGACATTGTAAGATTGGGCCTTAGTCTGTAAGGGGAATCTAATAAGAAAATATAAAATTGAATTAAATAATAACTACAAAACACTTAATAACCATTCAAGTAATATCCCTATGATATTACCTAAGTCTGTAGGTTATTATTTCTATCTTCATTATTATCATTATACTTAACAGATTTGTATGAAGATCAATTTAACCGTATGTGTATTTGAATTCTTTGGGTGGTCATCTTTAAATTTGGGGTCGTGCCCCGGGTCTTGTATTGTGGTATTGTTTTGAAATGACCATTGTGTATGATTTCAGCACCTAACGTAGGCATGTTTCACGCTCTCTCTCTCTTTCTCTCTTTAAGTATTGTCATTTGTTGAATAATAAATAAAACTCTCTTGTAATCAACCTGGCTGTTATTTATGGGTATAAAAGTACACAAAGGAGGGTTTACAAGATGTTTCAACACAAAACCATTTATTGTAATTTAAATTTGATAAATTTTGAGGAAATGAGTGACTTTAATTACTTGGAGGAATAAAAATAAAAGTCAGTCCTTATTGATAATGTATTTATTTGAATAGTATGAATAGGGTAGGATTATGCCACACAATAAGTTCCGTAGGGGTACATTAGAAGATGTTTCAAAAAATATATTTTTAACAAAACCCTTAATGTTTCTTACACTAAATGTACACTCTGTTTGTCATGAAAGGTATCAAGCTCATCTTCCATGGTTCCGCTATGGCGCAGCTTATTAAACATGGCCATAGTCTAATCCGTCAAGTTAAGTGTATTTCCCTACTTGGTGAAGTGGAGTGTAGCAGTCTTAAGACAATACGAGAACTTCTAGGAAACGGACTTGGGTCATTGACACCATATGGCAGTGCTATGAGACGTCGACGAAGTTGGCTCTATATGCACTTTGGTATAGGCAACACTTGCAGCACGCTACTTAAACCAACACAGGAAACCCTAAATAACCGCCCTTCCTTCCCGACACAAACGATGATGTCAACCCAGCAGAGCGGCATTGCATTTTTGACTGTCAACATGAACGGACATTAAAGGTAATTAAATGAACGAACATTAAAGGTAATTAAATGCCTGCTGCTAGTCATAATTTACACCACACTCCACTTTGTATGTCCTGAAGATTGATGAGTTGCCTACCCCCCAGGTACACACAACGCAAAATTTAGCGTATCATAGCACCACCATTAGGAGTCGTTACCCCAAGTTCATTACGTGGAAATACTTGTCTTCTCACCCCTTTCAAATTATTTAATTTTTTATTTGGAGATCTGAATTTCCCGCTATGTAGACAAAATGGTAAATTATTGCTGTGTGGCCTTCTGAAAATTGAAGAAATTAATTCTGGATATCTTATTTTAAAGGTGATCAATAAATAAGGTAAATTGTATGATATAGTTAAATAATTTTAATATATTTTCACTGAGTAGCTTCCATGGAGTACAGTACTTCTTGCAGTCCTGGTGAAAGTGGTACCAGAAAAGTTCGTTCATGGCATAAAAGAGGATAACAGTCTTGGCTTTGATGGTGAAGTTGTGATTCGTCGGCCTGAAGCACAGATGCCTCCATAGCTCGGATCTATTACCCTGCCACTGGCAGCCCAAGTCCTGAAACATACTGGGCTGGAAATGATCCGGAATGAACAAAAACACCTATCCACGACCTCAGGTTCTTTTTACATGGATCACTTTCGAGCCACAATCAATAACACTATTTACTAGCCGAGGCAGCGCCACTAGGTTACTTCAGTGCTATAATGAATGCTGTAATGCTGTAATGCTTATACAGCAGAGTTGACACAAAGAGTGTACGAAATTAATAGATTGAGATTGACTTTTTGCATACACTTTTTTGTAAAGTTTATGATAATGACATTTTAGAAAACATTCTAAAGTAGTTTAAAGTAAGGAGTGTTAGTAATTAAGGTTAACACTTAGAGAATTAAGGAATAGCTATAATAAATGTATAGATTTATAATTTAACGAATAAGATAGTTTTAAAATTGGTAGATGAATTAAGTAACAATAATATTCAAAAGATTGATTATATTTTGATTTCAATGAGCAAAAAAATGTCATCTATAAAAAATTATTTTAATAAATTGATATAACATCATCAACTGAATTAAAACATGGATTGACGACAAGTATAAAATACACATATAGCATATTAAAATATTAGTTACAAAACTTGAATACAATAAATTGATTTCAAATACAAAGTTTAAAGATCAACAGGGTTGTAAAATAGATTATAAAATTATAATTAATAAGTTAGTATCTGTCAATGAAAGGAATACAAAATTAATAATCATACTTTTAGTGGAAGGCGTCGAACCCCTTGTGCCCCACGCCTCCTCAGCAGCTGCTAAATAGATTAAAAATGTTCTGTGCTATATCGACGTTTAGACACATGTCACAGTTTTTGAAAATCACCAAGGGTCACAACTCCAGGATGGTTTTGAGTGATTTTGTCCAGCTCTGCAAGTGGTGGTGGAGTTTCTAAAAAGGCCTATTTTTCTGGAAACTTGGTTTAAAGTCTGTCAGACTGATCGTAGCAAAATTACCTAGCCTAAAAAACAAAAACTTCAATTGGTAAACGCATGGAAGGTTAGGTTTAGTAAGATTTGGTTAGCTTGTGATTAATAACATATGAACAAATTTAATGAATAACTTTAACACGTGATTTGTTATACTAAGGTATTTTTATTATTTAAGATTTTTACGCACCTGTTAAGTTGTTCTTATACAAATCACCTCAATTTCACATATCTATCTCATCAGTAAGTACGAAAAATCTTTCTTAGAGATTTACATAAATATATACACAATTATTTATTTATTCCTGTTTATTTTATTTTTTAAGGTTTGGATTTTAGTGACCCTGTTGAGTGAGTATTATGAAAGTGCCTCAAATTTCAACTTTTATAGCTCATCATCAAATATGAAAAATCATCTGAATTGGTGCATACAATAGAAATGCGTTTTTATAGAGATCTCAAGAACTACTTGGCTGATTTAAATGTTCAAAATGTCGATAGAAAAGTAATTAAATTCCATAAAACAAATATAAGAAGTAATAGTGCCGTAAATATTTAGATTTATTTGCATGGCAACATAAAATATAATTGTATTAATGTCTTATTTTGATGTTTTAAATACAAACAAATTATTACATAGCCAAGTAATTGAACAAAACTGGCCGAATTACAAGAGTTACAATCCCTCCCTAAAAGTTCCCAGAAGTCCGCCACAACCACAATAAACTAACAGTTTTTAGCCAACATATGAAAAAAAAAAGACACTAAGCTAAATTTTAGTTCCAAAACTTCTAAGAGAGGGCGATAGAATCTATAATTAGTTCCAAAACGTCTCATAGAGAGCATTAAGGCTACAAATTTAGTTCTAAAACAGAAAATAGAGCGCAGTAGACATATAAATATAGCTTCAAAGGATATTATAAATAATTAAAAATGATAATATAAAGAAAATAACAACCGTTGGAGATCAATTGAGAAGTTAATAAAATAAATAAAAACAGGCTACAATAATCTACATAGGTATGGTACACGGGTCTGCCAGATATTTGGAGTAAACTACCTTTAAATTGGAACGTGCGTGTTTAATAGCACTATGATGACTCTACTTTAAGGTGCCACAATTTCTATATTTGAAACTGCCCCACGACCACACATGGTGGCGATTACACACATGAGTACCTACAACTAATCTACATAGGTGTGGTACCTGGGTCTGCCGGAAATTAAGAGTAAATTAGCTTTGAAGTGGAACTTACGTGTTTAATAGCGCTAGGATGACTCTACTTTAAGTTGCCACTACTTATATATTTAAAACATACCCACGACCACAAATGGTGGCGATTACACTCATAGGTGCCAGCAACTAATCTACATAGGTGTGGTACCTGGGTCTGCCGGAAATTAAGAGTAAATTAGCTTTAATTCGGAACTTACGTGTTTAATAGCGTTACGATGACTCTACTTTAAGGTGCCACAACTTCTATATTTGAAACTGCCCCACGACCACACATGGTGGCGATTACATCATAGCTGCCAGCAACTAGACTACATAGGTGTGGTACCTGGGTCTGCCGGAAATTAAGAGAAAATTAGCTTTAATTCGGAACTTACGTGTTTATTAGCGCTACGATGACTCTACTTTAAGGTGTCACAACTTCTATATTTGAAACTGCCCCACGACCACACATGGTGGCGATTACACTCATAGGTATCTACAACTAATCTACATAGGTGTGGTACCTGGGTCTGCCGGATATTTGGAGTAAATTAGCTTTGAAGTGGAACGTATATGTTACATAGTGCTATGATGGCTCTACTTTAAAGGTGCCACAACTTCTATATTTGAAAGTGCCCCACGACCACACATTGTGGCGATTACACTCATAGGTGCTTAAAACTAATCTACATAGGTGTGGTAGCCTGATCTTTCATAAATTTAATTAAAGAACCTTTAAAGTGTAATGTAATTTTAAGATAGCGCCATGAATCGTCTAATTTAAAGTGCCACATTTTCTTTTTATGAAACTCCCTCACGAGCACAATGTTAGTGATTACACTCACATGTGGCTTTAACTTATCTTCATAGGTGTGGCATGCTTGTATTCACATAACTAAATATTCTAAAGTGAATTCATATATATATTAACCATATTATTTTTAATAATAATACGTTAAAAAGTAATAATACTTTTTACTGTTAATAAATATGATTTTTATAAGGAATAAAAATGGAATAATGTTCCAGACTAAAACCGTAATGTTCCAGTTATTATGTATTGTATAGATAATTTTATTTTTCCATAGTAAAATTTAAAATATGTTACATCCTCCCCCTTGTCCTAATGACGTGTGCCTAGAATCTGTCAGAATGGACGAGGATGGGGGACTGTAATTCTGTATACTTGTGCGGGTTCGTGATTGACGTTAGACTTGGTTTTTAAAGAGGTTATGTATTATCATTCTTTACAAATGTGAGTTGATATAATGTATTATTATTATTATTATTATTATTATTATTTATTATTAACCGGTCTATACGTTCGGTATACGCACTTACGCTATGTGTAATGAAGGGTGATTGTGTAAATGAGGACTACAGTTTAAGTGGAATCCGAACCACGGTGAGCGCATTCTCACATTCAATAATAATGTAAAAGTGAAGACTTTATATATTCGGAAACTTGTGACAAAACAAGGTGTTGCTAGGAATACCCAATGGCCTGTCTGACTCTTAGGTGGTCTCTACATGGTCCAGGACCCTGGTACACTGGGATCGAGCGGTAGCCCACTTCTAATGAATATGATGAACTGGCGTCCTAGCCCGCGTACTGTCGAATCGGGCAGAATGACTCCTAGACTGTGATGTTTATTCAGCCACGATGGACTGGATCCCATACACTCTATCCTGCCTTCTGGCCTGGTTTCTACCTAGAAATGCTGACTATGTGATGTGGTCAGCTCCTCTATTATATTAGTTTATAGGCTAATCACAACAGTCCCGCAACACTCGTTTTGTCATTCGCAATCCAATAACACACAATATTATATAAACATAGTTCTTACAAATTAGGCCGTTGGTTACAAATATATATATATATAATATATATTATATATATATATATATATATATATATATATATAAATCGTAAATTTTAGAATAGTTTATAATTAATTGAAAATGTATTTTGTGGAAACCTTTATGTTTAAATGTAAATTTTTCCCAAACAAAAAGTGCTAGATATCTTTAGTGTCGATAGTTTTATCTATTCATCCTACATACTGAAAAGAGTGATCACGCAACTATCAGAATCGGTTTTTTCAATATATTAGATGTGGTTTACTAAGAGAAGACGATATGTTCTTCAAATTGTGTCCTTCTAAAGTCTAAATGATTGATTTAAGGTGAACTCCACCAACTTGCTTCCTTTCGGTTCCAATGGGACCCTATTTATTTTCCTATTATTAGGTGCTCCAATGAACCTGTAAAATGAATCATACATGAAATATTTGTATAGATGGTGTAGTACATTTTGTTTTCTAGGAATTATTTATATATTGGCACGCGTCTTACTACCCGTTCGGAGTATACCCACATGTACTAATTACGCTAACAGTTTAGGGAAGAGGAAAGTTGTTATTAGAGGAAGTGTACTCTCATTTGCGTAGAGGGAGAGTGGAAAACCTTCACGAAAAACCACCTTCCGTACACCCAACCTATAGTCGAACCTCAAGCTCACCGTTATTTGCAGTCCAGTTTACCGCAAGAGTGACGCATTAGACCATTCAACTAACGAAGAGTGTATCTAGGAATTAAATGTAATATTATTAGTCGATTTGAAATTTCCTTTTAGACAGTGACGTGGCCAACGGGGGAGGGTCATGGGGGTCCAGACCCCCTTCCCCAAAACCTTCGTTAGCAGGCGTTAGTCCTCTCCATTTGTTGTCAACTTGATAGGCTACAGTTACTTAAAATAAAAAGTAGTTTCATATCGTCATCCCGAAATCGTGCTATACCTACCGAGTGGCTGCCGACTGTTTGACAAATTAGGCTCTCTTCAGATTGGGCCACTTCGGTGGTGCTGCTAATGACCATCGGTAGCGATTCCGTTCGCAAATGCTATAGATAAATGGAGGGTTTCACACACAGCCATTCTTGGTGCCGCCACTTAGACCGTTAACAACGCTTCCGTTCTGTGACTTTGTGTGAAACCTCCCCTTTATCTCTAGCATTTGCTAACGGAGAAGCTGGTAACGGTCGTCTGAAGGGGGTCATGGTGCCAACTCTTGCGGTGTGTTGGTCAGCACAATGATACCTCCAGCCCTCAAACACGGCTTTCTAGACCTGAGCAGCTATTTCTTTTTAATTCAAGTAGCTCCTCATTTAACCTCACGAGGTTGAGTTGTTTCAGACCCATTGTTTCACATAAAATCTGGAAGCGCCAGGGTTTTAACCCGGTACCTCTGGATCTGTAGCCAGATACTCAGACACAAGACCACAGAGGCAGCCACAGTTACTTAAGCCTGTTCTTATTTAATTTTAGAATTGTACTTGTGTTCTTTGAATGTTTTAGTTTTAATAAATAGTCTTTTTTGTATTTTTCTACAGTCTTAAAAATAGTCTATAATCTCTAGTCTATCGTGACCATGGTATGCTTGTTTGATTTAGGTGAGCCGTGATATAACACAATCTCAATGTGTACTTGCTCTTGTTGTGGGGAAGAGGTGTTGGTATTGTTAGTAGTATTTGTATATTATATTATTATTATTATTATTATTATTATTATTATTATTATTATTATTATTATTATTATTATTATTATTATTATTATTATCATCACCGCGTCTTACTACCCGTTAGGTTTGTACGCACTTACGCTAATGTGCAATGGTAGGGTGATTGTGAGATGAAATGGAGGACCTACAGTTTAACGTGGAATCCGAACCACGGTGGAGGCCTGGCTAGTATTTGTATAATCAGGATACTTATGCAAGGGCGGGTTTGTACGATCAGGTCGATAAATTGGGGAAGGAGGAACTTTCCAATACCCCCAAATGAAATCCTGGTTACGTCACTGATTTAGACAAATTGTTTCACAGTCTATAGCCTCTATTTGGTTGGAAGAAAAGTATAGAAAATTAAAACATATTTATATTCATCTGTGGCCAACATTGGCAACATTGTACTATATTAGTAGTGTTAGTTTATCGGTATTGATAATATCTGTCAAACTAACAGCTGCAGATAATATGACTTGATGTATGAATATATTAAAATAGTTTTAGTAACTTTAGTAACTAACTTCTGTTCTTCCTACCAAAATCATACTATATATTGGACACATACAAAAAAGCATAAGGTATTACTGTATTATCAAATACATTATTGTGTCCATGCATTCTCTGATAATTTAACATTATTGAAATTACTGTATATACCAAGATACAGATTTAAATGCTTGACCTAAGAGGGCGTCCAGCGGTATTGTAATTGAGGCAAGAAAAGGGGAGACTACAAATCCTTAATTTCTTAATATCATCTGTATCTTTCCTCCCCCCCACTTTTTCGCCGAAATTCATCAAATGGTACGTTCCAGTACAACATATTAATTTATTACTAATAATTTTAAATACTCGTACATTGGTTTCTACAATAAATTTAGATTTTTATTAAAAATATCTACTAATTTATTATTTAAGAATTATATAATATTTTCCTTTACAATGAAGCTATTTTGTTGAGAGGGACGAAGTGAATAAGGGGTTATAACAGTAGAGAAACAATCCTTACTTAGCACCGTGTCTTACTACCTGTTCGGATTATACGCCTATGTACTAATTACACTAATGGTCCAGGGAGTAGGTAGGTGCAATTTAGAGGAAGTGCATCCACATTTGCTTGGAGAGTGGGAAACAATTTAGGGGTGGAAGCCCCCAGTGCACTCAATCGGGATCAAACTCCGATTTTCCCATCCTTGACAGTCTAATCTACCATGAGAGTAGCGCCTTAGACCGTGCGGCCACCAAGGCGGGTAAAAGACTCTTTCATTTGTCAGATTTGCATTAAAATAAAAGAGAATACTACTTTCTAAATGTTTTAAGCTATGACAAACTATGAAAAGTATGTCAGTACCACATAAATAAAAAAAAAGTCATAGTTTTCAACTTTGTGTACTTGTGGTTTTTTATGTTTAGTTCTGACTTATTTGAGTTTATGTTTCATAACAAATTTTTGATTGTTTTATTACATAAAAGGTAGTTTTTTGAATGACCTTGGAGAATATTTGGAATGGTCTTCCTGAAATTTTAATGTTCTTAGAAGATATTTAGAATGACCTTGGACCAAAATGTTGGGGGTAATTAAGATGCCTAATTAAGGAGCTGTTAAAATTTGGTAAGTATCCCCTGAAAAATATTTCAAACTTGGATGCATCTAGAAGATATTCTGAGTTTGATACAAGGTATTTTTTCGGATCAATAGTCGAGAATATCCGAGGGTGGGGAATAATGTACAAGGTGGGATTTTATTGTAGTTGGGGAGAGGGGGATTATTTCCAGTGAGGGAAGTACTCCCATGCAGCTTTTTAGCCACGTTTTTCACGTTTACAAAACAAAAGCCATGTTCAGAAATCAATACAAAACTGAACACTGAAATGTTACGCATACGATGAAATACTTGTATTTAAATACAAAATTTCATTCACTACCCAACTATTTGCACGTGCCAAATTTAATTTAAGTACAAAAATAATAGATTCTGTGAAACTTCCAAACACTTAGAAACGAAGGACAAGAATGGAATAAACCAAACATATAATTGTGACAAATTCCAGTAAGTTCAGATGGAGGAAATCCCAACAACGGCACAAATTATGAAATACCAATATTTAGAGCTGAATTTGTGTCACAGGAGTATTCTATCCTCTAAATTTGTGCCATGATAGTTTTCAATCAAACACCTAAACAATTGTAGCTTCTGCTTCACGCTGTAATTCCCTTCTCGAAGGCCACTGCATTTCTCTTTCCCCCTCTCAATATATTATGCTGACTAAACATCTCTGTCTCCGAGTGAATGTTAAACCCAGGGGTGGGAAGGAAACCTTTTGGCACTGGAAGTCCGCATCGCATGTCCCTTCACGGATTCTTCATAAGACTTCACACTGATTGTACTGTTGTACAGTAAATTCTTACAAACTTTTACCAAAATATAATAGTGTGCTAAAAGTATATAGATCGAGGGGATTGGTTAATTAATATCAAAAATGTCCGATCACTAGAACTGAAGCTAAAGAATAGACCTTGATCATAAAACCAACAAATGAATTATTAAATAGCCCTGTATACGTCACTGCCATAATTATTGTCTGGCTATATCATGTGACATTCATGTAACATTCACTTAACGTGAAAGAGCTTCCAGGACATCTATTAAGTTAAGTGAACTAACATTGAACGTTAAGTTAACTGCATCGTGATCTCTTCCATTTAAAACCACGAGGAGAACCTTTACGTTAAGTTACGTTAAATTAACCCTAATGCCGGGATCACGATCAACTTAGCGTTAACTTAACGTAACTTAACATAACGTTAACTTAAAGTTAACTTAACGTATGTGTGATCACGATTCACGTAACTTAACGTAACAACGCGAGCCAAACATCTTAATTCGAGTATGATCTGTGATTTTGTACTAGTTTTACAGTGATGATCTGTGAATGTTTATAGTTTTCAATCGATATAATAAATATCTAACACAAATTTTTTTGGATAAATTTAGCTTTCCTATTTTAGTGTAATTATTTTGTTTCAATGTCTGATCACTAGAACTTACGCTAAAGAGTAAACATTAGTCATAATACCAACAAATGAGTTACTAAATATCCCTGATGACGTCACTCGCATAATGATTGGCTGGCTAGATCACGTGATACCCTTCAAGTAACGTAAAGTAAAATAAAAGACCTCCCAGGACATCTCTTACGTTAAGTTAACTGCAAGTCAACGTTAAGTTAAGTGCATCGTGATCGCTTCCATTTAAACACACAAGGAGGTTCTTTACGTTATGTTACGTTAAGTTAAGTTTAAGTTGATCGTGATCCCGGCATAAGAAAGAGCAAAAACCAAAAACACTCAACGACACCCCTCCCTGCGCCTTCTGCGACACATCACCCCTCTCCCCACCCTTCGGCTCCAACCTTCTGTTGATGTGATTCAACCGCACCTCTCCATCGGATAAAGAATTCTCCATATACCTTGGAGCAAGTTCAGGCTCATCTGGAGAACTACTTCTCATTTCCAATGTGTTTTTGCCAACCATTTGTTTTAGGAATATATCTACCAAAAGTTATTACTTTATGGATATACGAGGATTTAACTTGTATTCTATGAAACAAACGAATACATCAGCACAATACTTACAATATGGTTTAATTTTAGAACCCACACAACACATACAGGACCCTTATTCCAATATATCGCTATCGACTTAGCTAAGGCGTCGGTTGGAAACAAAATATTGTTTAATTTAGGGGTCCCACCTATACGACCTGGATATTTGGTTGACCGAGCGGAGAGGTCCTGTTTTAACACATCAGTTTGGCATTCTATCTGTCCGGCATCCGGATATTTGTTCCACGATTACTGTCAAATGCGTGGACCAATTTTAACCAACGAGATTTTGCAGGATTATCCTTTGAGCCTTGGTCGCACGACGTGTGATCTAGTTACATATCTCAAAAGAAGAAATCATCTCAAAGAAGAAATTATAGGAAATATTTCAACCTGAGACCCATAAAGAAATCTTAAGACTCTAGTAACGGTAGGAACATGGAGGGAGCGAGGTCTACTGTTCACAGAACAGAATTTAGACCCACCCCTCCTAGTCAGCTTCTTACTTGAAGAGTAATGAAGTTGTCCAGCCCAGTGCACAGACAAATAATATATCAGACACTCAACCTCCAGGTTAAAATGGTTGCGCTCCTTTTGGGATCTTGAATCCTTCACCACTAGGATCGCTGCGGTTAGTCCTATCACCTAGCAATGACACTAGCGAAGCCCAGTGTTGGAGGACTCAAGCTGGCAAAAGGAGCGCAGCGAAACCCCCGTAAGGTTGAGAGTCTGTTTCTTACTTCTCTATGTCCCAGTGGCACTAGCGTGTTCGTATCCGTTGGTGACTACTAATTAGTCCGCACCGTTTCCTCGCTAGCCGGTCAGCCCCTAAAGCAAAGCAAAGTAAATATTGGGTCAACCGTTACCGACTCCCACCTGATATAATCTTATCATCAACACATCACCGGAGAAGGGGTTGGAATTAATCCTCATTTGGTAAAGAGAGTAAAAACGGAAACAGAATCCGAGACCTTTGGCTTAGTATGTCAGTGTTCTCTTACCACCGCAGTGGCGAATTCTGACCTCAGAATGCGTTCGTGAGGTACTAATGAAGGGGGAGGGGGGTTCCAGGGTTTTTTTCCCCATGGAAAATTTGAAATTCTATGTTTAAAAAATGTGACATTTTATGTATGTTTTGTAGTTAAATTTTGAAAGTCTGAAATATCTATAATAGCATGGTGCGTATAACCCGAATGGGTAGTAAGACGCGGTGATAATAATAATAATAATAGCATGGTGGAAGCGAGGTCTACTGTTCACAGAACTACTAGTAAGAGTGTAGCAACTATAATAACGTGAAATAATTCTTTACAACGATGTATTTAGCATTTTTTGAATGTATGTTAATTTTGTATTGAAAAGTCACTATTTTATCGTTAAGAATAATATTCACAGCACTATTAGTAATTAATATATGATCACAATTTATCGAACTGTTTTGTCTCTGGGACGTGCGCCTCACTGGGAAGAACATTACTGTATGAAAAGTGAAAGTTAATTCTGTCAGAGGTCAACCCAGGGCCGCCCAAAACAGACCTGGTATCACATGGGTTGAGGGGTGTACCCACGTTGATTATGTGAATCATTGACATTTCTTACGATATTCTTTAAGTTGAAAAATGACACCTGGACACAAGAATCGAACCCGGACCTTTTGCTTAATACACCAATGCTATAACCACTGAGATAGCCAGGAAAATCCAAAGGTCCGGGTTCGATTCCCGTGTCCGGGTGTCATTTTTCATTATTAAGAATAGATATCTATATGCGGCTATACCCGTAACTAGCAAATATAATAGCTTAGCTATTTAATCCATTATTTTCTGAAATAGATAAATATATATATTTATTTTGAAAAAAGTCTGGCTATACATTTTATAACACTAACTATACCAACCCCCACTTTGGTGGCCCCATGTTCTAAGGCGTCACTCTCGCAATAGATTACACTATCTATGACAGGGAGATCGGGGCTCTATTCCAGTCGGGTGTACTAAGGGAGGTTTTTCCCAAATTGTATTCCACATTTCCTTTAAATTCAAGGTACCTCATCCCTAACACATTCGAGTAATTAGTAGATAGGCGTATAGCTCAAAAGGGTAATAAGACCGGGTGCTTTAAAATGAAAAAATAAACTAACATAATTTTCTGCGTGCGCCCATGCAAGTGAACCAGATAATGTGGTGAAATAAAGCAATAACGAAGGTGTGACAAAGGATTTTTTCTGTCTTTATGGAAGGGCAGGGAGCTATATAGGAAAGGGAGGAGAGGGGGGGTGTTTAAGACCGATTCAAATTAATATGGTGGTTGAGAAAGAGAGTGATACATAATCTCATTTCAAATGTTTCCAATTCTTGTTTTAAAGGCTTTCGCAACCCGTGTATGAAATTAAACTAATGTTTTAGAGCTTGAACTTCGTTTGGAAAAATAGTAACTCCAAAGGAAGATAATATTCCATCAACGCGGCTCAAGCCCAATAAGATCAGTTCTAATATTTCCAACATGTCTACATATTTATATAAAAAAAGAATGACTGATTCTGTCTTTACATCAACAAAAAGTTTTTGTTGTGTTGTTTTATTTCTCGAGATCTATGAAAGCAAAAATAAAGTATTAAAGTTTTCTAAAAATTGTTAACGAGTTGTATACAGGGTGTAACTTAATTAGTGTCAAATGTTCTAGGGATGTATTCTTATCTACCAAATACGAAGAAAAATTAATATAAACATGGGTCTAGAAAGGTTAGTTTTGGAGTTATTAAAGATTCTCCTAAAATATGTATTGGTCGTGGGGATCAATTGAATGGCCTGCTTGGTCAGCAGATTTGAACCCGATGGATTTTATGTCTGGGGACATTTAAAGTACATTATTTACTCAACTCGTGTTCCCGATGTTGGGGTGTTAAGATAATGTATCGTAAATGTGCGTGAAAAAATATGTAAAACCCCAGGTAAACTCAACAGAGTTCGACAAATGATGGCACAGCCTCAGAGGATGCATCGAAGCAAGAGGACACCATTTTGAACAATTATTATAACAAACTGTTCTTTCTTGTGTTTTTTTTTTATATACATTGTCTTGTTTAGTTGAATTACTTCTTTTGTTGGATTGATTATTAATTGAACTGTAAAATTCCTCCTAGTTCATAAACTAAGCGTTTTTAGACCCATGTATATAACACGAACTTTTCTTAATTTTTGGTGGATGGGAATGCGCCTTTAGTATATTTGACACCAATTAATATACAGCCTGTATAGTTTACACAATAACAAAGCTCTTTTTACAGTACAAATCGATGGTATTTCTTAAATCACCTTGTTTCCAGATTTCCTCCACTAGCAATACTCATTACATCAGTAATTGAAGGATATTTGTTTAGTTTTTCTTCTACATACCATCTTATATTATTGATATATCGTAATTCTTTATTTGTTATTCTGAAGGGAGTTGGGGTTAATCCTACTCCCCCTTGGATACGGCCATGCCACTATAGCCATTCGGCTTCGGTGAGAAGAGAGAGGAATATCCGATGAGTCCCGCTCCCGCTAGTCCCTAGAGCCTCCTCGTTGACTGCTGTGTCAATATACTTGTTACTACTAGATGGGGCAGTCTAATTTTCACAGGAGATAGAGAGACCTTTTAGATAAACCAAATTTATTTTTCAGACAAAATTGATAACATTTTAACTAGGGCTGTGCCGATTCCGATACTCCATTCCTCGATACCCTTGATACCCATGGTATCGACTGATATTGCAATAATCGATACTATACGCTAAAAATCTTGATACCACTCTTCAGTATTTAACACGGTTGACTCCTCAAACGGTTGATTTTGAAAGTCAGTGGCTAGACATTAGTTACTCGTAGTTTTGCTTTGTCCTATTATTCTGTTCACTCAGCTATAAGCTCAATATAAACAACCATTTCTTTATATGTTATAAGCACGGTTACGGTCGACACAAGGTCGATTTTTATTTATCAAACTTATTTTGTAATGAAATAGTCGAGTGCGCCTACTAATCATTGTAAATGTTATTTTAGTCTGGTTGATTCTTGTTATAATTTGTTTAAATAGCCTAATTGACTAGTTTCCATATTTTGACACATGGAAACAAATTTAATATTTTTCTTTTGATCTAGTTTCTATGCTTACAAAATGAGGATTTATTTAATTTCATATTGAATGGTATCGAATAGGGTATCGAGGAGGTGAATTGATAGTATCGAGCAAGGTATCGGAATCGAGAAAAGTAGGTATAGGTCCACCTCTAATTTTAATATATCCTAAGTGTTATTTTATAAGTATTGATTCTATCTATAAAAATGGATAGCTGTAGATAATAAGCCCTGATGTATGAATACGTGAAAGTAGATCTAGTAACTTTTGTAGCTATCAGATAAGGTTCTTCATATGAAAATTTGACTGTACCTAAAATATGTAACCGACAGGATGAAAATGTACCGGTATTACAACTCACCGTCCTCAAATTATATCACGACTATATAGTGATGTTGTTCAATGTCAACTTAGGAGCAGTGGCCACGAATGCAGTCTAGTAAAAATAAGTGTGTAAAGCCCGCTTCGGTTGCCACATGGTCTAACGCACTACTCTCGCAGTAGACTAGAGTTAGACTTCCAATGATGGGGAGATCGAGGTTCGAATCTAGGTCAGGTCTACTGAGGGTTTTTTTCCAAAATGGTTTTTCACTCTTCCTCCACGTGAATGCGGCTACACTTTCTATTAAAATAACTTGCCTAATCCCTAAAACCATTAGCGTAATTTTTACATAAGTGTACAACCCGAACGGATAGTAAGAGTGAGTGCTAAAAAAAATAACGAGGTTGAGCGTATCCGTAGTCTAGTAGTAACAAGACCACTCAGGGGCTGTGGTTCAGACACGTCACAATCACGTGACTAGCCATATTTAGCTTGTGTACTATGGTGATTCCGAACGTGTTGGGTTGACATCTTGAGAACTTGATACCACGATAGCTTGAGAGTGTAGACAAATACCAACAGGTTCGTGTTTCCATTGTGCGGAATATTGCAACGGTACTTGCAGGTCGTGAAGCATAATTAAACCTGCTTCAGCGGCCGAACGCTCTAAGGCAGGCGTGTAAAAATCATTTGATCAAAATAATCACATTTAAAAATGAAAATACTGCGT
Organism: Timema podura; assembly: GCA_033556935.1. Lineage (NCBI taxonomy): Eukaryota > Metazoa > Arthropoda > Insecta > Phasmatodea > Timematidae > Timema > Timema podura. The sequence goes on along the minus strand of JAVRXN010000014.1, from coordinate 38,568,301 downwards.
GAGCTGCATTTCAGAAAATTCTATATAATAACTATCTTAAAAAAAACTGCATTTTAAAATAATTAATACAAAAAGAAAATTAAATTCTATTTAAAGACCCACCGTCCATTTTTCCCAGAAATCTGACTTTTTTTTAGTATTATTTACTTTAAATCTTGTGCGGGAGACACTTTCATAAAGTGATGACAAATGTATGTCCAGAAGCAGTAATCTTAGGGTGTTTTGTTGCTTTCCACTCGAGAAAACTACTCTTCAGTCTTCATACACCCACGTATACCGAGATTTTGGTTGGATGCACAGTTTAGAAAATTCAAACATATCTCTTTGCGGTCATCATTGATAACATGCTACTAATTTATTATTGCTATTGATAATATTTATCAAAAGTGACAGTTGCGGATCACATGACTAGATGTAGAAATATATTAAAATTGTTTTAGTAGCTTTAGTAACATTTTTTAGCACCGCATCTTACTACCACTTTGGGCTGTATGCCTATGTACTAATCACTCTGATGTGCTAAGGATGAGTAAGGTTGAATTACCCGATTTGGTGGACGAATGGTCTAAAGCGTCACTCCTGCAGTAGACTAGACTGCCGATGACGTGAAGATCGAGGCTCAAATCTCGGTCGGGTGTAGGTTATTGAGGGTGTTTTTTTCCAAAATAGTTTTCTACTATCCCTACAAGGAAATGTGGGTATACTTCCTCTCAAATATAGCTTTCCTCAACCCTAGAACCATTAGCGTAGCTAGTATATAAGCGTATAACCCTAACGGGTAGTAAAATGCTGTGCTAAAAAAGGGTAAGGTTTAATTTAAAAGAAGTGTACTCACATTTGCGTGAAGGGAAAGTGAAACACCATTTAGGTAGAACCACCCTCAATACACCCAACCAGGATTGAACCCCGATCTCCCCCATTATAGGCAGTCTAGTCTATTGCGAGAGGCGCCCTAGATCATACGGCCACCGAAGCGGATCAACTGTAGTAACCACCAGATAAGGTTCTTTATACCTAAATCTGGGTATACTGACAAACATTGCACCAAATTGTTGAGAAAATTGAACAATTTTTAGGAATGAATCTGTCGGATGAAGCGTAACAATTGCTTACAGCAGCTTCACGTTCTAGACATCCTCAAATACCAATTTACTAGAGCTGGGTCGAATCCTATATTTCTCTCCAATCCGAATCTAAGATTATATTTCGAACCTCAATTACAAATTTCTAATTCTCAAATCTTTATAAAAATAAACTATTTTAGCTGAAGTAAAAAAATATTTAAAATTGAATAGTAAAAAAAGATTTAAGGCTTGGTCTCATTGACAAAACATTCTAGTTTGTTGGTTCTATTACGTCATAAACAACAAAGATACAATTTTTTCTAGTAAATTAATTATATTAATAGACTACAATTTTGTCCTTTTTGGTGAGTCTGTTATTCTCCAAATTAATCTAGTCCAGTCGACATCGGTGGTCTTGGGGTAAAGTTCTCGCCTCAGGACCCGATGTTCGTGGGTTCAATGGGTTTTTCTTGAGCGATAAAAATCCGTAGCATAACTTTCTTCTCAAGGAAAGTAAAGTCGTTGGTCCCATGTCAATTGTGGCATGTAAAAGAACCCTGAAAGGTATGTGAAAATAACTTTATCGGCAAAATTGGTAAGCCCTTTCGTTCTCGCTCATAGAATTCTCGTTTGCTGATATAATCAGTAGATTCACGAAGTGTACATTAAATAACTCAAATAAATAAGATAATTAATTAAATACATTAGTCTATAATCTATATAATTTCCTTCTACCAATTGATTAAAATTATTATATCCAAGTCAAAGCCTTCATAGTTTAATTCGAGATACTTTATTGATATTTTTACGAAACTAGAATCTCTAAGATACCACAGGATTAAAGAGATGAGAAGAATCGAGGATTCGAGCGCCACTGTCCTAAATGGTGTATTACTACGACCTTTAAAAAAATAAGGATTGGAATTCATTGTGTGTTGGATAATAAAAATCTGTGCCGGTCGCGCATAGTCATAGATCGATCCACATGTGGCATGTATTCCTTTAATTTCTACCTACCTAATTCCTAATCCATTAGTGTAAATATGTGGGCAACCGAACGGGTAATAAATCAACAATTTTATGTAATCAATCAAGATGACATGGCCAGTTAAAATATCCCTTTTAGTTTCTCATGTCAAGCTTTACGAAAAACGTTGTATCATCAGCAGGTGTTTTAAAAGTACGTTCTTAAAGAAAAGATCAACATTTGCATGTATAATTCGATGCAAATGTTAGCTAGTAAATTATGTAATACATGGTATGGACATAATTTTGTTTACATTCCATTCCATTTCTGGACCGCCTCTTGCATAAGGTTATCATTTTAAACAAATATGGCGTTGAAATACCTGGGTACACGGACTGAACGTCAAGATCATCTAATCTGATTGGTGATGGTGAGGTTTGGATTCGAATCCCGGCCAGGTGTAGGCCTACTGAGAGTGGTTTTCCCTTGATTTCAAATATCCTTCCACTCAAAGGAGGGTACATTTTCTTTAATTTTTCCCTTCGCATTCCTACTACACTAGTGCGGATAGCCTGGAAGCACACTCACACAACCTCAATCTCCCCCTCACATATACACTTACACATTCTCTCTCCCACACATATACACTCTCTCTCTCTCTCTCACACACACACACATACACACACAACACTACAATAACCTTCGCATCTTCGAAGTATTTCGGAAGAAGAAGAAGAAAAGTTCGATATCTTATGAACAGATTTGAAATATTTTAATAAATATTTCAACATATATAACAGTTACTAAACAATATTTTACCGTAAATTATTTATTAAATGTCATATATAATGTAAGCATAGATAGATAGTTAAGATATGTCAGCAAAAAAGAATATACTGTATTGTGCTTTGTTTTTTCCTCTAAGCCTCACTTAAGAATATTATGTTCCCTACTTTTGGCAAACGTATAAATCAAGCTTTACACCCGCTGCTTACTAACAGAAATTTAAACTGAATTAACTGGAACCAAGCTATGGTGCTGAAATTAATTAAACGCATAACCTGCTACCTGGCTGCAGTTTAATCAACTTCAGGGGGTGTAAAAGAGATACATCTAGCGGTAGTAAGTGTAACTATGAAGAAAATTTATACACAAACCAAGAATTGGGAGGAAAAGTCCTTAGTTCCCTCTACAGAACCATGAGAGGGATGCTTCAACGTCACACTTATATTTTCGTTTTTATTTCACCACGCCTTAGTAGCCGTTTGGGTAAAAGTATACATTAATTATGTTAATGGTATAAGAATGAAGAAGATGTAATTTTAGATTAAATGTATCTACATTTGAGTGGAGGGAATGTGACAAACCATTTATAAAAAACAGCCCTCACTACATCTGACTGGGATTTGAACCCTTATCGTCCTATTACTGGCGATCCAGTCTAGTTTTAAAGGGGCGTGCTAGACCATGAGACTCCGATGAGGGTTCAACAAGCTATATTTTTTGTTCTAAACGCTCTCTGTATTCTATAAAATCGTTGTGTTTGTTGTTCGTCATCAAGAAGTAACTTTTGATGCGACTGAATAGAAGGGACAACTTTCTCTCTAGAAAAAAAAAACAACGACTCACAACAGCTTTGACCAAACTTGTCTGAAAAGTTCAACCCGTATCGGGATATTGTTGGTGTCCTTGCAATCAAGTTTCCACGGACTAGGTCACGTGCAGTGTAACTTTAAGGCGAGGATGGAATAATCGAGAGTTATATCATTCAAAACTTAATTAAATACTTAAAGCAACCTCTTTTTTTTTTCTTTCAAAAAGTAAAACAAAGCTAGGAAAAAATTCATAACAAATGGTTTATATTATTATTTCTCCCAATTTTATACCAAAACATTAGTAACGATTTGAATGCATGGATTTACTTCTAAAATTAAGTTTAACCCTTTAACCGTAGCGTGTCTGGCTACCGAATTAAACCTTGCTAGATGCCCAATATGGCCGAAAACTTTATCGTTGGTTAATTTGAGGTGTGTTTTTTTTTTCACTTTATTAAATAGGGAAATTATTGTAATCATGACAATTTTTTACCTTGAGCTTATATAACGGACCTCAACATTTTATATATTTTTGGAAAATGAAACTTTATTTCAGCTGATTATATACGTATATAAATGACAATGACATTATCAGGTGTGCTTCAGTTTTCCAAGAAAGCCAGATTCCATTTTAGCAACGCGACCTAATACCTGTTCAGGCTATACGCATATGTACTAATTACACTAATGAGTTAGGGATGAGGAAAGTTGAATTTAGAGGAAATATACCTTCATTTACGCGAAGGGAGAGAGGAAAACCATTATTTTGTTGTTGTTGAAAAACCATCCTCAGTACACCCGACCGAGATTCGAATCCCGAACTCCTTGTCATCGGTGGTCTAGTTTGACACAATAGTGATACCTTAGACAACACAGCCACCAAGGCAGGTAAGAGAACATTATCTCATACTTAAAACCCACCTCGGTGGCTGCGTGGTCTAACGCGCTACTCTCACAGTGGACTAGACTGCCGATAACGGGGAGACAGAGGTTCGAATCTTGGTCGGGTATACTAAGGGATTTTTTCCAAAATGATTTCCCAAACTTCCTCCACGAAAATACGAGTACACTTCCCCCTTAAACCATTAGCGTAATTAGTACATAAGCGTATAAACCGAACGGGAAGTAGGACGCGGTGCATATATATATGATAACGTTGCTAGTCATAAGTCGAAGTACCACGAATCCGCGTAACTCGAATGTGTATAAGTCGAGGACTTTCTGTTTTCGATCTGTACTGGACCGTTGCCCGCGTGTACGAGGTATTAGTGACATTCTGTCAATGTTTCGGGTGTTGTCTATCGGCCGAGGAACTGGGACACATTCCGGCCCTCTGTGCCCCCGAGCTGGTCCCCAGCAACGTAACAGGTTGCGGTGACGGGTTACGTCACCTGCCATTCAGTTCTCACCTACCCTAGGGGGGAACCCCACTCCACTGGCGTAATACAGAGTTCACACATTTGGTTGCAGGAACTGAAATGACCAGGGTGGGGCTTTTAGCACCTTGTACGTTTTTAGGAGTAGCAACAAGCACTAGTATAATAGCTACAGTCCAATTTTCTTATAGATGGCCTTTTAAAAAATACAAATATTTGGTCCATACATTGACACCATTTTACTATATTATTTGTGTTACTTTATAGGTGTTTATACTATATATCAAAAGTGACAGTTGAATATCACATTATTAGGGATGTAGTATCAAAATAAAGTATCGATACCATTCTCAATAAGAATCTTGGAAGGAAAGTATCAATATTGTAATCATTAAAAGTATCGGAAGAAAAGTATCGATAACGTACTCATTAAAGGTATAGGAAGAAAAGTATCGGAAGGAAAGTATGGATAATTTACTCATTAAAAGTATTGGAAGGAAAGTATTGATATTGTACTCATTAAAATGTTTTGGAAGAAATCTAGCTTTACCGTACTCATTAAAAGTATTGGAAGAAAGGTATATATACCGCACTCATTAAAAATATTGTAAATAAGTGCACCTTATAGTTAGAGACATGCAAAAGGTGAGGTTATTTTTAGCGAAAAAATGGTGCTATTTTTCTCAAAATGCAATGGTATTATAAGCTGAAAGCGATATTATTTAAGTAAATACGATTCAAATAAGTAGTCCTTAAAAAACTAGGATAAAACTTTCTCAATTTTTCGTTCATATTGTTTATTTAACTATTTATTAACATATTCAAAGAAAAATCATATATAAATATGCACAAAACATTTCACGCTTAGTAATATCAAACTCGATATATCAATATCACTATCTTTGAGTCTTACGAATAGCAATATCGAGATAAACGATTATCAACTTAGGCTTAGTATATCTTAGACTCTGGCTTAGATCAAAATCCAAATAATAACACCAAAACATGTCTTCATAGAAGATTAAACTACTATCAAATATGGAGAAGGGAATAAAATCTAGGAAGATATAAATTTGACAAATATGACCGCCTTTAGCGAGGTCCATATGCATCAATGTCCTTGCTTGGACCTAGCGTGAAATCTTTTAAAAGCTGTAAACAAAGAATCGATCTATCGACATTTAGGCATCGTAATGTGTAAAAGTAGAAATCGTGATTTTTAATGCTAACCTCAGATAAAAAGAAAGCTTAAGTATCCTGAAAACATTAATTTTACCTGTGATCCATTTATACCTATAAAATAAGTAAAAATTGATAATATTCTTATAAATGGCAGGCCTGGTATTGTGCTATCTCCAGTGTTACCGCGCTGAAAATTATATTTCATGATGTGGTATTTGCTAAATTACAAATAAATTGTATTTATTTGAAAAAAAGCTTAAGTTAGTGTTATTCGTGTGAAAACAGTATATTTCGTGTAAAAATTAGTTTTATTGCAAATGAGAATTTTGCATGGCCCTAATCATAGGCCCTAGATATCGTACTCATTAAAAGTATCGGAAGAAAATTATAGATGAAAGAAAAGTATTGATGCCAGTAGGTATCGGTATCCAAATTTTAATCAGGGAAATATCATATTTATTAATCTAGTAATAAAATTACATCTCTTGCATTATATCAATATTTTCATATTTATTAAATCATTAACAGTTATAACGAAACTAGCCATATTATACCTGTATAGTATGTTGGAAGGTGTGATAGTATTGTATAATGAATATAATGAAAGATTTTACGATACTAGTTTTTATTATAAATATATATTTTTCTATCTATTTTCTACCCTCTATTGACCCCGAAACTTAGAGAACTTGTCTTGCTTAGTAACATTTTGGCGAAGCTCTGAACCATTAACCCAACCAAAAACAACATTAAAGTATTAAAATAAAAACATATTTAAAATTACTTATAGCTCCGAATCTTCTTCACTGCAATCGCAGAGAAATAGGATTCTATAATTTTTTTCCTCAAAAAGCCTCTTCCTTGTTCTAGTTAAAGTAACTCCTGCTTTGTAAAATATACACTCAGCAACCAAACGGTTGTTTCTTTCGATATCGTTCCGATACAGGTGTGCGAGTATTCATATCAGCACAAGTATCGAATAAAAAATAACTAGTATAGAAAGTAAAATATTTATTCTTTTTTTTTGTGCGTATAACCCGGACGGGTAGTAAGACGCGGTGCTAATAATAATAATATTCTTTTTTTCACATCCCTACACAGTACTCTAAATATAACCGGCCTCATGATATAGTTGTCAGCGCATATGGCTACAAGTCTAGGGGTCATGGGTTCGATCCCCGGCTGGTACCTTGGATATTTTTGACCAAAGATGAATTACCCCAACGGTCACCAGGGTCTGGTTAATTAGGTTTAAGTTAGGTTGTAAGTGTTTCCATTGGTTCCACACACTCATACTCATTAATCACCATCATCTCATCGGAACATTGAAAGAGCCTCCACGAAAAGGATGTACAGTACATTCGGGCGTTTCCTGGGTGGAGGTACATAGGACTGGCTTATCTTTCCACTACAGCGCTACGATAGATGTAATACAGACGCGCATTATTATCTTTTTAATATATATAAAATTCTTCTGTACGTGTGTATGTCACTGAACTCCTCCTAAACGGCTGGACCGATTTTGATGACTTTTTTGTGTGTGTTTGAGTGGGTCCGTGGATGGTTTAGATTCAAAATTGGACCTGGTAGGTGGCGCTGCAATCGGGTTATAGGATTATTTTTTTAAGATTTTTTGTATATCAGAACATGTAACCTCAAAATTTCACCCCCCACCCCCCCCAATATTTATAATAATGAATATAATATTAATAATTGACCGTTAAAAAACCCATAAGTTCATCAATAATTGACCGTTAAAACCTTCTGAAGACAAAGGCTGAATTTGTAATAATTGTGTAACTCACTAATTGGAGTTCATCTGGAATTTGTGATTGTGATGATCACATAGTATTTGTTTTATTATCGAAATCAATTATGCCACCCAAACGAAAAGCCAACGTTCGGGCAGGACAACGTCTGTCGGGTCCGCTAGTTATTTATATATTTGAAGTATGAAAACGTAAAATTAGCTCCAATATCTTTTCTAGCTGTCTGAAATAACATTTTTAGGCACATACCGAATATTTTAACAAATATGTTTTCATTAAAGTTTTTTTACATTTTTATTGATTATAAAGTTATTGAAATAAGTGTTTTCGTTATTTTAATTAACTCAATTAAATTAATTTAATAAAAACTAATGTAGAAATAGTAAGAAATATAAACTACATATAATGACCCTTAAGGTCACGAGACCTGGAAAAAATTACATTTAAGGTAATGATCCAAAAAGTTTGGCAAACACTGACCTAGAGCCAGCGGGTTTGACTGGCGTCCTTGACTGTGACCTAGGAAATCGGGACCCGAACGGATGTAATTACTGGGTGGATTTTTTAAACTGTTTCTTTAGGGAACTGCTGGTTTATATTACATACTTGATTACCCCCATAGTAGTTTCGCCCTCAGGTGAAGATTTTAATTTTACACACACAACGTCTGGATTATAAACGTACGGTACACTCATAGGATAGAGATGAGAAACGTTGAGGTTACAATAAATGTACTCACGTTTGCGTGAAGGAAAAAATTGGAAACTATTTAGGAATAAATATCTCAATACACACGGTCGGTATGTAAGCCTAGACCTCCCAGTTACCAGAAAACCAGTTAATACGAGACTGGCGCCTCTGTTCGTGTGCCCACCTGTGTGCGTGGAGCCAAACAAAGTTGGTTGCGCCTTTTTGGACTCTAGCACGCAACCCGACTCGCATCTGTCCAGTTAAATGGTGTCGTGAGATGCGAGTTTTGATAAACACAAGTTGTACGCGCCCCACTGACATTAGGGCTCACAAAACGGGGAGATTTGGCAACCACTCACGCCTCCAACGAGCCAATAAATAACAGTTTCACGATAAAAGATCAGTTTCGAACATCGATAGCTGCACTAATATTAGACATACGTTCAGGATTAATATCCTGATGAAGACATAAATCAAATATTTTTGGAGGGCATTATTTCAAACACACCGTGTTCTAGTGGAACACATCAGTAGAAGTCTCAATTTAACAATAACATTTAACTATCAGTTTTGTGAACAGTAGACTTAGCATTCGCTTCAGTGGTAGAATGGTCTAAGACGTCAATAGCAATAGACTGGACTGTCGATGACAAGGAGATCGGGATTCAGATCCCAGTCGCGTATACTGAGAGTGGTTTTAACAAATGGATTTTATTTTGGTAAAATTTTAAATCTTCTTCTAGTAATTGATACATATTTTTCTGCGTGAATTTGCTCGGTCCAGACATTAGGGACATTACAATATGGATTAGAATAAATAAAAGTGATATTTTTAATTCATTGCTATGTTTTTACCTCCCGTACACCGCGTCTTACTACCCGTTAGGCTTGTCCACACGTTCACAATAATAGGATAGGGATGATAAAGATTTAATTTAGAAGAAAAGTTCACACATTCACATATACAAGGGAGGGTAGAAAACTATTTAGGTGAAAAAAAACCACACCTCAGAATGATTGGACGGGTTTTTCACCCTAACCTACCCAGCGCCGTCAAGCAGACAAGACTAGACTAAAATCTTTGTTCTCATGTCCACTGGTAAGAGCGGAGGTACTCATATTCAAATATTTATAAAATTAAATAAACTCACCAATTTTATATGAGACAATTTTCACAAAAATTGCCTTGTATAGAATTAGTAAAAAATATATGATTTTAATTAATATAAACACCTAAAATTATGAATTTTTCATTTAATTTTTTTCCATCTCATCTTAATACCCATTTGGGCTACAAGTATTTATTAGTTACGCCAAATGAATAGGAATGAGAAAGGTAGATTTATATATTAAATATACCTGACTTAGCCTGTATGGAGAGTGGGAAATCATTTAGGAAAAAAACGCCTTCATACACCTGACCAATATCTGAACCCCTGATCTTCCCGTCATTGGCAATTATTCAGTCTAACACGAGAGTGATGGGTTATAGAATGTAGTCATGGATGTGGGTTATGAGTTTTACTAAATATTTAAAAGAATGTAGATTAATTAATTGACAATTTAATCAACGTCGAGGGTTTAATTAATATGTTATATTTTTTTCTAGATTGTCTTTCCCTGTCTCTCTATTAAAATGTGGGTAAATTTCCTTTAATTATATCTTGCTAGTTCCTACTTAAATAGTGAAAATATGTGGATAGCCCAAACGGCTAGTAGGACACTGTCACCAACTCCTCCTCTCAAAAATCATCCATCTTAGCTCAGTTGGTAGTGAGTCTGCTTATTGAGCATAGGGTCGCGGGTTCAAATCTTAACATAGCCAAAAATCTAATCATTGGGGAACGCGGTGTTTCTTTTTTAACAGTGACGAAGTAATGGTCGCGGGGCTGGGTGCTGCATCTGGACTAAAATTACGTTACTTTGAAAGTCGTGTACTGGTTCATAAACATGAATGCTAAATTCATATAATCCTAATAATAACTTTAATAATAAACTGTTCAAGGAAAGGAAGGGGGGGGGGGGAGTTAACAAGAGTTAAGTCCAGATATTTCTGCAGTTTTTACAACAAAAATTTGTCGACACAGTAAATAATATATTGCTTTGGTAAATACGTTTGATTGAATTATTTTAATATTGAAATATCAATAATTATTGAATATTTGTCGGGAGAATAATACAATTTGATGATTTTATTAACGTTTCATCCGAATTTAGTTTATCATTAAATTCAAATCTCAATCATGCCCAACACAACTGTTCCATTAACAGTTTTATTGTTGACGTGTAGAAGATTAAACTAAATGTTTCTACAGAAGCAGTATTATATTTATTTAGATCAACACAATTTATTTGTAATAAAAACTGCTAAAAAATATTGGCACTAACCCATGTTCCCTTCTCCCTTTTTTTTGAAACAGTTGAACGAGACGAGCTTTTAGAATTTTAATATTATCTGACACCAGGCGAGTTATAGTCTAGTCGGGCTGTCAGTATTAGAGCACAGAGTAAGGGGCAATGAGTAAAAATGCTAAAAGAGGGGAGGGGGCATCGTTGCCCCAGGTCTTTGCAAAGTGTGTGTTCCATTCTGCAGTCTCGTATTATGAAGGACCAGCTATTTCTTAAAGGCCATGCACCGAATGAGACAGTACTTTCTGATCCACCGTAATAACAGATTGTAGTATATTATTTTAGGCTACAATTAAGGGTGTCGGGACCAAAATATGTTAACCCACATTAATTTAAATGGGATGTAATCACTAATTAAAATTATTTAAAATCCTTAAATATAGCTATAAAAAATGAGTAAAATATTTGTCCATATTATTTATTCTCAATTACTTAACTGACTATAAAAAAAACTTGTAGTTCAAGAGGTAAGCCACCAGACATCACTGTTAACACCATCCTCCCCCACAAAAAGACAGCTATTGTGTTTTTGTCCCAAACTCCCTCAAATCCTTCCAGCATTATTAAATTGTACGTGGGGTGACGAAATGTTAGGTATCGACTGTCTGTATCTCTTTATTTAAGAGATAATTCATTATCTGCACCACCATGTACGAGCTACAAGGCCTTAAACCAGCATGCCCAACCTTCCCCTGACTGACATTCTTAGGGAGCGGGTCAGTGGCCATTCATGCAATTCATAGGACCTACTGGCCAAATATAATGAACACAAGAATGACTGAACGAATAATTGTTTATTTTTAACAAATACATCCATATAAGTAACACTAAACAAATAATTAATCTGAAAGAAAACTTACAAAAAAGTAAACAGTTATATGGGAAAGTTGGTAATATGTTTATCCTTGCGGTCACTGATGCGAATACTATTTAACTCATCTATCTTTTTAAATATTTATTGCCCATAAATTGGAATCTATTAACAAAAATCAATGAAAAATATGTTATAACTGTATTTATTTCTAGAAATCAACAGTAGATATTATCTAGTGAGGTACTTGTTTAAAATAAATTCAATTAATTAGACTACTTTTCCATTTGAAAGTAAGATTTCTTTACTGTTAAAGTTTAGACTACGTCAATGGGGTCTTTGTAATATGGCCAAAAGGAGTCTATCCCTATGCAGAGTTTCGAATCAGGCCATTTGCAATTATCTACGCCAATACATACCTTGAGGCTGTAGAACTATCTATGTACTCCGTGTAGTAAGCAGGCGCATTTACAGACAACGTTTCTTATAAAGGGCCTTATCTCACAGACAAAAAAAAGTTGCTAGATCTAATTTCACATATTTATTCTTCAAGTCATGTAATCATCCACTGCCATTTTAAATTTTTTTAATCAATACTTTTTAAATAGCACTAATAAAACAGTAAAACGCTATCAATATTGGTTGCGAAAAAAAATATTTACACATATATAGTTTTTAAAAGGCTATTACTATGAAATTTGTACTGTATTTTGTGATCTCTATAGGTGTAGTCTATTCGCCTTAGTAGTGGTGATTACCGACAGCTAGCAAAAGTTACTAGTTCTATTTTCAATAATCCATTCACCAAACAATGATCTGCAAGACAATAATATATTGATCTATTGTTAATTTTGCCTGTCAAAACTTTCACAATAAACCATTTGTTTTTAATTATATTCTTCTTTTAACCGTTTTTACACCTTTTTCTATCCATCAATAACCACTCCTCCTATGGCAAATGGACTCTACGTATCTGAAACATGCAACATTTACTAGAAATTATTTCGTAACGTTAAAACATAATTTATATAGTTATCACTTTTAATCTTAAAAAAATGTGTTGCAAGTATTTTAAAGAATTTTATTTTTTTGATTGAAACCTACCATTGTGATACGATTCCACTATAATGCTCGTTTTTCCATTACCATTCCAAACAAGAACAGACTTTCGAATGTATTGAAAGGAAATGACGGACATATTGAGTCGCAGCCAAATAAAGAAAACATTTTGTTTTAGGTATTCAACGAGGCACTTTCTAAACAGAGTGTTTGGCCTTTATCAATATGTGACCTACAAAATAGCTTAGCATGGGATAACACATCTTCAAGACATTTCTACATTGTGACATTTTTACATTCTACCTCAAAACAAATGCGGATCGATTTTCTATGAATTCTACCTTCTTAATACATGTCCAGATAGAGTTTTTTTGGCACCACGCCTTACTACCTGTTCAGGTTGTAAACACATTAGTGTAATTAAAATGAATATAGGCTAAAACTATACTAACAAATAGAGAAAAATATGAAAAATCAATGTGAGTCTATGCACACATTTTAAATTATACCATAGACAACAAAGGCAGCAAGAACAGAATATAGCACAGTTATTCTGTAGGGTAGTTCTACAATGTTCAGTCAAGTATAACACCAGGAGCAGCCAGAACAGGGTGTAGCAGAGTTCTTCTGTAGGGTAGTTCTACAGTGTTCAGTAGAGTATAGAACCAGCAGTGGCCAGAACATAAAGGCCTCTTCAAAAGACATTACATACAGCAGGGGTTGGCAAATTTTTGGGGCCCAATCGACTTTTACATTAATTTATCAAGGGTCCCGGGATTTCCCTTTGTTTCTCCACTCTAAATTTTTCTATACATCTTGTATTTATTCCTTATATTCAATATTCCCCATCTTTATATAAAATACATAAAATAAATAAAATATAGTCATTTTACCCTAAAAGGTAGCAGTCTTACCTTGACGGATTACACTATGGCCCTAATTTTACAGTGAAATACTGCAAGGTAAGCTTGCCTTTTAGTGACGATGTAGTTGTATTCTACACGATCGACTGATTGCCGACCCCTGACGTACATGGATGCGAGCGAGATGTTTGTTGCGTGCCCCCTACGTTGAGTTTGTGAAATAACAAAAGAGATTTTTATCCCCAACATGTGAAGGCATACGTGGCCCTACTCGATTGTTCCCTTTTGAAACAAGTGAAGATGGACGTAAATATATTATTATTCTACTACATGATATAAGAAGAAAATGCTGATGAAGAAACTTTGTGAATAAAGGTGGGTTCAAAACAATCTCTTGGTTAATTAATTAAAAATTATTTTTATTTTTTATTCAATCAATTTAAATTATATGAAAGATGACACCTGGACACATCAATTGAGCACTGTTCGTTCGGCTTAGCGCACCATCGCGAGCTATCAGACATCGCAGCCAGTTATTCTTCCCTCATAGTTTAAGACATCCGTTGCACGTAATGGAAGCGTAAAGCCCTCCCGAGTCTAAGATGGCTGCGTTATCTGATAGCTCGTGATATTAATTGATCACACATTTATAACCAACGATTTTCACACGTCCATCACAGACTCTGCTTTAAAATATGAGTGAAGAATGACACTTAGCACAGGACGACTTCTGGATAGCTCTGTGGTTAGGACATTGGCTTGCCAAACCAAAGGTTACGGGTTTGATTCCCGTGTCCAGGTGTCATTTTTCAATTTAAAGAATATATATTAATATTGTTATTTTATTGATAGTGATAATATCTATCAAAAGTGAAGGCTGCAGATCAAATTAATTTACTTTTTTTTGTGTTTTTAGCATAGCTTCTTAGGCTCTAATACCCGTTGGGATTATTCACTTATGTACTAATTAACCTACATTTTTAAAAGATTAGCGAGGCTATATTAATAGGATGTGTACTCCCATTCGCTTGGAGGGAGAGTGGAAAACCATTTTGGTAAAAACCACCCCTGGTACACCCAACCGAGATTCAAACATCGATCTCCCCGTCATCGGCAGTCTAGTCTAGTCTACTTTGAGAGTAGCGCGTCAGACCACTCGGCCACTGAAGTGAACGTATTAATACATGAAAGTATGTCTAGTTAATTTTCTAGCTGTCGGATAAGGTCCTTCCTGTGAAAATTGTAGTGTAGAAGTAAGAGTAAAATAAGTGAATAACAACACCTGGACGAACAAAACAAGGTGGAATACTCCGAGCAGCGGCTGCCGTTGAAGGACCATAACTCAACACGGCTGGATTTAAAACTGTCTGGGAGAGATTTCTCCTTAAGTCGAGGTAGTCAGGAGTAGAGGGAGGGGGGAGGAAGACAAAACCATGATAGATGTAGTTTTATTCATTTGAAAAAAAAAAAAGAAGGTGGGATAAGGGGTGGGGGGGAAGCACCGATGACGTCACGTGCGTATAAAACAGTGGAACAACGGCGCGCGCCCTTCCAGTTGTAACAAATAACTTACCTTGCCAACCAAGTGTATTCGAAACAGAATTCGTGTCTCTTTTAAATACGGATTAGTTTTGTTGTTCCCTCTTCTAATTTTTTTTTTAAAAGAAGAGGCGTGGGCGGTCTGTGAAGCGTGTAAAGAGAAGAAGAAAAAGTTTGACCTACAAAAAAATAAATAAAAAATAAAGATGCGACTTGCTATTACGTGAGTATTACAATCATCTCGATTTTTAATTGTAATTTCATTTGGGTACAGGTTTAAAAAATATGTGTCACTTGCTAACTGAATGTTTAGTTAGTGAACTGCAGCCGAAAATAAATTAATTTCGTCATAGCTAATTCAGCTCGAAGAGTAATAGTTTTTTTACGCTGAAATTAACAAATATTCATAGTTAAACCGTATTAAAACAAACAAATATTTCTTTTAGTTACAATTAAAAATAATATTACAAAATTAATTGAAGAGTGTACTCTAATATAATACATAATAAATCAATTTAGAATATTAAAATGTTTTTAATTTGATATTTGTTTGATAAAACATAGTTTTCAAAATAATATTTTCACCAAACAATAACTTAAAAAGGTTTAATTAAGTCTTGGCGATTTTTTTTTCTCAATTTATACTATGTGCTTTTGGGTTAGCATATATATTTGAAATTCCTAACTATCTATAAATATCAGCAGAAGTACGCAATGAATTGCGTGGTTACCCTGGGCAATGCTTTTCTTTGCTTAGAACAGACAGAAAAAAACTTTTCATTTTAATCTTTCCAACCCAGTTTTTCAATTAATTTACAAAAATAAAATCAAAATTTTAAAATTCCAGCTTCTAGGTGCACATTTTTGTATATAGGGGCTAATAGTTTTTAAATTTCAGACCTTTGGGTGGGATAGATATCGCGTAACGCTCATGATAGACAAACAAACTTCATTTTATTAATATAAAATAAGATGAATATCTAAATTGCGATGGGAAATGATGTAGATAATAGAATTAAAAAATATTTCTAGAAATAAATTAGCCGCTATTAATTATAATAGAAAAATAAATTCCGGCTATAATACCACTTTTACGTCAAACATAATTTGTGAAAGAGGAATGAAAAGTGCATATATAAATACATTTATTGTATTATTTATCTTTTTCTCTTAAACACAGCACTTCTTTTTTAATAATTCAAATAAAAAAAAACAAGTTTATGTTAGAAAAATCACATATTTTTTTCACCCAATGCAGTAAGCTACAAAAATCACAAAATTGTTGGAAGCATAAATTTTCTAAAATAAATCCTCACTTTTTTTTAACTTGGTTTGAAAAAAAAATCATAAGTCAAGATTTAATTACCTCAATCACTAATTAATTTGAGAAAATACTGAAGTAGTATAGAACGTTGTTGACTGTTGAATTTAAGTTTCTGAAATTCTACTTTGCAAAGGAGTTAATATGTATAAGTAATACGTTAAAGTCTTTTTAAATTTAATTTACATCTGACTAGTATTTAGAGAAATTTATGGTTAAGTTTGCTTTTATGGTTTTTAAGGTTATTTGTTATATATTTATAGGTTTATAAAAAAATGTTTATATATTAAAAACAGAAGTCTTGTTATGTGTGTTGTAAATCATCTGATAACTAGCAATATAAAAATAACTAATATTATTTCAGTATCAATATTTTTATCTTATAAAATTTAAAAACATTGAGAAAGTAAAGACGTGGTGTATATTAGAGTTTAGGTCGATATCGTTATTTAATCATAACATCGAAACTAAAAAATATAAATGTAGTGACATTTAAATAATAATAATGAGATCATAAAACTTTATCGTGAGGTAGATTTAAAAATTCTAAGTCGCCTGCTTTGGTGGTCGAGAGGTCTAAGGCGTCACTCTCGCAATAGACTAGACTACTGATGACGTGGAGATCAAGGTTCCATCCCAACTGAGTGTGGTTTTTCCTAAATGGTTTCCCACTCTATCTCCACGTAAATGCAGATACACTTCCTCTAAATTATACCTTCATAATCACTAACACATTAGTAGAATAATTAGTGCATAGGAGTAAAGCCAGAACGGGTAGTAATAAGTAGTGCTATATATTAAAACAAATTTATTACCAAAATAAAAGAAGCCATTACAAAAAAAAACTTTTAATTCCTTCATGTTAATTTTTCTAAACGTTCTGGAAATCAAAGATAAAAGGGAGCTACACCTATTTTTACTAGAAATGAGAATAAGGGTTGGTATAGAATTGGAAAATTACGAGTTTAATAATTAATTATTAATAACTGGCAGAAGTACCCGGCATTACTCTGGCAATGCTTTTCTTTGCTTCAAACGGACAGGAAAAAACTCTCCATTTTATATCTTTTGACTCAGTTTATAATAAATTTAAAAAATCTAGTTTAAAATTTCAAATTCCAGCTTCTAGGTGCACATGTTCGTATACAGGGACTACTAATTTTAAAATTTCAAATCTCTGCATTCGGTAGTTATCATGCAGTGATCATGGGAGTCAAACTCTTTATTTTATTAATATATATAGAGAGAGAGAGCAAAATCTAGAATAATTATGGTGATAGCTTGAATTAAAAAATATGTTGATGCATATTTTGAAGGCAATAAGTTATTTGTATTAAAAATTAAAGGGATAAAGATATAAATTAAAGTTGGATGGAAGGAAACGCGAGAAAAGACCAGTGTTTTTGTAGTTTTTACGGCAAAACATTTTTTTTATTAAAATAAATAAAATATTACTCTATTAGAAACCTAAAGTTTAATTTTCTTCACATGTTGATATCAACAGTTGTTGAATATCTGTCATGAGCACAGCGGCATTGGATGAGATACATTTTAAATTAAGAGAAAAAATTGTCATTAAATCCCAGGGCACTCTTGACAGATATTCAAGAAATGTTGATATCACCGTATGAAGAAAATTAAGCTTTATGTTTGTACTGGAGTAATTATTGATTTATTTTGATTATCAAAATATGTTTTGCTATAAAAACTACCAAAAACCTCTTACCCTTTTTCCACGTCCCCTACATCCTCACTTTACGCTGTCATATGATCTGCTACTGCTACTTTTCATAGATATTATCAATATCCAAGGTCGCAGCCAGCCAATAATTTCAGGGGAGGTTTGGTGAGCACATCCCCCAATCGCCAGAAACTAAAAAATATTATGAATGATAAAAACCTCTAGAAGCTCTCTAAAATATTTTTATGGCAACATAGCACCATAGCTGCCGAAGGCTAGGAAATATTCTAAATATTAAACACCTCTATAAGCTCTCTGAAGTGGTTTTTATGGTAACACAGCCCTCTAATTTGTATTTGTACCTTAATTTTGATATTATTTGTACCATAAATAAAGCCATATATATTCTGTTCATACAATTTTGGAGGAGGGGGTTGAAACCCCAAAACCCCCCTGGCTACGGCCTTGTCAATATCTATAAAATATCACACGTGTAAAATATCAATTTTGGCTGAAAAAATATGTATTTTTAAAAAGGCCTTTATATGAAAATTGAACTGTATTTAGCAAATACAGTAGCAACGGGTTTCAGTATTTCTTAGTTTTTTCTTATCTAACTTGTTTAAAAACTATTTTGATGTAGGTTTAAAGAGTGATAACGCTCGTTACTAAAATATAGCAAAGTTCATTTTTCAAACAATGTGGAGATAGTAATTCAACCAAGTCTTTAAAATAATAAGAAATTACCGAGATTATATTTGTTCTTAGAAAACATGAACATCCGTATTTTCTTTAATTCAAACCCTCTTTTACTCTTAGGATATACTATTCCAAACACTTCTTCATAGTATATTTTTTTGTTTATTTTTTAAAAAATCCTAAATTATTCCAAGAACTATTGAAAAGGCGTCCCCTAGTTGTTCATAAACGCCCAGTCATCAATTTCACCTTCATGATCAGGAGATTGGCAACGGAACCGGGTTTGAAACCCACTTTCTCAACCCTCTCGATGATTATCTCTGTATGCTCCGCTCTGATAAAATCTAGACCTTCTCCATACGCTACGGATGCTCGAGTCTGTGTCGTGTTCGTTTAACCGGTGCCTTGGGGTCACGCGTTTGAGAGCTAACAATTATTTACTGAAGTGGGATTGAAGGGAAAGTGGGTTAGGGTCCATATTTTTGCAATTTGTATGACAAAAACATTTTTTGGGCCAAACAAAATATTTCTCCAATAGATACATCTAGTTGAATTTGATTCCCATAATAGTATTAGCAGTTTTAGAATATTGGTCATGGACATTGTTGTAAATTGATTATGACCCTTTTTTAGCACCACATCTTACTACCTGTTCAGATTAGACGTTTATGTACTTATTATGCTAATGGTTTTAGGGATTAGAAAGGTCATATTAAGTGGAAGTGTGTCCGCATTTGCGAGGAGAAAGAGACAGTGTAAACCCATTTTGGAAAAACCATCCTGAGTACACCCGACCGAGATTCGAGCCACAAGCACCCCGAAATCGGTAGACTAGTCCATTGCAAAAGTAGTGCCTTAAACCATGTGGCCACCGAAGCGAACTATTTTTATTTAAAAATTACTGTATCTTATAAAATGAAACTGTGCGCATGACAGATATTCCGCAACTGTTGTTAGTACTATGTGTAGAAAATTAGCCTCAACATATCTATTTTGAAAAAAAAAAAAGTGTTTCCAAGAAATACAACATTAGTTCAGCTTCTTTTACATCTCACAGCCTATCCACCGGGATAGAGAAAAAAATACACCACTTCGCTAGCGTCATAAACATCAAAGTAGCGTATTTTTCATCACTATTCACTCGTAAACAGTGAAATTGGGATGTGGGAGAAAGTTCTTTCTTTTTTAGACGTGGTAAAATGGTTTCACTCATCTTTATTTCACTGTATTATAGTGATGAGATGAGGGAGACGAGCTCTTAATTGAAAAATAAATTGGTAGGAGAAGAAAGATTTGTCATTGGAAAAGTTTTTAAAGAATATTTTTTATTTGATTAGTTTGAGGTATTTAATAATAATTTCATAATTATATATATAGGTATACTGTATATATATATGTATATATTAAAGCCCATGCGGTGAGCATTCGGAATATCTCACAGTCTGGTTTTCCGATGACGGCGAGGTTGTGGTTCAAAAACTGCCCAGGTGTAACAAAGAGGTGGCATTTCCTAAACGATTTACCAATATCCCTTCCCACATATTCGGCCACATTTTACCTTCCCCATTACTACCCGATTATTGTTTTGGTGCACCGCGTCTTACTACCCGTCCATACTATCTGCATAATTACATTATTGGGGTAGGGACGGGGAAGAATGAATTGAGAAGAAATTTGCGTGGAGTAAAAAGTGTGAAACCATTTAAGAAAGAAAAAATACGCCCTTTCAGTACACTCAATTTGGATTCGAAACTCAACCTCTTACCTATTGTAAAGAAGAGATAATGTACCCGCAATTGCGTTGGAGGAAAGTGGGGAACAGTGTAAGAGAAATGTTTCCTCAGAACGCTAGGACTGGATTAGAAACCCAGCCCTCCAGTCACCGGCAAACTAGACCAGACTAACGCCTTAGTCCATGTGCCCCACCAATTAGGTCTACATAATTTCCTTACAAATCATCTGTTGATGCTAAGAAGCTGCATTCTGTGTCACTTTGCACCACCTCGTCAGGTAGCGTGAATTATTGTTGTGTAACCTGAGAGTGTATGGAAGCTAGGTTACATGACAGGTTCACAGTTTGTGCAACGGATTCTAAAAACTAGTAGCGGCTTGCTTTCACATCGTGGGCAGGTGTTTGACGCGGACGGCAACATTTGTAATATACTCTATTACAGCTATGTATGGATAATATGGATAAATAATGAGTTAAATAGACGCAGATGAACTAGATCCCATATGGGGCCTACCATATAATTATGAATAATTTATTTTGAAAATACCATATTTCCACCTTTTTACAGGGGAAAAAAAATTGTTGAAAAATACCATAAATTTGGAAATATGGCATTTTTTAAAGGAATGGTCAAGTAATTATATAATAAATGGAAGTCTCGTTAAAGTGGTAATTTATTATTTAATCTTATCAGGACAACCGACTAAGAGTCATACTCGAGTCCCTGTCTGTGCAAGTCACACCAGTCTTTCACGCCGACAATGAGCTTACGTCTGATTTTGGTAGGAAGAACAGTAGAAACTTTCTGGAAAAGTTACTAGATTGCTAGAATGTATCTCTACGCCAAAACATATGATTTTATAGGCCATGTTTAAAAGATGTCACTTTTTACAAGCAAAGTTTTGAATCCAAGAACACAAGAAAAATTATAATAATAAAAATAAGTGACCATTTTAATTAAAAAATGTGTTTTTAAAAATAATACCTAAAAAAATCTTAGTCTCAGCTGATAACACCAATACCCAACGCCAATAATGTTCATTCACTCGAGTTTAAAAAATAAAAAGTTTTATTTGAAACAAATATTTTGTTTGACTTTTTTTTATAAGGTTTACAAAATAATAATTTGTTTTGAAGTTTATAATGATCGGTTATAATAAGATAAACATGAAAATATATAACATTTAATTTATAGATATTTTCACTATTATAGCTCATGTTGCCACATTGGCAAAATGAAAATATTGCACTATGTAGTTCATGTTGCCACATTGGCAAAATGAAAATATTTCAATTTGAATAATATTTAGAGTCAGTTTAATTAATGATGTAATGAAAAATTACTAAGTTATCCATAAGAAAGTACTATTATAAGTTTTTTATAACTTTTTAGATGAAATATTAAATCAATCATATAAATCATATTTTTGTAATGTCAAATTTTAGTAACTTCCAACCAATTTTGCTGAATTCTACTGTTCTTCTTATAAAAATTGGACTCTAGCTCTAAAGGCCGGACTATTATTGAGACGACATTTAACCTCCACGCCAACAATCATCGTATTTGAAAACATTCGTCCCTTGGTTGTGAAACTTCCCAAGTGTTTTTCGAATTCCCGCTCTGGCCCGTCCTTTTGACGACGTAGAACCGATCGGATCTCGCCAGCGGCTCCCTCTGCCTTTGTTTACTGAAATAATGCACTCACTAGGTTAACACATCGAACAGTACGTGATTCAAGTCTTACCATCCATCTGGCATAAAAATTATTTATAGTTTATACTTAACTTTACATCAATTACTCTTTCCAACCTGTGGTATAGGTCAGTTTTTATTCAAGCCATATATATCCTACGCTACCGGTTTTCTAGGCCTTAATAGGCCTTATAATCTAGCTTAGGACTAGGACAGGCTCAATATCCATTCTCCGTCCATTAAACTATCAATGAGAAAGTATAAACCCACATTTTACCAATGATAAATTTTCCGTCCATGCCGGGAAACGAACCTGGAACCCTTAGCTCAGTAGACAAACTTGCTACTGACTGAGCGAAGGTGTCAGATCTATAGTTTATACTAAGGAAAGTAAATTTAAGAAAATGTGTACCTTGAATTTACGTGGATTAAATGGAATAACAGCCTTCATCCCAAATGGGCCGCATTCTAACCCTGTACTGCCCATATGGGCATACCAGACAAGATGAGCCCATTCTCTCTGTCCACGTGCCCACCTTGGTAAATTTAATTATTCCCTTATGGGAGTTGCTTATTTGTGTAAAATTTTAACGTTAGTGGTAAACAAATTGGCAAGGCAAATTAATTCCTTTCGGGATGACCTTTCCAATGTATTAATCAGAAGCTCTAACCTTGTTATGAGCTAGCCTTGTTTATCTAAATGGGCGTAAAAAACTGTCGCAGGGTCATCTTGTAACATTTACAAACTCCGTCTGTCCTCTGAATAAACTAACTTCCTGAGATACCTCGTATATCTTTATTATTTCATCATCAACTCACACACTTTGCATCACTCTTCTCAAATCTTACTTTTATTCTCTATCTTTCACTGTTGTTGGAGCTCGTTCAAGGCCGTAGCCAGGGAGGGGTTTGGGGGGGTTCGAACCCCCCACGAAATTTTATGAACAGAATATATATGGCTTTATTTATGGTTCAAACAATATTAAAATTAAGATACAAATATAAATTAGGGGGCTGTGTTACCATAAAAAGTACTTCAGAGAGCTTTTAAAGGTGTTAATTATTTTGAAATTTTCCTAGCCTTCGGCATTTTGGGGGTTATTTTACCATAAAAAAACTTCACAGAGTTTCAAAAAGTGTTTAATATTTAAAAATTTTCCAAGCCTTTGGCAATTAGTGAGTTATTTTATCATGAAAAAAACCACTTCAGAGAGCTTCTAGAACCGTTTATTATTTAGAATTTGTTTCTAACTTCCAGCAATTGGGGGATGTGCCCACCAAACTCCCCCTGAAATTATTGGCTGGCCACGGCCTTGAGCTCGTTTCTGGAATTATATTGATCTAAATATTAAAACTGCTGCCACTATAAAATCTTTTCAGCACAAGTTTCCTCAACGTCTGCGAGCAGAGTCTTGATATGCAATGTAAGGGGGAATGTAGTGATGCACTAGGCTCGCAGAGTCTTGATATGCAATTTGAGGGGGAGTGTAGTGATGCACTAAGAATGTGTGTGTACATATTATTACTATTCAGATCCATTTAATTTATACCGAACTCCATATACAACATTTACACGTTATGATCTTGGAGTTTGCGACGCTACAAGACGTCAAAGTTGCCCCTGTATACACCTGGAGGTTAGGCAACACATCAATCTTCAGCACATAAAAAGTGGAGTGCGGAGTCAATTATGACTAGTAACAGGCATTTAATTGCTTGAAAACAGGTACCCATGGCAATTTTTTATTAGCACCTCGTCTTACTATCCGTTCGGATTTTACGCTTATGTACTAATTACGCTGGTGGTTTTAGGGATTTGGAAGGCTATATTTAAAGGAAGTGTACCCGCATTTAAGTTGAGGGAGAGTGGAGAACCATTTAGGAGAAACCACCCTCAGTACACCTGACTGAGATTCGAAACTCGATCTCCCCGTCAACGGAAGTTCAGTCTACTGCGAGAGTAGCGCGTTATACCACGGAGCCACTGAAGCGGGTCATAGGAATTGCTGATTGCTTCAAAGTTATGGTGTTTGTTCCTGACGAGGGTAGCTATTGAAAGCGCAGAGGCGTCTCGACTAAAGAAGTGGATGTAGAAGAGCTACGTACTATCGTGCGTGTCATGGGATCGGTTGTTGGGGATGCGTGTGTTGATTCACGTGGTGTGCTGCGTGTGTTGTCTACCCCCCAGGTGTTTACAACACCATTTGGCGTAACTGACTTCAAGCTCATCGCGTGGAAATACAAATATATAAATGTGTAATATATGACATGTGAATGTGTGTGTTGTATGATTGTGCGTTTTTATTAATTTTTTTCCCTCGCTCCTTTATTTAATTCTGCTTTTTTCAGTTACTTAATTTTAATATGTCAATAAACGTACAATTAAATGAAGAGATATGATTGTGGTAAATATTTTATCATTATTATTATTATCACTATATACATATATACATTAATTTTTAATTATAACATTAATAACACATAAGTATGAATATGCACATGTATTATTATTAAAGCGTTAAGTGTTAAAAAAAGCGATGGCCTTAACTTCGCCCAAATAAAGACAATTTTACTATTTATTTTATTACTACTAATATTATTCTATATCCTATTAACAGTGCTCAGAAATAACGCCTTCATTATCTGAACAACTTTGAGTGAACACGTTCAAATTCAAACAAATAAACTAGTTTTGAGCTTATTTCGTTTTCAGCATGATTGTGTACGACTTTTAATTGTTCATTTAAAGTTAAGTTCCTAATCGTATTTTGTATAAATAATCCCTTTTATTTCAACTATACTGTATAGATATGAGAAATGTATTAAATATTGTTTTACAAACAGTATGATTTTGAATTAACATACTGATGAAACATTTCCTTGATTCTTTTTATTTTTATTTTTTAGTATATTCTATGATGATAATTATTTTGATGATTTGTTATTACTTTGTAGCTAGTTATAAAAAAATAAAATTTCACATAAAACTCATTGTGATACATAATATACGATATAGTTCACACATACACACACAAACACATACACACACACACAAGAGTTGTCGACCTCTGTGGTCTTGGAGTAAAGTACTCGCCTCAGGACCCGATATTTGTATGTTCACACCCAACCGTGCTCGATGGATTTCTCTTGAGCGATAAAAACATCTGTAGAACAACTACCTTAAGAGGGGTAGTAAAATAAAACCTTCGGTCCCATGTCGATTGTGTCATGTAAAAGAACCCTGGAAGGTATGTTAAAATACCTTTCCAGCATTATTGGTAGACCCTTTCACTCTTGCTCATAGAAATTCTCTTGTGCTGATATAATCAGTCAGTTCATAAAGTGCACGTTAAATAGCTCAAATAAATAATTAAATAAATATACAACTTTGAATTAGTTTTTGACAATTATTTTTGGCCTCTAAATGGACGAATAAAGAAATACAAAGATGAACTAAACACGTAACTTTTTAGATAATCTTTGAACTGGTAATTTTATTTTAGGTTAATTTGAACAAGTTCATATTTTGGAGAGAACTTAAAATAGTTCTCAAGATTTTTAGGGGTTTTCCTAGCGTTGCATATTACAATATATACTCTGATATAGCTGTGTCCTGCAAAGCTTATAAAAACCCCACAAAAACCATGCTACCAATGATGAAACTGTAAGGCGTTGTATAGTGGCTTACACCTATAATGTCTGAATTAATTTGTGCCATTTGGTAGCGCACCCAGACGCATTGCCTATAACTTGAGTTTTATTAATAGAAAGAAATGTGTGAAAATGTGACCTTAGATCATTTTCAAAGAATTTTTAAGCATAGTTTCAGAGCAATGCGACTAGGCTTGACTAAACAAGGGTTCTAGATTTAGCCGCTCTAAAAAATATATTAGGCCTAATTTTTTGATAGGCTTACGACAGAAAATTTAAAGATATTTGAGAGCTATCAGCGAGCTTTTCTCTTTAACTTGAAACAATTTTTTGTAGTTTTCTTTACCCTTTTACTATTGATATGACAAAGGTGGTTGTAGGTGATGGACTAAAGGGGGCACAAGCTAAGATAGAAAAGAGAAGTAGTTCCAGAAAATGGCACAGACCATTGTATTTTAAGTCATGTGACCTAACAGTGATTGATACTTTCTCACAAATTGGGCAGCCACCTTAAGACCAGTATTTTGGCCAGTTTTATATCAATTGATTTTGGCCAAAATAAAATAGGGCTCCAGTTAATATATTTGTCTTAGTTTTCTATACATAGCAATATCAACAACTCCTGAATATTGTTCATGGGCATTTTGAAATTTGCTGAGAAATCTTCCAAATGAAGATAAACAATTCAAGGATACCTGGATTCCACGATACTCATGACAACACTCAAGAACTGTTGAAAATTAGACTAAAAATATCTTCTGAAGCAATATTTAGTTTATTTTTCCTCCAAAAAAATTGTTAAAATAACTGGCTTTAGCTCACGTTTTCTTCATCCCATAATGTAAGTGCATATAACCCGAACGGGTAGTAAGAAACAATGCTAGTAATAATAATATATTAAAATCATAATCATTTGCATATAGAGGGTAGGGTGGGATCACATTATTTTCAATTAATTACTTACCGTATTCTCTCATGGTCAGTGCCTGTACATTTTCTTAGAGATCACTCTTCTCTTCTCGTGAATTTAAAAATTGGTTCCAGACATTGGTAGATTATCAAATTCCCATGCACCCCGCCTCCTCTTTTTTGGAATATTTATAAGAAAATGTTTAATGCTTTCTAGTCACTTCTGTATTTTATACAAACATCACTGTAACACTGGCGGGATAGTTGTGGAAAAATAACTTAAGATTATCCTTATGATTATCAATCTTTCGTTTTCATTAGTTCTTGAATATTGAGTTTGATGTTTGGCAGAGCACACGGCAAATCTATTCACTTCAAGTCGACAAGGCTGTTTAGTTTTTATGTGAGTCAGAGATGTGGTGTCAGAGAGTGGTACTGCACGTGGCTGCAATGGTAGCTTAGAAAAGCATTTTTCAAACTGTACTCCGTGAGGCAGTTTTATAATACTCTTCATTTGATTTTTACACTATAAAATAGCATCAGTAATATTAGGATTGCCAATTTTTCAAATCTGAGTAAAGTATACTTGCTTAAAATTAAGCCAGAACATGTATGTGATTTTCCATCTGTTGTATACTTCTCTAGTGGTAAAAGTTAACTGTTGTTGTTGAATGTTTATAATATTATTTGGCGTAAAAATTGATATGAGAGCTCCTGCATGAATTTTTTCTAATGTAAGGACTCTTTTGGTATAAAATGTCCAGGAACCTCTGTTTTAGGGGGAGTGGGAGAGAGAGAGTGAAAGAGAGAGAGGAGAGAAGAATTGGGGGGAGGGGGGGGCAAATTCGAGGCTTGCTAGTTTGAAAATAAACGCGTACATTCACTCTTTTGGCTAATCATCGAATTTAATACAACTGATAGACAGTGTTGTCAATTTCACAAGGAAATAATTATCTCAATTACGTTGGAAAAGTGATTTGTATTTAAAATATCTTCAATTTTTATATAATTTTTTAACGTTCTTTCCCAAGTGTTCCAAGGCCCCCCCCCCCCCGCTCCTCCCTGTTTGGGAGCCACTGATTTAGAAAATAAAAGCAGTAGTAAAGATATTATATCTTTAATAAGAATTGATTGAAAATTGATTTCATAGTACAAGATAACTCACTAAACACGCTTATGCCCCTCTTGAATTGCAGAAATGAGGAACAAAAGAAACTAGTTTTGCAATCAAGAATTTAAATTTGAGGTCAAAAAAGTTTTTTCTTTCAAAAGTTCAGTTGATTGTGAAACTTTATATGAGAGATAAGGTTGGAAACTGGTTTTCAGTCGATTTCTAGTTACATAAATGTATTTGGGTGTAAGAGAAATTGAAAAAGAAGTGAAACTGTCCCTTAACTATGAGCAAACTATTTTTTTTTTTTCCATTTTACATTGACCAGTGACAGTGGCACATCCAGGGATTTGGTTGGAAATTATCTTGTGAGGGAACTTATCAACCTTTTTAATCTGATTTCAAAATTACTGTAAGATATCTTTAAATTAATTTTTTCTAATAGTATTCAAAAATAATTTCATTCTCACTAGTTATCCAACTAAGTTACATACAACAATTGCACCTTAAAGGGTTTTTCTGACAACACAGGTGAGGTTGCTTCAATGGAGTGTATGTATTCTATTTCAAGCTAATCGTAACTTATTTAATATTATTAAAGTTACAACAGGTTTCATTACACATCAACAGATCAAATTATTTTACAACAATGAAGAAAGTGTTTGTTTACAGAGCCTTCCATAGGAATAAACTGGGACTGTACAACATCAATCCATGACATTGATACTAGTCAGCCTGTTCGATTTAGAGGTCAATTACTGAATGTAATAATCGGGTAGTCATAATAAAACAGTGCTACAGGATACGAACATGTAAAGCAGTGATTAGACTTAAAAGGACAAATAGATTTCTGAAATAAGCTATCAATTTTAATGAAACATTTTAATTAATAGCAGAGGTATAAGTCATATACACGTCTTTAAAGTGTGTCAAAGTTATAATGTAGATTAAAAAAATGCTAGCAAATTTAGATGAATGGTTATCAAACAATGGTTCTAAAAAACAAAACTTTTATTCTAAAATAAAACCAATCTTAATTTAACAAGAGTAGTTTTCTTCTTTCAACGCCTTTAATTATCATTATCTTTAACTTAACTTTTTTTTAAAGGATTTAATTTATTTTATATATTAAGGTGTGATGGAAGGGAACACGAGGAAAAAAAACAGTGTTTTTGCATTTTTATGGTAAACACTTTTTTTGGCCAAAATAATTAAAATATTGCTCCAGTACATATTTAGAATTTAATTTTCTTCTTGATTCCTGTAAGGGTGTCCTGGAATTTAATGACAATTTTTTTACCACTTCATTTAAAAAGTCTGTTGATAATGCCACCACTACGATATTCAGGAACTGTTGATATCATCATGTGAAGAAAATTAACTCTACGTTTGTACTGGATCAACATTTTTTTCATTTTGGCCAAAAAAAAATGTTTTTTCATAAAAACTGAAAAAAACACTGACCTTTTCTCACTTCCCTTCCATCCACTTAATGTTTAAATTTTAAATAACCATATCTCTATTTAAACTATCATCAATATATTGATCAGTGATTGTTTCTTTGTACTAACAAACAAATATAATATTTTGTCTGGATTTATATTAGTCCAGGCAAATTATTAAAGAGTTAGGATGACATTAAGCAGGGTCCAGATTTCAAGAATATGCCAGCTTTTTTGTATATAATACTTAGCCTACAACGTTAATGTGATCCTAAACTCCATTCACAATCCCCTGGTTGTATGTTTCATAAGTAATTGTTCGGTAATTTGTTGTCATTTTGGATTTGCAGAATGATCCTTTAAACATATTTTAGAAATTCATGTTTAGTAATATCGATGTTTTGTAATTTCATCTGTACTAAAAAATAATATTGATTCAAATTTATTCTGAGCACTCATTTATGTGATAAGAAACTTTACAATCCTGGTGAATCACTGCAACTAAGCTGGGGGACCCACTTCGGTGGCCGCATGGTCTAAAGTGCTACTATTGTCGTAGACTAGACTACCGATGATAGGGAGATCAAGGTTCGAATCTTGTTCGGATGTACTGAGGTTGGTTTATCCAAAAATGTTTTTTTCGACTCTTCCTCAATGCAGCTACAGGTATACTTCCTCTAAATATAACATTCCTAATGGTGACCTGGTGGTCTAGGGGTAAGGTGTCAGACTTCTGTGCTAGGGGTCCGGGGTTCAATTCGGTTCCGGCCAACAATTTAATTCGTGTTTGCAATACACTTGTATTTCATCCTTAAAAACATATATTGATCAATTAATTCACACTTTATGTGTAAGAAACCTCCATCCTGGTTGAATTCAACATTAACTGTAGGCCTCATTCATGGTCTACAATTCCGTAACAGAATCACATGATAGGAAGATCGCGGGTTATAACCCGAACAGGTGGTTAATGTTTTTCGACTCTCAATGATAATATATTTAAATATAACTTCCTAATCCTAAAACCATGAGAGTAATTAATATGTAAGCATATAAACCCGAACGGATAGTAAGCTGGTTCTAAATAAAATAGTAAATAAACAAGCTGAAAATATCTATATGGTAAGGAAATAGCTACTGCTTCTGAAGCAGGTAATGTGAATCAATGTTCATGTTTAACGAAATGAAAGGGTTTTCATTGCATACAAATCCATTTTAGTTAAAATTTGTAAAGAGTTTGTTTGATCTATTCATGATTGTACATTCTTCAAGTTTTCGTTTACAATGTTTGACTTTTTTTTTTTATCTTACTATATTATAATGGAAGTTGTGTTTGGATTTGTTACTCAATCACGCAAATGCTGACGGATTTGAATGGAACTGGTAGTAGTAGATATTCTGGATAAATATAGGTATTCCAACCTTTATTTAATTATTTTACAATATATGTTTAAACTTCGTCGGCGAAGCCCGAGTAGAGTAGTTGAATATAATTGTTAAACTTTAAGTTATTATATTAAATTTTTTGTTAAATTTATAGGTTAAAAAATCCCGGCCCTGATTATAAGAAATAGGTAGGGGGACATTAAAGGCATTTTGAATAAAAAGTGGTTGACATTCGTAATATTGATTGTTTTTGAAAATTAAGTTTATTAGATTTATATGATTATTAATGTGTATATTATACTAAATATAAAATAATGAAAAATATAATTTAAAACCAAAAACCATTACTCTAATAAATAGTTTCCATGGGTAGAATTATAATTGCTATAAATGGAACTATAATGTCGTGCTTAAAAAAATATTATAGAGATATCCTGGATGGTAGTAAGAACATAGCTCCCAAAAAGCACGTCTTTTGTTAGAAATTACAATAGTATCATTGTTTGAGT
This sequence comes from Timema podura, assembly GCA_033556935.1. NCBI lineage: Eukaryota > Metazoa > Arthropoda > Insecta > Phasmatodea > Timematidae > Timema > Timema podura. The sequence goes on along the minus strand of JAVRXN010000014.1, from coordinate 38,536,843 downwards.
TATTAGTTCACACATCAGGTCATGTATATAATTAGGGACTGAAATGTTCTGTTTAGTGCGTATTTGAACAAAATGCCATCAAATAAATGAATATCTAACAGGAATCAAAACTTCGCCTGATCTATCAGGAAATTCTCAAAGACGGAAGGCCATCCAGTTCCTTAGAGCTCGTGGCCATAACAAGAACTACCGGTCTTCCTTGTTCGTACATTGTAGCGCCTGCCAACTGGACTCTAAACACTAGTACGCATGCGTGGGTATAATCTCTGCGAGATTACTCCCCATGGGGTGGGCACTTTTAAAGGACTAGCTGATCCCGTAAACTAGTTTGGGGCACTATCGCTAGGAGAAGCTTGCAATGACGTCACGGAGGACTGCAAATGTGTGGACGTGACGTCCAGACAAGGAAGTGTGGAGTCTATGTAAAATTTACCATTACTGTTTTGTAAGCAATTTATTGTTTATTTTAAGGCGATTGGTCCTTTTAATATGGCGTGAAAATGTAGAGCCATGGGAACAAACGGTTATCTTCAAGAATTTTTATTGTTTTGCAATTTTCTTTTCGGAAACGGTTTGTTCAAGAATAGAAGCATGTTGATTAAGTTATAGTTTTTATATACACATCTCCTCTATAATTTTAACAGTGATCAAATATTGATAAAATTGACATTTTTCAATAGAAAATTGCCGGCTGCATAACAAAAAATAAGAAAACGTAACAATTAATAAACATCGATACATTATATTAAAAGAGGTGTTGAAAATATTAACATAAAAATATCACTCGTTCTCGAGAAAACTGATATTTCCAAATGTATGATTTTTCCACAAGACCATCTACGGTTTCCATGATCCATCAGCTATTGTTGGCGCGGAAGGATACTTTGGTCTGTTGTGAAGCCACGCCACGCCTTTCACCCTTCCACCCACAATACCACAAAATATGTTTTAGACTTGCACTCGACAGGACCAAGGGCCTTAAGGAAGGAGTATAGCTAGATTTTCTAGATTTTACATTTTATAACGTGGTTTATTTCTAAAATAATGGATTTAGCTACATATGATTGAATTTGATATAAGAATTGATTAATTAATATACCGCAATAGAAAATGCGATGTGTTCCAAGTGTAACGTCCCACTTCGAATCTATTAGTGTGTGGCACTAACGCCGTGAGCGCTAGTGATGTGGTTCTACTTACCAACATTAGAGTGGCGTTTCTATACTTATCTCTTTTCTATGGTACTCGCACTGTACATAAATGTGGCATGCTCAACCATCGCACCCTTCAGAGAATATATAAAGATCATAGCATTGACCCGGAGCTTATGGGCATCGAACTGGGGACAGAGAGTTTTTGGCAAAGTAAATCTATACGTGAGTTGGATACAACAAGAAAGATGAGGGGAGATCTTTGGCACCAGTAGCGATGGCCTTGAAAGAATGAAGGTTAATAGAAATTCACCTCACTTTCTAATACAAGAGCTCTTACCTCCGATGTGTATAGATGCTCGCTTCAAACAAGTCTTTCTCCTGGAAGTTTTACAAACCTAAATAAAAACCCAATACAATAGGCTAGAGTTTTCTCTTCACTGTAATATAATGTATATTTGACCAGAAACATTTGGCTTTTCTTCATTATCAGACTAAGTTGAGTAATATCATTAACATTACATCATTCTTCTTTCCATTATTAAAGAAAAAACTGGTTTAATATTACTAGTTTGTAGGTTAGTTGAAGTGTTACGAAAACCTACCCACCGTTCAGCCACAATTTTCAAACCCAGACGAAATGTAAATATTACGTTCGGTTGATACACTTTACATCACACGAATATTAGCTCACTGCAAAGTTATTTACATAATTCGTAACCACCAACATTTTAGTTTCAAGGGGTTTTTCCGATTCAAATAAATGTCACCGTTTGCATAAGTTCGCGTTCTAAACACCACAAAGGTTACATTGTGTTGTTAATAAAACTTTACACAAAAGCAAAATAATTGATTCCTTCACTCCGCACTTAGTAAACAATTGAATTTAAGCTAATTAGAGCTCAAACAAAGGATGTATGTTTCTGATTTATATTTATACATAAATATAATTTATTTATAAAACATATTATTTGTTTGCATGGAAATATATATATTGTTTATTAATTTATACATATATCTTATTTATTAATTTATATGTAAATTTTATTTATTTGTATAAATTATTGTTTATTTAGGCATGTAGGCCTATCTATAAGTATTATATATCAATGTGTGATATTTATGCTTAAATATAACATATATTTTTAATATATTTATATAAAATTTCATATTACATAAATATAATTACTTATATTAGTATATATATATAAAACACCATGTCTTACTACCCGTTCGGGCTATACGCTTATGTACTAATTAAGCTAATGGTTTTAAGGAGTATAAAGGTTATATTAAGAGAAAGTGTACAAGCATTTGCGGGAAGAAATAGTGGAAAACCTTTTTGGAAAACCATCCTTAGGACACTCGACTGAGACTCGAACTTCTATTTCTTCTTCATTGGAAGTATATTCTACTGCGAGAGCGACACATTAGACCATGCGGCCACCGAAGCGAGTAATCAGTTATTATTTTGAATCAAATTCAAGGGCTCAAATGTGAGATGGTGAATATAAAAAATAAATATTATGCGTATTTACATACAAGAATATTTACCATTTTGTGGGACATAAAATCAAAACATTACCCTGACTAAAATATTAAGGAGACCTCATTAAAAATATTATTAAATGAACTATGAGAAAAGCTGTAAAATATAAGTATTGAAATTGTTATATTAAAAACTAAGACAAAACCGTATTAAATCAAGGCGCATAGCGGTTTTATACCTCCTCAATTTTAGCCATTTTTGATATTTGTGATTGAATGTTCAATTTTTTGTTGATATTATGTAAACACGAAAACAAATTTAAATTACTTGAATCTAGAAAATTCATGAAATTAATGTAAGCTTCACTTAAACTCATACAATTTATTTGCTGTCAAATTAAACACGTGAAGAATTTTTTAACGATTGATTATAAAACTACAAATATATCATTTTACCTGTTATATTGATAATCTTTAACTGTAAAATTGTACACGTAAATTTCATTTCAGCCTCATCAACTAATCATTGCGTTTTCGGTGAAAATTTCATATATAAATAAAATAAAACATTAAATTATAGTTGAAATGTGTTTAGAATAATTTAGTCACCAAACTCGACAGGCTTACCAAATATAGCCTTCATTAATAAAATAAAAATACCTCTATATAGTTAGATTGAAAAATGACACCTGGACATGGGATGACTCCTGTATATCTCAGTGGTAAAAACACTAGTCAGTATATTAAACCAAAGGTCTTGGACTCAATTCCTGTGTCAGGGTGTCGTTTCTAAATCTAAAGAATACCTCGATTAATAAGTTTGTATAACAAATACTCTCACCTGTTACTATGCTAATAATGATGTCATTTTATTCTTGTCTGGTTTCCAGTGATTTCGAGGTCGGTTTCGAAACCTCGCCATGTGTATTGAGGGTGAATCTTCCTATGCTATTTTCTTCATTACTTTCACACAAATGTGGGTTTATTTCCTCTAAATACTCAATTTTTATATCTCTACACCTTTATTCTAGCTTTGTGAATATCCAAGATGTATAGTAAGACATGGTGCACAGAAATAAAACTGTTATTTACTTATCAAAACTGAATGCTGATTTATTATATAAGAGTGTACATAAACAGCCTCGGTGGCGTAGTTGGCTAACGCGCTAGTCGTGTTGAGCTCGACCGCCGAGGACGGGGAGATCAAGGTTCGAATCTCGGTCGGTTGAACTGGGATGGTTTTTCCTAAATGGTTTTCCACTCTCCCTCCACGCAAGTGCGGATTCTCCTCCTCTAAATCCAACCCTCCCAATTCCTAATCCATTAGTGTAATTAGTACTTAAGCGTATAACCCGAACGGGTAGTAAGACGCGGTGCTAAATATTATTAATATTATTATTTATTGGGTGATGAATAACTTTAGAAGGATGAATTTATGTTATTACGTTAATCGCGTTCACGTATGTAAATGCATTAACATAAATTACTTTGCAATTCAAGGTTACCTCACCCACTTTTATATTCCTTGCTTACAGCATCATAATTATAAACACTTCATCGTCAAATGTTCTTTATTCGCAAGTTTATAACGAGGATGTACCGGTACAAAGCTTAGGGGAAAACATTTCGACTCAACTCAGGGATTGAACCCCAGTCTCCCAACTCAGAGCCAGGCAAACCTTACTGTGCAATGTACATTAATCTAATACTAAGCATTTTATTCATATTGACAAGCTTAGATGATTATTTGAACACTAATTATGGCATATTTCAACATTGTCATTTTTAGAACCACTGTTAAGCAGTATTTTAACACAGACTAGTAATTAAATATTATTTAACCATCTTAAATGGCCACGTGGTCTAACGCGCTACTCTCACAGTAGACTATACTGCTGATGATGGGTAGCTTGAGGTTCTAATATTGGTCGAGTGAATTGGGATGGGTTTTCATAAATGGGTTTTTCACTCTACCTCTACGCCAATTCAGGTGCACTTCCTCTAAATATAATCTTGCTAGTTCCTAAGGCCATTAGCATAATTTGTACATAAGCTTATAGTCTGAACGGGTAGTAAGATGTGGTGCTAAAATAATTACATCTATAATGTAAGCATAAATAAATTCAAATATGTCAGCATGAACTAATTTAGTGTACTTTTTTTCTTTAAACCTTTCTATTTACCTAAGCCCTGAATTATAAAGGAATCGTACTTTTGACCCCAACATTAATTGAAAATCACTCAAATCTAGCATTATAGATGTATGTCTTATTTAGTTTATTTATTATTAAGTTAGTCTAAAAAGTTTTCTTAAGATTCCGATAACACTCCCTTATGAACTATTATACAGTTTTTTACATTATTAATTAAACGGGCTAATATTGTAAATACAATTATTGCTATATTCGCCTACCCTCCCCCCACCCACCATTGTGGTAAAACAAGATCTTAGTTTTAAAATAGCGGGCTTTTTATTTAAAACAAACTGTAGATGCATTTAATGGATTATTTAAAATTTAATCTAGTCTTGTATGACAACAACCACAAAACTATCTTTGACTTCGACTTCAACTTTGCTTCGCACGTTTAAAACTTAGCTTCGCCTTTAAAAAGTGACCTTCACGCACCGTTATTAAATATATCACGTCACTGTCCCTACTCGCTCTATTTGTTCCTCGAGGTAGTACTCAAACATACATTATGTTACCTTAGGTCATTGTTCCATAAACTTTCACTAGTCGTGTAGACCCGCTTCAGTGGCAGCATAGTCTCACGCGCTACTCTCGTGTCGGACTAGATTACTGATGACGGTAAGATTGAGGTTCAAATCTTGTTCGAGTGTACTGAGGGAGTTTCTTCAAAAAGAGTTTCCCACTCTTCCTCCATGCAAATGCTGATACACATCCTCTAAATATAACCTTCTTAATTCATAAAACCATCAGCGTAATTAGTACTTAAGCGTGTAACCCGAACGGGTAGTAAGACGCGGTGCTAAAACAAATCTGGTCATGTACCCCTCTAGCGGGATGGCCTAACTAACGTTGCTCTTCATAATAAAATTGGAACGGAAGTATAAAAGGTATTTTAAAATTTTAATAAATATTTAGTTGTCAGCTAAACAAAGCTGTTACAGAGGAAAAAGAAATGGGGAAATCAAGATGAGTTCGGTCGCCTGTATGTAGACTATTCACAGCTCTGGTTGCACGGAAGGTTGCCCAGGGTACACCTATGAATCTTGTCTTCCCCTACCCGTAATGAGACGATGGTGATAGCTATTATGGAGGTGTGGGCTAGTGACAGTCTTAAACCTAACTTAAGCCTAATTTACCAAACCTTGGCAACCGCTGGAATAATTCCTCAAATGGGAAAAATACCCATAATCCCAGTCGGGAATTGAGCCCAGGACCACTAGGCTCGTAGCCAGATGCACTGACCGCTACACCACGGGGCAGGATATGGGCTCATTAAGAGTGTAAGGTAGGGACTGAGTTGTGTCCAGGTTAGGTCAGATTAGGTTAGGTTGAGAAGGTTGACCAAGTGATACATTACACAGAAAGTAAAATTACAAGACTTCGATATAATTATACAAATTATTTTTTAACTTACAAACCTTAAAAAAAAGTGTGTAAATAATAATTATGTTTGATGTTTTATATAACATTTGAATGTGGAATTGACTGAACTATATATTTATGTATAATTCTGAACCTACTTTTGTCAATCCTTACAATATTAGTCAACAACCTTGACTTCACTCTTTTGAACGCAGCTCAGGTGGTAAAATTTTATCTTTACCCTCTTCGAAACGCAAGTCACTCAAAGGACTTATAATAACTATATTTAAATTCACGTCAAAATTAACATAAGCCATAACATTATTATTTAAGTAGGGCCTGTACCGCCAAATAAAATTATATCCTTTCTTTGGTTCTGATTTTATTGCTGTCATAAAAATCAGGGTAAACCTACTTGATTCTCAATAGTTTTTATCTGTTGTGTATTGGTGTTTTAATCATATTAGTTACATTCATTTTAATTGGTTTAATGTGTTTTAGTTGGTTAAATTCTCCCATCGTATTTTCATTGGCTGATACGTCTTCAGTCCAAGGGCTGTCTCTGCCCAAATCTCTGGACCATACGTAAAAAGTCAAATCAACTATATGAGTTGTACACTATTCACTACTAATTATGTTTCGGTGGCCACATGGTCTAAGGCGCTACTCTCAAAATAAACTAGACTGCCGATGACGGGAAGATCGCGGTGAAGGTGGTTTTCATAAATAGTTTCCCACGCTTTATCTACGTTAATGCGGGTACATTTCCTCTAAATTTAACCTTCCTCATTCCTAACCCATTAGCTTAGTTAGTATAAAATCTTATAGCCCGAATGAGTCGTAAGACGCGGGGAAAAAAAGGTTTCGGTTGTGAACGTCGTCGTTGAAATTATATTTTACAACTTTATGATTACTATGTGCTATGCACTATTTGTTATAAGTTGGGCGTTATGCTTGAATCCACGCACAGACCTACACCGAGCCAGCGAATGACCTGAGGCAGAAAGTGAGATCGATATTATACCGGGCAAGGTGATGGCGGTAAATGGATCGCCTTGGAATGAGCCTCCAGTATTTGGCCGTGGAAAATGGCCGGCAGAGTTAATCTTATTTCCTTGTAGAATCTGAGACAAATACATGTTGTTTCTATCAAGTCGAGTCAATGTGGAGAGCAAACATTCTTCACTAGATGAAAACAAAAAGCAGGAATAAATTATTCCTATGGACGTCACAAGGTTGAAAGTGCTAACTAAAATAATAATATTCCATCCTTCAATGGGGTTATCTGGTTCGAATCCAGAAGGAGGATTCAAATGAAGGATTAGATAGTGCGATTGGTTTCTATTTACAAAAAAGTACGATTTCAAGCAACCTAAAAATCTTCTAAGCCTAAATATTTGTCTTTATTATTTCTAATAATTGCTTAAATAAATATAATAATTATCAGGTCAACTGTAACAGAAGGCAGACTCATTAGCCATGTTATTGATGATGTATTATTACTAACTAACTACCAGAAGTACCCAGCGTCTTCAGACAAATAAAAAAAACTCTTATTTTTTTCTTACATCTCAGCTTTTGATAAATTTAAAAAATCAAATAAAAAAATTTAGAATTACATCTTCAAGTTGCACATGTTTGTGTACAGGGGCAACTGATTTTTAAATTTCAGCCCTTTGAGTGAGGGCGATATCGTGCAATGCTTATGACGGACAGACAAACTCTTAATTTTATTAATATAGATTACATAATTGATATCATAGCTATGATACATTAATATTTAAATGCTTAATTAATTTCGCTTTGTTTGATTATTAATTATAGGCATTTTATTTTAGTTTTTTTTTAGTCTATAGTGCGCGTGTCAGGCTTTTAAAATGTCACTCAAGTCAAGTATTTTGGTATTCGTACCGGTCCAAAAAGGCATCAGTATCGTCTTGTCTCGCTTGGTAGTGACGATGATGCTCGGGTTCGTAGCCCGGGCTGGGTGAACTAAGCTGATTTTTTCCCCTAAAAATAATTCCACTATTCCTCCACGCAAATTTGAGTATATTTCCTTAAAATTCTACTTTACTCAAAACTATCTGACTAGTGAAATTAAGAGTGTATATTCCGGACGTCTGGTAGGACCCGGTACATAGAAATATTGAACTTGGTATCTCCACGGGGAAATCTATAGTTTCCTGATGTACTTGCGGTTCTATTGATAAAGTGGCAAATTTTCTAAAGATCAAATTTGTCAACACAGTCCAATAACACGAATATAAAAACCATGACTAGAGAGTGTGTTATGTACCATTTAAATAACAACGCACTTCTCCGGCTCTCCACCGATGATTTTAAAATGCCCGTTACCAATGATGCCAAGAAAAAAATATTGTCATTAACCGTGTTGAACAATGGTTCCCTAACATTTTCTGGATCTCCCCCACTATGTTCTATAAGCTCATCCAAGAGATGGGGATTTAAAAAAAAATTAAGATCCACTGAAAGTCAAAATTGAAAACTAGGAGTATGAAAGCATTGAGCAGTTCAAGTACCTGGGATGTTTGCTGACAAGGATAACCACTGCACTAAAGAAACTAGGTCGAGGATCGCCATGACCAAGGAAACTTTAGCAAGAAGAAGTTACTGTTGAGCAGCATGTGGAGTTTAGAACTGAGGAAGAAACTGATGATAGTGCTACATTTTCTAAAGCAAATCAAGTATTAATGTAATAAAATCACAAGTTAAGACAAACTAATCATACCAATATAGGAATGTGAACTTCTTATGCTTTTAATGTTTTAAGTGATTCGGATTTATAACCGGGATTCGTAGATAAAATGATATTTTGTATTCGGGAATTTGAGCTATACTGAGGAGATTTATAGGTACGTGCAGTATCTGCAGAAGTAGGATTCCGTACGACTGAAGATCCCTCACAACTAAATAAATAGAATTTGTACTCTTTGAATCCTTAATCTTTTGAATCCTCTAATCTTTGAATCTCCGAATATTAATCTTCGAATCCTTGAATTATCAAACCCTTAAATCCTTTATTTATCGAATCCTTAAACCAGAGAATTCTTGAACCTTCAAACACTTGAACACTATAAATTATAATCCTTGAATCCTATAATCCTAAAAACCTACCATCTTTGAGTATATTAGAGATTCAAGGTTTAAAGAAAATATCTGACTCAACGCAATGAGTTTGTAAATGGTCGCACGTCGAGGAATAAAAATGAAAGTGAATTTGACCGGGTATAGGTTGAGGGTGATGCCCCTCCACGTCTAGTGCCGTCTGTTCCTTTCACTCTCGGCGAGAAGGGCAAGTCAAGAGTCTTCTTTGAGGACGTGAAAGTTCAGCACGTCCCTCGGCTTGGTACAGGGAGTCTGTGTGGTGGATTCAGGCCATCCGTCCCGACAAACAATACCTCGTCTCTTGGTAACACGACTTGTTTACCGGGGGAAACCTGTTGACGCCCTCCTGGGGTGTTCTACAAATACATGGGGCCCGTGTGTCCCAACCACAGATTGCCAAGCTACGGCCTTGGTTGAGATGGGGGGGGGGGGGGGCACGCTTTGTAACAAGCAGGCTTCATTTCACGTCGTTGGTTCAGTTGTCTGACGCCTGGGGATGGACATTATAATAATTTAATATAATAACAATGTATCTATCACAAATATTACATAATAATTTCATTCAATTTTTTTTTGACTGATTATATCAGCACATACCTTATAAACTCACTTAAATCTATAACAGACACAACATCCAGTCCCCGGCCGTTAATTCATCACTGTGAAAGGGAAGTCCACATTTCACCAATTACACATTTTTCGGTCATTTTTTAGTCATGCCGAGGATTGAACCCTGGAACCTTAACTCAGTAGACAGACAGGCCACTGACAGAGATAATGTGTAGGACTATTACATTCTCATTTATCATCAGTTTTCCGGTTGGTTTACTGCTGTCTTCACTTCTGCTTATCCTGAGCCATGTCTTTTGTTGTTCTTGCCCCCATCATATTCTATCTGATTCGTGTATCCCATTCTTGTCTTACTCTTTCATATTTTCCTTGAATATAATCTACTATCTTTCTATAATTAACTTCAACAAACACTCATGTCTGAGTATGTGACCAATTGTATTAACGATGATGTAACATTAATGAGAAAAAAATCTTCCTGGAAACATCAATGGCATAGTCCAAAATTATCGATGTTTTGTAGAAGAAACATTGGTCAGGATGAGGATGGAGGGAGGGGAGAAGGGAATAGGGAGGAGTAAATTTTTAACAAATAATTATTAATGACTTTAGTTGTGTTCATCAAATTAGAGAATATAAATCTTAACTAAACTGATACATTTTTTAAAAATCAACAGCTAAGGTTTATTTAAAAATGACATTTCTTCTTAATTTAATTGAGGTATTTAACGTGCACTTTCTGAACCGACTAATTATATCAGCACAGGAGAATTTCTATGAGCGAGAGCGAAAAGAACTACCAATTTGGCCGGGAAAGGTATTTTAACATACCTTCCAGGGTTATTTTTTACTAAGCCACAATTGACATGGGACCGATGGTTTTACTTACCCTCCGAAGGAAGTTGTGCTACAGATTTTTATCGCTCAATAAAAATCCGTTGACCTTGACTGGGTTTGAGCCCACGAACATTGGGTCCTGAGGCGAGCACTTAAAAATTATAAATATAAAAAATGAAATACGTGATGAACTAACCTAAACTTACCAAAGCCGATTAATGTGCTTCACCTTAGTATCCTAGAGAGTTAGACGACACTCAACTGCATAATGGCTCTATTTTAATAGATTCTTCTGATATATTTTTGATCACTTGCTCGGTTTATTCACTTTATCCTCTCTAATCTCCTCCAGCAACACATTTCAAAGATTTACAAATATGTTGTCCCCTTTTCCCTCAGTATCCACCTTTAAGTTCCATACAAACCTGACCCATGGTATAGTCAGTGCATCTGGCTTCTAACCTAGGGGTCCCGGGTTCGATTCCCGGTTGGTAGCTTAGGCTAAAGTTAGGTTTAAGATCTTCACTGGCTCCACGACTTCATATACACTATCCTCACATCATCTCATAGTGGGTATGACGTGTAGACAACCTCCGTAGGTATGCCTTGGGCAACGTTCTGTGCCACCAGAATTGCTAACACACACAAGTAACCGAAATATATATGATATGTTTCTCCCAGTTAAGTATGCCATATGCTAAAAAAAAAACCCATATAAACCGATGCTTCAAATTTAGCGCTTCACCAGTTTCTTTCTAATTTCCAACTTCAGTTCTCTAGTCAATTACATCCTCATCTATTATCATTATGCATACCCTAAGTCATGTGATTTTCAGCTCTCATTTTTGATAGACAGTATAGATACATACAAAATCATAGTTACCTAATACCGTAGTCATATTTTATCAATGTGACAAAAAAAAATCAGATCATATTTTTAAAATATTTCCTCCTGCCAGAATCTTTGTATATTTGACAATCCACACACACATTCTTCTAAACTTGCTAATTTTCATGAGACAGTTTCTAGTGACGAGGATTATATTTGCAGTGACCCTGTTAAACGCGCTGTGTATTTGTGGAGCGTTCATGACGCTATTGTGTTCAACTCTCGCTTTAAAACCATTAACCTAGATTGCAGAATTGACACAAATATATTTTATGGGTTAGGCTCAGGTACTCCTCCAACATGCAAAACAACTTTTCACACTATACAATCTAGGAGGTTACAATACATACATTTACACTTTCCCTCTGTTGTCTTGTGCTCGGCGTCTTACTACCCATCTGGACTATCAGCATTTATTTTGTCCGACACCTTAGCTCAGTCGGTAGCGTATCTGCCCACTGAGCTGTGGGTCCCGGGTTCAATTTCTGGCTTGGCCAAAATATTTATCATTGGTGAAATGTGGGTTTCCCCTTTTACAGTGCTGAATAAATGGGTGGGGGCAGGGTGTTTTGTCTGTTCTAGAATTAAGTTAGTTTATTGGTCATGTGCTAATTTAATTTGTCGGTTTAGAAAGTGCACGTTAAATACCACAAATAAATGAAAATGTGTTTTATTACGCTAATGGGGTAGTAATGAGTAAGTTAACATTTATAGAAAATATACCCATATTTTGGTAGAGGAAGTGTGGGTAACATATTAAAACACCTTCAATACACCTGTCCGGGTCTCGAAGCTTGACCTCCCGTCACCGGCGAACCAACCATTTTTTCCCTCATCCATTTGGGCTATAACGTATTTATTTTAATTATGCTAATGTGGTAGGGAAGAGAAAGGAAGAATTTACAGGAGATACCCACGAATTCGAGTGGGGGAAGAGGGGGAAAAATTATAGGTTCTCAAATATGCTCGGACCCGCTTCGGTGGCCGCATGGTCTAAGACGCTACTCTCAGTAGACTAGACGGCCGATGATGGTGAGATTGAGTTTAGAACCTCAGTTGAGTGTACTGGTTTTTTTTCCAAAATGATTTTCCACTCTTCCTCCACGCAAACGTGGGTACACTTCCTCTAAATATAAATTTACTCATTTCTAAGCCCATTGGTGTAATTAGTAGTTTACATAAGCGTACAACCCAAACGGGTAGTAAGACGCAGTGATAAATAAATATAGGACTATATATATATATATATATATATATATATATATATATATATATATATATATATATATATATATATATATATATATATATATATATATATATATATATATATATATATATATATATATATATATATATAAACGGATGGGATCCAGGCCCCGACCTCATCATCGAAAAACTTGACTAGATAAGATTGGCATCTATTCCATGTGACCACGGATATGGGTCGCTAATTAGTAACTATTAATATGTAGAATTTATAGCCAAAGCTATTATTTATGCTTTTAGTGAGGATTACTCCATCTATATATCATATTATGAAAATTGAAAAATGATACCTGGACACGGGAATTGAGCCCGGGACCTTTGGCTTAGTACGCCAATGATCTAACCACTGAGCTATCCAGGAATCGTCCCTTGCATTTTTCAATTTTCAGCATATGATATCTTGATGGAGTAATCCTCACTAAAAGCATAAATAATAGCTTTGGATATTCGATTATTAATATGCAATCCCGTACAGTTATAATAATTGTACAAATGGCTGCAATAAGCCAACTACTGAGTCGAATATGGCTGAGTTATCTGATAGCTCGTGATATTAATATAATCACACACATGTAGCCGACGATTTCCACACGTCCATCAAAGGCTCTGCCTTAAAATATGAGTGAAGAATGACCCTGAGCACGGGACGAATCCTGTATAGCTCAGTGGTTAGAGCATTGGCGTACTAAGCCAAAGGTCCCGGGTTCGATTCCCCTGTACAGGTGTCATTTTTCAATTTTCAGAATATTAATATGTAGTTAAAATATGTCTAGTCCAATCCGCTTCGATAGTAGAATGTTACAAGTCTTAAGGCTTTACTATTGCAGTAGACTGGACTGACTATAACAGAGAGATCAAGGATCAAATCCCAGTTAGGTGAAGCCATAGTGGATCTTCCCTAAATTATTTTCCACTCCCCTCTACGCAAATACGAGTACACTTCCTCTAAATTCAACTTTACTCATCCTTAACTCGGTAGTGTAACTAGTACATATGTGTATAACCTGAACAGGTAGTAAATGCCGTGCTAAAAATAAAATAACTGAGCAAACTAGAACCGGCTTTCTAAAAACTGAAACAGGTTCCAGATTTTAATAGAATAACCGGCATAACGAACCATTCCTAAATGAAACCCATTTAATTAATGGTTGTGCTATATTTCCACTCAAAGTAAACAAATACATACATCTTATTCTAACTGCTCAGAAAAATTGACCTTAAAATATTTAAAAAAAAATTATTTTGCCTTAACTAATCTATTTTTATAAATAAAATTGTGTGTAAATTCTTTGTTTGCAAACGTGGCTATCACGTATATTTATATTTCATTAAATTACGTGCAATTTGTTGTGTTTTTTTTTTTTGCGACCTTTCTTTTCTGCGTGAACCGATGACTCGACACGAATTGAATGTCCAGAATTATGGTTCGATAACATTCTTTTCATTAAATGTTACTTACAAATCATACATGTGAACTTCGAAAGAGTCTTGTCATTCTATTATATAATATATCCCTCACGGCTGAAAGAATATGGTCTTAAGTCATAAATAAATATTGTGTTTAATTTACACTAAAACATGTATCGGAACACACAGACATTTATTTCTTTTAGTAAAATTTTGTATATACCTCAGCAATTATTATAAAAATTAACATTGTTTCCTATTTATATCAAAATAGTTTAACTTTTTTAGCGCTGTGTCTTGCTACCCATTCTGTCTATACGCTTATGTGATAATTACGCTAGTGGTTTTAGGCATCAGGGAGGTTATATTTACCCGCATTTGCGTGGAGAGAGAGTGGAAGACAAGTTTGAGGGAAAAACATCCTCAGTACACCCTACCGAGATTAAAACCTTGATCTCCCCGTCGTCGGCAGTCTGGTCTACTGTAAGAATAACGCGTTAGATTATGCGGCCAACGAAGCAGGTTGTGGTATAGTTGGTTAATTAATTTAAATTCATCAAATTTGGCATCCCTTCATACGAGCATTCCCGTAATTAGATTTATGTACACATACATTGTGTGTTGATATTCATTGGTTCAATTGAGCTGTATGAATTATTGAAACTTTGAGGTGTACGGGAGTTTTAGTAAATTTAAAATTCATTCAACTTGTTCAAAGATTAGAAGTCCCATTTTTCAGAGGAGAACGTTCAGTGAAGCTGGTTAGAGCTAGAATAACGGCCTTCAAGGTCAGAATCAGGAATCTAGTCACCATACCAAGAGTGATAGATACGTTTTAAATGTACACGGGTCACTCTAACAGAAAATGCCCTTATATTTGTGTGATTAAAAACACAGTGCGAACAAATGAGTTATCACTTTGAAGAACTTAGTGTGAACAGACAAGATGTTTCCTGGAAGAACTTAATGTGAACATACAAGGTGTTTCCTGAAAGTACTTAGTGTGAACATACAATATGTTTCCTGGAAGAACTTAGTGTGAACAGACCAGATGTTTCCTGGAAGAACTTAATGTGAACATATAAGGTGTTTCCTGAAAGTACTTAGTGTGAACATACAATATGTTTCCTGGAAGAACTTAGTGTGAACAGACAAGATGTTTCCTGGAAGAACTTAATGTGAACATACAAGATGTTTCCTGGAAGAACTTAGTGTGAACAGACAAGATGTTTCCTGGAAGAACTTAATGTGAACATACAATATGTTTCCTGGAAGAACTTAATGTGAACATACAAGGTGTTTCCTGAAAGTACTTAGTGTGAACATACAATATGTTTCCTGGAATAACTTAGTGTGAACAGACAAGATGTTTCCTGGAAGAACTTAGTGTGAACAGACAAGATGTTTCCTGGAAGAACTTAGTGTGAACAGACAAGATGTTTCTTGGAAGTACTTAGTGTGAACACAAAAGGTGTTTACTCCAATAACTTTTACTGAACATAAAAGCTTTTTCCTAGAAGTACTTATTTAAACACACAAGGTGTTTACTTGAATTACTTATTCTGAACTTACAAGGTTTTTCCTGGAAGTATTTACTGTGAACATTCAAGGTGTTTAATTGAATAATTTATTGTGAACATACAAGGTGTTTCCTTGAATAACTTATACTGAATATACATGGTTTTTTTGGAAGTACTTATTCTTAGCATGAAATATGTTTCCTGGAAGTATTTATTGTGAACACACAAGGTGTTTTCTTGAATAACTTAAACTGAACATACAAAGTTTTTCCTGAAAGTAGTATTGTGAACACTTAAGGTTTTTTTGATTAACTTATACTGAACATACAAAGTTTTTCCTGGACGTATTTATTCTTAACATGCAAGGTGTTTCTTTGAAGTACTTACTGTGAACACACAAGGTGTTTCCTCAATTAGTTAGTACCTCTATAAATTCAATATTTTGGCTCCTCTATATCATTAAGTTGTTAGTAGCTCTAGAGATTTTATTAGTTATTCCTACTACGGTATGAAATCAAATAGTTATTCCTTAAACGGAATCAATTGGTTATTATATCTACAGATTCAATTATTTAATCCCTCTACGGAATCATTTAGTCATTGCCTCCATGAAATCAATTTGTTAGTCCTACAAAATTATACTAGTTATTTGCTTTATGGAATCAACTAGCTAGTTCCTTTACAGATACAATTATTTATTCCCTTTACATACTCAGTTAGTTATTTCCTCTATAGACTCAATTAGTTATTCCATCTACGGAATCAAATGCTCATTCCCTCTACAGATTATATTGGATCATCGGTTGACGGATTCTATTAGTCAACCAATCTACAGAATCAATTAAACTATTCCCTCTACTAAATCAATTAGTTATTCCCTCTATGAACTCAACAAGCTATTTCCTCTACAGATTATATTAGTTGGTCCAGCTACAGAATTGATTATTCAGTCCCTCTACATATTTTATTAGTTAATCTATTAGCTACCCCCTCTACAGTTTCAATTAGCTATTCCCTCTACAGACTCTATTAGCTAATCCCTCTCCAAAATTAATTAGTTATTCCCTCTATTTATTCCCTTTTTCGGAATAAGTTAGATATCCCTCCATGGAACCAATTAGTTAATACCTCTACGCCCTACGGAATCAATGAGTTATTTTCTCTTCAGAATCAATTAGTCGTTCCCTTTCCAGAAGCCATTAGTAATTCCCTCTA
This sequence comes from Timema podura, assembly GCA_033556935.1. Lineage (NCBI taxonomy): Eukaryota > Metazoa > Arthropoda > Insecta > Phasmatodea > Timematidae > Timema > Timema podura. The sequence goes on along the minus strand of JAVRXN010000014.1, from coordinate 38,519,817 downwards.
AAGAATAAATTAATGAATCCTACAGAATCAATTAGTTATTCCCTCTACAGAATCAATTAATCATTCCATCTCTGGAAGCCCTCTAAGAATCAATTAATTAATAGCTCTACCGAATCAATTAGTTATTCTCTCTATAAAATCAATTAGTTAATCTCTCTCTAGAAGCCATTAGTTATTCCTCTAAGGAACCCATTCGTTATTACCTTCACGGAACCAATTAGTTATTCCCTCTATATAATCAATCAGTTATTTCTTCTACGGAATCATTTAATTCCTTCTACAAATTCAATATCTAGTCTCCTTTATATACTGTATTTGTTAGTCTCTCTGGAAGGAGATATATATCATGTCATAACTCTCCTTTGTATGGACACGTCATAATAAAAATGATTGCGTGTAACAAATTACCATCATGGAGGCAGAATTATTCCAATGTAGGTGTATCGAACACACTCCCAGTAATCTGTGTGTGTTGAAGGTAGGCCTACTCGAAATAATAGTAGCCTCTTATCCCGGGTTTTGTTGACTACTTCCAGCGTAACAAGTAGCTCTCGAGTGTTGGCGTGTGAACGGAGGGGCACACCCAACACACCTCGTTTCAACAGGAGGGACGTCTCGGAACGAATGGTAGTGTTCAACAGCAGGAGCACGCACGTTGAGTCGGCCCACGATTTACTGACATCTGTCAGCTCACTATGCTCCAATTCTGATAGGAAAGACCTTTTAGAAAGTTAAATAGATCTTTTGATGTCAACATTGATAAAAATTCTACTTTATTGTTATTTTTATCTTTTAGTTACTGATTTCTACAGTTTTCATTTATTTGACGCATTTAACGTGAACTTTCTAAACCAACTAGTTATATGAGCACACGATAATTTTTATGAACGAGGGCTAAAGGGCCTACCAATTTTGCCGGGAAGGTATTTTCACATACCTTCCAGGGTTATTTAACATTCCACAATCGACATGGGACCAACAGCTTTACTTACCCTTCGAAGGAAGTTGTGCTACGGATTTTTATCGCTGAAGGAAAAAAACCGTCAACCCCGCCCGAGTTTGAACCCGCAAACAATGTGTCTTGAGGCAAGCCCTTTACCCCAAGACCACCGAGGTCGACTTTAGGCAATGATAATATCTATTAAAAAGATAGAAAAAATATATTATTATTATTATTATTATTAGCACCACGTCTTACTACCTGTTCAGGTTATACGCACCTACACTAATGTGTAATTTTAGGGTGATTGTGATATGAAATGGAGGACCTACAATTTAACGTGGGATCCGAACCACGGTGGAGGCCTGGCATTCCACACATTAAAAATTAATATAACATGACTTGACGTATGAATACGATAAAGTAGATATAGTAATCTGATGGGTGACACGACTGATGCTTTGATTAGATGAAACGGACATTTCAGATATATTTTGAATATTCATGAAGTACCGGAATTGGGTGAGGATATCGAAATCCATACTGCTGAACCACTAGTTTCAGATCCAAATGTTAGTAAAGCCAAAGAAGTTATTAAGAAGTTAAAGAACCATAACGCTCCAGATATAGATTCAATTCCACTAGTTAATAAATGGAGGTGGCGAAATGTTAGTACAGTAATAGAAAAGTAATACTCCATATGGAACATTGAGGTATTACCACAAAAATGGTAAGAAGGTATTTTAATACCAGTTTTCAAAAAGGGAGAAAAAACAAATAGCAATAACTATAGAAGTATATCATTATTACCAAAATAATTTAAAATGTCATCTAATATAATACTAAGGAGATTGACGCCATATATATAATTGGGAATCATCGGTGGAGATTTTGACGAAGTAGTTCAAAAACGAATCAGATTTTTACTATTCGTAAAATATTAGAAAAAAGTGGGAATACAACATGAAGGTTCATAAATTATACATAGATTTTGAAAAGGCCTATGGTAGTTAAGAGAAACACACTATATGACATTTTAGTTAAGTTTGAGTTACCTAAACAACTTGTCTAGCTAATTGGTGTATGGATTGAATAGCCAAGCTATTATAGTTGATAATTAACTTATGGTTATAGCCGAACCTAAATATCATATTCTTTAAATTGAAATGATATTTTTTCAATTTAAAGAATATGATATTTAGATACGGCTATAATCATAAAACTATCAAATATAAAAGCTTTGCTATTTAATTCATCATGATATGCGCATTCGTACAGTTGTAATTGTACATTTGGCCGCATAAAGCCCTCCGAGTTTAAAATGGCTACGTGATCTGATAACTCGTGGTGTTAATTGATCACTAATAAGTAGCTGACGATTTTATCACGTGCCTCACAGACTCTGCCTTAAAGTGTAATTGAAGAATGACCCTAGGCACGGACGGGACAATTCCTGGATAGCTTTTTGGTCAAGCCTTGGGGTAATAAGTCAAATGTCCTGGTTTCGATTCCCGTATCCAGGTGTAATTTTTCAATTTAAAGAATATAATTCGGGTGTGTTTGACAGATACGCGTGGCAGGTTATAAGATATTTCCGAAACACATAATGGGTTAAAATAAAGCGATACACTTCCCTCATTACTTTGGAATCTAGCCTTAGAGTATGTTATTAGGCTAATGAAGAGAGTATATAAGGATTGACACTAAACGGTCCATCGCGGCTATTAGGATACGCAGACGATCTACCTTTGTTGGTGATAGTAAGGAAGGTGTGGCAAGAAATGCGGAACTTTTATTAGAGGTTGGTGAGGAAATATGTTTAAAATTGAACGTTTAAGACTAAGTTTATGATCACACAGAGAACACAAATTGATGACGGTAATTTAGAGATTACTTTAAACAACATATCATTTGACATGTCTAATTATTTTAAATATTTAAGAACAATTTTAACAAGCAATAGCGATAGTAGATGGTAAATTAGGAAAATAATACAGATGGAAATGCATGCTATTACTCGGTCAGTAAGTTGTTGACAATTTGCCTAGTTTTAAGAAATGTAAAGCTCAGAATAAACAAAACAATAATTTTACCGGCTGTTCTCTATGGGCGTGAAACAAGGTCTCTTACCTTACATGATGAAAACAAACTGTTTGAAAACAAAGGGCTTAGGAAGATATTTTTGGAATGGAGGAGTTTACATAATGATGAGTTACATACCATTTACTAATCACAAGACATTGTTATGATAGCCAAGTCACGTAGATTACGATGGACAGGACATACAGAGTGGATGGGAGAATCTAAAACCTTGTTCAGGGTACTGACTGGCAGACTCAATGGGAAGAGACCATTGGGAATACCTAGACTCAGATGGGAGGATAACATTAGAATGGACCTGAAAGAGATAGTATGTAATGAGGTAGACTGTCTAGAACTAGCTCAAGATAGGGATAGGTGGCATACTTTTGTAAGTCTGGCAAATTAAGTTTCGAGGTCCTAATGCCATAGAGTATGTAAATAAGTAGATTTTCTATCTGTCAGATAGTGCTCTTCCTAAAAAAATTGGACTGTGGTCACTATAGGGAGCAGACGTGCTACACAGGTTGCCTACCATTGCTACCCTTGCTATAGTGTATAGGTGGTCAAATCATACTTTTTCAAAATTATTTTTCAATGTGTCTTAATATCCATCCATGCTATGCCTATTTTATTTGTGGGGTGAGTAGAATTTAGCCCGCTTCGTTGGTAGCATGGTCTAAGGAACAACTCTCACAGTTAGACTAGACTGCTTATAATGGGGAGATCGAGGTTCGAATCTAGGTCAGGTGTACTGAGGATGATTTTTCAATTTTTTTCACCTTACCTCCGCGAAAATGTGGGTACACTTCCTATAACTATAGCTTTCTTAATCTATAAATAACTAGCGTAATTAGTGCATAAGCATATAACCTGAATTGGTGGCGAAATGTGATGCTAAAAAGGTAGAATTTAGAGTAAATGTACCCTATTTGCGTGTATGGATATGACGGAGCTGTTTAGGAAAGATCTTGCCTATTAAATCCTCCTGAAGTTCGAATCCTGACCTCCCTGTCATTGACAAACCAAATCAAACAAGTGTGACGTTGATCCCACGGGCTTATCGATGCTTGTTTATTATTTTTGTATAATAATTCTAAGAACCAAACTAAAATTTTCAAGAAAGAATCAATGAGCCTGGCAGTTTTTTTGGAAGCTATGCTAGGCAGCTACACTCACCCAAATAAGAGTCTGCTGCATCCTGATTACTTACAGAGCTGGATAGCAAAAAAACAACCTAAGCAGTAACTAACAGTTTTTATCATTTTATCCGCTTACATTTCTATTTGAGTCTCACAACTTCCTTAAATAATTTTAATTACTTAAAAAAGTAAATATAATGCTACAACTTAAACAAACACTGTGATCCAAAACGAAACACCCCACAATCCCTAGGTTGGAAACCAATGCTCTAAAGTAATGTTACAACTTTACAATATAATCAATTTGTGAGGTAGAATGGGATGATTGTTCAACCTCAATTCTCTTTAAAATATTTTCTGGGCGTCATTTCTGTTAGGAAACATGAGGGTCATCAAGATCTATCATCAGGGACACAAAAAAACAGTCATTAGTTTGCGATTATGTTAATCACAAAGAGTTAAGGTTCTCTAAAAACGACATTATCGCGTGCTCGTCAAAGATTATTTGGTATCCTTAATATCTTCAGTTTATTAATCATGACGGCAAATATATCAATCATTGAGTGTTGAGGTCAAAATTTATAAAGAGTCAATACAATTACTCGAAAGACATATAAGACCAAATAAATACAGTCTATTTTTAATATAAAATTCATGTAGTCTATGTATCTCCAAATAGACATGGGTCAAATTCATTATTTAACCAAACTGAATCTTGAATAAATATTAATTTTATCTCTGAATTTCAAAGCTCAAATTGAAATTCGAATTTAATAAAAAAAAAACTAGCTAAAGAGGTATATTTGACTACATCAATTCTTAAGTTACTGTAGTAATGTACTGTTACTGTTTTTGTGTAATGTATCCATTATAACATTTATATATTAGTTTGGATGATGACTTTGGGTTCTGGTTACCCTATTATTATGTTGAGCTAAAACAGCAATGAGCATCACAAGAGCTCTAAAACAAAATACCATTAAAATTTTAATTATATACATTATGAATATTTATTGGTCTCTAACCCGCCAAGAGGTGTCATCTTATGAAAATATAAGTAGGAAATATATGGATGACATTTCCCTGAAACTGCTTACTAAAGGAGCTATGCGCCCTTGAAAATCTCGTTTTAAAATAATTTTATGTTAAATTATCACAAGCATAAGAATTAAATAGCCAAAGCTATTATTATGCTAAAAGCTAAAAGCCAAAGCTATTAAATTCTTAATATGCAATCCTGTACAGTTATAATAATTGTACAAATGGAAGCAATATGACAACTACCGAGTCGAAGATGGCTGCGTTATCTGATAGCTCGTGATATTAATATAATCACATACTTGTAGCCGACGATTTCCGCTACGTCTATCATAGACTCAGCCTTAAAATATGACTGAAGAACGACCCTGAACACGGGACGAGTCCTGGATAGCTCAGTGGTTAGAGCATTGGCGTGCTAAGCAAAGATTCCGGGTTCGATTCCCGTGTCCATGTGTAATTTTTCTATTTTCAGAATATGATATCATAAACATCTTGATCTGAAACAACAAATAGATGTAAAATGTTTTGATCAATTTAAAAGGTTAAATCTCTAAACACTTGGTTGGTATTTTTCATCCCCCTTGATTGATTAAATGAGGGTGGCCACTTTCGCTTCATTTTGCAACACTGCACAACTGGATGCCTAACTCCAAGGCACTAACCATCTGGTATCTTCGGAAACAGTGAACTGAGGGCGTTAAGACAAAAAATCTTTTTTTGTTAATATAGACATGCTGATTAATAATTCGTCGTTAAAAATCAATCACGACTTAGTGTTACAAAAATCAATTCTAGAAGAGGCTGGTAATTTAATCAGTGAATGGAGAGGATGTTATGAAACAAGTGTTCAGAGATTTAACATATTAGTTCAACAAAATATTATCCAGGGGTTTGTTGATTCAGCTCAAGTTTTTTCTGATATTCTCATATTAAAGCATTTTAAAACTAGATTTACCGAGACTTATGGCTCCCTTGAAAATCACTTTCGGGAAAAAGTCGTCCATATAATTCCTACTTATTTTTTCATAAGGAATTACCTCCTGGCGGGTCGGAGGATAATAAAGACTCACCCCTTATATTAAAAAAAATTTTTGAATATGAAATTTTCTCAGATTCTAGAATCCCAAGTACCCATAATAATTTGAGGGATTCAAAGGATCAATCTCCTATCCTAATTTAAAATCGTGTGTTGGCCTACAATGTGATTATTTTCAATCTTACCTCCAGTACAATACATCACGTTAGAAATATTAAGCGCCAAATAAAATGTTTAATAGTAGGATCACAGTCGGTTGATTAGTGTTAGTAAGATATGGTTGAACAAAAAACTGGTTGCTTATAGACCACACCTGTCTAGCTACTCCCCCCCTTTACCCCCCAAGCAGGATTCAGCCAACAATCCAATTTACAATAGATAGCCTTTTATAGTTTATGTTTGATTTAATCACCAAGTTCTAAATTATACAGATAAGCCCGGGCTAGGGATTTTATGACCTAAAATGATCAAAAATCAACTAAAACTTTAGAAAAAAATTCTAAATAAACTATTTCAAATTTGAAAAAAAAAAACCTAAAAATTTAAACAAACACTCTTAATGAATGCACACGACAAAATCAATCACACTTTGCAAACGGAAACTAAACAATATCCATCCAATGAAAAGAATTTAACAAATTAATTCTTGCATTCTGTTAAATATAATATTGATTTACAAAGTTATGCTTACAATAAAATCTACCCTCCCCCAAAGCAACCCTCTACACTAGTTGCAGTGTCTCACCAGGAATGTGTATTTTACAACAGTACCATCAAAGAGGATACAAAATTCATTGTCTACTTTATCTTGTCATTCAACCAACTGTGCAATAAAAAAGTTTGAGTATTTATGCATTTATAAAATATCTATGGTAATTAAACAAAGGCTTATTCATTATAAATATTTAAATTGTATTCAAAAATTCCTATAAATGATTCAAATATCTCTTAAAATAACAAAAAATGACAAAATGACAGAAATATCGCCAATAAATTACCTATAAAGAACGTTTCAACAGTCAGGGGGTCATGAACAGAATTTGTGGTACTGTACTGTACATATGAGAGTTGAATATGATTGACCAAAACCAAAAGATAGCAATATGTCATCATAATATGCATGCACCCTGTGGTTAGGATAATTAATAAAAAATCAGCATGAAGCATATTTTAAATTATATTGCTACACGTGCTTTGCTACAAGTGACTCATATGTGAACGAAATATCAAGACTTTTAAGAAAACGGCGATTTTATTTACATGATTCATAGCAAATAATTTCAATTTTGAAACATCTGTGACGTCACTTAAAACAAAAGTGTCTCAGGTTTCGGTTTATGTCCAGTATTAACTTTTTTGGAAGTACCAGACTTGTTTGGTGAATACCTGGATTGAATTAAGGCGCTGTTGTAAAACATATTTTGTGGGCGTCGTTTAATCATTCTCTAGAAGTGTTTAATCCTAAAAATGTCCAACTCGTGGCACTGTGTGTAGTACCTTTCCTCATGAAATAAGGGGACCAGGCTCGATTCCCGTTATGACCAATAAACTCGCCATTGTTGAAATGGGCATTTCTGCTTTCACAGTGATGAGTCGAAGGCCAAGCTACTAGTTGTGTATTAACAAGAATTAATTTGGTTCACAATTCATGTGCTGATACAACCGAAAGTTCACAGTCAAGTATCCCCCTTACTAATAGTTTAGTATTAACAGCCTGGAAAGGTTTTCAGGCATGACGAGTTAATATTATTGCATACTAACAAGACTTGCAAATACCGTCACCGGAGAAGGTTGTCCACTTCTACATCATCAGCTACTCGAGTCCTCAAGGACACCGACATACCCCAACTAAATTACAACTTCCCTTTCCTATTCCGTTATTTATGCTCAATCAGTCAAGGACGATAGTATAGTAGTAAGAATAAAATGAAATAACACCCAGCGGCCATTTTACTGTTGATTGCTAGAATTAGAGATCAAGGCTTTCTGAAAGCTTGTGACCTGCCACGTATAAAGAAACGCTTCCTGGATACTTGCTATCTTTACTTGATGCTATCTTAGATAAAAGAAATTAATTTAATGTCATGGATAATGATACCCAATTTAATAAAGTCCCTGCAGGGGTGCAATCATAAATGTACTTTAGAGGTAGTGGCGCACAATACATCGAAGCTATTATTTCTCAGCTTTTGTTTGTTTGTTTGTTTGTTTGTTGGAACATTTAAGAACACTTTAATGTGTATTACAATATACCTTTTAAAATAATATCAAGTCATAATCCTTATCATATAATGAAGCCCTTTCGTTTGTTATTTTATCAATGTTTTGGTTGTGCTTAGTACTGTTTAAGTTTTTATTAAAATTATTCGTGATCTTGTGTAGGAAGTCAAAGCAAACTTAGAAATATGTGAAGCAAAGACTATGTTGAAATATATCATAATTGGTGAGATATTTCAAATAAGTGTATAATATATCAAAGTTTTCTCCTTCATTCGAAATATTTCAAAGATGCGAAGGATTATTGTGGGTGTCGAAATAGATGCGAAGGAGATCTCACCTTTAACTTCGAAATTACAAAGCTTCGCATATTCCATCTACAGAGTACTGATTACAGTTCCATAATAATTACAATAATAATTTCAATTTCATTTATCATAGTGCTGGCCAACTAAATATAAATACACGAGAAACTAAAATAAACAATCATAGATAAGCTATGGCTACAACGGCCAATAGGGCTGACCTTGTAAGATTTTTTTTTTATCTAAAAATAATTTTGATCTACGGAGGCCAATAAGGACGTGATCAAGGGAAAATTTATAGGAAATATTGAAACTAAAAATATTAAAAGCAAAAAGGCTATCACAATAAAGTCTACGCGAAAATAGAGTTTGGAGTCCTAAAAGGTCTAGAACTATGTCATAACCATAATAAATCCGATAAAGAGAGAATTTATCATAGCAAGTAACCACAAATTATGTCGAACGTTTTCCAGCCAGAGAGAGTCAGTTAAGGTGATGGAATTCCAAGAAACACTAGCAATACTTAATACTACTACTGCTGCTGCTACTACTACTACTACTACTACTATACCACTGCCTACTACTAAATAATACTAAAATACATTGAACTAACTAGTTTAAGTACAACAGAATTAAATTTAATTTTCTCTCGCTAAGCTGAGAAAAAAACAGTAGTTTTGCACATCATAGTCGGTTGTCAAATGTACAAAAACAAACTCCCGTGGGCTCCTTGATGATGCAAGTGTAGAGTGGTCTCAATCCCTTCGTTTAACTTAGGAGGAAAAAAAATAATTTTGATGGTGGCACTCTCAAAAAATGTGCGTTTAGGTGCTGCAAACGAAAAAGAAAATGGCTGCCATCGCAAACACTTTTTCCCAATTATCTAAGTAACCGCCTATTATATCAAAAATATTATTTCACAAAAAAGTTTACTTTTTAATTATACACAAAAATGGTCCTAAAGTATTTTTATGTAGGACCTAACATTTTCTCAAAAAACCTACTTTTAATGGTTGCCATGTGGTATTTCCTGAACATTTCTTCTGAAAGGATTAGTGATTTAAATAACCCCATAACTTGCTTTATTTTTGCTACACAATTTGAAAATTATATTTTGTAATGAAAAATGTTTATTCAATAACCCAATGGTGGCAAACTGTCTCTCTCGTAGACAAATGGAAAATAAGCAGTCTATTCAGTTTCATCATACGAGAGACTTACCACTTCAGGTTGCCTTTGGTCTGACAATTTATGGGTCAACCCACAGCCAGTTCCTAGTAGACCTTGTGCATCGTGTCGACTTTAGCATTGATTATAAACGGGTCCTAAGGCTGGAAACACAAAGTTGCATCAAGTGTTTTGAAAATAATTCTTGAAAATTAATGAAGCTTACACCCACCAGACATTGTGCCAAGTAGATTTACACATTTTGCTGTTGACAACCTTGACTTCTCTGAAAATACTGCGGATGGTAGAAGACACTTCATGGTACTGTCATAACTGTGTACCAAGCAATGAAAGAGTAAGATCCTAGCTATACACTGTCATTACTTAATCAAATGATTGCCCAGAAAATACCTTTGACACTGTTTTGCCAACTGTACTTTTATGTCCAAACCCACCCAAATGGAAAACCTGCTGCCCAGTTCCTGTGGTTCCACGCAACAAATGAACAACATGGACATTCTTAACGAGGCTGTACTCATTGATGCTGCCCTTGGTTTTTTCTAAGAAGTTACATACTGACAGCCAACAAGACATCTACTGCATATTCCCCAACGTGGTCTGGCTATAATAGACTTATAGTGAATGAGAAACCTGTCTCAAGAGTAGTTGTGCTACCTGTTATTCCAGAGTCACCAAACGATTGATCAGTGCAGCTTACTGTCATGAGGTAGCTGGAGAAACTTAACAGTTCAGTTAAATTTAACAATTACAGTGAAATTCATGTGGTTTTTGACTTTAACAAAGATAACCCATTGAAAAAAGAGATAAGGTTGATTCAGCAAAAAGGCTCAGATCCTATCCAGTACAAAATCTGATCAGAAACTACGATTTGAAATACACCAATGAGTAAATTACTGGCTCATGATAAGACAAAGGATTAATTGACCAAGTTACTTTCCGACCAGATTATTCAATTTGGTGTGACAAACAGGACAAATGTTCGTGGTCGGCTGGAAAGACAAAGCAGCTTCATCACATGGTGCTGATGTATCTAGTCTTTCAAGTAGATAAGAAGAAGTGGACACGAAGATCATACTACATGCTGCATACTTAGAACAGAGAGGAATAAAAAACACTCATGTGTTTTTATCTGATACTGATGTTGTGGTTTTAGCATCCCCAAATTACAACAGAGCTTGGAGTTCTCCTTGGCCATAGTATGAAAATGTCAAGATGAGAACCTCCCTCCAACAAAATCTGCTCTGAACCCAGCTTTATTAAGAGCTCATTTTCAGGGTTTTGAGTGGAACCAAGACCTCATCCAGCAGCCTCATAACCCATCACCTACGGATATCGGGTGGGAAAAAGTAGGGAGTACATACGAGACAGTTCCAGATCTTATACGGGAGCTTTGTCGCTGCTCATACTCTCAAAGGCGTTGCTCTCCTCCATGAACATATCAGTCAAATAGACTAAGGTGTCCCGAGATGTGTAGATGGGTAGGTAATCCAGAACGATGTAATAATATTGGAGAGTTTAAAGAAGATTATGAAGAAGACTTAGTACTTAATGATATTTGTAGTGAAAGCGATGATGATTGTAATTAAACATAATATGATTGTATTAGTGAATAAGTAGTAAGTATTTCTTGTCTATGTATGTAAAGCTCTATAAAAATTTGAAAATGTATTCAATATTTTTGATAAAACATTTTAAATGATAATTTTTGACTCTATAACTGTTATTTTTTAATTTCCTTTGTCTGTACTGTAAGAAGTATAAGTGCATGGAAGGTATATGTGAGGTGTCATATATAATAATTGATATCTGGTGTTGTGTGTATAGCCCGAACGGGTAGTAAGACGCGGTGCTAATAATGATAATGATAATGATATCTGGTGTTTATAGAAATAGTGTCTTACATATCAATGTTTAAGTAGACATAGTCTTTATTGTTTCCACTGTTAATAAGAGGTGAATAAGTGAGATAACTGTTTACAGAACAAATTTCAATTTTTGGTACCGCTAATTTACTTTAGAAATCCCAAAAGTAAATATTTTGAGAAAATGGTAGGTACTACATACAATTCGTTGATACCTTTAATGTGTAGAATTAAAAGGGGAACATTTTTTTACATGGACATAATTTTGATAATACGGGCGCGGTTGCTTAGAATAATGGGAAAAAGTGTTTGTGATGGCGGCCATTTTGTTTTTCGCGTTCTGCACCCAAACGCACTATTTTTGAGAGTGCCACCATCGAAATTATGTCTCTCCAAGATTTAACGAAGCGATTGAAACCACTCCCGCATTTTCTTCATCAAGGAGCCCATGGATGCACATTTGACAACCGACTAATCAACTGAAATGATTTGTCTCTGAATTTTAATAGGTTTATACTGGTAATAGATATATTCTTGAATTTATTTTTTAATAGAGCCTAGCAATATTTCAAAGGAAAAGGTCAAACCTTTGTCTTACTGACACAATCTCTCCTGTCACGACGAGTTAAAGAACAAAAGCAACTCACGAGGAACTCTATCGCTGAGCATGGACGGGTGTTTGAGTGTCGGAGGTCAAGACAGGTTGCGTGATTCTACAGACCTTTCCATTACACCTGTCCTTAATACCTTTGCGAAATGAGCGTCGGCGAAAGAGAATCAGCGTGCCACATTCTCTTTAGTCACTTTTACTTTTATCGTTAGAGTCTCAGCTAATACAGTGCTGGATTCAGAGGAGGGCTCAGGAGGCGGTAGCCCAGGGTGGGAAAATCAGAGGGGCGGAAAATTCAGTAAATATAATATATTGTATAATAATTAATATTTTTAAAATCACCATGGTTATTGAATTTTATTTTATTTCAACATATTTAAAGAGAAGGTTTTCCGAGTTGAGGGTCCACACCACTACAGTATTTAAATAAGAAAATAATAAAATAAAAGCCGGCATTTGAAGAACATCTGAACAACGAGAAATTAGGTTTGAGTATTTTTTAGTGAACCTTACAGTCAGTCAAGGATATGAATAGGCTATACGCAGTGACCCGCTTCGGTGGCGTAGTTGGCTAACGCGCTAGTCGTGTTGAGCTTGACCGCCGAGGACGGGGAGATCGAGGTTCGAATCTCGGTCGGGTGAACTGGGGGTGGTTTTTCCTAAATGGTTTTCACTCTCCCTCCACGCAAATGCGGGTTCACTTCCTCTAAATTCAACCCTCCCAATTCCTAATACATTTGTGTAATTAGTACTTAAGCGTATAACCCGAACGGGTAGTAAGACGCGGTGCTAAATATACTATACGATGTTATATTATTACGTAAGTCTCTTAACACTATCATTCATATATGACTTCTCTATATGGTGTTTAGTTTACACAAGATGGTGGTCTGAGGGATGGGGGTGACTGAGAGTGAGTGGTGTCTGGGTTGGGTTAGGGGGAGTGGCAAGACCTGTGTAGCCCCTAGGCGGCAAAAATATAAATCTGCCACTGAGCTAAGAATGTTTAAAATATTTGTTGTTTTTTAAAACTACATCATTTTTGACATGAATAGATAAATCAGACAACCAAAGAGCAGAGAAATAACTAAAATGATATATAAAGGATAGTAGTTTTAAGCACTTGCGTCTCACTACCCGTTAGGCTTATACGCCTATGTACTAATTACACTAATGTGTTAGGGATTAGAAAGGTCTAATTTAGAGGAAATGTAACCGATTTGAATCAAGGGGATTTTGAAAACAATCTAGGAAAAAAATCTTTATACAGCTGGCTGGAAATTTGAACCCTGAACTCCCTGCTACTGGTAAAAATGAACCTGACAAGCCAACGTTAAACCTGCGTGTCCCCTAATTAGATATATACTTGCTATTTTATGCTATTTTTTAAAAACAATTACTATACATTTAAAATATCAAAAACCAAACTACATTTTCCCAGATGCTATACGGGTTACCAAAATATCGAAGAAGTGTTTATTAAATTGCATAAGTAAATTTTTCCCAAATAAATGATTTAAAGTGATAAAAACGTATGGCACAGTTTGAAATAGTTCTAAGGTTGTTTTTGCTATTCAAAATTATTTGTACAGTACAATTAAAATATCATTTTTGTGTGTGTGTTATGTGTGTGTGTGTGTGTGGTGTGTGTGTGTGTGTGTGTGTGTGTGTGTGTGTGTGTGTGTGTGTGTGTGTGTGTGTGTGTGTGTGTGTGTGTGTGTGTGTGTGTGTGTGTTGTGTTTGTGTGTGTGTGTATGATGGTAGGCTGGATAGCAGACAAGCGAGCCGGTGAATATGTTTCGCAGGCCGGATGTGGCTCGCGGGCGGTGGGTTTGACAACACTACACATTAGATTAATTAAATGGCCACCTCTTATGGGTATTTAAAAAAATTCATATTATAGTAGACTCTCGATCATCCGCTTTGCGGATTAACCGTGGCATCACCAACAGCAGGGGATACGTTTTTTAAAAACTCCGCGTTGATGGTGAATACAAGGCTACCGATTGTTGTACTCAGTAAATCCATAGAGAAGAGATAATGACAAGAGAGACAAACAGTTTATAAAAGGGGGATTGCACTGGAATTGATTCATAGCCTGTTTATTATTTTGAATCAGGAAGATGACATGCTCCTAGATGACAAGCTGATGTTATGGAAACTACATAGCGGAATAAGGAAAAAGAAACAGACGCAAAGAAGCAGAAGACTAATACAAACTTTTAAAGTGATGTGTTCATTTTGAGAATAGTGTACATTGATTTAAAGTGTTTTTTTAATTATCTTAGTGCTTAAATTTAATAATGTGTTCATAAAATCAATCACGATAGGTGAGCACTAATTTGAATTGAATGTGCAACAATTACAATCTCTGGTTTTACTAAATATTCGGTTTATCCACGGCACTCGTCCCCTCCATTACCACGGATAATCGGGAGTTAACTGTATAACCAGTGTACTGAAAGTATCTTCTCCCGCCTTCCAAGTTTCAAAGCACCAACACTTTCCTAACTATTACTATGTAACGTTATATATCTTAATCCAGAGACCGGTCCCACTGACGATAACCAGTTCTTGTCTTGAGAGGAGGGAGTGACTGACTTGTCTATACCAGAGAAAGAGTTAGCGGTGGCCATGTGTGTATTCTTAGATAATGTGTCCCTGCCCACTGACCAAGGGTAACGGCTTCATTCCAGACAGGTTTACCGGTGTCAAAATGGAGGCTACAATGTGTCGAGCACTGGCGGTCCTCGGGATCTCTGGAACTTTAGTAATAATAATAATGAGTTAAATAATGTTTGTCACAAAAAATATGAAATAAAAAAGATTAATCATATTGTATAGACTCAATAGACACAAGTCGTAGAGAAAAAAAAGTCCGTGCCATCTTTAAGATGATGTAGGGTACACAAGAAAAGGACAGTGTTTTTGCAGTTTTATAGCAGAACTTTTTTTTGGATCAAAATGAAATAAAATACTGCTTCAGTATAGACAGAGAGTTTAATTTTTTTCACGGGATGATATCAACAGTTTCTAAATATCTGTATTGAGCATAGTGGCATTAGATGAAAAATGTTTTAAATGAAGAGGAAAAGTTGTCATTAAATTCCAGGACAACCTTGACAGATATTAAACCTCTGTTGAGGTCACCAAGTGAAGAAAAATTAAAAACTGTGTTTCTACTGGAGAATCAACAAATCTGAACAATTATTTGTAAAATAATAATAATAATACTTAGCCCCACGTATTACTACCCGTTCGGGTTATACGATTAAGTACTAATTAAGCTAATGAGTTAGGGATTGGAAAGGTTGAATATAGATGAAGTGAACCCGTATTTGCGGGGAAGGAGACTGTAAAATCATTAAGGAAAAAGCATCCCCAGTTCATCCAAGCAAGTGTAGAACCTCGAATTTACCGTTCTCGACAGTCTAGCTCAACACGAAACTAGCGGCTAGTGCGTTAGCTAAGCAAGCCACTGCAGGTGGTGATTATTTGCAAAAAATAATGAGGTTTATGATGTAAAAAAAACCATAAAAACTATTACTTACTAATTAATTACTTTAACATAGCATATAATTAATTATTTTTTGTCTTGTATTTATAGTTGCCAAATGGAATTTGCATTAAAATAATGATTTTCCTTTATAACTTTCAAACACTCTCCTTTCCCCCTTTCCCTTTATCAAAGGGCTCTGGTGGTCCAAGTGCGCATAAATTTGGTGGTCATACATTAGTAAAACTTTGAGAATCACTGACATAGTGGATTTTATTGTATACGGTATTTTGGTAACCACAAAGGGGCCCATCCATTAAATGAAGGACTGTTTATAGTCGAGCTTCTTATTTGATGGATTAGTCTTCAGCTCAGGTGAATAACTTCATATTAACTTTAAAATATATTCATACAACTCTCATATCATATGATTGTTGCACTGTAAAATATATCTTCATAGATAGTGGTTGAAAATTATTAGTTATTGTTTAATACAATACCAATAATCGTTTTTAAATAATGTACTAACACAACCATAATATAATAGCTTATAAATAAATAAAGCTCTGTCAGAAATTAAAATGAAAAATAAATCGTATCAACGTTACCGTTACATGTAATATCATGTAATATTACCTTCTTTTTTTTACATCCATTACTGTTTCCAGTCCGTGGCCTGGTTAAGTTTTTTTTTTTATTCAAGCCACATATTTTTCCAGTACCTGTCGTAGCTTCATACTGCAATATTACCAAAGGCTCTTTATTTTAATCAAGGACCTTGTGCATAAGTGTTCAACCTTAATACTGCAATTTATGCATGCATTCATTTAAACTAATGGCTAAAATGGCAATGGCTAGAACAGATTTATAATGAGATGGATGGCATTTATTTTTCTGTCTGGTTGACAAACACGGTGATCACTCTTTTCCTAGTATTCCACTATATATATATATAGTTTATGTACATTTACATAATTTTATATTTGATATTAATTACATTTTTGGAATATATAAGACTTAAGAAGATTAGTGGACAGACAAGGTGACAACTGAAAAAGTCCTAAGAAGAGTGGGTGAGAAAAGAACTATTTTGGATGTGATTCTTCAGCGTAAAGAAAACTGGATCGGATACATCCTTAGGGGAAACTGTCTTCTGCACGACGTCACAGAAGGAAAGGTTGAGGGAAAACTTAGGAAGAAGGAGGATTCAATAAAGAAGAAATAAAGAAGAAAATTCTGGGAGCTGAAGGAAGAGGCAGAGGGCAGGGCGCATTGGCAGTCTAAGTTCACTGACAAAAGGAATGGACCTGTCGTAAGACATAATAATAATAATAATAATAATAATAATAATAATAATAATAATATTAATAATAATAATAATAACTCTGCAATATCATTAGAAATAATGGTAAAAACATTAAAAATAAAAGTGTTCTTTAAAGGAATACAACATCGAAGGAGTAGTAGGCTTTGTCTAATTGGCATAAGACCATTTTAAAATTCATACAAAACCAATTTAGAGTAGCTATTATAGGCAAGCTGTCATCTTATTTGTCTTAAGGCTTTCAAAATTGAAACCATTTGTCTAGAGTGACAATAACAGAACACGTATAATGGTGTTTGACTGTTTTGAGAGTAGATTCGGTAGCTTTTAGAAATGTTATATAAGGTTTATCCAATGATGATTCGACTTAAGTTTCACTTCTATAGATTTTTATAAAACCTGTTTGGTGGAAATCAATACTGGTACAGTCAATCTTAAGGCTGATTCACACAGAGCGCTAAGCTATGCTATGCTGGGCTAAGGTTTTGTCATTTTTATTTTACACTCATTGCTGAACTAAACTATGGTTTCTATTTATCTCCGAATTCAGTGTTGTTTCTTTATAGTCTGTTCTAGTGATGTTAAGTTATGGCATTCTTCAAAATGTCTTGTTTGAGCTAAGATTATTGTACTGAGGAAGAGGAGATGCTGCTATTAGAGGCTATTTAGGAAAAGGAAGAAAAAAAAATACGAGTGGGAAGGATGGATCTGAACCCACGAACTAAACTTGCAACGGGGAAAATTGGGCAAATTTCACCATCTAGTTCAACGAGACTTTGAAGTAGACGAGGACAAATTTAAAAACTACTTTAGATTATATTTAATATAAATTAGTTTTATGAACTGTTAGCACTGATTAAAGACGACATATATATGCATACCAATTGGATACACGCGAAACAAACTGAAAACAAAACTTCAACACTTCTTTGGTTACTTTCACCACCTAGTCCAAGTTGCGTTATGCGCATGGATGGCTCATGATTAAAGATGGAAAAATTGCCCGACCAGCAATCGGGGTGCGGGGGAGGGGGGACATAGCGCGCTACTGTAGCAAGAAGTATCTTGACGTAGCTTAGTATTCTGTGTGAACCAACAGATTTAAATATATGATTTACTGTATTTTTTAAGAAGCTAGGAGGGCAAACACATATGTCAAAAAAAAAACGCCGTAGCCAAATGAGCACCATTCGATTCATGCGTGGACATTAATATGGTGTGCTTTGTTTCCCTCTTTAAGCCTTTTCTTTTTACCTAAACACAATTATTGAATACTTAGAAAAATTAAAAGCAATGCTTTGCAATAAAAACAAACAGTTTATCTTTGTCTTTGCTTCGCATTTAAAAAACGGCCTTTACTAGACCCTTACTAGACACCAGAAACAAATGATTCAGCACCTCAATCCAGTGGTATTCAAAGTTTTTTGTTCGTGTACCTCCAGGTATAATTTCTCTTCAACTCTGTGCCCCAAAGTTGTTGTTGCATAATACAACTTAGACATATTTTATATAAAAAAAACCATGGCTTCAACCCGCAAGCGCACCATATCGACCGAGCGACCGCCATATGTTTGGGAATATGGTGCCAGTTTCTGTGGATAGAGAGTTTCATATGGTCAACACAATAGATAATCTCAGTTTTCTAGACAGAAGCAGCCACTTATTTTTTTAAAGTAGCTCCTCATTTGCTCTTACGAAGCTGAGTTGACCCCGTTCCAGACCCACTTCTTCACAGAAAATCTTGAAGCACAGTTTATCGAACCCAGGACCAACAGATCTGTATTCAGGAACTTAGACCACAAAGAAAATCACATAATAAATAATCAAGTTCTTAAATAAATTAAATAATTAATTAAATCCAAATAATATATTTAATATGGGTTTTTAAATTTTATATATATATATATATATATGGTGGGTTTTTTCAAAAATTTACGTGCCCCCCAAATATGTATTTGCATACCCCATGTTGAATACCAGTGCTTTAATCTAGCAACGCGTCAACTAAAACTATTTCAAGCAATTATATCTAGCTAAGATGTTAAATGCTAGAACTGCATATTATTGTGAGCTTTGATGCAATCCCGTTTCCCACGCTCTGCTAAGAGCTGCAGTATCCATCCAAGACCTCTGGACCTATTTGTGATACTGGGAGAGACCGCAATTAAGAGCCGTGACTTGAATGAAGATTGCGACAAGTAGAACTGTCCGAGCTCCCGTGTGACGCAACTAGGCCAACGGAGAGATTATCGGCATGCTCGTAGCCGCGGGGGTCTGACCCCCCTCTTACATAGAAATGTCAACTAACACAGCATTTAATTAAAACTAAAAAATACCAAATTTCAAAACATTAACCGAAAAATAAATATTTATTATCATCAAATCATAAATAAATTAAAATATTATCATATTATTACTTATATACCAATATTTATTTTATAATGTATGTTGAAGCATAATTTATTTTATATTATTTAAATTAAAAATAACATGGGACATGGAAATTGAACCAGGACTTTTGTCATAGTACGCCGACGCTCTAACCACTGAGCTATCCAGGAATCGTTCCGTGTCCATGTGTCATTTTTCAATTTAAAGAATACGATTATTTAGATGCGGATATAATCGTAACTAGCAGAATATAATAGCGTTACTATTTAATCCATATTATTTTAACTTTAGTATATAAATATATTATATATATACACCATATTAATTATGCTAAAACCCTATTACACTGCTATAATATTTATATTATATCATTTATACTAAAGCACGTCACTAAGATAAGGGAGGAACTAGAGGTGTTCGCGGTGACCTGGTGGTCTAGGGTAAGGTGTCGGACTTCTGTGCTGGGGTCCGGGGTTCAATCCTCAGTCCCGGCACAGTTTATCTGATTGCCAAAGCCCTTCCTTCACCTCTGACAAGACGTGTATTAATCACAACTTGTGAATGTGAGGAATGCCAGGCTCCACCGTGGTTCGGATTCCACGTTAAACTGTAGGTCCTCCATTTCGTCTCACAATCACCCTACCATTACACATTAGCGTAAGTGCGTATAACCGAACGGGTAGTAAGACGCGGTGAATAAATAATAATAATAAATAATAATAATAATAAGAGGTGTTCTCATCCTAACCTCAAAAAAAGCAATTTATTCTACAATTTTAATTACAATTAAAATACACCTTATTAATTGATTAAAATGGCAACCAAGAAATTATATTTTGAAGAGTAAATTATAATATTATAATACATGAATAATTTTAATCTATGCTACATGTATCGTAAGTGTTTATCTGATCCATACAGTCCTCCAATGATATAGCGCGTCAGATGCAGCCGGCTATTTTAATGCCGAGCCGTCATGAATCTTAACAAACACACAGATAGATGGCACCACTTTTCAGAGCTCACGGCGTCATGAAACGTTGATATCCATCAAATAGTCAAATTGGGAGTGTTTTTTGACGATCACAATACTTCCTCTCTTCTAGGGGTGATGAAGAGTGGAAATTATGTTTCTCGTCATCACATATTTGCGAAGAAATGAACAACGTCATCATGACTAACTAAAGTACCTGTTATGTATTAATGGGTGATGTAGGCCACAACCATCTTTCTCACTGACGTGAAGTTCATAAATGAAGTAATATGAATATTGTACGTGAAAGATCCTTTCACTAAATCTTGTGACATTTGAAATTTAGACACATTCATGCATTTGTTTGAAAATAAAATAATATTAAAGCTCTAACATTTTAAATTTTTACTTTTAAAATAAAAGGAAAAAAAGGATTTAAAAAAAATACTTTAAATGAAGAATTATTTTTATTAGCACCGCTCTTACTATTCGTTCGTGTTATAAGCACTTACGCTAATGTGTAATGGTAGGGTGATTGTGAATGAAATGGAGGACCTACAGTTTAACGTGGATCCAAACCACGGTGGAGGCCTGGCCCCATCATATTTAACTTGTAAGTAAATTGCTAAAGGAACTAAATGAATAGTTTTAATATTATGATTTGTGTAATTTCCCTGTAACCCTATGAAAGGAATCATACAATTTAGTAGATTTGTAATCAATTACTACCCGCTTCGGTTGCCGCAAGGTCTAACACGATACATCGCAATATACTATACCGCCAATGACGGGGAGATCGACGTTCGAATCTCGGTTGGGTGCACTGAGTTTTTTCTAAAAGTGACTTACCACTCTTCCTCCGTGCAAATTCGGGTACACTTCCTATTAATATAACCTTCTAACCTCAAAAACCATAAGCGTAATTAGTAAATTAGCGAATAACCCGAACGGTAGTAGACAAATATGCGGTGCAATTTTTTTAAACCATAGTTATAATTTAATATACAATATACATTTTATATAGTGATATATCAAATAAATTAAACATCTTAATATTTAATACAATATTTTTTAATTATGATATTTATTACAATACAATTCTGTACAATTATGTGTAGGCCTAGTCCACATTATTGAAATGAAGAGTTTGGATGTTTGTCTGTCTGTCTGTCATGAGCGTTACGCGATATATATTTCATGCTGAGGTCTGAAATTTAAAAACTAGTAACCCCTGTGAACGAACATGTGTACTTTGAAGCCGAAATATTAAAATTTGGATTTGATATTTTTTAAATTAATCAAAAACTGTATAGGTAGCAATAAAATGAAGATTTTGTGTGTTTGTTTGAAGTAAAGAAAAGCATTTCCCGGGATAGCCTCGCAATAAATTGCGACAATGCCAGGTACTTCTGCTAGTAAAAAATATGTATGTAAGAAAAACTTGTTTCAGAAAGAGTAGGAAAAATCAACGAGTGTAAATAGTTATTAGAAAGAGTTGAAGTAGGTTTCATTTTACAATGAGGTGCTTACCTTTTATAGGTCTATATTTTTATGATAAAATAAACTATAGATCCTCAAACACTTCTAAGAATATCAAAATAAATAACTATTAGGAAACACTGTGCAAGATCTGGACAGATAGAGGGATGGACATACAGACTAAATGACAAATTATCCAGCCCAAACAGAACCTCACTTCGCAAGGAGAATCAAGATCTTAATTTAATATCATGTAGTTTGACCTGAAATTAGATTTGGATGAGCTTGCCCAGCTAAAAGTATTCATTTTGCTCTTGATGACTATCCTCTCACATTTTGATGCACTTTTATTTGTTTTGATAAATGTAGGTCTATGGCATGATATTTGGTAACATCCAGCTAAAAGTAGAAATTAATAACAAATACATACAAATCAGATTCTCGTGTACAGGTTTAATTTCCCAATCCACCCCAAATCCACTGTCTACTTATGATCTATCCCAGTGGCCGGGTCAGTTTAGTAAAACTCCTCTAGCTTAACCTCTTTCCTCCCACACTCTTCCTCCTTTATTTTCTTCCGTTCCCCACCTCTCACTCACACACTTGCTGCTACCTGTTCCTCCTATCAATTTCTTGGTATCCCTTGCTATCTTTTCCCTACGTACTTCATCCTCATAATTTTGAACCTAAGTAGGCCTACTTTAAATCAAACTAACCCAGGTATTAAAGTAAATCCCCGGTCCCGGCACAGATTTATCTGATTACCAAACCCTTCCTTCACCTCTGACAAGACGTGTATTAATCACAACTTGTGAATGTGAGGAATGCCAGGCCTCCACCGTGGTTCGGATCCCACGTTAAACTGTAGGTCCTCTATTTCATCTCACAATCACCCTACCATTGCACATTAGCGTAAGTGCGTACAACCCAAACGCGTGGTAAGACGCGGTGATGATGATGATGATGATAATAATAATAGTAATAATAATAATATTAAAGTAAAGGATAACGAGGACAAAGTAGATTGCCAGCCTGGGAAAAATATGAGTGGTAAAAATCCAAACTAACGGAATAGGTGGGAGAAAATTTAAGGCCAAACTATCTCTGGCACTTACCAAGATACTTCAACTTCAATTTCCTGTAGGGTTGGTTTTACCTAAACGATTTCCTACTCTTCCACTCAGAAAATGCTGGTACACTTTAAATGTTATCTTCTTCATCCCTACCCCATTAGTGTGAATATGTGTAGATCCCAGACGAGCAGTGAAAGGTGAATCACTGGAAACCAAACTTGTTAAAACGAGGCCTTTCCCACATCTAGAGATATTAAAGGTCGCTTGTCACCAGTGATATAATAAAATGAAGTCTTTAAGGTGGGGGAGGTGAAAGGTATCTTCGAGGAATATTTATTTAAGAATTAACTTCCTTTATTCAAGATTATATAGCAGAGAGCGTGAGTATAGGCCAGTATATTTGTAATTTTTAAACCAAAATAACATTTTTGGACTATAAATTAAATATGGCTTCAGTTTATACATTTAATTTACTTTTCTGCACATTTAAATGACAACAATTTTTTAATATCTTTAAGCAGCATTGACCCCAGGGGGTCTTGGGGTAAAGTGCTCACTTCAGAAACCGATGATCATGGGTTCAAGCCCAACCGAGGCCGGTGGATTTTACTCGAGTGCTAAACATTCGTAGCACAACTTCCTTCCGGGGGAAATAAAACCATCGGTCCCATGTCGAGTGTGTCATTTAAAAGAGCCCTGGAAGGTGTGTGAGAATATCTTTCCTGGCAAAATTGATAGGCACTTTCACTCTCGCTCTTAGAGATTCTCCTGTGCTGATATAATCAGTCGGTTCAAAAAGTGCACGTTAAATACCTCAAATTTAATATACATCGCAGATTTTGACTAGTTTTTTTTTTTTAATATTTCTTATTAAATGCCATTATGTTCATGACAGATATTCAAGAACTTTTGATGTCACTTTGTGTGGAAAATTAAACTCAACATATCTACTCAAGCAATATATTATTTATCATGGTACAAAAACATTTTTTGTAATAAAAAGCACAATAATAATGCCCTCCCTTACATCTCACCTTAAGATGGGGTGCTAGTTAGCGTGAGCTTAGGGAAATATTTTTGAAATTTTTATAACATAAACATTTGTTGACCAAAATAAATCAAATTTTTAATGCATAGACTCATAGAGCTTAGTTTTCTGCACATGCTAATCTCAACAGTTCTTGAATATCTGTCAAGGATGTTCTGAAATTTAATGACAA
Source organism: Timema podura (assembly GCA_033556935.1). Taxonomy (NCBI): domain Eukaryota; kingdom Metazoa; phylum Arthropoda; class Insecta; order Phasmatodea; family Timematidae; genus Timema; species Timema podura. Next base: position 38,495,441 of record JAVRXN010000014.1, on the reverse strand, counting down.
CTTTTTCTCTTCATTTAAAAAGTTTGTCACCAAATGCCACTGTGCTCATGACAGATATTATTCAACAACTGTTGAGATTAGCATGTGCAGAAAACTAAGCTCTATGAGTCTATAGAAAAAAAATCATTTATTTTGGCCAAAAAATGTTTATGCTATAAAAACTGCAAAATTAATGCACTAAACTCGCGGTCACCATCACACCACCTTAAGAGACTAATACTAAATAGCCCATCTTCTTCCCATGTTCTTTTCATCCACCCATATTGAGTATGATCTTTGCTGTAAGGTGTGAGATTTATGACCAAACAATTTCGCCGGCGGACACGGTCGGTCGTTAACAACTGCCGCCTCTTGAGTCCCACACTTTAACATCCATTAACCTTTCCGTCTCAGACTGTAAGGTGTCAAGTTACAACACCCTCGCGTTGTGAAACATCCACGATGGACTCTTGTCTGGCATCTCCCTTACTTTCCCTCATATCTTCCTTCGTCTGGTCAAATGGGACAAGTGCGGGGTTGTACCCGTTTGCCACTTGCGTCAGAACACATCCACCGATGACGTTGCCAACAGTTTATTTAACGATCAGCAACAACCATCAAGGACGTATCGCGAAACTTTAATAGTTATTACTAAACGTAGACTCGGTGGTTATCGCATGGTCTAAGGTCAAACTTGTTTAATCGCATGGCTCGTCTACAGCCTGTCGTACCCACTTGTCGGATCAGGAGTAGGAGTAGTCGTAAGACTTGTCGTGGTTTACAAAAATTTTTTTATTTAGTACCGCGTCTTACTACCCGTTCGGGTTATACGCTTAAGTACTAATTACACTAATGGATTAGGAATTGGGAAGGTTGAATTTAGAGGAAGTGAACCCGCATTTGCGTGGAGGGAGAGTGGAAAACCATTTAGGAAAAACCACCCCCAGTTCACCCGACCGAGATTCGAACCTCGATCTCCCCGTCCTCAGTGGTCTGGCTCAACACGACTGGCGCGTTAGCCAACTACGCCACGGAGGCGGGTCGTTTACAAAATTGATTTTCTACAATGAATTGTCGTAACCCGTAATTTTAACCAATAGAAATTGAGAAAATATAAATACTAAGATATACTGTTCTCAATTTTAACTTTGAAATAAACATAGAGATAGATTAAGAGCGTACATCACATGCCAATCAACTCTATGATAGTCAGCTAGAAATCGAACACTTACATGAACACTATTGCACGTGGACCACTTATTATTAAACATTAAGGGGGAGATAAAGAGTTAATAGAAGTTCCTAATACTGAACATTGTTGAAATATTAAATTATCTTTGGATAAAAACTGCATTGAAAAGGCAGTTTTTGACTATTTTAAAATGTCTTCACAGATAAGCGCTGTGCACCAAGCTTCATTCTGTCATAATAGGGACATACTCTAGTTATTAACAATAAACTGTGTCGCTTTGTCCCCCATCAACACCGCGGAAAATTTCGAGTAATCATTCAAATACAAATGCACTACACACATTTCTGACATATTTTGGTATTTTCTTTTCCCTTTTACTCCCATGCCTCTCGCGACACACATAAACGAGCCGGGAGCTGAGTTAGGCCTGCTATGATGCACGCTCTTAAATAGCAAAGATATTATTTTTTGTTTATTACAATAATAGCCGTATCTATACCTCAGTTTTAGCTTCTGTGGTGCTGACTGACAGCTCACAGCTGACTTCTGACGGCTTTGAAAAGCTACCAGATCAAATTATGTATCCCTACGCCGAACCATATGATCTGCAAAAAACATGTCTTTAGCATTTGTCACTTCTGACAGTCAAAATTTAGGTATATACCTAACTGTTGACTGTCAGACGTCAGCTGTGAACTGTCAGTCAGCACCACAGAAGCTAAAACTGAGGTATAGATATAATATTCTTTGAATTGAAAATGACACCTGGACACGGGAATAGAGCCCGGGACCTTTGGCTTGGTACGCTCAATGCTCTAACCACAGAGCTAGCCAGGAATAGTTCTGTGCTCAAGGTCATCCTTCACTCATATTTTAAGACATAGTCTGTGATGGACGTGCGGAAATCGTCGGCTACAAATGTGTAATCGATACAGATGGATAGTTTTGGTCTTAGCAAGAAAATTGACATAATTGCTCATGTGCATAAATGCGTTAGGACTATGGCTGATATAATTTTCGTATGATATGGCATGTATGTGTTACAAAAAAACTAGAAATCTAGAAGGCCTAAATAGTGGAAAAAATAATTGAGGATAGACAAAAAGTCTAAATATTAATGTCAATAAACATAAATAAATTTTAATGTTGACATCAAGGGCGATGTTCCTTGAGAAACAAAACCCAATCACCTTACCATTTAGACCAGGGGTCATCAAAGTTTTAAGGTCCAAGGGCCAATATTTTTGTCTCTTTTTGGCTCGCGGGCGGCAAAACTGTACCCACAATATTGGGATTGGACAATTAATATCTAACATTTCTTTTGGCGTCCCGAGTGTCTCAGCGGGGATGAGCGGATGCGAACAGTCCCGACTACGTTCGAACGCATCCGAAACAATACTCTCTCCTTTGTCTACTAGAGTAGTCATTTGCCGGTTCAAGGGTAATTTGTACAAACACGTAATATTTTTCTTCACGTATAAAGCAAAAATAATTTATAAAATAACTTAGAATATATATTTATTTTATCATTTAATTATGTAAAATATAAATCTGTTTCTGTAATTTATTTTCTCTTGAAATAATTTTATGTCTTTCATGAGCTGGTGTGTGGACCCGGCCCACGGGTTGAAGACCCCTGATTTAGACAATTTATTTTCTTCTTCTAAAAAACCCGAAACTCAACAAATTCATATTAGCATCACACTAATAAAAGTGCGAGGAATCCAATGATACTAAATTCAGGATTATTAAAAAAAATTGAACAGTTCAAAACCAAACAGATTTACTTATTTAGAGCCGAAAACCTAACTTTTGAAAACGTACCCACGATTTGCTTTTGGGTAATTTCACTGAGATTTTGAGCGATTTGGGTCCAATGCAGGGTCTTCTTAGATTTTTCTTCGTAAAGAAGATTTTTTTTTTCATAAAAAGTTGGATATTTCCTGACAGACTCAATAAAGAATTCATCAAAATTCATTTTTGAAACAGTTTAAACAACCACAAAATACTACGAAAAAAGAATCCAAGCAAAGAGCATACATACACTAGAATGTAAAATGACTACAAAATACAAGTCATATTCATGTTTGCAAATAATTTAAAATATTTAAAAATATTTATATGACTGTTTTTAACTATAAATTTTAAAAGTTTATTGTATATTCTTTTAATTACATGAACTATTTCCCTATAGGTTGTAGACGAGTCATTAAGGACCACATTGAAAATTAAAGTTATGGTACTAAGGAGGCCAAATTAAATATCAATTAATATTATTATTTAATTCATATCTACTACATATTTTATTTAAGCTTTAGAATATTCCATTAAGACTTGAATAATGTAGCTTAACTCAAACAAATATTTTAAAAAATCTACTTTAATTCAGAGCTTTCAAATACCACCTAAGTTAGGGCAATGGAATTATTGGGACGAATATAAAATATAGTTTACTATATAGTTTGGTAAATCTATATTTAAACTCTTCAAATTTACATTTTGGCATATCATATTTACTAAAACATCAGCTTTACCCCCACTATTACGATACACAAGTAATAATTAGCCATTTCATTAAAAATAAAGTAGCTTATTTATTACTATAGTGTGATAGGCCTATACATTTAGGAATAATATAATTTCTTGATAAATTAATATCATTTAGGTTCTAACTAATTAGATAACTAAGTCTCAAGCCTTACAGAACTTGGAAGTTCATGGCCGCCAGAACGTAAGCTTGCCAATCAACCCTTTCTTGACCTCCATCTAATATTTAATCTGACATCCAACCTCATTCAAAGCCATTTTAAAATCTTTTTTAAGTTCTAACAATAGTTGTGATAATATTTCTAAGGTAAGTATATATATATATGTAACCAAGTAAAATGTTCTTGTTACATATTTTTCTACGAAATATAACTAGTTAGAATTTGTTCTATTATTTGAAAGAGTAAATAAAGAGAATACAAATTATTTTACTGGTCTAACCAAGAAGAGAGTAATGTATGCAATTAGTAAATACTTGGCAAAACAAAAAGTGCGCAATTTTTTTTTTGCTACTTTTTTGGGGGGAGGGGCAGATGGGAGGGTATGGAAGGACGGGGTTCTAGAACTATACTTACGAAGAAAACTTCTACTTGGAATTATCCGAATGGAAGAATTTCAATATGGTTAAATGTGGATAGTATACATACGCATCAAATACAATGAAAATGGATTCGATTTGATGCAATTTTCTGATCTGTTGAATTTCCATGCATGTATAATTATTTACATATACCAGAAAACCATTGCGAAACTTTCGCACATTCAACCCCCCCCCCCCCCCCCCAAAATGTATTTTTTGTTGGGTTGTTGAAATTAAATACTCAGCGAAGTGTATGAACAAAATAGCAAAGAGAGTTTATTTTCGGTAATTGATACAAAAATATTGTTCAATTTTTCTTTTAGCTTAAATTTTAAACAATGTGTTTTAACGTAAACTGAGTATGCTATGTCAGAAGTTGCTAAGAAACCCTATCCACTGATACCTTTATTCATCGCTGTAGGCTTTGTATTAGTTGAGAAAAAGGGATGTTGACAACAGAAATAATATATAGGATTGTTTGCAATATGCAATCACTATTTTAGGCAATATAAAGAAATTGTTTTTTTAATTCCACAGGTATACTGTTCTTTTTTTATGTAAGATCCAGTGAAACGATATTATTGTATTTTAGTAAACCACACTCAGCGTACAAACAACACTGATAAACTTAACACGAGTGATGTCTGGAGACGAATGGCCGCTATTGTTTCAACTGCAAGAGCGTTACCTTCATGAATGAAATAATATACACTTTTACAGAAACATTTGACCACCAAAGAGCATAACAATAAATCTCAACTGACAAAGAGAACCATGATAAATAAATTTATTTGCTATACCTCAGAAACTATTAGTTTTATAAAACTAAATCTCAAATAAAAGATTTTAATTTTTAATTATACCACAACTTTACAATGATGTTGAATATTATCTCAAATAGTTGAGGGGATTAAAACAAATTTAGATATTTTTACTTAGGTAAAAACTCATCAAAGTCACTTTTATGGGAAAATGAGGGTCTCCATTTGGTTTGTAGGGCTAAACAATGCCTAGATACGAGATTTAATCAACATTGTTAGAGCGAATTTTGAGAAAATTGATTTAATATATTTTCCCCTTCAGTAAACTGACCTTAATTTTGGGGTTGGATCTACTTCCAAAAACTCCTTGGGCGTACCTTATAATAACCCTGGATAACAAGCTCCACCCCGATGGTTTAGGCTCTAGGCCAAGATACAGACGCACAGATAGACGGCGTCGTAAAAACAACTTTTTCAGTTCAAGGGGGTCATGAAATTTAACCTTACCAACACCTTGATTTCGGTTTTTTTTTTAAGATCACAATAATTTCCTCTCCAAACAGTCGAGAGAAACTAAAACAAATATTGTTTGAAATGTTACATAGCCTATGTTAATAATTATATAACTTGCTTCGGTGGGCGCATGGCTTAACGCGCTAGACTCGTGTTGGACTAGACTGACGAAGATGGGGAGATTGGGGTTCGATCCCGATCGGATGCCCTGAGGGTGGCTTTCCTAAATGGGTTTCCCCTCTCCTTACGCGCAATTCGAGTGCACTTCATCTCATTTGAACCTTCATAACCCCCAAACCATTAGGTCTAGTATAATTAGTACATAGGCGTATAACTCAAACGGGTAGTAAGACGCTAAAAAAAAGTAGTACTTAATTGTTTTGCTTTTTCTTTAATCAGAGATTTGATGTTTAATTTTACTATTTTGTTTTATTTGAAAGCTCTAACCATTCTTTCCACCCCATCTAGTACCAATTGGGTCTATGGCCATACATTAGTCACGGTAATGGAATAAGGATGTGGATTATGTAATTTTAGAGAAAATTTACTTGCATTTACTTGACGGGAGAGTGGGAAATCATTTAGGGGGAAAAAATACCTTCATTACAACCAGCCGGGACTTGAACCTCGATCTACCTGTACCAAGCAATCAGTTTAACACGAAAGTGACACGTCAGACCCTGCTAACAACAATACGAGATACTCATTTTAAGAACCTTTTATTCTATTTGTAGCTTGATGAGGAACATTTTATTACTAAGATGGTTGACAAACATCAATAAAACTATATTGCTATCACGTCCGGCACCTTAACTCAGTCGGTAGCCTGTGGTCCAGCATGGCCGAGAAATATATCATTGGTAGAATCTGGGCTTCCCCTTTCACAGTGATGAATTAACGGCTGGGAGCTGAGTGTAGTGCCTGTTCTAGATTTAGGTTAGATTATAAGTCATGGCCTGATATACGCATTCAGTTCAGGAAGTGGGCATAAATACCTCATTTAAAAATTACGATCTACAAACAAGTTCACTTCACCCAAATATTAGGTTTTTTTTTAGCGCCGCACGTTATTTTCCGTTCGGATTATACTCTTATGTACTAATTACGATAATGGTTTTATTGAGTATTAGGAAGGTTATATTTAGAGGAAGTGTATTCACATTTGCGTGGAAAATAATTTTGAAAAAACCACCCTCATACACTCGACCGAGATTCGAACCTGGATCTTCCCGTCATCGATAGTCTAGTCTACTGCGAGAGTAGCGCGTTAGACCATGTGGCTACTGGAGAGGGTTTGTATTAGTTAAACATGTAATAATTGGGGGAAACATCGGAGATTATCCTTAGTATTTATTTTATCAGAAAATATAGAGTGCACTCTACGGATATTTAAGCAGATGCGAGTGGCTTGTAAGCATGAAAATGATGGCGTCTTGTCCAAGCAGCTATCACACCAGCGCAGTATAAAATAAAACTAAGGATGAAGATAAACCCCAGATAGGCCATATGTCTGACGAAAACTGTAGCGGCAATGAGCTTCGACTTGACGACTGTCACCGACGCTTCCAGCATAGTGACGTCATCCAACAGGCAGGTGTAGATACCCGAATCCTTCACGGTCATCGCCGTCAAATAGAGTGTGTCGAAATCATCGATCTTCATTCTCGAGTCCGGGTTCCCATTCAGTTGCTTTCGGTCGAGTGTCTCGTCATCTTTCTGCCACGTGATCACGTTCTGGACGGTGGAACCGGGACAAACGAGTGTGAGATGCGCTTTGGGGTTGAGGGCGAAGCGCTTCTTGAGTTTCTTTGCCGTCCTCCCTCGTCGCGACGTGCTCGTCCCTCCAGAACACACCCCGTTGCAAGATTCCGTCTGGAGGAAGTCAGGCACTTTCCTCCCGACGGCCCCCAGCTCGGGGAACATCTGGGCCAAGAGCTCGGAGTGACACGAGAGTTCCGGGATCTTCATCAACACTTCCTGTTTCATCTCATCCCCTTCTGTGACGTTTTCCTTGACATATGGACTCGATTTCAGACGGCATTTCCCGAGCCTTCTCCTTTCACCTTGCGAGCGGTGGCATGAGATACATGGTCCCCAGATCTCCCAATCCGTCAGGGCTTCAAGGTCCACTTGGAACTCCACACGTATCTGTTGCACTTCAGGTTCCGTAGAAGAACGCAGTCTGGCGTTGAGGGGAGCCAATACTTTTTCTTGGTAGTGCTTCCAATCGGTCAGGTTACCCATGACCTCTTCCACATCGGTCTCGACAATGTCCAGTAGAAAGTTGAAGTCGAGATCTTTGTCCTCACCATCGATCCCGTAGCAGATGTAAAGCCCCGTGTCATTCACCGTGACGTTACGGATGACCAACTCGCGGTCTATGGTCATGAATACCCGGTTCATGTCTTGGTCAGTGTACACGTCAAGATCTACTTCACGCGGGGAGTTTTTCTGGAGGACATCCTGTTTGTGCCATATTTTAGGTTCCCCGTCGTCCTTCTCGTTACAGAAATGGCATTGTAACATGACGTCTTCGTTATTCTTGGCATCTACAAGCTTGTAGGAATCCCTTGCAGCGTCTACGATGGCTCGATCCTTGTCGCGACAGTAAATATTTGGATCTGTAATATCCGAACAAACATCTGATATCAAGAATAAGATAATTAAATAAATTATATTCATAATTAAATCATCGAAGATTTTTTTCTAAACTTATTTATTTTAATAAGATTTATTCTACTCTACTGAAAAGAAAAAGTATTACACAATTTGAAAATTAAAGTACCGAGTTTTTTTTATGTTTTATTTGTATATTTTATCAAATATCAAAAAACAAAATACATATATATGAGCTGACAACTTACACAAAATTTATTACTCTTCACATCAATTTGACACACTCTAATAATATAACCTTTATAGGCAGCCTTTATCTCTGAGGTAAAAAAATTAAATAGTACAACTCATATTTCGTAATATAACTTATACACTTTGTCAAATAGTTTAAAAGAATTGTGTTAAGTAATTTACGATACTTTTAGAGTCCAATGTTTTAAAATATTTGACCAATGAACATTTAACATTAATAAAATAGCAATTTAAAAACTATTTAAATAAAAAGGGTCAATTTTATAATATATGGTTTCAATGATAGACATACTAAATGTGGAATTATTTCTTTGTACTGTTGGATGAACTGTAATTTTTTTGAAAAATAAGAGAGAAGGGAGTTGTTGATTATGGTTGCTATGGGTTTTTGTTTGTGTGTATTAGTTTTTGAGTAAAACAAAACTGAATAAAGGTGATCTTGTCCTGTTATGTTGGTAATTAGTGAGATTAAAGTTTTGTTTCTCCCAATTGTGACGACCGTGACAGGACAGTTTGGTTAGGTTGTGGGACAAGATGAATAAACTAAGGCAAATAAGAGGTGTTGAACGTGTAGGTTTCACGAAGCTTGAAGATAAGATAAAGGGCGAACCATCACAATGTCGTGATAGGTTTACATGACTGAAGGCGAATATTTTGTTAGAAGAGAAGAAGGATGAAAAATTGGTTGTGTTGAATGAATAAATGTTCAGGTTAGTGGTTGATGCGGACTAAGATGAGAACACTTTAGGAGAGAAGATTCACAACAGAGAGCAATACCAGATACGCTTCAAAAACAGCAGGATAATGGTTGAAAGAGTTGATAAGTCGGTAAGAAAAACGAAGTCAACGGGAATTGTGGCGGTGTAGAACTTTCAATATAATGTTTCCCCAAGCTGGAACTCCGAAAGTTCAATGGAGAGTCGCAGGAGTGGTTTTGTTTCTGGAGCCAGTTCTCTAAAATACATGAGGGCTCTAATTTGGCACAAGAAGACAAGTTCCAGTATGTTCTAAAGGCCCCTTGTGCAGATACTAAAGCCAGATATTTGGTGGAGAGTTACCCACCTACTAAAAACAAGCAATTGAAAGCTTGAAATAAAGTTATGGGAAGTCAGATTTATTAATCGAATTATATGTGAGAAATTTATTAAAGCTGGCCATATCCAACGCGGTAGAATCTTGCCTTTGCAAACTATGTATGATAAGTTAGAATCAGCCTTGAGAGCACTGGATTCCCTCGGGATCACGGTAGAGAAATGTGCACCAGTTTTATATCCACTTGTTGAAAGCAGTTCAGCCGTAAGATGTGCTAAGAGCGTACAGGTGTACAAGACATAAAACAGTTGATCAATATATTATACTAAACCATTTGTTAAAGTTCATAGACACAAACATTGAATCGGATGAAAGAATAAATATGCATATGGTAGGTTTTGGTATAAAGGAACAATCCAAGAAAGTTCGACAACTGAAAATGATTTAAAACGCCAATTTACCCACTACTGCTGCATTGTTAGCCAGCGATAATGCCCAAATGCCTAAAAGAAATGTCTGTGCATTTTGTCAAAAGAACATCCTAGGGTATATTGCTAGATGGCAAAAAAGTTGTCCTTGAGCGAGAGGCTAAAAATAATTTACAGCAAAAGAGCATGTTTCTTGTGTATGAAAATAGGACACCCATCTCGTTACTGTAGGGCATCAATAAGATGTGTCACATGTGGTAAGAGACATACAACTTTGATGTGTCCTGCACTAACATCCCCTCACAATATTGATAAGATGATAAAAGGAAGCCTGCATCTCACTGCTCGATTAATAAACTAGCAGGTGTTTAAAGCTCTTTAGAAGTTATTTTGAAACTTTAAAAGTAAGGTTGTGTGGAGTTAATGCAGAATGTGAAGTAAGTTGATATTTTTCATATTTTAAAAATATATTTGAGGTATTTAACGTGCACTTCCTGGTACGTATGATTATAACAGCACATATGAATGTCTATGAGCAAAAGGGCCTACCAATTTTGCCAAGAAATATATTTTCACATAAATTATACCTTTCAGGGTTCTTTTGGATGTCTCTATCGACATGAGACCGATGGCTTTACTTCCCTTCCATATGAAGTTGTGCTATGGATTATTATCGCTCAAGAAAAATCCGTTAACCCCGGCTGGGTTTGAACCCATGACCATCGGGTACTGAGGCGAACACTTTACACCATGACCACCGAGGTCAATATATGCTAATATTAATCTTGGAAAATGCAAGTCTTATATAGTAACTTTATTTGACATTTTACTTCAATAAAGTGTTTTTATTCAAATTTAGACTAACTATATTTAATTAGATTGACGGGGTAGGGACGAGAAAATCATATTTATAGGAAATGTACTTTCATTTGCGTGGAGGGAGGGTGTCAAACCATTTAGGGAAAACCTCTAATAGAAAGCCCAGCTGGGATACGAAACCAAATCTCGCTTTCAGAAGCAAACCGGATAAGACGATCTTGATGTTTAGTTCGTACGCGCACTACTGGGGGTCAGTAACTTTTTGCCTTGCTTAAATAAAACTTTGGGTTGAAAACCATCCAAGATTAGCATTGTATGTAATGTTCTACTTGAAATTAAGATTAATCTGCATGAAACTGATTAATTTACACCCCGTGTCAGTGGTCAAGAGGTATATGGCATCAGGTTCACAGCACTGTATCACAGGGGACGGTGAGGCTGAAGATTTAATCTCGGCTGGGTGCACTAAATATGGCTTTTACAATTTGATTTTATCAGTGTTGTTTTCCCCTCCTCTCTACACGCTAATGCGGGTGCACTTCACCTAAGCTAGTAAACATTATTATCCTCTAGATTAAGCAGTTATTAACGCTTGAGATAAATATGCTACCAAAAAGTATAAATACTAATGTTAATATACTACAACATTAGTAGCATTACGGGGGTTTCACTGCGCTCCTTTTATCAGCTTGAGTCCTTCAACACTGGGCTTCGCTAGTGTCACTGCTGGGTGATGATAGGACTAACCGCAGCGATCCTAGTGGTGAAGGACTCAAGCTGTCAAAAGGAGCGCAACCATTTTAACCTGGAGGTTGAGTGTCTGTGGACTAGGACAAGCACAACATTTAGTCCCCAGCAGTTAATCTATCAATGAGAAAGGATAAATCTATATTTTCATCAATGATGAATATTAGGCCATGCCGGGAATCTAACCCGGGACCCTTAGCTCAGTAGGCAGACACGCTACCGACTGAGCTAAAGTGTCAGACCTATATAGTAACTATATAGGCCTATAGTTTACTATACATATATAGTCATATATGTATAGTTTACTATACATATATAGTCATATATGTGTATACCCAAAAATTATAAACACATATGAGTATATTTGTTCGTATACATACATACTTGACTATTTATATAAATATAGGCTATCTAAAATAAGGCTTGGAAATACAGTTTTTTTTAAATCTATTGTTTATATACGCTTTGAAGTCCTGAAAAATATAGCTAAGTTAGGCCTACATGTCAAAATATTACCAAACTATAATAAATGGTTCTATGGACCGCATATACTTTCTTTCTCTTTAATCTTAAAATTGAAACATTTAATAAAAAAAACTCGTAAAATTTGTAAAACGAAATAATATACATTGTAGCGAAAACACCCCAATATAGAGCATAAATGAAATAATTTACAATGTTACAGAAACGTTGAGTAAACGGGAACATCTTTGTCCACCAAAGACCATAAGAAACAATTTCATTTTCAAAGACTTGAACAAAAGATATAAATATTGGCTTATAGCTCAGAAACTATTGTATTTTTAAAATTATATTTCAAATAAAAGAGTTTTAAATTTAAGAGTACTACAACTTTAAAATGATAGATTATTTCCTATCTCAAATAGTTACGTATATATGAACAAAACTATAAATTTCTTCTTATGTAAAGTGCCCCTAAAGTAATTTTTATGGAAAAATGAAAATTGCCATTTTGTTTATAATGTTAAACAATGTTTATATACAAAATTTAAATAAAACCGTTAAAACTGATTTTGAAAAAATTTATTTTTTCTCTTTTTGCCCTTCAGTAATTTTAAGGTTAGATATCTAATTCCAAAAAACTCCTCAGGGGGGGGGGGGGACCTTGTGAAAACCTAGATACCAAGTTTTAGGCCAATAGGTAAATTAGTTTCAGCTCAAGTGCTAGAAACAGACAAACAGACCGCAATGTGAAAACCACTTTTTCGGTTTCCGGGGGGTCATGAAATGTCGACATTCATCAAAATCTTGAATTTCATTTATTTTTTGACGATCCCAATACTGTCTTTCTTCAAGGGATCGATAAAAAGTTAAAACACCCTTTAAGTAGTTTAACAATTTTTTTCCAGTGAAATCCAGTTTTAAATGAAGGTCTTCAGTTTACGTATAATTGTTTGTAAAGTAGACCTTACATTCTTGGGTATAAGCTCTTGTTTACTGACTGCTGGCAGTTTGAATGAAGGTTCATTGGCCAATACTCACGTCTCATGGTCAAACAACTAGATCACACGATATAGTTCAGGCTAGCCATAACAACAATATTTACAAACACTTGGTTTGGAAAGGGATGTTATTGCTCTTTGATAAGCAGGGGTGTGCGAAGAAATGTTTAAGTCTCACCTCAAATCTCCATCACTTCCATCATGGCACCCATAGTAACCTTGACAACTTCAAAACGTTTCGAAGGAAAAAGAAATATTCAATATATCATAAACAGATTTGAAATATTTCACTAAATTTCACTTATTTCATCACTAAAACAGTTTTTAGAAGCGATACTTACAAACAGTATTTTAACACTCATTAATGATTAAATTAAATCTATAATATAAGCAGAGTTTAACTTAAAAAATTAAAATTAGTCTTCATTTTCGACTTTGCATCAAATGTTTGAACTCCACTTTTCATCTAAAAATGATCCTTGCACACCACTAAAAAGGTTTATTCATTATTTGAGTTCAGGGGGTCCAAAATAGCTATAGATTATTCATGACGTTTTAGTTTGTTGTTGAGAAACCGTTTATACACTTTTGATTAACAATAAATATTTTTGGGAACCTTCTTTTAAATATGATTGTATTTTTTATTTGTTCATGAAACCACTTGATTAGATTTTAACCAGTGTTTGTATTAGAACAAAAATGTTGTTTGATTCAAAGAGCTCTAATGGTTACAAAACAAAATTTATTTTAGCACCATATTGATTACTATTTGTTCAGGTTATATGCATATATACTAATTACGCTAGAGAGCTAAGGATTAGGAGGTTATATTTCGAAGAAGTGTACCCGAATTTGCGTGGAGGGAGAGTTTTTTTTTAACACCCTCAATACACCTGTCCAAGATTTGAACTCCAATCTCCCTCTCATCAGCGGTCTAGTCTAGCATGAGTGTGACGACTTAGATCACGTGGTCACTGAAGCAAGTAAAAAACGAAAATTAAAATGTTAAAAATATACTGAGATTACCTGAACTCCCTTAAGGTGTTAGTGTAGGGAAGGCGAATTAATTCTCCAAATGGTGATACCAAAATATGTTCATATCTGTCAAGGGTACTCCTGGAATTTAATGACAACTTTTTCTCTTCATTAAAAAAGTTTGTCATCTAATTACTAATGCCGCTATACTCATGACAGATATTCAACAACTGTTGATATCACTACGTTTATAAAATTAAAATAAACTCATCTACTGAGGGTTAGAGATGTGAGAAGACAAATTTTCCCTATATTTTTTCCAGAAAATTTTCAATTATTATTTCTGACAAATAATTCCAACTGATTAAATGGAACTAATGTAATCGATATATAGCTATCCCCAACGTCTATATTTAAATTAATTTCTCTTAAGGCGTTAACACCAGAAACATCATCAAGCGAGCTTCAGTTACTGCAAGGTCTAACGCGCTACTCTCGTAATAGTTTTGACTGCCAAATACAGGGAGATCGGTGTTCAATCCTGGTCGGGTGCACTGAGGGCTGTTTTTCCTAAATAGTTTTCCACTTTCATGGGTGCAATTCCTCTCAATTAAACCTTCCTCATCCCTAAATACATTAGAGTAATTAGTGCATAGGCGTATAACCCGAACGTGGTATAAACGTGGTGCTAAGAAAGTAATAAAGATACAAATAATTTCAAGAATTTGTAGACCCGTTATGTTCATAAATCATACTTCAACTTTTTTGTCATCAATAAGTTAGTTAAATTAAGTTGGCCTGACATTTGTCTCCCCCCTATATTCCGTGCTTTCTATCCACCCCTCCCCCCCCCTGTTCCTCCTTCTTTATAGTTCACTCGTCTCTTATCACACTATCTTTTGAAAGGTCTAGGCGCCACCTCTACAGTTTAACCCCTTAAACGCAAGCCGCCATTGCAGAAAATGTTTAATCTCTATTGAGGGTTCATCCATAAACCACGTAACGCTGTCGAGAGATTGGGGGAGGGGTGAGCTCTAAAATCTACATGGTGTTACATGGGGGGGGGGGAAGGTTCAAAAGGGTAAGTAAAAAAAAAAGCGTTACGTGGCTTATGAATGACCCTGAAACAATATTTTATTTATAATGTCCAAAATAATTTATTTCAAATAAAAACTGCAAAAAGAAAAATTTTAATTTCTACATCAACTAACATTAAATAAAAATATTGTATTATTACAATTTCTAGCCGTTGATAATTTAAAATAGCTCGTATGTAACCTGCACACAGCCCTCTTTCCAACGTGTTTTGACCGGGAAAGATTATATTATTATTATTATTATTATTATTATTATTATTATTATTATTATTATTATTATTATTATTATTATTATTATTATTATTATTATTATTATTATTATTATTATTATTATTATTATTATTATTATTATTTATTTTAGCACCGCGTCTTACTACCCTTCAGGTTTACGCACTTACGCTAATGTAGCAATGGTAAGGTGATTGTGAGATGAAATGGAGGACCTACAGTTTAACGTGGAATCCGAACCTCGGTGGAGGCCTGGCATTCCTCACATTCACAAATTGAAAAGATATATTTATCTAGTGTTCACACTTGATCCAACTGTGTGTGTAGACTATTAGCAGCTCTGGTAGCACAAAAGTCCATAACATAGGAGGTTGTCTACCCGTCGTACCAGCAACGAGATGATGTGATGATTGTGTTTATGAATATGCAGAGACAGAAGTGATATTAAACCTAACTAAACAAACTCTGGTGACCCTAGGTATAATTCCCCCATAGAAAAATTACTCATGGTACCAGCCGGAATCAATCTCGGGACCCCTAGGTTCATAGCCAGATGCACTGACCACTATACCACGTGTTCCAACTTGGTATATGAGGTATATTCTAGTAGCCTCGGGGAAGGTAACATACCTGCAGCCAAGGCATCCAGTCTCTTGATATTAGCCTTCCAAGTCGTCACAAACAAGGCCATGTCAGTTGTCCTAAATCTGTCTCAGATACGAACATTACACTTAATTTAAGAGGCTGTTTTTGTTTTACAATGACAGGCCACTTAAGTGCACGCAAAACCAATTAGATTGCTAGTTAAGTCGTTATAAGATTGACTAACGAAAATAAAATCGCATCGGTGGCCGCATGGTCTCGTGTTTGGCTGAATTACCGGTTACGTGGAGATTGGGGTTTGAATCCGGGCTGGGTGTTCCGAGGGAGGGTTTTCCTAGATGTTTTTCCACTCTACCTCCAAGAAATTGTGTTGCTCGAATGGGTATTAAAACATGGCCACAAAATAATCGAATAAAAATTTATAAAAAGCACATCTTCCATAAACGCTAAGTGGCTTTGCCGTTTTTATATAAAAACATTTTTCTGCTCAAAATAAATCAAATATCGCTCCAGTAGAAATATTTAGTTTAATTTTCTTCACATGGTGAACTCAACAGTTCTTAATATCTGTCAAGAATTTCCTGGAATTTAACGACAACTTTTCCCCTTCATTTAAAAAGTTTGTCATCTAATACCACGATACTCTTGACAGATAGTTAACAAATGTTGATATCACTACGTGTAGAAAATTAAACTCTATGTTTATACTGAAGCAATATTTTATTTATTTTGGCCAAAACAAGTTTTTCCATAAAAATTGTAAAAAAATCGCTCTTTTCTCGCATCCCCTTCCATTCCACCTTAATGACAAAAACTAAAGCTTAGGTACAAATTATTGTCTACCTACAATGTGTGTCAACAGCTTTTGTACTCTACACTCCATTAACCAAGAAAGGTAGCAGTCTTAACTTGACGTATTACACTATGACATTATCTTAAAAGCTGCGACATAGTGTGTCCATGAAAGGTAATCTTGCTAACTTTAAGGGGTTCACCCACAGAGGCATTTTTGGAAAGTGTAAAACACTGAAAAACTCTTTTTTATCACTTTGATAAATGATGTCAATTGAAATTGATCGAATATATATATATTTTGCAAGGTGGATGAATAAGAAACATTTGTAATAAAATGTAAATGTGACTGTGGACAGATTAGAGTCTATATCAGTAGGCTCATAATTTTAGAAAATCCTTAGCTAATGTGAACAGACTATATCAATATTATTGTAAAAAAATCCAAAATTATTGGAGAAGACTATATCAATATGTTGTCAGAAAAGTCCAAGTTATTGTGATAGACTATATCAATATTGTGTCAGAATCCAAAATTATTGGAGAAACTATATCAATATGTTGTCAAAAAGTCCAAAGTTTGAGCAGACTATATCAATATTGTTGTAGAAAATGCAAAGCTACTATGAGCAGATATATCAATATTGTTGTCAGAAAATGCCAAAGTCATTGTGTACGAACCATACCAATATTATGTGTTTTCTGGTAAGCTCATGAAGGGCATTTGTTGATGGTATTGTTTTCCATGTGTGTCACAGACTGATGTTGGCAGCGCTGTTGGCTGTGGTGGCGGCCAGACCAGCGTCCAAAGAAGAGAGTGAGTACGACTACGAGGAGGACGTCCAAGAAGCGGCGCCACCCCCACCGCCTCCGAAAGCCGTGGGCGGCGACTGTCCCTGCTCAACAGTAGGACAGCTCGTGGTCCCTCCCCCCTCGTGAGTGGAAGGGGGGCGAAGGCGCAGCAGGTCACCTCCAAAGCACCCGAGCCGGCGCCGGAAGCCGTGAGTTAACTTGTTTATTAATATTATATTTTCTTAATCGCGAGTCTAGAGGTTTACCTCTCTTTTTTCTAGCACCACGTCTTACTATACACTAGGGTTGTACGCATATGCACTAACTACACTAAAGGGACGAGGAAGGTTTAATTTAGAGGACGTGCGATCACGTTTGTGTAGGGGGAGAGTGACAAAGTAGATTATTTAGTAATGTAAGCCATCAATACACCCAACTGGAAATTGAACCCACGTCTCTCCATCATCGAAAGTGAGAGTGATGACTAGAGCCATTTGACTAACATAGAGGTTGACTGTGTTGTTAATGGTGGGGTGGGGGTGGATAAATTACTATTATTTTGAGTGGATGAATATATTTTTCAGATTATAATCCGATGGAAGTTTTCTAATTATTGTGTGTGTCGGGACACAAATCGACACAAAACGAAACACACTAGTGAACATTATGGTCTAAAGGCATCACTTTCGAAATAAACTGGACTCCCGATGGTGGGTATATCGGGATTCGAATCCTGGTCGGGTGTACTGAGGGTGGTTTTCCTCAATTGTTTTCCCCTTCTCCTTCCACACAAATGCGAGTACACCTCCTCTAAATTCAACCTTCCTCATCCATAAAGCATTAGATTAATTAGCACATATACGTACAGTACATTTAAATAACCAGTTATTCATATCTTTTAAATTACGGTCATAGCATCTAAAGATCATATTCTTTCATTTGAAAAATGACACCTAGACATGGGAATGGAACCCTGACCTTTGGCTTAGTATGCCAATGCTCTAATCACTGAGATATCCAGAACCATTATTCACTCATATTTTTGAGGCACATATGCCTACAGCTCGAACGGGTAGTAGGGCGCTGTGCTAGAAAATAAATGAAACCTTGTCAATATGGTAGGGAATTGACCTCAACTTATTGTCATCATACCTGCCCCCTTCATTATGGGTCAGGGGTGGGATCTCTCCCCGGAATAAAGTCAACCTTATATTCACCCCCAGGCTGAAGAGTGGTGTACGATGACGAACCGTTAGAGGGGGAGGAAGTGTCAGAAGACGTCACGACAACCACAGAGACGCCCAAGAAGAACCTCATCCGAGGCGGTGTCCGTCCCTTCAGAAGCAACGACGACCTCTTGGCAGCGCTCAAGAGGAGGAGGCAACAAATGGTGAGGCCGCAACATCAAATTTGTTTCATTGGCTTTAATAAACTTATCTTAGTTAATAGCGTGTGTATTTTATAGTAAGTTAAGATCACCGAGATTGATTCCAGGCAGCCCGGAAAAATTACTCATCATTAACTTTCGGGTCCCCTCTTTCAAAGTGATGAATTGACGGCTGGGAGCCTGGTTTGTGTGTCTTTATAGGTCAAGTTAGTTTATAAAATATGGGTTATTATGATTGGCTGATTCGAAAATGCGCTTACATGATGATAGAAGGTGATATTCCAATGTGAAGAATAAGTGTAGATCCAGACATACGTAGTGATAGTGTTTCCATACCCAGAGTAAAGCATTATAATTACTTAGGAGTAGTAAATTATGAGAATCTAGCCAGAAAAAAAGTATCATCTTGCATACAAAAATAGTATTGTTGTTTAAAGCATATTAATAAAATCAAAAACATGGTCTTCTACCAAGTAACCATATGTGAGTCATTAGTTCATACATTTCAAAACTTCTACTTAGCATAAATATAAGCTTAAAACATAAAAAAAAACAATTAAAATCCAAACTCATGCCTAAGATTTATTTTTAACCTAAAAAATATGTATAACCACATTAGCAAGTAACTACCTAAAAAATTTAAAGTGGCTCGGTATAAAAAATTGATGTATTTAAATTTTAGTTCATGGTTGTTTAAAATTATAACATCAAAATATCCGTCTTATCTCTACTCAGAAGTGACTAAGATATCTTCCATCCATTCATAACTTTAAGGAAAAGATTAGAGCGGCGTCTTTATAGTATCTAAACACCCTCTAAACCTCACATTACTAATAACAAGTGTGTTGGTTTTCCTCCAGGGTAGCCACGTTGTGTCAACATATCCGACGCCCGCACCCACCACCTCCAGTAACCAGGAGACACCCACCAAGCCTCGAAGCATCAGTAACAACAACAGCAGCAGCAGTAGGAGACGATTCACCAACAACAAGGCATCAGCCGCAGCCGGCTCGTCGTCTGATCCCGTAGTGGCACCTTCAGAAGGACAGCCAGCGCCGCACCGCGGTGGGAACCGGAACTACCAGGAGGTTCTCCGGCCGTTCCAAGGCCGTTACACAGAAGTGGACGACAATGTTGAAGTCACCGAGGAAAGTGTTGCCAAACCCAAGGCCTTCAGAGGAGGAAGGAGACTATAAAGGAAGAAATAAAAAAGACAGAATTGATTTTTACGATCGTGTTTGGGCAGTGAAAAAAATATTGCGGCCTTGTGGACCTTGATTTAGTGGCGCTAAAATGGCCGACTGAAAAGTGTGGACTGAATGTGCTATTTTCTTAAGTACGCCTGCTGCTGCGACAGTGGAAATAAATTCATTCCTTAGCCATAAAAAAATGTGTCAGAATAACTACTGCAGCTTATTTGATAAGTAGTCTAAAACAGAACATTTTGGATAAACTATTAGACACGTCTAATTACTGTTATTAAAAGATTATTCAATAAGATATTTTAGAAAGAGTTGACGTAAAAGAAATCCTTGATTTGAGAAAAATCTCTTCAAATAGATATGACTTAGTTACTGAATCTATAAGTCATAAAAATACGATTTTTTTAAAGGAACATCATAATAAATATATTCCATTAGCATTAAAATGTTTACAGTGTTATAATTATTTATCAAATTGATATAGAAATTTGTAAATAAATTTTCTGAAAACCCTTTATTTATTATTTTATTTATTTGTCACCCACTTCTGTAACTGCATAATCTGAAGTGTTTCTCTTTCAATAGGTATCGTATTTAGACGTTGATGGCGCTGGTGAAAACGCATTAAGCGCTGATGTGGCAACATTTTGAAACTTAGATGAACATGATACAGTTGATAATAAACATACACTAGTGCAGAAGCGGATTTACGCTATAGGCCCACTAAGCACGGGCCTAGGGGTGGCGGCTTTAGGGGTGGCACATTTTGGATAACATTATTTTAATTTTTTGTTTTTAATAATTACGTTTATGGCATGTACATGCCTGATTTTTCTTTAGTAGAAATTTTTTCTCGAATACTAACTTCCCTCCCACCCCCATCTATTTCCTCCGAAATCTCCAAAAGCCCTTGAAAAAATTGGGGAGGGGGGCGCATATTATAATTGTGCCAAGGGGCGCAAAAATTTTAAATCCGCCATACAATAGATATGAACAAAAGAACAATGAAATATCGTTTCCAAAAGGTTAATACTGGGTATTATTTACATAAATCCTTCAATAAGGGATTAGGTTTATTTTAAGTTAAGTCATGTAACCGAATTAACTGAAATTCAACTTATATAAAATCCAAAGTTGTAAAGCAGGCATGTGTTGGTTTGACGCCATCTTCTTTCAACAAACAATAAACACTAGACAAAATTAATGTTAGCCCAATACTAATAAGTATATCTTAGACTCTGGAATAATATAATATTTTTTTTGGATAAGGTTCGTTCTGAAACCAAACCATGAATATAGTGCGTTTTGAAAACAAACCTATTGGATAATAGCTGTTTGGGAACAAAAATATTGCTAACTGATTTGATTTTTCTTGGAAGCAAATGTTAAAGGACTTTGTAGGTTTATGTTTGAATGAAGCAAAGGGAAAATAAAGATCAAGTTGTTTTGTTTTATTAAAAATAGGACAGCTAATATTTTTCAATTTACTGAATTGCTCCTAAAATACGGTATAAAAAAATTACGTAAAAGAAAATATTTATTATCAGTTAAAAAATTACTCTTTGAATGCAAGCAAACAAACAAGCAAATTACGCTACAATTTTTTCCCACTTTAAACACTCATGTCTTCGTCCTCAATAATGTTTGTAACTAAACCTCTTGTTTTTTAATTTAATTTAAAATATTTAACATTTTCTAACGAAATAAAAAACACTTTATTGAAGTAAAAACAAGCCATAGACATTTTAATATGACTTCGTGTATACAATTTGTACAACGTGTAACTAAACCTCTAGGTCCAGTTGCTGTATGTAGAAATACCATGAGCCACGATCTACTCACTTCGACATTTTAACAAAGAAGAGAAGAGTCCTTTACAAAAACTAGCGTCTTGCTAATCTTGGGTCTGTCAACCCCGTAGCTAGTCGACTCTCGAACCCAGATCACCACTTAATTTCTTTCCATCGACCAATGGGGTTGTTCTATATGAGCGCGAAAACTAAAAATAGACACGGCTTTACTCTGCACCTGTTCTTAAATAATACGTAATACAACCCGGAAATAAATCATGCTTCTAACACGTGCAGCTAAATAAAAGAAAAATAGAAACATGGCTGTCGTTTAGAAAAGATGAATTTAATTTAAATTAACTGAAAAGAAGAAATATGAATATATTTACTTTAAAATATGATTTTAAATATTAATACAGACGGAAAAATCAATATCATTACATGTTAAGACTTTCCATTAATAATAATTCATTTTCATTTTATTCCTCAAGCAATTCGTACCTTTGATGGTTAAAGTCAATAACATTTTTGTAGTAGTTTAATTCATCCAGCATTCGCCAATCATCTCCGAAATGTTTTTTCAATAATTTATCAACATCTTTCGTCTTTCACACGATTTTGAATTTGTAATACAGTTGGGTCTATTATATTTGGTAATGTCATTCCTCTTTTTGTTATAGTTTTTGACGTACCTAAATCTAATTTATAGCTAACCACACCTTGTACTAATATCTTTCCCGGTGTTTTTGCTTTTTCCAAAAAATCCTTTTTGTTGGGGCAAATTTTAAGTGTCATTGTCCACGTGACTTTACGACTTTAGATACTGATGATTTCCAGTCGTAGAGTTGGATCTTTGTCAAATTCTTTAACAGTTGCAAACTGAAAAGATATTTAAATATATTCCTGAGGTTGAATTATGGTGTTTAGATTTTTTAGAACTTTTTCTCTCCTGTCGAAGACACAGTCAAGGGACAAGAATGAATGCCCAACAACAGTATAGACTATATGATTTTTATTGATTGTATGTGAGCTGCAGCTGGAGTTGTCAACCAATTTTGAAGCATTCCGACTATTGTCATGTATATTTTTATTTTGGCCTTGGCATCCATCTGTATAAGTGTGTAGGTTATGGATGTCTTCAGCTATCTCTAGATTATTATTCAAGTACAGTAATTGTGTACCATTGAAGAAATTTCATTAGATCCTTTTGCCCCCTGCAATTAAAGCCATGAATATACAATATACAGTTACTTAGTCTTTAATCTTAAGTTGATGAAGATTGTCCCTTTCATACTGTGAAATTGTATGGGTAAATCTTCCTCGAATATTAAGATGCTTGATCAGGCATCTTTGGCAATACTAATTCTTTTTGACAGTCATATGATATCTTTAGTATTCCCTCTGATTAATGTTTTAGCATTCTGTAAAAAGTTTTTGCGTTCAATTTATGCATTCTTAGTTTGGACAATGGAAATGTGTTCTATCTTTTGTTGCTCTGGAGAATTTTTGCATAAGCTTATGAACGACGAGCATGCGTCTGTGGCTAGGGTAATAAAGCTTAAATTGAAACTAGTAGTAAATAGATTTTTTTTAAAGTCCAATTTTACTTTTAAAGTGCATTGATCAATATTACAACAAAATGGTTACCCTCAATTTTTGTCAAAATGATTTTAAGGGTTCCGGTATGAAGCGTAAATTCTCATTTTTTATCATATCTTCGTAAATATTTGAGATATGAAATTACTCATCATTGAAAATATGTAGGTCTATTTATCATAAAAATCTTTTATTTGAAATATATTTTTATAAAACCAATATTTTTCAAACTATACGTATATATATATATGTATGTATGTATATATATATATATATATATATATAATATATTAATTTGAAAACTAAAGGTAAAGTATTGTGACCATCAAAAAAAATCTAACTTGAGATGTTGATGGATGTCGACGTTTCATAACCCACCGAAACCTAAAAAGTAGTTTTTGTAATGCCGTCTGTCTGTGTGTCTGTCTAACCCTAAAATTAAGAGTAGTTTAATAAAGGGCGAAAGGAGAAAAAATCTGTTTTCTCAAAATAAAATCTAACGATTATGATTAAAATTAGTATCTATGCGTTGATTAAGATTATAAATAAAATGGACATTTCCATTTTCTAATGAAAATGACTTTTAGGGCACTTTGCAGAAGCGGAAATTTCCGTATCTCCGCAACTATTTAAGATACTAAATAATTTGCCATTGCAAAATTGTAGTACTATTAAAAATAAAACACTTTTACTTGAAATATATTTTTATAAAATCAATAGTTTCTGAAATATTGACAAATATATTAATACAATTTTGTGAGTTTTAGTTGTGAAGCGAAAACTTTAACCGGAAGTCGAAATTTTAACACGATGTGTTGACCCTTGGTGACCCAATATCGATATTTTTTATTGGTCTAAATATACAAATGAAGACTTTATTATTTTTTTAAATAAATCATAAATTTTAAAACCGAGAGTCAAAAAATGTGTTACATATGTATAGTGCAATTTGTGCTAGAGTTTACTATTATATACTATTTCGTTTCACATATATAATAAGTTCTGTATATATTTTCCTTTTTAAACAGTGGCGTGGTAAAGTCCGTGAGGAGCTCCGTACCATTATTTTTATAATTGTAACATTTTTACATATTACTAACATTGTAATATAATTATATATATCAATTGTATATAAATTTAATATTATATATATATATACACACAAATACAAAATAGTTATTAAAAACAACAAATATTTAAAAACATATTTGTTTTCCCCCTCAGTTAATCATAATAAGTAATATCATAATAACAAAAAATTTAAAACATTCATATTATATTAGATCAAGTTTAAAACTATTAGTTAGTGACTTTGGTTCGTTAAATTCGTTTAGAATACTTAAAAATATCATTTACAATTATAATTGATTTGTTTTGTATATAATTATTTAACTAAAATAGTCACCTTCACCTTTATTATATTTTTAGCATTTAATTATTTCTTTTGAATCATTGTATCTTTACGGATGATTATTTATCTTTATGGCTCAATTCCTCCTAAGTCACACAAATGAAAACCAAACTAATTGTATAATGTATCTTAATTGCTGATTTTTGATATGATAAAACAAGTTTATAAAAACGAGTGACACAAAGTAAAGAAGGTGACTTTTAATTAAAAACCTTTGTGAAACTAAGTCAAAACTTCAAATCGTCAACAGTAGACCAAGTTGGGGTTGAGCCTCGGACTCCTGGAACAGTCAGGTGTGTGTGCCAATAACCATCAAAAACCTTGAAGAGAGGAAACAAATGAACATTTTTGGTTAGTGTTCTATTACTTGTAGCTTGATATAGTAAACTAACCTGGGCATTGTCTGTTTAAATTCATTTATAACAACGAAGAAAACTTTAAAATTAAGTTATATGAGTGAAATATGACCTATTTCAAAATTAAGTGCAAATTAGAATAAAAACCATAAAATAGTTTAAATCATTTTAAAGATAAAAATATAATAATATTGTTAAATATATATTAAAATGCTATAAATAACTTAATATTTACAGTGGAGCTTAGCAAGTTTCAAAATATCCTAAGATATTCAAACTAAATAAGACAAGATTGGATTATTTCTAAGGATATATTTCTTCAAGACTCCTCGAAACAAAAAACCAAGAATGCAAGGTCCAATTTCAAAGCAAAACGAGCTTTTACTAAAAAGCATGTACCCTTTTGGAAACCTCATCGAACCCTGACAACAACATTCCGACTATAGCTAAAGCTTGGGGGTACAAATTGCTGACTTTAGAGTCCAAACAAAGAGCTTTCGCAGAGAAAGCAATAAATTACATGCTTTTTTAGGCAAGCTTGGGGACTCGTCATCGCGACTCCGTTAAAATTAATATGGAACATGAACTTCCAAGAAGTTAAGATAATTCGCAGAGTACTAGTTCCTCATCATTCTCGACATTCAACAACAGTACTTCTTCCCCACCTGTGATGACCCCACCATTCGAAATGAACTTACAAACAGAGGACATATTCTCACTTTTTCAGAACTTTAAAGGGTGAGTGTTGGTGGTTTATAGGTGTTTACTCAAGTTTTTTCGTTAACTTCAATTTTTTAATGTTTAAACTATTTAAATTTTTGAGACAGATGTTTACTTTGTACTGTATGTTATATTCAATATACGTACTTTATATTCTAGTAGTTAATGCATCTCCCTATTTATTTCATTTTACTACCTACGTACCAAGTATGTACCACCTGCTTACTTTCAATTATAAAGTGAAGGGAGCCAATGTACTGGCTCATTGCTATACCTATGTAGGTATACATCAATACATTGATTCCTTCGAATTTTGTAGTGAAAGTAAGCAGGTACGTACAAAGGTATTAAGAATCCAAAATACCTGTATATAAAAAATAAAAGGGATACAATGAACAAATAAATAAAACTATGAAAACTTACCCTCATGTAGTCTTGTAGGACATATATAAGCGTTTCATACGTTTCAACTACAGCTGTGCTGATAGCTGTTGCTGGTGACATGATGACAGAAAACTTCAAGTCTTCAAAATTTTTTCCAGTGGCCAAGTATCTCAGGGTTAAGGCTAATCTTTCCTTATACTTTCTCTTATATTTGTGTCCTCCCTTTTCAAAAACAGTTCAACCATCTAATATCAGATTTTTTTAAATCTTCAACATCGCTGAGGCTAATTTCCTTCAACAAAACAGATGATAATATTCTTCTCTTTTCTTCAACCATTCCTTCATCCAGCGTTTGCGTTTCACTCGACGAGTAGTTCCAAGCGCCAAAATAATGCTATGCAACCCTTTGTGCGATTTTACATGTTTTGGAACGACAAAACCCCAGAAATAATCCAAATAAAACCACACAGATTCACGCGGTTAGTACGCAGAAAGAGAGGTACTGTGCAAATTAATTGACAAAGTATTGTCAATAATATTGATCGTGTAAATAGGGCAAGTTTGAGACGGTTGTCACGAGTATTGACGGCTGTATTGTCAATATTATTGATCGTGCAAGGCCCGCATTAGGGTAACACCTCTGACGCTCAACTTGGTCCTGGACATCCCTATCACACTCTACTTAAAAACCATTGTAAAAGTTGATCAGACTTTGAAGCTTTTTAGTTGAACGATTTGCCACTATATGAGAAAACCGTTGTGATCTGTTCAGTTTTAAAAGATTTTATTTCTGCACAATGGCTTCATATGTCAAAAATAAAAATAAATGTAAGTTTCCAGATTATTTTAAAATTGACGTGTCAACGTTTATACGCCCTCAAATTTCAAGAGACATGATTGTGGGAAAAAATACAAGAAAGATTTTTGATAAATAGAATTTTAGAAAAAAAAAAAGAACAAATCTAATGATAGATCTTGTGAAAAACATTTTTGGCCAAAAGATATTCTACGAGAGTGGATTGTAGCAGATAGTGATGAAAAATTTTGCAAAAGAAAAGTGTGTGATTGCTTTTTATAATTTTAGATTAGTTTTTCTCTTAATTATTTCCCATTGGTTGATCAATGTTTGCAATAAAAAAAACTTCTGCTAGATATTAGTTACTACCACTCCTATGTCGTTGGCTACTTGTATGTTTATTTATATATTATTAAAGTGATTTTCTACTTCTTAACTTTAAAAATTATTTATTACCAAAGTAAAAAAGTATATTTTTTAATTGGGGATGGTGCTCTAGAACTGATACAAGTAAAACACTGTATTATCTTAAAACAGCAAATCACTAAGACATTTCTATTACCATTTATACTTGAAAGTAAACGGCAAATCAAATGATACCATAATCATATCTAGGCCTATTTAATATGATTTGATTTTGTAATATGCAGACATCTCACTAGAATCAAAATCCAGACGAAGGACATTTATTTGCACATGAAAGGTTAGAAAGGTTAAATTAGAAGGGAACGATGCTCAAAAAGTCACCCAAAAATATTTCACTTAATTTTGTTAATTATTTTTAAAAAATTGATAGTTTTTTGTATCATTACACTCACAAATATATGGCGAATCGATATAAACTAAAAATTATATTATTTGCATTATAAATTATTTGACAACATCACATTAAAAAAGTAACACTATTTGTTTGGTTTTTTTAATGGCACTTGCCACAAAAGTATTAAATTATTCATAGACTCACATCCTGACGTCTTAAACTCTCTTAATATGACTGTACTACAGCTTGCTAGTAACAATGGATATGTTGCTGCAGGTAATATTACTACAGTAATTTAATTAAATAATATTTAGGGATGCTAGATACTAGCAATAATTGTCTTGGCACGTAAGTCAAATATAATATTTTAAAAATGTCTACTTGAAGGCGGGAAACAAAATTGGGACCAATATAAAGACGGAAGTACCAAAGTACTAAGTTTAAAGCTCATTTTTTAAATAATAAAACTATATTGAAACTTTACAGACTGAATGCAGGAACGAAATGAGTAAAAGTGGAAAGTGAGTTGTATTGATTTAACTCGGTATTGAGCCTTCTGCAAGAACGTACCCTTTAAGATAGCTAATTAACACCACTCATACTTTATAATGTGAATTAATATTTTTGAAATGCACTCAAAAATCACAATTCTCATTCACTCTTCACTTTGCTTATTTTATTCCCGCATTCTGCCTTATCCCTTTATTGAAGTAAAGATTATAATTTTCGTATTCAGACAAATTACCCTAAATGCTACTCATCAGGATTAAATCAAAAATCCCCTCAGATACTATGAGCTAGATGGTAATATTGATTGATGCTTTAGTACCTTCATACATCAATATATTTTTTAAATAATAATTTATAGCCATGTTTATATGATCAAATTTTACCAAACAAATAATTACTATGTGATTTATAATCCAGTATTTAAAATTTAAATTATCTTAAATCGATGAGCAAATGATTAATTGTAATTTGTATGTTATCATTTGATGCGGCATATTCTTTTTATTCACTAGTTATCCCATTTGGGATAAAATAATTACTATATAACAGTAAAATGTAAACTTGGAGGCTCAAACTTCTCTTTAAAATTTAAATTGCGCGCGCGCTATTCTGCAACGATACTAACACCATTTGGCTTCAATGTCTGATCACTGAAACTCAAGAGTAGCCAGACTCTGGTAAGAGAGCGTAGTTCCTCACATAGCCGCAGGGCGCTATCATCACAGAAATAAAATCAATCATGCTTTCCAACAATAAAACACGTAATTTCTTATTTTATTAAACAATTGCCATGCAATTTATTATTTATTGCTATGTAACTTTTTTTTGGATACTGTTCTTGTATTTTTAAATAACTCTGTCCTTTGTTTATCATCATCGCAGAATTTGGAGACACCTGTTTACAAATCCCATATTCTCCCATAACCAGCTATGGTGCCATGGATAGGGAATAATTTGTAGTATGAAGTGATCCCTATATTATACGTAGAATGTATGTAATTTATCGCTCTCTATGAGTATATTTATGTTTTAGTATGGCGCTCTCCATCAGATAGTTTGGAGCTAATTTTAAACTAGCTTATTTTATTTTTCTTATGTTGGCTAAAAACTGTCACAAAATTGGGGCGCTCTTCTTAGTTAAGAGATCGTCAGGTCACTGGAATGCCCAATTTTTTTTTTGATTGGACCAAGTCTCTTACTATCTCATTAGTTGAGACGGTCACATAACTACGGATATTGTCTCTGTAACCGCGAGTAGAATTTCTTATGGACCAGGAAAACGGAGTACGGACATACGGATATGGATTCTGTGGGGGCCTTAGCATATGCTAGTTGACTAAATCTCTTTCTGTAGAATTTAATTCTATTTTTAAAGCAAAAATATATTTCAAAAAGATGTAGGCCTATAAGTAAAACTTCTAATACTTCTTAATAAGTATAATAAGATTAATAACAGGAATATTTAACAATTGGTTAAGATGTCAGACTTCTGTGCCTGGGTTCATTCCTCGGTCCCAGCACAGATTAATCTGACTGCCCAACCCTTCCTTCACCTCTAATAAGATATGAATGTGTGGAATTCCAGGCCTCCACCGTGGTTCAGATCCCACTTTAAATTGTAGGTCCTCCATTTCATCTCACAATCACCCTACCATTACACATTAGGGTAAGTGCTTACAACCTGAACGGGTAGTAAGACGCAGTGCTAATAATAATAATAATATAACAATTTATTAATACCTACATAATATCCATTGATAATTAAGTAGGCCAAATATAAATATGCAGAAATTTACATGTCATTTGTTAATCAGTAGTCCCTGTATTTTTGTGTAGACCGCTTGGCGCTGACTTAACTATCCAATGTAATTATTCTCGTTTATTTGAAAAATATTTGGAATATCTCAAAACAGATCTTTCATGTTAAAGTAAATTCATTTTTAAAGCCCTATTGGCCTGTGTATATATGCTTTGAAAAAAAAATTAAGATTATGGTAGTTAAAAATTTCACAAACTTGCTCCTATTTATAAAAATTACTATAGACAAATCTTTTGGTGGTTTTCTAGCAAATAATAGTAGCAGGGTGTCCAGCGACCTGGAAAACCTGGAAAATAGGGAAAAGTCAGGGAATTTGCTCGGTCAGGGAAAAGTCAGGGAATTTAATTATATTTCTGGAATTTTCACATAGTCACTAAAAAAAACAAATTGTATTTACACTAGTCAAAATTACATTTTTCTACGATTTAATACATACCACAATCTCTTTAACACATTTGAACATACTAATTTTAATTCTCAAAGTCATCATGGGATTTTTGTGTGTCATCCATCTTTCCATTTTTCTACTTCGCTTCTTTATATTATAAACTGTATTTGTGCAAAGCAATATTTTAATGTATCAATATGATCTCACTGAAATCTAACTCACATTGCTCTACCCAAGAGCCCATCAATTTAGGCTGTAACCCTTCATAGAGTGTCACAATTTCAAAGTGTGGATGTGTTTAGAAATATCAAGTTGCGATCTTAATAAAATAGTGTTTGTAATATAGGGACTGGAAAAGTTGTAAATTGGCTCTGGAAATCCTGGAAAAGTCAGGGAATTTTAAAATATGGTTTTTGCTGGACACCCTGAGTAGGCATAAACCATAAATTAAATTTTTAAATGTATCTTTTTACTTTATCATCACAGCTCCCCCCCATACCATATTTTAGCATTATTAATTTCACTTGTATGCTTGATTTTATTCATTATAGGGACAGTAGAACTAACTTATAGACAAAACACTATCAAAAATCAATCGAGGATAGCCTGATAGCCGGCTTTCTGGTCGCCTTCAGTGGCTGAGATGAACAGTTGTGCGTGCATTACCTTCCATAGCTCCTGCAGGCCTGATTCTCCGAGTATGTAAGGTTGTAAGGTATCAGTTTATCTTGCCAAAAGGAACCAACACATTCACCTCACACATTTTCTAACATTGTTAACTTTAAAAATTATGCTTTAAAGAATGACCATTAAAATTTCAATTCAATATTTGTGTTATACAAAGGGATGTCTTCTCTCATTTTCCAAAACCTTTTGGTAAAGCTGAGCTTATCCTGCCTACCCTGATGCCTCGCTACTTCTAATAAGCAACAATAATTTTACATACATAACCACATAACATTGAGCTTATTCAAAGATATAAAGCACAAAAATTAGCTCCTCAGAGCATGGGATGTTTCTCATCCAACTCTTATAGGGTAAAAATATTGATCTTAGTAAAGAATGGTGGCACAACTATGTGCCATGTGAAGCACGCAAATATACCCTGCAATTATGGTGCGAAATTTATCTAATTTTGTTAATAACTTGGTGCAGTAAGCACACATAATGACATTTACAATTCCATTAAACAAGCTTGGATAATTAAGGCGGAAACACCCCCCTTAAACTAATAAGAATAAGTTCTTAAAGTGTAAACAATTAAATGGCAATAACTAGCACCCAGGTTATTATGTAATTACACGTTTCTATCCTGCCAGTTAGAAATGTGAAAAATGAAATGTTGGCGAATTAGGTTGTTTGGGACCGTATTTTCAATTTCAATTTTACATATTTCACCGAATTCTACATATTTTCGATGATTCTACATACAGTTAGATATTTTGCATGTTTTTTATAGTGTTTTATTAATTTTTTGGGGAAAATTCTTCAACCTGTACTGTCATAAAGGAATGTATCCAATGAACGGATGTCATTGAGAGGAGTCCAAGTAGATGTTGGCTCATCAAAGAGGATTATGGTTGTCAATGTAATTTTGTGTCTGGTGAGAGAGGAGAGAATGCTGCTTCTCCAGATAGTGGCCCCTCAGCAGCACACCTCCCATGTGGCTCACCAGTTGTAGAAACAATTCTAGATCTGATAGCTCTTTTTCCTGTTGTTCTTTGACCAGAGAGAAGAAATAAGTATAGTGACATGGCAAAGAACAATTGATAAAAACAGAACCCAAAATAAATCAAGGAAATGTAATTTGAAGTCTATCACCATAATACGGCACATAAAAGATCGTTTGAAAAGCAAAACAGACCAACATGTCTATAGGTGTAGGTGTAATATTAATACCAGCTAGTAAGTCTAGGTCAAACAGTTTAGCTCGGGGAAAAAAAAAATCTAGGAAAGTGACATATATCTGGAGTGGTCTGACTTTTATTTGTTTTCAAAGAGGCTTGGACAGTGGAGCAAGAAAATATTACATCAGCTGTCAACCAAGCAAATTTTCCAAGAATTCCATATGACAAACCTCCACACACGATTGCATTACAAGCCCCTCCCTCAGCCCCAACATTTATTTCAACCACAGCTTCATACCTATAGTTAGTTCACAAAGTATGCAAGGGATGGATGGTAGGAGTTGTGTAAGAATGCAGTGCTGTCCTCGATGTCAGTGAAGATACATTCATAGATAAACATGCATGAAGCTTTTATGACTGATGAGAAGATTGTTATTTGCCAAGTATGTGACAAGAAAATAGGCTATTCCATGAACTTACAGTTGGAACAACATTTAAAAAATGCTTTTCACACTCGTAACAAGTGGCTACAGTCTTCTAAGAAGCAAGTTTTGCTTACTCAGATGGAGCACCTTCCTCTTCGAAAAATGAATTCTTTAAAGAGCTGTGCAGCGCAATGGTAGCAACTATTATTCCATTGTATTGTATTCATATCACACAGTTTCACACATTCTTGGAGAAGAATTTCAAGAAAAATGTTCCAGACGAGTCCACACTCAGAAAAAAACTGCCAACATGTCTGTTATAAAGAAGTGATGGAAAACATACGAAACAAAATTGGTGACTCCCATGTTTATGTTGCTGTTTATGAAACAACAGATGCATGGGACGCTACATAGCCAATCTCATAGTAGTGAAATTGGATTCTGAATCCCCATCAAAACTATTTCTGATCTTCTTGAAGTTTCTAGAGCAAACGAATCACAGTACGCTCGTAAGGTTCGTCAATGATGGACTGAAAGTGCTATGGCCGAAGGGCATGTGCGAGGAGAAGGTGTTTTCATCTACTCAGACGCTGCCACCTACATGATAAAAGCTGCA
The DNA here is from genome assembly GCA_033556935.1 of Timema podura. Taxonomy (NCBI): domain Eukaryota; kingdom Metazoa; phylum Arthropoda; class Insecta; order Phasmatodea; family Timematidae; genus Timema; species Timema podura. The sequence continues at coordinate 38,462,018 of JAVRXN010000014.1, read as the reverse complement.
ACGGCTCTCAAAGTCTTCTATCCAAACCTGATTCATTTCATGTGTTTGGCCCATGCATTCATTGTATTGCAGAAGAAGTAAGAGGTAACTTTCATAATGTAAATAAGCTGATATCGACGGCTAAAAAAGTATTCATGAAAGCACCACAAATAGGGAAGGAAGATGCATCACAGAAATATATAAGTTAAACAATTAAGTTTATTAAAAATCAAACATAAAGATGTAGAACTACATATGAGTGAAAAGATTTTAATCCAATTAATTAAAGATAACTGTAATCTGTTATCAAGGTAGAAAACATTCAGTTGGACGAACAGATATTAACACTTTGTAGACAAGGAACCAACAGAAGTTAGATAGAACATTTAGTTTATTTTTAATTACTCTAGAAATAGGGATTTTCTTTCTTACTCATACAAAGGAGCGTCTGCCTCAACTCAGCGGCAGTAAAAAATATGAAATCCAAATCAAATTAAGTTTAAGGCAATATACATAAAGACAACCTAGCCTGGCTAATACCAGACTAATATATGAGAGGTCTAATCATGAATGATAGTGAAACAATTTAAAATAGAAACATAGCATCAAATACTATATTTTTAGAGCTATTAGGAAGATTGTTATTTAAGCTACTTAGCTTGTGTTAACCCCCATGAAGAGTTACGAAAACCTAAGAATAATATCCTATAAGAGGAGCTTCCAATTTACAAATAATAGATGGCTAACAATCAGGTATCTACACAGTATTTTACTATGGCCAGTCATTTCCTAATGAGTACTGCCAGGACAATCAATAGTAAATCTATAGATTTACCCATTACTAGGGCACACAATAACTAGTACAAACTATCTTTGAGCACCTAGATACATATAGCGCCTGAAGGGGCCAAAACAAAGCATTAGCCCCGTGGGCCACTATTTCAATCTAGTAGTGCTCTCACAGGTTGCGCACCGTAAATAGCTACACAAAAAGGGGGACAATCGTGACTGCAATCAGTCACTGACCTAACTAGGTCCAAGAAGAAAACGTTAGATGATCTGATTGTTGCTATAAAGAGATCCTAAATGTGATCATATCGTTTAGGCTTTCATAATCAGTTCCTGATAAATATATCACTGTTTTAAGGACATAGAAAAGGAAATCAGATTCATGGACTCAGTCAACACAATCAACTGTCAATATATATAATAAGAGAGAGAGAGAGCGAGCAAGTATAAGGCATAGTTTAAATACAAGGCTCAATGCTATATAGCATATATATATGAGAGAGAAAGAGATAGAGAGAGAGAGCATTGAACCACATATTTAACTACGCCTTATGGGCATAGAAATATCCGTCAGACTATCTGACCCAAGAAACTATGTCTGATGGACATAGAAAATAACTTCAGCATTCTGACAAAGAAACTATATCTGATGGACATAGAATAACGTCAGACATTATGACATAAAAATTGTCTGATGGACATAGAAATAAAGTTAGACCTTCTAATACATGAAACTATGTCTGATGATCGACATAGAATGTTAGACATTTTGACATAAGAAACTATGTTTTATGGACATAGAAAATAAAGTAGACATTCTAATACATGAAACTATGTCTGATGATTGACATAGAAAATAACGTTAGACATTCTGACATAAGAAACTATGTTTTATGGACATAGAAAATAAAGTTAGACCTTCTAATACATGAAACTATGTCTGATGGACATATAAACAGAGTTTAGAATCTAATGTAGATTCTAAACAGTAGATACAGATAGTTAAAGTCTCAGAAGAGGCTTCCTCTGCGATGTGGCGGTGAGACTGACGTCTGAGACATCGTGGCCACCAGTAGAGTCTTTGGTGCTGAAGTTTTACATCGTAGTTCTTCCTCCAGTGAATTAATACAGAGGAATACAAAAATTCGACTCACAGGGAATCCGTTATATAGCAACAGAATTGCTTCGGAATTGAACTACATCAGGAGATCTGGGGGGGGGGGGGGGGGGAGAGGTAGAGTTGGAGAATTACGCCGATTTCTCATTAGCGCTTTCAGAAGGTGTGGCGAGCAGAGACAATTATCTTTCTTTTCTTCTATGTGTGCCCTTTGATCAAGACGTGGAATTGCTCGTGGTGCTGGCATGGTCCGCTGGGGCAATCTTCCTCGGAGCTTGGGTGTTTCCCGGCAACATAAATCCACAGTGAGTTAACACCTGCCACATCTTATTAAAATATATTAGTATTTGTTATCTTGTTTTATGTCATTATGGAATTTTAATTGTAGATGTCATATCATATACATGACATGCTACAGATGACAAGGAGCATCAAATATCATTTTAAAAATAATATGTTTTACAAATTTTTTTGATAAAAATTACATTAGGCCTATAGAACATTTTCTAGGTTCTACTAAAGGTAATGGTGAAATTTTAAACACGAGAAGCATTTAAAAATACAATTTTACTATGCAGTATTAACAGAATATTTTCCTGAACACACATCTACACTTGTATAGTTTCTAAAACATGTGTATTTCCTTTTATTTAATGAAGCAACTTTTCACATAAGTTTCTCAATCCATTGTTAATTGTTTTTGATATAATTCTAGAGCTTCAATTCGGTGTCTAAAGCAATCAGCTGTTATTTCAGATGGCTCATATCTAGGGATTTTGAAAAAGTAATGATACTTTGATATCAATATTTTCTTCTCGATACCAATATTTTTTTTCTACTCCTTATTTTTGTTTTGATACTTTTACCCACATGTACACTTCTGTGAGTAAAGTGCTCACCTTAGGACCCAATGTTCGTGGGTTCAAACCCGACAGGGGTCGACGGATTTTTCTTGTGCACTAAAAATGTGTTGTCCTTCAGAGGGAAAGTGAGCCACTGATCCCATGTCGATTGTGGCATGTAACAGAACCCTGTCTGAAGGTATGTGAAAATACCTTTCCGGAAAAATTTGTGAGCCCTTTCACTCTCGTTCACAGAAATTCTCATGTACTGACATATCATTCAGTTCAGAAAGTGCATGTTAAATACTTAAAATAAATAAATATGTTTACTCACATTAGTGTACAATTTAACCCTGGTATCGAGTGATATAAATAAATAAAAACATTTGCATACAGTTTATGTAGGCCTATTATAAAGTAAAAGCACTTAAAACCTTTTACATTGTAATAAACTTGAGAAAGCAATTTTTTAATGTACAATAGGAGCTAAGATAAAATAATTTAGACTTATAAATCCTAAATATTATAAAATATAGCATAGGCCTACTTTATGAAACTTTGTTAAAGAGCCATTTTGAATTTGAACTCAGAATTGTCCTCATCAAAAACAGCTCTATGTGAATGAGCCTTAAATTGTCTAGTGACTCCTGACACCCCTATGTCAAAGTCTTTACGAATACTTGTAATTGAGTATAAACCTAAAAATAATAAGACGGTTGCAAAAAAAATATTAAACATTCATTTTTGAGCGGTACCAATAATAGCTTATATTTTTCCACTATGGCGTGGTCTAGAAGAGGAATGGGGCCATAGTGTAGTCGGTCATGGTAAACAATGTGTACATAAACATTCTGCTTTGAGTAGGCCTAGTTGTTATTAAATTAATACTGAAATATTTATCTTCGAGTCTCAACTGATCTTGTTTATAGGCCTACTTTTTTGTCTGTCTTGAAATTAATTTTTATTTACTTGACACTAACATGGACATTTAATTATTAATGACTGTAACAATTATTAGTTTTGTAGCTTAGCTTTGAATTTAACTAATGTATGCAATGTTGAGTAATTATAGTTTGTATTATCAATGTGCAGGTCAATCGAGATATATTATTTGTGTGGTGTTAATATCTGCATCTGCATCTACATCTACATCTACATCTACATCTACATCTACATCAAATAAAACTTAACAAAATGGAGGGAGAAGCATTCACTGTGAAGACTGAACCAGAGGAAGACTTGCAATATAATATTTATCACGAAGAGAATTGGAAATTAAGGTAGGCCTATACCTTTGTGAAAATTGTATTTATTAGTAGAGTAGAGTATTGGGAACTCTACCTAATATGGACTGAATGGTGTCAAGTTATTGAAATGTGGAGTTTTACAAATGAACTTGCATAAGATGCATGTTTATTATGTCATGTTTACTAAACAAGGATGAATCACAGTACAGTATCGAATATTATAGGTACATTTGTACTTTACTGTAGTATTGTATGGTACAGTAACAGTAATATATGTACAGTATAATATATTACGTGTTAATATAATGGTGTACATACATATGTGTAATATACAAAAATGCAGTAGAGTACTGTACATATAAAAATATTGTATTGATTCGAATAACACGATTACTAAAGTGGAAAACTAACAAACACACATGTAAAAAACCACAGCATGACTGTTCCATCCAGTTACACAAACAAACTGAGGTTATACAGTTGAATGACCTTGGATTGTGATGACTGGCGCCAACAACTGTGTGCACATGCGCGTGTCAAGTTACGAAATGTCGAGTTATTGAGTGTCGAGCTTCAAGACTCTACTGTATTAATGTTTCTAGATGATTTAGTTTAATTCACTGTTTTATAAATCTGATTGTTCTTAGTTTAAGATTACTTTGAATAACATATCATTTGAGATGGTTAATGAGTCTAAATATTTAGATAAAATCTTAGATAGCAATAATGATATTAGAGTGGAAATGATCCTTTACTCACCACTAGACACTGTTAGGATATCAGGTATTTTAGAGTGCAGGGGGAGGAGTGCAGGCGAGGGGAGGAGATGGATCGCGAATGGGAGATCATTCTCAAACAAATTATTGAAAATTTAAGTTAAAAACATACAAAAACCCAATTTTGGAACCAAATATTATCTGAAAAACATAAAGATTCACCTTCAAGTTTTCATGGGGGTATAGGTTTCACATGTGTTTACTTCCTGAAAAAGTTTGAGGTCTCTTAGTTATATTCTTAGTTTTGTATAAGCCTCCAAATATTACAATTTGCGTAAAATCAGCTAGATTGAAACTGAAATAACTCAAAAGGGACACATCATAGAAATCTCAAAGTTTCACTAAATTAACTTTATATGTATAGTAGGCCTATGAAACCATTAAAATGTAATCACTGAGACTTTGTTTATACAAGAGTAGCACTAAGTTCAAAATGTTACAAAATCACATCACTAGTACTTGAAGTCCTTGCTGATGCTCCTTTGACGAGTCGTTAGAATAGAATACAAAAATAATGCACGAGATGACGCCTTATAAATGACTGGACCTGACGTGTGAGAGGAACACAAAGAGGAAGGGGTGAAATAGTCCAGTATATTACAGAACATCTAAGCGAGCTTGGTTCGACCGCTACCCACAGCGTCTAGAGGCGGGACATCATACCACTCCACTCGAGTCTATCAAACGAGCAAGGTGTCTGTGTCTTGAACTTACACCAGGAAGCGTTGAACAGTCAGAGCTGGGGCAATCTTTCCTCAAGTTTGGGCGTTTCCAGGAACACAATTTCACATTGAGTTTATTTAAATTCAAAAGACAAAAGTATTACAAATGGTTTGAAGTGATCATGTACAAAACATTCCATTGTTTATTGTTGAGCATCATTTCTGTTAAGTAAGACATTGTTATCCAAATCAGGAGCGTAAGGTGTGAAGCACCTTAATTTGACTCACAACCAAGACAAGTATGGTTGTGTCTTTATTAGAAAAGGGTGTAACTCGTTAAAGTAGAACAAACACACATTCTAAAACGAAGGTGCGTCTGTCTGAAAACAACGGCAATTTAAACTGTAAGGAACTATAGATTTAAGGTTATGCAACAGTACATAACACCACTCTAGCCTTACGGCTACTAGACTAGAAGACTTTAACCTAATAAGCATGGAAAATAACTATAGTTAATCAATAGCTAAGTATAGAAGGTCCTAATTTAACAACATTGGTAGTCAAACAGGCTAGCTTGCATGAGTTAACTCCATAATGAGTTACAATATACAAAGGTTTAGTTCCTAGAAGTGTAACTATAAGCTTATAAATAGCTCAAGACGAGCTACCAGGAGTTTATGCTGAAAATATACTATGGTCGGTCTATTCCTTAATAGTACTGCCAGGTCATTCAATAGTATATTTAAATATAAACCTAAGTCTGGAGACAGACTATAACAATAGCAAACAGTTAAACATTAACTAACTCAAGCGGCGCCAGGTGGAGGCCGGATAAAATAAACAAAACCACGTGGGCCACTACTCTGGACTAGTAGCATACCAACGAGTTGAGTATCGTACTAAGGTACAACATAGATAGACTAGAGACTGGTATCAGTCAAAGACACAACTTGGTCACGGAACAAAGTTTAGATTACCTGATCTCTCCTTTACCCGATCTAAAGGGCAAAACCATATGGGACTTGGCCACACAGTATAGGGCGTCGGGTAATTGCCCAAATATTTAAGACTATGTCATATGGACATAGCAAACAGTTCAGAAATTCTGATACTTTAATCTATGTCTTATGGACATAGAGAACAGGTCAGAAACTTTGATACTTAAATCTTTGTCTTATGGACATAGAGAAACAGGTCAGAAACTCTGACATTCAAAACTTTGTCTTATGGACATAAAAATACATCTCTATAAACTCGCAAATCAACTTGCACCATGCAAACCAGACACTAGATGGTTGGAGGTTGGCAGATGTGTTATTCATAATCGTCACTTGTATATTTTTGTGTTCTTAAACATGTTACATACAGCCCTATTTTCTGAAATTTGTTCAGTATAGCTGTACATATTAAACGGGTTAAATTTCACTTTAACTCCTTATTATGAAACATGATCACTATATATATATTTATGATCTGAAACATGCTCAATATAACGCTTATGATCTGAAATGAAACACAATAATTTTTTTAACATTTTTCAATATATCACACTATGTTTTGAATCATGTTCATTGTTCAATTTATATCTAATGTTCTTAAACATGTTCATTATAGCTTAATGGTATGAAAACTTTTGTACCACTTATGCTTTGATAAATGCTTAATATATATCTGTAATCTTTAAAACATCTTTTGTTTCCTGCTAGTCTGAAATTGATCTTCCAATAAAATCAGAGGAGAGTTTTAAAGAAGAAGTGCATGATTACCAGCAGCCAGAATGTTGCCCAGAATCTATATCACCTCCTCCTATTAAAGAGGATCTCCTCGTAAGTAAAATTTCCATTCAATAATTTTCTTTCACCACATCTACCCATATGGGCTGCACACCAAATTTAAATTGGGTTTTGATAGATAAACTAAACTTGATTGTGAAGTGAAGTTAAAATCTTTTTAATTAAACTTAATTATATTCTATGGATTTTAAAGTTATATAAAGCATAGTAATATAGTTATTTAATAGATTATATAATATATAATTATTATATATATATATATAATATATTAATTTATTCAGTTTCAATATTTATTTCAGTTTAGTAAATTGCCTGATGAAATTGCTAGCCATTTTAGCAAAACTGAGTTGTTTTTTCCTCTGAAGTTTTAGAGTAGCAATATTTTCACAAATATTGTCTTGAACAATTTGTAATTAACTTTACATAGGTTTACAGTGTGAAGCTTATAATTTTATTTTTTAAGATCAACTGTACCAGCAAGAGTAAAATTTAAAATAACTTTTTTTAGCATCATACCCTACTAACCGTTTGGACTGCACACTAATAACAATATTCAATAGCTGACCCTCAGCTCAAGGCTCTATAAACTCGCAAACTAACCAGGCATTATATTCTGAAAATTGAAAAATGACACCTGGACACAGGAATTAAACCTGGGACCTTTGGCTTAGTACACCAATGCTCTAACCACTGAGCTATCCAGGAATTGTCCCGTGCCCAGGCTAGTTGGCTTACATTTATAATAATTGTACAAGTGGCGGCAATAAGCCAACTACCGAGTCAAAGGTGGCTGCATTATCTGGTAGCTCATGATGATAATAAATAACACATTTGTAGCCGACGATTTCTGCACATCCATCATAGACTCCCCTAAAATATGAGTGAAGAATGACCCTGGGCGGTGACCTGGTGGTCTAGGGGTAAGGTGTCAGACTTCTGTGCTATCGGTCCGGGGTTCAATCCTCGGTCCCGGCACAGATTTATCTGATTGCCAAACCCTTCCTTCACTTCTGACAAGACGTGTATTAATCACAACTTGTGAATGTGAGAAATGCCAGGCCTCCACCATGTTTCGGATTCCACGTTAAATAATAATAATAATAATAATAATAATAATAATAATAATAATAATAATAATAATAATAATAATAATAATAATAATAATAATAATAATAATAATAATAATAATAATAATAATGATGATGATGATGATGATGACCCTGGGCACAGAACGATTCCTGGATAGTTGCGAGTTAATCCTCACTAAAAAAAAATATAATAGCTTTGGCTCTTTGATTCTTAACCAGACATTAGACAATTGGAGTTTGGCAGCTGTGTTTTTCATAATCGTCCCCTGTCTATTTGTATGTTCTTAAACATGTTACATATAACCCTATTTTCTGAAATTTGTTCAATTTATCTGTATGTATTAAATGGGGTCATTATGATTATCTTTATTCTGAACATTATTATTATTATTATTATTATTATTATTATTATTATTATTATTATTATTATTATTATTATTATTATTATTATTATTATTATTATTATTATTATTATATTATTATCATTATTATTATTATTATTATTATTATTATTATTATTATTATTATTATTATTATTATTATTATCATTATTATTATTATTATTACATTTGAATTTTATATTAATAAGGATATGGTTTATTAATATTAAAATATCATTTAATTATCATATACCAGTACTTATCGGTAATGTATCTACATTATATAGTACTTATAAATTTAATTCACTACCTTTAAAATAATTATATTTGGATCTAAGTTAATTTAATTGATTAAATTCCTTACAACTTAATTTTAAAGATTTTTAAATGTAGTTACATTATATAGTAATCCTAAATTTAATTAACTACCTTTAAAATAATCATACTTGCACTTTAGTTAATTTAATTGATAAAAATAATTACAAATTAATATATATACTAAACTTGATCTGTTCAAACATGCTCATTATAACTCATATGATCTGAAATGTGTTTAATAAAACACAAAATGTTTTTGAACATTCTTCAATATATCATACTATGCTTTGAAACATGTTCATTATTCAGTTTATATCTAATGTTCTTAAACATTTTCATTATAGCTTAATGGTATGAAAACTTTTGTACCACTCTATGCTCTGATAAATGCTTAATATACATCTATAATCTTTAAAACATAAAAATTTTGTTTCCTGCTAGTCTGAAATTGATCTTCCAATGAAATCGGAGGAGAGTTTTAAAGAAGAAGTGCATGATTACCAGCAGCCAGAATGTTGCCCAGAATCTATATCCCTTCCTCCTATTAAAGAGGATCTGCTCGTAAGTAAAATTTGTATTCATTAATTTTCTTTCACCACATCTACCCATTTGGACTGTATACAACATTAAATTTTGAATTGGTTTTGATAAATAAAACTAAACTTGGCTGTAAAGGGGAATTAAAAATCTTCTGAGATAACTTAATTATATTCTATGAATTTTAGAGTTAATATAAAATAAAAATAATATATGATTATAATATATAGTTATCATATTATAACATCATTTGTCATTTTAGTAAATTGCCTAGTGAAATAACCATTCTAGCAAAACTTGAGGGTTTTTCCTCCTAAGTCTTAGCATAACAATATTTTCACAATTTGTAATTAACTTGACATAGGTTACCCTTGCAAAGCCTACTTATTTTTAAAGATCAACTTAAATTTCATGGAGATCAGATTTAGGCCAGTTTTAGTCAGACTTAGTACACCTTAAGTTTGGCGCTATACTTAACACAAGACGATACCTACCTAAACTCAAATGGGATGAGCCAGTTTCGCGTATGAAACTGTCTCATTCCATTCTGGTCTAGGTGGGTGTCATATAGTACTTAGTATAGTGCCAAACCTGAGGCATACTCAATCCGACTACGAAACCGGCCCTTAGAAATAAAACTTATTAATATCGATCAAAGCTACCTTGAACAACAGTTTTCTGAGTTATCAATTTTGATTTGATTTTTTGATTCTATAGATTGATATGAAATTGCAATCAGATGAAAACACAATCACTAATGGAAGCCAAAGATATCAATCACCAGAAAAAGGGCAGATTTTAAATAGACCTGTAAGTACAATTTTAGAAATAGCTTATGAACCAATACTTTATCCTCCAATGACCAAACAAAAAGATAATTTCATACCACTAGCTCATACAATTACCTTATAGCTTGAGTCTTTATATCCTTATGAACTATTAACTTGCTGTCTGACACCTTAGCATGTCTAACCTACTGAACTAAGGGTCCCAGTTACAATTCCTACAATTTAGAAAAAAAAATGCATCATTAATTGATTTAAGTGGGTTTCCCTTTCACGGTGATGAATTAATTGCCGGGGAACTAGGTTGTATGCCATTCTAGATTTAAGTTAGCTTATAAGTACTGTGCTGATATAATCAGTCAGCTCAAAAATAGCACACTAAATACCTAAAAAAAACATGTTTTCTCTTTTGTCAATAGTACTGTTAAATAGTTAAGCAGCTTATAATGACATTGCACCTTACTAAAACTCACTGAGATGACACTTAATCATAATTTTATAGGAAGCCGTGAGCTGCTACCATTTACATCCATTACTGTTTCCAGCCTGTGGCCTGGGTAGGTCCTTTATTCATGCCATACATTTTCCACTACGGCTTGCTAGAACTGTTGTAGTTTCACATCCCTTATAATCTAACTTAAGACTAGGACAGGCACAACATCCAGTTCCGGCCGTTAATTCATCACCATGAAAGGGTAAATCCACATTTCACCAATGATACCTTTTTCGGCCATGCTGGGAATTGAACCTTGGACCCTTATCCCAGTAAAAAGACACGCTACCAACTGAGCTAAGTTGTCGGATCCTGTATTTAACTATAGTACAGACGGTTATAGCCTGGGGAGAGCCATGGCATTAAAAAATAAATCGTTGCGAACCTAAGATAATGAATTATGTTTGAGCGCACTACCATAAGGGCTGTCAATTACTTAAAGCACGTCACATGCTATTTTTTGGTAGTGCTACCCACCCTGATTGATTTTACTTGGTAACATAAAACAAGGCTCCCCCTTTCCAGAATCTTTGTCACTGTGAATAGCTAATTATTAATTTGTTTATGAGTAATAATTATATTGATATAGATTCCACACATGTAACACCAAACACAACTAAACTATAAGAGATTGTCAATTTATTGGTGGGAAGCTGAATTTATAAAAAAAAAACCTTATACATTACTATAAAAATATGTAAATTATTTATTCCTATAAGGAAAATTTCTTTTTTATGAGGTAATTTTATTAAATTTGGAAGTTGGTACAGGAAAGGTGATAGAAACATATAAAAGGAACTAACACAATATGGCTTTTACAATGTAAGTTCACACTTTACATTGCTGCCAATGGACAAAGAGGTAGTAGCTGTCTCTTGAAGAAAATCGACCTTACCACATAATCCCCCGACCTGGGTTTCATTTATCGAAACTCATCAGAGGATTGTGAAACATGCAATGCAACTTCCTAAAAGAGGAAACCAAAAAACAAAAGGGAGAAAAAGGAAATTTTGTAAAAAAATATGAAACACTTGGTGGGTATGCAAGAATGATACTAAGCATGGCCAAAGTACCGGGCCTAGCACTAGCAAAGTACTGACTAAGTCTTGTGGATGCCTTGCCAGAACATCTGGCGAGCAGTCACATGATGAAATCATACATAGAGATACCATGTCCCAGCGGGAAATAAAATTCTCTACATCCACTTCCTTCTATAGTGACGATTTTGGCTCGTAAAGTTAACAAAACTGATCATAAACACACAAACATTTGTGCAAATGGCTGGAAAAAGTAAAACATGCAGCTTTTAACTTTTACTTAATATATTTATTTAAGCAGATCAAGAATATCACATGATTAGAAGAGAGTAAAAAAACAGAAGTAGGGAGTTAAGCAGTGAAGAAGATGAGAGTGGGAAGAATTAACAAGGAACTGTTAGTTTCCAAAAGGTGAGTGTGGTTTTCCTAGGCCTTTCATTTGAATCTATTATACTATGCCGATGTATTATAATGAAGAAGTTGGTTTATTAATAAAATTAAATGCTAGTAAAATAAAATCTTTCAAGTACTTAGCATTCGTGGTACACTCTAAACTTAACCTCTAAACAGCTTGCATTTGTTTACACGCAAAGATCAAGCTATTAGATCATTTGTCTCGATATAAACCCCCACATGCTGCAAGACTTCTTTCACATGACACGTCCAAAACTCACCCAAACCAATAATTATTTGTAGGATTTGTTTTGAACTGCTGGAACCTAAAGAATTATTATGTTGATTAACCTCAATAATGCAAATAGAAAAACTAACAAGCCACAAATTATTATATTATTTTAGCACGGTGTATACCCGTTCGGGTATAACCACTTATGCAAGTCAATGGTAGGGGATTGTGCGTGAATGGAGACCACAGTTACGTGAATCCGAACCACGGAGGTCTGCTTTCACATCACAATTGTATTAATCACGTCTTGTCAAGTGAGGAAGGTTTGGTAATCAGTAAATCGTGCCGGCCGAGAAAGCCACAATTAATACTAATAATGTTAGTAGGATACTTATAAATAGGAGGGTGCACAATACATCATTAAAAAAATAGTTGCACTAAGGCTACATTAAAAACGTTTTTATAACATAAATCTATTATTTAGACTTATGTTATTAGACGGCTTGAATGAAAATGTAGGCCTATTTATCAACATCTCAGAAATGCTTAAATATTCATAGGAATGGATAAGTCGTGGACAAAACCTAAGCAATATCATTTAGGTGATTTTTTTGTTATCTTTATAAACCCCTAAAATCACAAATTTTTTACTAGCATAACACTCACAAGAAAGCAAAGAATCCACTACTAAATTCAAAATTAGGTATGGTATTAAAAAACTTTATTAGGCTGTAGTGACTAAGCCTAATTCTAAACCTAACTCACCTAATTGACACAGGAACAAATATTGTTGAAAAATCTGGAAGTGTACTGATGGTTTTAAATTTTTTTAAATTATTTCATATCTTAAGTTAAATATATTTTCTACCTATTATACGATACAGTGCATACCCATCATTTCTTAAATATCTCACTCTAACTAAATGTATTTAATTATTCACCAGGCTATTATTTTCATGAGACTTATTCACTAGTAATTTCTTTTGTAGGGAGGATCACATCACATTACCCTGCAGCCAATCCTTTTTTGACACTTGAAATACAGGTTTAACATTTGAAAGCCTACTCCATACTTTTAACATACATGTATGGCTAGTTCTAAGGCCTAACCCAGTATTATTCTGCATAATCAATAAGTTTTGCTATAGTATGTAAACAGAAATAGACATCGGCAATGGTACACAAAACTATTCACAAATAACCCGCATTTTCTTGTTTTAAATATTAATAAATAAACGGTTTATCACTATAATTACACTCATACGGGACATGGCAAATACATTTATATACCAAAAATATTATATCTAGATTTTTTTTAAATATCAACAAAATCAAGGCATTCACTAACTATCCTTTGTTCTTTTACCCTCTAATAAAAATATAAGTTTTTTTTTCCATATATTTACACATCAAAAGGTAACACTGAAATGATTAAAATTATGTATATTAGGCACCACTCCTAGGAACTAGGAGAAAATAATAATTTTAAAAAAACCTTTAGCTCGACTAACTCTGACAGTGGCACAACGATTCTTAACACTCGAGACCACTGGGTAGTCTCGGGATCACTTTCTAAATGATGCGACGTGTTAATAATATGTCACTATTCCAACTACAACAATGGTGTACTGCAAATTTCTACACGAGTTTAAGGGAAATATATAAAATATAGCATGAACAATTTAAATAAAATGGATCACTGAATGAAATGTACTAATTTAAATTACAATTAAAAAACCCAACTATTGAAACTTTCATGTGTTATTATTATTATTATTTTATTTTTTATTATTATTATTATTATTATTATTATTATTATATTATTATTTATTATTATATTATTATTCCATTGCTACCACATTCCAATCCTACCTATGGAATTCTGAGTAAATAATAATAATAATAAATTAATAATAATAATAATAATATAAAATAATCTTACAAAATAAAAATAAAAATATATTGTAGTACATCTATTCTTAAACAAAAATTAATCAATTAAAATAATTATCTCCAAACATGGTTAAATTTAGGAGTTTAGAATATATAATACCAGAGTAAGAGATAAATAATATAGGCTAAACATTATATTTTAATATATATATATTATAATTAGAGTTTTGAGTAAAACAAATACAAATGTAGTAATGTTGTGGAAAGAGAAAAAAAAATCAATAGAATTAATATTTCACATAATTAATGCTCTGGAATAGATAGAAGTCTGAAAATATTTACTCTTTTTCTGAAAGTTTTTACATATAACTTGGGTTCTTGATGAGAAAAAAAACATTTAAAGTTGAAGATTTGGCTGGATCTCACCGATGAATTTGTCCATGTTGAAACAGCACGAATTTCTAAAATTGGTTTTCCTTTTATTAATCCTATCTTCTCCACAATTTAAAGAAATAAACAATATCTAGTCCTTCCCCAGACACTTAACTTTTCATTTTGTACTTGCACTTTACTTTGAAGCCATTGTTCCACTTAAAAAATAAATATAGTTAGGCATCATACAGATTCTGTTCCATGTTTATAAGATGCCGAGAGAGAAGAGGCCACAACCTTCTTCAAAAAGTGTTCCAGGAATCAAATTTAAAAACGTTCTATTTTTTTCAGAGTCCAAAGAGAAAACTTATACATTATAACAAAAGATAAAATGTTGGCTATGGACTAGGGATGAATATAAAATAAAATTCAAATTTAATATAAAGATTGATATAAATGTCAATGAATATGAACAATATTTGAAATAATGCTATGGCTTAGTTAAAATTTACAACACTTTATGATAAAATAATCAACAATCTAAATTGTCATTAATCATAATATAAATTATTTGATTACAATAATTTTCACCAAATTTATAGTAATTTAAAGTTCCCTTATACCATCTTGGCCCTCTGCATTGCAGGCCCTGCATTCCTGGGTGCTATTCCACTGCCTACATAAATATATATTTTATATAGTTTATTTACATTCATAATTACAAATTGATTGTGATTAACATAAGAAGGATTCATTTACTTTTAGTAAACAAAATATCAATATGAATTTTAAAAAAGGTTGATTACAGTAGGTACTTGAAGTGACTTTAAAAAAAATATATACCGGTAGCACAATTTAAATTAGAACAACAGTTTTATCAATCAATAACGAAACGAGACGAGAAATATTAAAGAGTTTTAAGAATAAAATAGCATGTATGACACTTAATGTATGGATGTTGTTGAAATAAAGGGAGTATGCAAGAATAGGGAAGTGTGGAGAAAACTAGTGATGATGGATTAATCACAGAATTGGTGTTTTAGAGCTATATGCCTAGTTTTTGGCCTACCCCATAAGGTAACGGTGTGATCAGGCATGTTTTATTAAAGTTGCTACAAGGATTTCTAGATGTGGTAATATGACTCCAAATTGTGTAGGCCTACTTTAAAATTAACAAATATAATAATTAATTATTGGCTTGAATGAAGTTTTTGAATAAAATAAAATATGCACTTACCAATATGCCTATCCTTTTAGTGTTTTTTTTAATGAGTGTTCTTACCACAGAATGAAAATGTTGGGAAAGTTTCTTCCTATCCATACCAATCTGTGGTTATGTTGTTATATTCATGATGCCCTTCATTTTGCACAGATAATCCAACAACAAGTAGTGCCAGCAAGCCCCTGTCATTCCTCACACCTAATCCTCAAGTGTCGGGCAGCCTGAGCAACACTTTCCCCTGGATCCAATTTATCTCATCACTTGCACCACCATCATATCCCTTCCTCCCCCTCCCCCCGACACCACCACCATCATCCACCTTTCCCACATCACTACTACAGACCCCAAAATTACTCCGAATTACTCCGACAAGAAGTGTTGCAAAAGACTGCCCGAGGGCAAAAGTCAGCATCCAAGGGGATAAGGAACTGTATTGTGAGCGTTTGGCAGAGGTCATATTGAACCATCAGGAGGCCAAGAAGTGCCAGCAGCAGGCCAAGGAGCAGCACCGCCTGGGTATTCAGCAGACCAAGGAGCTGCACTGCTTGGAGATGGAGCAACTCTGTCTCAAGATGGAGTTCGACACAGAGATGCATCACGAAACCCTCCAGGCAGCAAAAGAAAAACGAGAGAGTCGCCAAAGCAAAGAGAGAGATTGCGCACATCTCCGAAAGCTACTAGGACCTTCTGGACATACTGCGTAAAGGCAGCAACCTCAAGTGTTTCTTCACCATGTTTTCCTTCTTAGCTTTCACGTTGTTACAAATTAAGTTCCTCATTTTGTTTTTTTACTTTTTCTGTAATTTCAACATTTATTGAGTTACTATACTAAACTTAAAACTTTTCCATCTCCACACTGTATTTTGTAAAGAAGCTAATTATACAATGAATTGATCATCGAGTTCACTGTATTTCTCTAGAGGGCAATGATTTTAACACTTCGCTATTGGAATGCAAGAAATCCAATTTGCTGGCCATAAGCAATCGATCATTATTTGAAATACATTTTAGTATTCTAACTGATGAACATTCTGAACAAGCCTTTCCTTGATGTAAGAGGCACACAACAAATAAGCACTTATGTCTGCTACACAAGAACATTTTATGGCTATTTTGAACTATCTGGGAACATGCCAGAAAATTGTCTGTTGTCTTTGCAAGAATTAAATTACATGTTTAGTTACAACATTTAAGAGTCCACAAAATCTCCCCCTTCAGTACAGATCCTGCAAGAACAATATTTGATAAATAAATAGGTTTAACTTTTGACACATCATGAATGAACGTCTCAAGTACTATTTTCTGGTGAATTTCTAATTTCTTTTCAATGGATGAATTTGAAATTTTGAAATAATCCCCTACTAGTTTAGTTATGTTTAATACTTCAATTACTTTACCCCCACATTAAAAGTGCCAATATTATTTTTACACAGTTTGCAAAAAAACCAACACTATTATCTATTATTAGGCTTGCCAGATTTCTGAAATGTTCAACCGGGACACCGGAATGCCGAAATTTAAACATTTCATTTCTTACATGTTAATATTTATATATAAGTTACTTAAGTAAGAAGAAACACTTTGAATGAGGAATAAAAATTTGAACTATATCTACATGTAATTTTCATTGGCTAGGACTTTTTTTAGAAAGTTTTTTTGGTTTTAATCTTGTTGTAAAAATCTTCACAAGGTAATCTGATATTAATTTTACATGTCATCAAGCCTTGAACCGTATATTCCTTCATTAAATCCCTATTATCAGTCCATGCATTGTTCATCAACGAAAATACTCTCTCAACTGGTGCTAATGTCCCAGGTAAACAGAAGGCATACTCAACAATCTTGATCAGATTGGGGGCTTCTATGTGATTCTCCTTGAAGTGACCAAACAGCCTGAGCCATTTTTCTTCACTTGAAATAATCACATCTCTGGTAGTCTCTTCTTGCTTCCACTGTTCCCAATTTGACTGCAAATACTCCTTAGTAAGCACAAGTTCGTCAAACAGCTTATCATTGTTTATTTTCATATCGGGTACATCAATATTGCTATTAATAATTTCAGCAGAAGTTTCGGCGTTTTCCCAATCAACAGCATTTGTTTTGGTCAGATTGACCCATGACAACTGTTTAACGTTTCCAAAACTATTCTCCCAGAGGTCCAAGTATGCAACGCATCTTTCATAAAAGCCATAAATTCTTCTTTCTCTCTGTTACGGACTTGCTCATATAGATTCCTGTAAATGTTCTTTGCGCCCATAGGGATAAAGTTTGAAGCCTTTTTTTCTGTCAGGTTTCTTTTGAGATATTTATGAGCTTCAACAACCTCAAAAGCAATAGTGTTATCTTTTTCCATTCCCAGCATGGCCTTGTTTAACATTGCAAGCTGTCCATGGACAAACAACAAGTAGAGCTCGCCCATTGAATCAGTAAACAACTTTTTTATTGTTGATGGGCACATTTCTTAGTCTAAAAAAACGCATTTAGACCTTCAAAAATCTGTAAAATTCTTTCCAGAGTGGGCATCATTGATAGAAACCGGATGTTCCCGTGTTGAATGAGTTTACGGTACTGTATCTCGGCATATTCACAAAATTCTTTTAGTTTAGTTACACGGACTGTGTATATGTGGAAGTATTTATAAATCTTCACCAGTAAGGCCTCAATATCGATTGGGAGACTGTCTACTGCAGTTTGCACACAGTTGTGCACAATGTGTGCTCCACATCCGATTCCATTGATTTCCCGTCCTAGGCTATACTTGAGTCTATGGAAAACATTGTTTTTTCCCTGCTCTTTTCACACCACCGAAGTTAGTGTTGCAGTTATCTCCACAAAAGCCAACTACTTTGTTGTTCAAATCGTTTTGCAACAGGACGAAGCATAAGTGATTTGTAAGAATTTCAGATGTTACACCCGCCACAGATTTGAAATCTAACAACTTTACTTGCACAGCTGAATTAGGATTAAAGTAGCGCACAACAATTGACACAAGTTTTATATCCTTTCTGTTTGATGCATCCATACTTACAGATACGTAGTTTGACTTGGTCAAGTCTTCTTTAAGCTCTTCTTGAGCTAAAGGAGCTATGACATTTAAAACTATTGCCTCACACTTAATTTTTCCGAGTGAGAATTTAGGTTCAAAAAACTTAGAGATTAGTTTTGATGAACAAGAAGTCGAATTGAAACTTAGGCTATGGTTTGCTGTGTGGTAAGCAAATGTCACCTCTTTCGCTGCTAAGTCTAAGTTATTGTTATTAGAACTCGCAATCTTAAAAAAACTGGTCAGTTTTTATGAACTAGCAGCACATGCTAAGCTCTTTTTGTGTTTACTCGACTGCAAATGATCTTTTATATCAGATCGACCACCATGAGCAACCGAAAACTCAGAATTACAATGTGAACATTTAACTCTATCGTCTTGATGTTGATTACCAATACCAGTACATACCTTCTTTAAAAAAGGGAACTGATTGACTTATCTCAATCGCAAGCGGCTAGTGCCGAGGTGGGCGAGTCCAACGTTATTGAACACGAGGGGATGTAGCGTGCAGTGAAATCTCTTCTGGCGCTAAAGCTACACCCCTTAGTGCCCAATATTGGACTCGCCCGGAGAGTGGGACAGCGAGACAAGACGATACGATGACAATATTATTAGCAGACCTTCACTCTTCCACAGTTTTCACTTTCCATACAGTACAGTGAAATAAATGACACAGTATTTATCCTAAATAATCCTTCACAGTTAATTATTTTTAGACTTTTTGGTCATCTATTATAAGAACTATAATCAAATTTAATTTTTACCGGGACGTGAAGTAAACCGGCCGGGACACCGGGACTTTGTCTGAAAACCGGGACTGTCCCGGTCAAACCGGGACGTCTGGCAAGCCTATCTATTTTACACTCTTCTACCCACTGTTGGGTCTAATAACCACTATATTTTGAAACTACACTTACTTGAGACTGCACTTATATTTAATAGTATATTAAGTCACACATTTATAACATCATACCTGTAACAAAAAACACAGGTGAAAATATTTTTTGGTACTATTTATAAAGGGGAAGGCCACCGCTATAGTTTAACACATTAACTAGAACACAAACATGTGTTACCATAAACAGTTGGGGGATTATTTATAAAGCTGAAGGCCGACGTTAAAGCGAAACACATTAATTAGAACACAAACAAATGAAAACATTACATGTAACTAAAAAAAAAGAATTATCAAAAATACAAAATTTGTCCTATAAGGGATAAAGACTTAGTGACAACTCTCTTGCATATGTTGTATGAACTTAACTTTAAACAGTTTGAAAGCTAACCCAATACATAGAGGTAAGGGCTGCTACCCTTTTTCCCAAAAAAATCTCCCACTTCACGAGCAGTCATGTAGAAATATTGTGAAAAAAATCCAGCTCACTAACATAAATTTCGGGATAAATTAAGGTATTTCATGAATTCCAGGACATTTCCAGTACTGGAAACAGTTTCTCAAAATTCCAGGTTTTCCAAGACACATATGGACCCTGACTTTTATTTATTCCTTCAACTTTTTCTGCAAATTATATTTTTACATAACTTGTACATATCATCTTAATTGCATAGAAACCGAACAGCTAGTAAGACAGGATGCCAAAAAAAAAATCTTTTTTGATAAATGAGAAAATATTTTGGCATAGTTCTAATATTCGCATATTATAAACCAATGAAGTAAAGTGAATATTTTGTATAGTTTCTCTTGATAAAAATGTATTCACTAGAACTAGATTGTATGAATTTACGGTTGCAATCTAGTTAGCTTTGCTTTGTGACTAACTTTTTTATGAGCCTGTTACTATTTTTTTTAGCACTGTGTCTTACTCCCCGTTTGGGCCATATGGGTGTATACAAATTTTTCTAGCGGTCTTAGCGATGAATAAGGTTTTATTTAAAGGAAATGTACCTACATTTGCATAGAGAGGGGAAAACCATTTTGATAAAACCACCCTCAATACACCCAACCAAGATTCGAACCTCCATCTCCCCATCATCGGCAGTCTTGTCTACTGTGAGAGTAACATTTTAGACCATGTTGCCACTGAAGCAAGCTACTGATTAGTTCATTTTCTTGGTTGCAATTCAAGGTAGAGGTTTTGCAAATCAAGTTTTAACGAGTTGGATGGAGTATACTTTTTATAGGCTATGGTTTCATCTTGTTACATTCCTTGAACTACTGTTGAATGTGGTGCAGGCGTTCGGCCTTAGGCAAACTATTATTTATTTCTCCATCATCACGTCTCACTTCCCTTTAGGGCTGTACATATAAATATTAATTACGTTTATGTAGAATGGGTGAAGAAGGTAGAATTGAGCATAAATATACCTGCAATTTTATGAAGAGAAGGAAAAAATAAGGGGAAAAAAAACAGTGCAGCTAGCAGGGATTCAAACCCCTAAATTCTTTTTACTGAAAAACCAGACTGAATGAGCTTGACATATGGACCTTGTGCTCATTGGTATGGATAGCTAAAATTGGTTCTCCAGTATAGCTTTGTTTTTTAAAGTTCATCATATTAGTTTTTGTGACTATAATTATATACTGTAACGTACTTTCTTAAATTATTTGGTGTCCCATAAATGTTGAAAAACATAGAGAAGGTGGCTCATTTGACTAACTTTTGTTAGTTTATAAGTAGGAGTGGAGCACACAACTAAATATCTAACCTGGGAGTATTTTAATTATTTTTTCAAACTTACAGGTCACAGTTAATTCAGCCATGAAACAACATAGACGTTTGTGTGAAGCAGATAAAGGAAGGATTGTGGATTTAGCTGCGGCGGGGTACACAGACAGTAAGATTTCACGTGCATTATCTTGTTCAAGAAAAACAGTGTCACTTTGGAGAAATAGGTGGGAAA
Organism: Timema podura; assembly: GCA_033556935.1. Taxonomy (NCBI): domain Eukaryota; kingdom Metazoa; phylum Arthropoda; class Insecta; order Phasmatodea; family Timematidae; genus Timema; species Timema podura. Next base: position 38,440,158 of record JAVRXN010000014.1, on the reverse strand, counting down.
ATAAAAACACCCTAAAGTGTCGTCATGGAGGAGGTCCTTCTAGAAAAACTACTCAAGAACAAGATGCTGCACTAGTTGCTGTAGCTCATGCGAGCCCATTTTTAACAAGTCGACAAATTGCTGAACGGGTTGGGGTTGACTTATCAAAAGACACAATTTTGGAGCGCTTACGTGAAAGGGGGGTCTATTTATTTACTGCTGCTTCAAAACAGCGCTTAACAGAACGGCAGAAGCTGGCTCGACTAAATTTTGCACAACAAAACTTAGAACGACCATTAGAATATTGGAGGCGAACTATTTTTACCGACGAGAAGGTGTGGAGCTCATCGAATTATGGCCGTGAACTAGTGTATCACCCTAAAAATGCTCGTTTTCACCCATCCAATGTGCATCAGTGCCGATATAGTGGTTGTGTCTGTGTCTCGACCTGGGGTTGGATCTCACATGCTGGTGTGGGAGTATTGTGGAAGATAGATGGACATTTAGATAAAGAGCAATATGTCAGTATTTTAGATAACGTAATGCTTCCGTCTGTACGGGAAAGATATCCTGTAGGACCAATTTTTTATCAACACGAACATTCACCTGTTCATACTTCTCAGTTAGTGCAGCGTTGGTTTGCAGATCGTGGGGAGGACATTAATGTTATTACATGGCCTCCACGCAGCTGTGATATGAACCCATTCGAAATTGTATGGGCAGACATGAGTAAGATCCTTTGTAAACGAAATCTTGACATCAGGAATTCCAGTCAATTGTGGGATGAACTTGAGGCAGCATGGGAGGAGCTCTCCGATAGTCCTCGGTATCTAGCAAGACTCATCAATTTAATGACAAGTAGAATGGAAAGTGTTGTTCAGGCAAAAGGATTTTGGACATGTTATTAAGATACTAAACACTCTTTAGACTTTTGCTTCTTGTCCAATTGGTATGAAACTATGTGTATGTGCTGAATCAAAGTTATATACTACTGTCTTGGCTTAACTGCCTGTATTGTCAGCTTACATTACCATTCTTGGCTTAGACACCTGGATCACCAGCTTTTGTGATTATCTTGGCTTAACCGACTGGATAACCATCTTCTGTCACTATCTTGGCTTAACTGCCCAACCTGGCTCACCATCTTCTCTCATTATCTTGGTTTAGCAACCTTAATCACCAGCTTTCATCACTGTCATGGATTAACTGCCTGGCTCACCAGTTTCCATCACTCTCTTGGATTAACCACTTGGAACACAGCTTCTGTCACTGTTTTGGATTAACCATCTGGATCACCAACTATTGTCACTGTTTTGGTCTAACTGCCTGGATCACCATCATCTTCTATTCCCGTCTTGGCCTTACCACCTGGATCACACACTTCCATATTATTAATATTTGTGTTGTTGGTAAGTTTAACATTTTCCATAAATATAGTGACATGGTTTGTTGACATTTGTCACTTAAACTTGAAATCTTAGTTACCATTAACATTAAGATAGTGAAATGTATTTGATGTAAAATACTTTTAAATTGATGTGAATGTTTTGTGTGAAACTCATCACTTGACACAAAAACATATAGTGCTAAAAAGATCCACCAAATTATGTGAAGTTTCTTCAAAAATCTCTCTAACAACATTACTTAAATATCATAGTATATTTAGTAGTGATGCATTTCCTTAGCTTAAAATTGCATAATTATGTTTTAAATAATGTGAAAAGATTGGAATGAAAGCAATTATCTCACAAAATAATCCACATCCTATTTTATTTGGAAGTATTATAAATATATATACAAGTCATTAAACCACATAATAGTAAATAAAAATAAAAAATCGTTATACTTGTAAACAATAATAATTTTGAAACAATCTTTTTGAACAAAAATAAATCATACTGCTATTGTAGCCTATTCAACTAAGCATACCATATTTAATTTTTATTTTAAAACTCTATATTAAAGTTTGTTCCAAAACAGTTTACATTCCAATTTTTATCCACAAATTTTGTGATTGCCATCATAAAGCAGGGTCATTTTTTTTAGCTTATAAGCCGAATTAGTAGTTAGATGCGGTGCTAAAAATAAGAGGATAATTTCTAAACATGTTTTAATAAATCTTTTCTAATGTTTACATTGTTACTCATTAATGAGTAATGGAATTGGCATAAAAACATTATTTATCTTTAAAGTTTTTACTATTGCAGAAACACCAAGAAAACCTAAAATGATTCATTATATTAGAACAATATGGGGCCTCTCAAATGACATACAAGAAAATGATCTCCCAGTTTGTTCAAACTAAAACAAAAAATCCAAGTACACTAAATTATCACTATTATTATTATTATTATTATTATTATTATTATTATTATTATTATTATTATTATTATTATTATTATTATTACTATTACTATTACTATCAAGTTTCTGCTCCACACAGCACGATTCTCCAAATGTAACATTTCATCAGTTGTTCTATTCTAAACTCAACTTGCTGGTCAGAAGTAACTTTTTGTTGTAAGCTTCCTTACATTTTTACAACAAAAAAATCTGTTTAATTATGCTAATAACTATATTTACTGTAAAACTAACTTAAAAGAAGATGTTGAAGGAAAATATGATTATAGCATGTTTTTTTCATTCCTGTGGCGAATGCAGACAGCACATGAGGGGGGAAAAAAATTACTATTTTAGTAATTAGACCCCCAAAATAAAGTGATCAAAACTTTTTTAGCTTTTTGGGATTTTTTTCTGATTAAAAATACCTGATGCCTGGCCTAAAAGGGTGCCATAGTATGCTATGAGAGGAGTAAAATGTATTGCACACGAGGGAGATATACACGTGCAAAGATGAATGCACTAATAAGGCATTGAGAGGAGGTAAATGCATTTATTATACATGAAAGACCCTATTGTTAAGTATACATTGTAAAGAAGGATGCTCTAATAAAGTATTCAGGGTAAATAAATGTACTAAACATGGAGAAACTCATGTTAATAAGTCATTATAAAGAAGAAGGTTGCTCTTAATTGGTTATGAAAGGAGGTAAATGTATTGGACATGGAGGGACCTATTTTTAAATACACATGGAGAGAATAAGAGTTTTGGGGTTGAAGAGGTAAATTATATTAATCATGGAGGGGCCCAAACTTAAAAACTATGTAGAGAAGAAGGAAGCTTTAAATATTCTAGAAAGTTGTAAATAATATGTATATTAAGATAAAACTTGGTATTCATACTCATTGACCATAGCATCACTTTTATATTGGAATGACAAATTGAAAGAAAAATTATCCTGGCATTAGTATTTGATAGCCAATTTACAATATTATATTTAAATTTAAAATTCATGCTGCACAGTAATATGAAGTTACACGGTTTGTCATACTGGAGAGAGTGTGACTAATGGAATGGGTAGACCATGTAAGAAGACGTGGTTAAATGCTGTAGACTGATATATGAAATAGAGAAACATTAATAGCTTTAAGAATAAAAGAGTATGTATAACTCAGTGTAGTGTACTATACCCAGGGTGGACCAACTGGTGAATGAAATTGTATCTCGGAGATAGGTTCTATAGGAGCCAAAATCTGTTTAGATTCAATAAAATTGGATAATGTATAATAGTAAGAAATGTTCTAATACTATGTAAATAAGGCTTGGATTTAAAATTGTAAGATGCCAGGCCAAATTAGATTGGTAATAAAAAAAACTCAGTGTAGGGATGTATTATAAGCGTTGGGTGTATGCAAAGATAGAGAAGTGTTGAGGAAGTTAGTGGGGATGGATTAAGTATGAAGTTTTTTAAACTATATGCACATTTTTTTGTCTGCACTGCAAGGGAATGGCGTGATTAGGTATGTATGTCACTCACTGGCACAACCAAGGGAAAGGGGGTTTTCAGGGCTGAACCCCCCCCCCCCCCCCCAGGCCTCACTACCCACCTACCTCTTTCTCGTCCCTAAAGCTGTTGAGATCATACATGAGAAACTCTACAAATGAAGACAGACTTAATGGGCTTCATGTACATACATCCAGAGGTGTCAGTTACGGACCTATGTGGAAAAATGCCAGATCTGGCCCATATCTGAGTATATCTAGCCAGATATGTCTTTCCACATGGGGAGAGTGAAGTTCTCAATGAACTTTCTATGAAGCCAAGGAAAATTAACATAAGACTAAAGTGAATTAGTTCAAAAGTGATTTTGTGAGTTAAAGAGTTAGTGCAAGTTGCTTATTTGAATTTTCAGATTTTAGCTCATAAAATAATTTTATAAATCAAATTTCCAAAATACAGTTTATTGAAACTTGCATGTTTGTATATTCTAGCAGTATGAATGAATAAAAAATGTGTTTATAAAAACTTAATAGTCATAACAATTACAGAATTATAATCATCTATATGAATTTTAAATTATTTTGGATATTATTGTATATCTTTTGGTGCATTTGCATTTTGCAGCACTTAAATTTTCCAGGGAAAAACCAATGGACCCTGCTTAGTTGGTCAGTGAAACTAACCCCCCTTCCCCCACAAACGAATCCTTGCTGTGCCAGTGATGTTACTCGGTCAAAAATAGCTTTCATTAGTTTGATAAACATGAATCTCACAATTTTTTTTATTGTTGTTTTGCCAAGGCAAGCGCCACTATTTATCTCATGAGCTAGTGTATGGAATAAAAAATAACTTTGTTGAAAAACACATAGTGGAGCTATAGGCCATTCTACTCCTCCAATTGCAGCACAGGTTCTTATGAAAACCACCATCTATTTCTGATCCATTGGTTTACCCATTAGCGCTGTCTTTTTCAAACCAAGCTTTTGCTTTTTTGTAGTGTAAAAATGAACATTGCTCTTTTTATGAAATAAGCATGATATATTATATGACATTAACTGGTGCATCTGGTGAACGAAATATAAACTACCATAAACCTTTCTAAACCACTTATTTCCTATAAAATATGAAAATGTGATATTTTATCTCATTTTCACAAGTTTACAAATATATAACTCCATAAGTCTAGTTATAATTGTGTGGAAAAACCAATAATTTTATGATGGTTGTAGTAATAATCATGAAAAACGCTTGCAAAGTCTTAAATGGATATCATAACGAGGAAGCAAGAAGAAATAGGGAAATACTTCCAAAAATAATTGATTTCATTAAGTTCTGCAGTAAATTTGAGCTTCCCTTGCGTGGCCACGATGAAACTACAGAGTCTGTCAATCCTGGTGTTTTTCGAAGGTTACTAGAATTTGCTAGCAGCCTTGATGAAAACCTACGAGCACGTTTAAATAAATTAACTGTGTTCAAGAGATCTATTCAGATCTAATTATTAGACTTAATGCTAGAAGTGTGCCATGAAAAAGTTTGTACTGAAATAAACCAGGACAAATTTACTGCTGTGAGGTCAGAGGATACTACTGATTTCTTGGAAAAAACTCAAACGGTTATCGTATTCCGTTATGAAAGGGAAGAAGCTGTCCACAAAAGAATTTGGGGATTTTTTCATTTAAATTCTCTGAATGTAGAAGGCTTATCTGAATGCATTTTAGAACAGCGCATTGTTTTGAAGGATGATACCGATAAACTCATTGTGCAGACATATGATGGGGCTTCTTTAATGAGGAGGAGGAAAGGATTACAGGCAATAATTAAGGAACTGTAACGTTTTATGCCGATAAACGTTACAACAACAGGACGTAAAGCTGTGCAAATGAACATTATTCAAGACACCAAAAGAAATAGGCAATAATAATCTACTCACCTGATGCCCCATTCAACGCAGACTGCCTCACCGGCCGATCGAACTCCCCCCTCCCCCCACGCGAGCACTACATCCTCGTCGGAGTGTTGAGTGAAAACTAACAGAAATAAAGGCGTGTCGTGTTAGACACGGAATCACCCTATGCATCATGGGAATGTGTGACGTAGAGGAGGCCACGTAAAAAGAAAAGAAGGAAGGTTCGAGTCTCTTCTCCAAGGTTATAGGTTGTTCCTTTCCATGATGTTTCACCCCTTCCCTCTGGTCCGTGTCTGTGTTCTACTGTGTTCTGTTTTCCCCCTTTGTTCCCCCCTCTAAGTATTAAATCATTTATATACCGGTGTCGTTTAGTTTAAACTTCACTTCTTGGTTCAGAGGTGTCGAAAGACATCTAGGATGATATTAAGGTATAAATTCTATTTTCGGACTTTGTAAATTCAAAATTCCCTTTTGGACACACGTTAATTATTTTCAAAAATATATACTAAAAAATCAAAATGTAATCATGGACTAAATTTAGGTATTGTTTTTAAAGAGAAATAAAGTCCCCTCAGGACGCAAGTCTTTACCATGATTAGAGATATTCCAATTATTTAATACAAAAGATTCTAGTTTGTTGTTTGTTGAAAGATGGCCGAGTTTAAACTTAGCTGTATGGCGGATTGCCATAGAGACCCAATAGGGGTCGTGTTGTAAACTTTTGGTACTCATATAGTACTTTTTTGGACCTCGTGTCATGAAGACTATTTCACCTTTGCGGGCTTAACCCATTTGTGATAACTACGTTACTATTGTGGGCTTAACCCGATTTATGTATATATTTACCTTTTTTATAATTGTTATTCTTAATATAAATATATATATATATTCACTAATATTGTTATGTTTCATAATAAATATATATTATTTTTCATTCAAATATTTTTCTTAATATTAGTTAATAAGTCATAACTCTTAGATATTCTCGCCCTCTTCCCCTGATATATATATTTTTTATATGTCTATTCAGCTAGTGATATTGATGAGAGTTCATGATAACACAAAATGATGTATAGGTCAGAGAGACAGGCCTATTCGTCACATATTGTTATATCGGCTCCACTGCAAATATCATTTGTTGTATTTTTTTTTATTTTGCATTCCTTTTAAATTTGTGCACCAGCCTTTGTCTATGAGAGGACAAGGGGGTGTACAGAACTTACAAAAAAATCCACATTTTGTACACTGCCATGCCCATCAGCTAAAGCTAATAATGCAAAAGGCAGCTTCGCAAAATTCCTATGGATGTATTTTTTTTCAGCAGTCTTTCAGGCATACCCGCATTTTCCAAGGTCATTGCAGTGCCTTTCAGGTCTTGATTATGTGTTTCGACATATTCCTTGACCTTCAAGTACGAAGTGTAACTTCAATAGCAGGTAGTGAACACGGTTTTTTAAAACAAAGATGCTCTTAAAGATTGTTCAGGATGACTTTTAAAAGTGCACTTTTAAGGCTTCAATTTAAAAATAATTCCATACCCTCGGGCCCCCTGGTAGTTCCTCCCCCCCCCCCCCCCCCCCCAATGCAGCCCTTCCAATGTTGAAATCCGCGACTGCATAGTACACCTTTACTATTGTAATAACTTATTTTAGTTTTTAATCAAATATCATTGTATGAGACCCTGTAAATCAGAGAGGCTTACTCCCAGCATAAAACCTTCATGCATCATATGAGTATTCTACAGTCTATCACAGGATACTCGTTTGTATTTTTAATTCAATTGAAAACAATTTTGATTCAAATAATGTGTGGGAACATAAAGTTAAACCATACGAGTACAAAATTATAGTAAATAATTTTGTAATAATGTGTGGAAATACTTCATTGCTAAATAATATTAAGGATTTATACTAAAAAAACTCTTGACCAACACAATACTATCTTGCTGTTAGTCGATTAATATCATTTTTGAAAGTATCATGGGATTGTTGGTGAAAATATTTAACAACGTTCACAAAATATTTTTTTTTCTCTTTAGAAATTTTAATAAGTTATCAACCTTAAATATACAATAAAAATTAAGTTTGTATCAGTGAAGTACCTCAACAATTATTATTATCAGACTTGTGACTTGCAATAACTAGGCCTACTTTGCCTTATCTTTCTTTTGTAATGATCCTAATTTTTATATTCCATATTTTTTCCAGATTCGTATATCTATTTTTATTTTCAGTATAGTTTTTATATATATATATATACACTCAACCATTTGTTTTATTTAAATTAAATACCCTTTATTATATCATTCTATTTGGTAACCACACCACACTAGCGCTATGTTTGTTTCATGGTACTATCTTTTTCTATTGTTAGTTTCTAAAAACTTTCCACACTGACGCCATCCTTTGTTCGACGGGGAAGTCCCAGTAGAGGAAATGGAAGCCCTGACAAACGGGAATAGCGTCTTTTTGTACTGAAAACTTAACTCATGTGGACGTAGTTTGGCGTTATCCAAATTTATCCAGGTAATCCAAATATAATGGCATAATATTTTGTTTAAAAAATAATTGAATATTTTCGGAATTGGATATAAATATAAATGTTGTTTTAATGAAATGGTAATTTGAATTCATCTGCCTGTAGAGCGTGTGAGGAGTAGCATGGCGTAATGTACATCACAATGGTTTATCAGTTTTAATAAATTTAAGAGATTATACTAAAATCGCCGGGCAATAGCGACACAGGAAAGGGTGATTTCGACAAATGGAGCTAGCACGGGTATTACTATAAATTGGAGCCCATCGCTGGCATATATAAGGGAAATATTCACGTAAGGACACTATAATTTGAAGGCTCAGTCGTTGACAACTTTTTCTAAAGCATTTATCATGTAGAAATATATTGTTAAAATAAACAAAGGCTTACTTTAAACATATTGCGAATCTTTCTTCTGATGATATTGCCCTTCTCATCACAGTATCTCTCCTTGAAATAATTGGTCCAACTTCCTGTAGTAGCTCATCGAAAGAACTGTTAGACATTCTGAAGAACAGGAAAATCATATTCAGATAAACGCAAAGTTCATAATATAGAGAACGTGTTAAACCGCCCAAATTGTAACCGCACCCCAACAATGGGATGTACCCAGAACCTCCGTGATCTCCTCCTCCTGTATCGTTGGAGGAGCACTAAAAGTAATAATGGTTCTTTGTCAGAATCCATACTATGAATGGCCGAATTTGCCTTGTTGAGCGTGGCTATACCCACGCCACTTGAAGCCGGCTCGGCCACATTTCGACTCTGGATTGATCATAATATGTGGCTGGTTATAATATCTTTGAATAGTTCATCAAACGAGTTTTTGGCAATCTAAAGTATCGAAAACAATTTCATCATCTTGTCTCGAATATTTGTATAGCTTATGGTAAAGTGACAAGAATAGATAAGATGATAATTGAGGGGTGGGAGCAGTAGTTAAGGAGGATCCAGTGCAGAGCAGGATAGAGAAGGAACGACGTTGGTGGTACGGTCATGTGAGAAGAATGGAGGATGAAAAGATACCAAAGAATATGTCGGATATTAAAGAGGGAGCAGGAGGCAAAGAGATATATCAAGGGATAAGTGGCTGAGGAGAGTGAAGAGGGGTAAGGAGGACAGAGTAGAGAGCTAGGTCATTGTGGAAGAGAAGAAGTGGTGTGGGGGAAGTGATAGGGGAAGGTGAGAGGTGGTGGGGAGAAAAGGACGCGGAGAGGATTATTTTCCAAAGAGAATCGGCCAGTGGCTGGAAACTGCTCTTGATGTTTATTATGATTTTAAGATAATAATTGTTAGATCTCTGTAAGTAAACTTTGGTTTTTAGGTCAGTATACATCGATACATTGAAATGTTACTTATTTACATTAATTTTTGCAACCAAAAACCATGTCTACTTATATAGGTATATATTAATTACAAATAGATATATAAAAAATGAATACATGTATGAATATGCATATGTATTAAACCTCAATTTAAAATGCATGATCATATTTTAAATATATTAAAGTCTTCCTATGATTATAGGTCAGGATGAGTAAATGATAAAATACATTATATAAAATAGCATTAAACAGTTTATTTATATGTAATTTGAATTAATATAATAAAATAAGTTAAAGCCATACTCAAAATTGACCCCAACAAACTAGTACTTAAAGTAAAAAAGCCAAAGATAGAATAATTTATTCTACGGTTCATGGCTTGTTGCATGAAAAGTTGAACTTGTGTCATACAGTCCTGTTTAATGTTCTCGAGAATCGTTATTTTCTGCAGTAGAACAAGACTTTCTTTGGACTCATTAGTGACTCTACTACAACTGCATGTCACACACAAACCTACTAAAATAATTAAGCTAGTTAATGTCCATGAGGCAATCACTAAACCATCCCTGTTGATGTATTTATAATAATTATACATTTCGTAAACGTTTACAATCAAACAAAATAAGGATACAACGACAAAGAGTAATATCTGGATGTCAAATGTTTTCACAAGAAGTTCTACCGCATCATTTAAAACATCGTGGGCCTCACGAAGTCTTCTAAGTCCAGACAAGACTAATGACTTTGAGTTGGTGGAACCACACGTTGTTACTGTTTCATCTGTGTAGAGGGACGAATGGGGCATAAGGTCTGGATTTATCCGGGAACTATACAGTTTGAAGGCGGGTTTTGACAAGTGACTATAGCTATTAAACATGCTAGGGTCTTTAATCAGGATACGCAACTCCATGTTCAGATAAAAGAATCGCTTTTCTATGATATGATTTATATTTGAAAACAATATGCATATGGCGCAATTAACAATACAAGGTACATATAATGTGAATATGTAATATATAGCAATGATAACTGTTTTCTTTTGGGAGAAAAAATCAACTAAAATGAATAGGAACATCAGAAAAAACACACAGCATGACTGTAATAATATTAAAATATGAGTTGATTTGTATGATCGGATTGGTATGTGAAGTTTATTTTCGTCAATTAATTTCAATAATCTTAATATTGCTTCTATTTTCTTCCAGGTTTTGGTGGCGAATAAAATAAAATTTGTATTTGCAGATACACATAATAGAGTTAAACGCAGGCCGTGAGACAGAGGTATTTGTAATGGTAACGAGCTTTCACTGGAGGAGACTATCTCAGCGAGAGATGACACATAAAATACTATTGTCAGTGCAGCTAGCAACACAGTATAAACTATCCCTGGAAGATTATTTTGTATAGGCCTTTTTGTGAGCCTGTGAAAGTGACTGGGCCAAGCCGAGAAGTCTACAGAGGAGAAGATAGACTTCACTGATGTGAATACGCTGCACTCATTCTTAGGAGGTCCCATCCTGCGAGAAATAACACACAAACATTAGCACATACAGATAGAATTATTTAATACAATAATTACAATTGGTTGAATGGTGAGAATAGTCTCCTTGAATTGACGGATATTTAAACTACGTGAAGCCTCTAGCAGGGCTTCTGTGATTATAAACTTATTTATATCGAGCAATTAATGGTGAAATTTATTAACTTAGCCTAACTTAACCAAAAGGGGCTATACATATTTGAATAGAAAAAAAAAGTGGCTATTAATATATTTCTCAATAAAAAAATTACACCGGCTTCAAATAATTTAATTTACAGGAGTCATTTTGGCTCAATACAAAGATCCTAATCCTTCCTAAACCCATTCTTATGTCACCCTCATTTTCTTCTAAAACATTTGTCACTGTGACTGGCTGCAGTCGGGTGAAGGGAGTTTTTTCTAAGGTGTATCTCTATACTGCAATATACTGCATAATATATAGAACATTTCGCAAATTAAATGAAACCGTGGAGAGTAGGTCTTGTGTACTCTATGTGCGCACGAGTACAGACAATAGCTGCTGATTCATCCCTCAGCTGATGGATCAGAAGGGGTGGCGGGTATGACCTTAAAGTACAGTAGTTAATTTACTAGGCCATTTTAGAAACGTTCCTTTGAGGGGAAAAGACAGGACTGCTTACACTTCGTGCCAGGCAATGGCATTCCTGACATCTACTCATATATATAAATGAACTGGTGTTTTCAACTTTTGTCCGCTGTTTACAGATTTTATGCACAAATATGAGTCTTTTGAAGTCCCCGCTTCCTTTATTGAGAAAGTACATTATTTGGAGGTTGTTTCACCGTAAGAGCCCATGTTATTTTCCCGTGGAAATTTAAGCTGTCTGTTATAAGCAATACTCCGCTATTCGGAGGTGTCCGTTAAGGGGGATTTCACTCCATGAAGGAAAATATTGAATCGGGTGACCTGGTGATCGTGGGGCTTTCACACGTCATCGTGTGAACCGCGAGTATTTTTCATGATATTGGGGTACGTTGTGGACTAGACCCGATTGAAAATACACAAGGTGTATTTAAGGTGTTGATTGTTAAAAATAAAACAACACATACACTAATTAAGTTACAATCAAACATGTCACGTAATAAGAGTAATAATTAAGTCTGTAAATGTATAAACGAATGAGAAAACATAAAATGGAATTAAATCAAACCAAACAAACAAATTAATAACTTTAAAACTCATAACTATTCAAATATTTAAAGCAGTTACATAAATGTTCATTATTAACACAGCTCAAAATAAAAATCAATGTTACAGCACCCGTGTAATTCACTTACGTCCCCATCGGTGCCCACGCACAACACACTGCGAGGTGACCTGGTGGTCTAGGTTTAAGGTGTCGACTTCTGCGCTGGCGGCCAGGGTTTCAATCCTTGATGTAGGCACAGATTTATCTGATTGCCAAACCCTTCCTTCACCTCAGACAAGACGTGTATTAATCACAACTTGTGAATATGTGGAATGCCAGGCCTCCACCGTGGTTCGGATCCCACGTTAAACTGTAGGTCCTCCATTTCATCTCACAATCACCCTACCATTACACATTAGCGTAATTGCGTATAATCCAAATGGGTAGTAAGACGTGGTGCTAATAATAATAATAATAATTAATAATAATAATAATAACACACTGCAATGACCCGCGTTACATGAAGGTTAGACTCACTTATTCACTTGCTGGACACGCCGCTCCACGCATTGAACACGTTGTCCCACTCTCGGACACGCTGGTCCACTCACTTTAGCCCAATCATTTAAGACTTGCCGCTCAATCATTTCCACCAAGCTGATTTTTTCCCACGTCTTTATTTAGATGTTGTAATAACGTACAAAAAGACCCCATCAATATCATGTTCGCTGCGAAAGATATTCAAGGTCAAAGGTGATTAAAAAGGTTTTTTCACTGATATATAGCTTCCTAATGGGCTGATGATAAATATGATGAAAATCAAAACCATAAATGAAAAATTCTATATGAAAAAGGTTTTCTACATTTTTCACGTATTGGAAACCGTTTTCACGTTATGCAGCCCACAAAACGTCAACTCAGCAGAATAACAGGAATTAACACGTTTTCCCCACCACCTCAAGGTAGAATGCATGGCCCGTTTTTACTTTACATGGTTTTCCAGTAGGTCTAATCCATGATTTAAAAAAGATTCAATATTTACACAGTAATTATGACTCTTCTCTTCATTGCCTTCAATCTCTGGCACTTCTTCCTCTTCAGAGTCTTCAATTTTGACATTTCCTCCTCTTCGTCTTTTCAGCATGATCAGCAGTCAGGAGAGATCAGGAGAGACAATGAGAATGATTGACCTTGACAGTGACCCAAACTACTGGGCATGACAATCGATTTTTCTGCAGCCAGAGTAAACCACAACCTTTCGTACAATTACAAGAAATCGAGTTGAGAAGTACATCCGGTGCAGGTGCTAGTGAAGTAATTATGGGCTCCAAAAAAGTATCATTAATTACCCATCCCCACTCCATAGGGTTTAACTCATTGCCCAACCAAGTTTGTACCTGGTCATACACATGATAAATATGCTATTTATCAGCTCCAGCTGTTAGTGAGAGGGATGATAATTTGGCAAGTGTTTTGAATCTTGTCGATTTAGCAAAGCTCAGGTATCAAAAGCTATCAATAGAAACTTCTGAGATTGGAGCTCCATACATTTCCAAAAGAAAACGTACTCTATTTTCCACATTTACATTTGTTGCACAAATTTATTACTTAAATACCCCTGTGAACGCTGCAAATCTTGACATTTCTCAAGCAACTTCAAAGCTTTTAATTTTACTTTTACTTTATTAAAGAGCGCAGATGTCGTATCACATCCAGTGATGGCACGGAAAAATAGAAGGTGCTCTCTACAATGAGGAAAATTTTCGATGCTAACAAAGAATATAATTAAATTCTTCTAAATTTTTCTTTTTCCCAGCTTGAGAAAAATAGTTGTTTATGCGAGGGAGTACTTGCTAATGGAGGAACTAAAAGATCTACATCTTCTCCACCAACAGTTGTGGTATTTGTACCTGATTTTTGCTGTTTCTATTGTTAAAACGTCAGCATCATCCCGAGCTTGTTTCGCAACGATGTTGACCTTTGTAATTTTTTCATCAGCATTAAAATGTATTCGGTTTTTATTGGAGCGGTTGGAAAGAAATTTTCTTGACCCTCATAGTTACTTGCATCTTTTCATCGAAAATAACTTCAAAAGATCCAGAGAGTCCAACAGTTAGAGGGGGCCACTTTTATGCCAGTAAAATATCTACTACAATCTTAAAAAATCTAGTTCAAATTATGTAAATAATTTGTATTTCTTCTAAATTTAATAACATATAAGAAATATTCTTTGAAGTAGACTGCAAGGAGTGGAGTATGCGTCTTGCGTCAAACTTTAGTAGTGCATTATTTACTAAAACTGTTGCCCTTATGGGAAAATCGTAAAATACCTTTTTTGTAGAGAATGTTTCACTCTACCATTTTGATGCCAGTCACAAATGTAGTCCAACCAAAGTAAAGCGAGATATCAGTGAAAAAACATTTTTCGTGACCTTTGGTCTTGAATATCTTTCGAAGTAAACATGATATCGTTAGGGACTTTTAGGATGTTATTTATAAAGCCTAAATAAAGGTGTATGTAAAAATTCAGTTTGGTGGAAACTATTCCCCAAATTTACCATTTTTGAGCCTTAAATGACTGGGCTACTTGGCTAGCCTTAACTCTGACTGAGGTCCCTTTGATGACCACTTAACGCATATAGGGGTCATAGTTAAGAGTCTGAAATCCTCCATTTCTAGACTACTCTACTGGATTCGAATAAAACGAACCCAGACTATTCTAAACGTGTCTCTTTTATTTCAATTACGCTCCCCCCTTCCATTTTAATCCCACCGGCAGTGAGGCTGGCAGCATACCTGTTAAACAAGGATGGTGATAGAGAGAACAGAGAGGGCCAACAAATAAAAAACGTGCTGGACCCACATTCAGACCCTAATATCGTTACAATATAATTTGTATTAGATATACGTTTAAGATAAAATTATCTACACATAGACATAAAATAGGCCTACTTTTGTTACTATGAAATATATAAAATATAGAAGCAGATAACTTTATTTTAATCGGCAAGGCCATAGCCAAGGGAGGGTTTTGGGGTTTCAACCCCCCCCCCCCCCCCCGGCCGAAATTTGACAAAAAAACCTACCTTATTTAGTTTATAGAGAACCATAGAATACAAGTATATAGCTTGTCACTACCATTTTAATGTTTATGTACATTTTAAAAAAAGTTGTTGATTGTATTCATTAGACAGACAACAAGGCTGGATAGATTAAGACAAATTATTAGCTAAGGAAATGTGAAGTATTAGTGAAGGTAGGAAGAGCTGTGGAAGTGGATAAGTCTTTTAGATTAGGAAACAACCAAACATTTCAAGTTGAACCTATTTGAGAACATGCTGTAGATGAGTCGGCAATGAAAGATGAATCAGAGAGCGTGGATAGAAGTAGAAAAGGAAGGGTGGTGTCAAGCCATCCACCACTAACTGGTTACATACAGTTTGCGAAAATATAAATAGTGGCAGTTTCCGAACAGCTTGTCTGGAGATATGTAAAGTGTTATAAATACTGTGACGCGTATATGCTTTTAGTTTTGTGAGTTTAGCGAGTAGTGTAGACTAGTGTTAGTTAAGTTAGCAATCGTAAAGGTTAAACTAGCTTACTTATCCTTGATTTTTTTTTTTTAAAGTTAGCGTACTATGAATTCCAGTAAACTATATACATATTTTAGTAGGAAGAGCCCTTTATAAAATACGAATATATATTTTGTTTGTGGTAAGAATTGATAATATTTTACTGTATTATTAGTGTTGATTTACGGGTATTAATAACATATATCAAATGTGAATGCTGCATATCACAAGATTTGACGTACGAATAATTTACCTATATAAAAACTGTTTAAGTTACTTTTATAACTGTCAAAAAGGTGTTTTCTTATTCTATCTGGATTTGATTGTAGGCAGGGTTGTTGGTATAGCTGGGCTACTAACCAGGGAACAAACTGTCTAACCCCCTCCCCCCTCCTCCCTGTCATGGACCACCCTTGTCAATACCTCTGTGTCTCAAAGATATAAAAGTCAAAGTCTTCAATACATTTGTTCATGTTGGAAATGTCTTTAATTGGGTGAAACCTTATTTATGTAAAGGAGTTGGAGGTGTTTAGCCAAAAAAAAAGGGGGGGGGGGGTTGAAGGACTTGTCTTCCTCCCAAGCCAAAGGAATTCCAGAGAGCCTTCCCCCGGCAAACGTTTGTCAATTGGATGCCACTATACAAGAGGTCCTCACTTGGAGTATTTTTAGAACGGTCCTCGCCTGTTTCATTTTTTAATTCGATGTCTTTATAAACTATTCGAAGTTTTTTAAAAGTTTTATGTTCGAAAATATAAAAAGGGGTTTAATAAATCTAAAAATCCAGAAAGCAGAAGGGGGGGGATCCATTCCAGGGAAATAAAACTATTTTAATAGGGAAGGGCCCACCCACAACTTATGACATTGTCTAAGGACTGTTCAATATACATTTTTGAGCTTTGAGGGCGAAGGGCTTATATAAGTTTCTAAAAGTTAAACAAATGTATAGCACTGCAATACCAAAAGAGCGCATTCCTTTTTTTCTTCTTAGAACTAAATCAAATTGGCACAAATTTCAAAAGCTTTTTAGTCAGATAATATGGGAAGCAAGTAAAAAAATATTGGGCCAGATTTATTTCAATTTGAGACCTGTGGTGTGTTTCCTTAAGTATTCCACAAATTTCTTATGAATGGGTAAATCTGACCACTAGAAAATTTACTAGATCTACTTTCATATATCCATACATCAAGTAATATAATCTGACAATGTCACTTTTAATAGATACATTTTGATTAACATTTTAAAAAAATTAGAATGTTATCAATGTTGACAATCGAGGTCATTCATAAGCCATACAGACCAACAGACAACTGCTTGGGCCGAACTAATTTTACGTTTTGTGACTTTAAAAATGGAGTTCAATCGATACCAAATTTGTTATGAATCTAGTTCTTGGTCTTTTCTTTTATAAAATATAGACTTGTATGTGTGTTGCAACAGACATTTCTACAGTTCAACTAAATATTTTATTTATTTTTTTGCTGTGAAAATTGAGTTATCAAGAATAGAGCACACTTCTCTGGATTTACTCATGAGCATAGCGATATTAGATGAGCAACTATTTAAGTTAAGAGAAAAAGCTGTCATTAAATTCCAGGACACCCTCGACAGAAACTGTTGATATCACCATGTGAAGAAAATTAAAATACATATTTCTACTGGAGCTATATTTTTTTATTTATTATGATCAACAAAAGTTTTGCTATAAAAACTGCAAAAACACTTACCTTTTCTCGCGTCCCCTACATCCCCACCTTAACTCGTGTACCCCACCCTCCCATATTAAACGTAGGGTTAAGGGCGTGCATTTGACATGTACCTAAAACCTTACAATTTTCAAAATCTCAAAAAATATCTAGGCCTATTTTTTAAACTAACATTTTACTTGGTTTAGTGCATCACCTTTGAGAAGTGTTGGTGTTAACTGTTTGAAATCAAAGCTACGTGCTATCTAGATTATTCATTAAATGTGCTTTTTATATCCTTACCTCGCGTCAATACAGTGAATAATGCATTAGTATACACGTCTTCAAATAATCCTTTCAGCTTTTAGAATGTCAATTTGTTTTCAAATTATATTTTCACCGTCGATATTCGAGTGTGTTACCAACATAATTTCCTTTCAGGTAATTTACAATGGTTGACCTACAATGTATTCAAGAAGTATAAAGTTGAATTAATTTTATGGGGCCACAAACTACGAAAAGTTGACAACATAATTAGTTTTGAGATATTTTGAATAATCAATAGCCTTGTCTAAATTTACCTGAGAGCCAAAAATCAACTTTGAAATAAATTATATTTGTTTAAACATAATTTATCAAATGTATAAAAAATGTTTAAAATGTTGGTTATTATGTTCTAAGTAAAATTATGATTTCGTGTTTGATATTCCATTTGGATCTAAATTAATATAATCATCAAATAATACATCGTTTGTGTGTTTGTTGTGTGTGAGTGTGTGTGACTGTGTGTGTGTATGTGTGTGTGTAAGGGGCAGGGGTACTGATTCAACGTTATTTCTGCGAGGGTATCCACAATTAATTTATTTCTGAAACATTCACTCCTCCAGTGTAAACGAGTATACATATTTATTTAAAAGTGAATATTTCTTGAAATGCAATATGATCACTTAAAAGGGTATCAGATTTAATTGCCATGATAAAATAGAAACGTATAGAAACGTTGCCCTAGTGGCCTTGACCACAAGATCGAGTCTGCGATTAAGTAAAATATATTTCAAACAATTAAAATTAATATATACTAAAAAGTTGTTTTTTAATCCTTCAAACATCGATTTATGTGAAATTAATTATTCAAAGTAGTTCATTTTCGAAGTAAAATTGCTTTCTAAATATATTTTAAAATATTATTCAGTCTTTATTCATGAATTAAAAATCTGGCTTAAATTGAGCACATTTGAGTGAATTTTATTCCATCCACCTTCTTTAAAAGCCAAAAATAAAGGTCATTCATAGACCTAATATGATTAAAATCGTTATATTTATTTCTAACAAATTCTAATCATCAGTGGCGTATTCTGAGAAAATTAATAGGTATGCTCTACTATAAAAGTTTCAGGGGAGATTTGGGGGCCGAGGACACTCAACCACCATTGTCCAAGAACGTCAAGGGATTATTTCAAGGTTTGAAGGTGTGTGCCTATAGAGCAGTGGTTCTCGAACATTTATTATTTCCCTCAACCGTATGCTATCTTAGGAAATTTTGAGGCCCTCCCTAGTTCCATATTCTCTCTTTTACTTTCTCTATATCTTACAGGTAGAGAAAGTATGGTGATCGTCAAAAAAATCGAACTCGAGATTTTGATGAATTTTGCCGTTTCATGACTTCCTGAATCCGAAAAAGTTGTTTTTGAATTTCCGTCTGTCTGTCTGTCTGTCTGACTGTCTGTCTGTACCTCCAACTAGAGCCTAAACTATTTTACCGATTGAGCTGAAACTTGATATCTTGGGTTTTCATAGGGTTTCCCCGAGGGGTTTTTGGAATTGGATATCTACCCCTAAAATTAAGGGTAGTTTACTGAAGGGAAAAAAGAGAAAAAGTCGATTTTCTCAAAATCGGCTCTAACGATTTTGATTAAATTTCATTTATGAACAATAATAAATATTCCAAACAAAATGGCTACTCTCAATATTTCGGCAAAATGGCTTTAAGGGCTCCGGTCTGATGCGTAAATTAACATTTTTTATAATAGCTCCGAAACTATTTGAGATATGAAATTACTTAGCATTACAAATATGTATATATATTTATAATACAAATATTTTATTCGAAACATATTTTTATAAAATCAATAACTTTCAATCTATACGCAATTATATTAATTTTTTAACTTTTTGGACATTAAAGTTTAAGTATTGCGACCGTAAAAAAAACTAACCTGAAATGTTGATGGATGTCGACCCCCGAACCCTAAAAAATAGTCTTTGCAATGCCGTCTGTCTGTGTGTCTATAAAAACTTTAAAAAATTAAGGGTAGTTTACTGAAGGGAGAAAGAGAGAAAAATTGGCTTTCTCAAAATCTGCTCAAACGATTTTGATTAAAATTCGTATCTAGGCGTTGATTAAGATTATAAATAAACTGGCTATTTTCATTTTCCTATGAAAATTATTTTTAGGGTACTTTACAGAAGCGTTAATTCCCGTATCTCCACAACTATTTGAGAAACTAAACAACTTATCATTGCAGAATTGTAGGACTATTAGAAATAAAAAACTTTTATTTGACATATATTTTTATAAAAGCAACAGTTTCTTAGATATTTGCAAATATATTAATACAATTTTGTGAGCTTTAGTTGTAAACATATACTACTTAATTCTTAACGCAATAATTCTCCAATGCCATAGAGTAATTAAATATAAGTATCTAAAAAAAGTATGTTATTTTTCTTTAAAGCTCTTAGGAGAAATGTTTGCACAGCAATGATCTATCTCCATTTTAGACTCAATAGTCAATATTTACATTTTTTATTGGTCAAAATGTATAAATGAATAATTAAATATCAATGCGATGACTTGAAGATCTGCAACACCTTATAAATGTTAAAATTTTAACCAGAGATCGAAATTTTAATACGAAGTGTTGAACCTTGTGGAAGACATTAAACTGTTTGAAATGCTCTTAGGTGGACAAAGATGCGCCTCTTTTCTCATTGGTTCTATATCATTGTATATTATTTTATGCGTGTTCTTATGTGGAGTGGTGATGATACAATGTACATTATTCCGTTCAGAAATCTTACGAGTTTATAGAAAGAGAGAGAAAGTCTGTGCGGTGCGCCGTACCATTTATTTATTTATCCATAACAATGATTACCATTCATTCAAAATTTAATAAAAGTAACTCCATGGTGTCAGCCGCATTGAGGCTATAACTACCGAGTGGCTACCAAACTGTTTGACGAATTATTGCCAACTCATACGGATAGAGGGTATAAATGGTCAGCACAATGATGCCTACAGCCATTAAACTCGGCTTCTATACGAAGCCACTACAAGTGTATTCAAGTAGCCCCTAATTTATCCACACAGAGGCGGGTCTCTAGGAAATATTTGGAGTGGTCCCTCTTTGGCGAATTGTTTTGAAAGTGAATGCCTCTATAAATTATTTGTAGTTTGTTACATGGCTACATATCTATAAGCTCTATATTAAAAACTTTGGAAAATTTCTGGGGGTGGGAGGGTTGGAACCCATAAACTCCCTCCTTACGACTGACTATATTACTTTAAATTACTTGAAATCCCATGAAGGTTTAATAATAATAATAATTATTATTATTATTATTATTTTCAATATCATAGCCCTGCCAGCAATATTTTAATGTATAAAAATTAAAATTAAATACCTTAATAAACAATGGTTACCGAACTTAAACAGGATTATTATTATTATTATTATTATTATTACTATTATTATTATTATTATTACTAGCACCTCGTCTTACTACCCGTTCGGGTTATACGCACTTGTGCTAATGTGTATTGGTAGGGTGATTGTGAGATGAAATGGAGGACCTACAGTTTAACGTGGGATCCGAACCACGGTGGAGGCCTGGCACTCCTCATATTCACAAGTTGTGATTAATACACATCTTGCCAGAGGTGAAGGAAGGGTTTGGCATTCAGATAAATCTGTGCCGGTACCGAGGATTGAAGCCCGGACCCTGAGTACAGAAGTCTTGACACCTTACCCCTAGACCACCAGATCACCCAACATAAACAGGAACATACAAAACAACTAAATCTGTCAACCAAAACTAGATTAATGTAAACTGTTCATAAAAACTTAAAATTGACTTTACTCATTTCTTAAATATATATTTTTTAGTCTCACTTTAAACATGTCTAGTGTAGTGAACTCTTCACCTCTTGAGGCAGAAGATTAAAACCCCTTAATTCCCTATCAAATATAGAATTTTTTGTGGGCATCTTATTTTTATTATTAAGGTAGAAGTTATTCTTTTGCCTAGTCTCATGTTTACGAATATCTGAATTTATTTTATTTTAATCAAACATAAGAAACTTACATATTTTTAACCACTTATAAAATGATTTTGGTAGATTTCATAACTATCTTTTGTTCATTAACTGAAAGTAGTCATTTTTATAAGCTTATTATATCTAAGTTTTTAATGAACAATAATTAACCAAACGTTATTAATTTACTTCATGTAATAGTTGTAATATGCAACAACAACATATTATTTCTATCATATTTTATGTCATGCTGGGTTTTTTTTTTCATTCCCTTGAATTTTATAAAATAACTGTAACAACAATATAAATTTAACCAAACTATTCAAATTTGTATCCACTAAGTTATTCTAGAGCTGTACTGTTATATATGACAGATTTTCTAAAATTTATGTTTAGCGTGTTTATTCAAACCATTCACAATACTATCCAAGCCAATCATCAGGAAAAAAAAACTGTTATTGTTGAACACAATTATTTATATGAAGAACAAATATTACTTGTAATTTTTGAAAACCAGTTAGAAATTATAGTTGAAATAAAAATGTCAAAATAATTTCCGTAGTGAAAATAAAACATATACAACTAGCTTTTTATTAACCTGTCAGCAAGAATTATTATATTTAATTATAGTAACCGTAGATTTTGATTGTTATTTCTTCCTCTGTCATTTTGAATGGTAGTATACTCGATTAAGGTTGACAATATTGTAAGAAACACACAAACTACACAGGTATGAAGGTTCAAAAAGATTAAACATCGACCGACTAACAAAATGTTGAACTTAACAATAGAGAATTGAAAAATTGTCATGTGGTATATAAGTATTTTATACTAAGCCCGTTTCTCAAAAGTAGAATACTCGTCTCACCAGCCGAATATTTTGGAAAAGACCCCTTTGTTGGGGACGTTAGGAGGAAAATATTTACAGGTAAATTATACTGTGAAATAAAATGTACATGACTGCGTTAAATAGTAATCAAATAATTAATCTTGTTTAAAATAATAATTTTCCACCGTATGTTACTATACATCAAGGCTATTCCCATTTAATTTGTTCTAATGGAGTAGGTATGAGGAGGGTATAATTTGGGGAATATGTATCCACAATTGCGTGGATGTAGAGTGGGAAACCATCTGGGAAAACCACCATCAGTACATCCAGCTGAGATTAGAACCCAAACTCTCTACTACCAGTGAACCAAACTAGATGAACTGTACATTCAGTAAACATGCACACCGATGAAAGAATTGTTTAAATAATTTGGATAGAATTATATTGATTCAATTTAATATAGTATTAACAGATTGTAGGAACTTCCACTTGACATCGAGTTTCCTGAAAATATTTAAATTAAATTTGTTTCAGAATGGAAGCGTTCCAGAACCGAGAAAACGCCTTCACAAGAATCAAACCACTGTTCTACCTCTGTAAAATTCTAGGTTTGGCCTCCGTGACACCCATTTACACTCAGAATCAGGGACAGATACAAGAAGTCGATTTTAAAACCTCCTGTTTAGGAATCCCGTACACAATATTGATAATATTAATCACTATCATTACATCTGTATCGAGTATCTTGGATTTGACACATGAGATAAATCGCATATTTAATATGAAAATCATCGCACTAATTCTTTTTAGATGTTTAATTGACATAGTTTCAGGAATAGTTACAGTAATCTATTCAGCTACTATAATTTGGAAAAAATTAGCTAAAGTATTCAAGCTCTTAGCATTGGTTGACGACAAATTTTCTCTGCCATCTATCACGCTTCACAACTCAAACTCCCGACCAATTTTAATACTGTCAACAAGTGGGGTCATTATTTTAACTATAGTTTCATTTTCTTATGGACTAATCTGCAAATATTCTGTCCTCCAAAATGTTAAAACTTTCTTTGCTTTATGTCTACCTTACATGGTCAGCTTTGCCATTAGTTTGTTGTTTTGCTATATTAACTTGACGATTAAACAAAGGTTTGAATGCATAAGTTTTGATTTAGACATAATTTATAAGGAGACTGTGGAATATAGACACGAAAATATTCTGTTTCACCCTAGTATCGTTGTTTTCGAAACGATACGAGATATTCAGTCAAGTATTCATCAAGAACCATTAACCAACAATCAAGGTGAACATCCAAAATCTTTTTTCCTGAGGTTTAGAAAATTGCGTGAGATACATGATATTTTATGTGATGCAATCACACTTGTTAACTCAATATTTGGTCTACAAATCTTCCTTGTCATGTTTAATTCTTTGTTTAGACTTACATTAAATATTTACGCAGTGTCTTCCATATTTCAAGAGAAGCAAAATGGAAATATACTGATCCCATATTTAGTTTGGATCGTTTTGTTTTTATTTCATAATATATTTATAATTAGAAGTGCAAGCATGGTTTCTGATCATGCAGGGAAGATTATAATTCCATTACAGAAATTCACCTTTCTTGAAAACTTAAGCTATCAAACTTTATTTGAAGTACAGCTTTTCATACAGCAGGTGTTGACTCGTAAAGTTAAGTTCAATATCTTGGGTCTCTTCACACTTGACCACACTTTAATATGGTCACTTTTAAGTTTGATATTAACATATTTTATTGTATTAGTTCAATTAACATAAAACTGTCTAAATTAAATTTATTATAAAGAGCCTCTCCTAAAAAACAATTTTATCCAAATATAAACAAACTTATGAATGCTCTATTTCAATTTGATTTAATAATTGTCTTTTAATTGCAAACTTATATTAATTTATAGTAAGATTTGTGAATTTGTTAAAAAAAAACATATCTTGATACATTAATAAAAAATATTATTTGCAAAAATTGGATACGATGTATAATATTTTATTACAACATAACAAAATTTTTTATAGAATACACCAATGGCGTGGGACTCACTTTGATGGCTACATGGTCTAGGGCGTCACTATCGCAATAGACTAGACTGCCAAAGATGGGGAGATTGGGGCTAGAATCCCGGTTGGGTGTAGACCTACTAAGGATGGCTCTTCAGATAGAGTCTGCTAAATTTCACAGAAATTAATTTTGTAATAATTTTATCCTATTAATAGACATTAATGGTTAAAAATATATCTTATTTCATCAACACATCATCAAAGTCAAGACCGCTAAAGCGCAATGTATCAATGCAATTATTTGTACCATTGGTAGTTTTATCAATTCAAATCCCTAACAGGTCGCAGTTAACTGTAGTCATGATTGCGAAATAAGCTATCGTAGAATGGATTCTGAAGTCTCTTTAAATGTGTTCCCAGAGGCTCATAATGCACTGTGTTCTCCATGCACAAATCACTAATAATTATTGTCTACAAAGATGCATACAAAGTTTTCCAATATTATCCTTAAGAGGATTATTCTAAAACAACAAGATGCTACTTTGCACTGCACCTAAGCTGTGTCGTCATGAAACACTTAATCTAGATAAGGAAATAGGGAGTCGAATAAAGAGTAATTATGATAAGTTATTTTATTTAAAATAATGTTTAACAAACTATACAACAATACATCCTCATCCGAGGCTATAATTCCTAGAATAGAACAAAAAGAAGAGCAGAACAAATCTAACCAGACTGACTTTGGGCTATAGTATGTAAGCATTTTGGTTTATTAACATTAATATTGAACTAACAAAAAATATGTATGCTGAGGCAAAATCTGAAACATAATATAGGATACTTAATCCTTTAGCTTTTTCATTAAGGAGAATTCATCTATGATCTTAGCGTCAATAAGCGCTGGCAAGAATGGTTGGACTTTAAACATACAATTACGTCTCAACAAGGTAAGCTAACATACTATGTAGACCATTCTATGTGGCTATATGAGCTAATAGTTTAAAATGGTAAAGCGCTATCTTTCCCTTAAATAATAAATATGTCTCATGTTGATCTATACCGCCGAGGACGGGGAGATCGAGGTTC
The DNA here is from genome assembly GCA_033556935.1 of Timema podura. Taxonomy (NCBI): domain Eukaryota; kingdom Metazoa; phylum Arthropoda; class Insecta; order Phasmatodea; family Timematidae; genus Timema; species Timema podura. Next base: position 38,414,360 of record JAVRXN010000014.1, on the reverse strand, counting down.
GAGTCTCGGTCGGGTGAACTGGGGGTGGTTTTTCCTAAATGGTTTTCCACTATCCCTCCACGCAAATGTGGGTTCACTTCCTCTTAATTAACCTTCCCAATTCCTAATCCATTAGTGTAATTAGTACTTAAGCGTATAACCCAAACGGGTAGTAAGACGCGGTGCAAAATTAAGCATTAAGCATTAATAAATATGTCTTAACTCTTAAGTATTATAAATGGTCAAAGAGTGACAGTAAAATGGGAGCAAAATCATAACTAACATCCAAAAGGATATGCTCGTCAAAACAAAAGTGACAGAGCTGACGAGCAGAAGGCGGCCACAAACTACAATTACGAAATACAGCTAGGAATATTATAAATATTAAATACTGTCCTAACAGCCACGGAAAGCGGGCTAAGAAGGCTAGATACACAATACATGTTTTTATCTAAGCAAGGCCGTAGCCAGCCAATAATTTTAGGCGGGATTTAGCAGGCACATCTCGCAATTGCCGTAGGCTAGAAAAAACTATACATTTTAAACCACTCTAGAAGCTATCTGAAGTGTTTTTTTATGGCAACACAGCCCCCTAATTTTGTACTTGCACCTTAATTTTGATATTGTTTGAACCATCAAGAAAGCCATATATACTTTGTTCTTAAAATCTCAGGGGTGGGGGGTTGAACCCTAAAAAATATCTGACTACGGCCTTGTCTCTAAGAGCCCTTTTATGCAGGCGTTTTGTACCGCGCGACACACGGCGGCAAAAGCCGTCGCGTTTTCTAAGTCACTGGGAACAAATGAATCCTTTTATGCTCTGCCGTCCGAAAAACTTGCCGTCGTGTTTTACAAAACGCCAACGGCAAAAGCCGCCCGTAATAATCTAAGTACATTGCATCTTATGGGTCAATTTATGAAAACGCGCCGCTTGTCTGCTCTCCGTTATCTAGACATCAGAGCTGCCAACCCCTGGCTAGTAAATAATATTTGTCCAGTTGCCTGGAGGTTTACAAATAGGATTATTGTGTCATTTGAATAATTGATATTTTTATCATTTTTATTTAAAAAATAATGATTTGTATACTGAACGTTTTAAAGTTGAAATCAAGAAAAATAAAGTAATTTGAAATTAACTATCGGAGAAGTACAAAACCAGAAATATAATGAAAAGTCACTGGATAGAAAGAAGTGTGTTATGTGTTTTTCTATTCAAAAATAGTTTTGAAAAACTTGTTTCTGTCATCTTTTAATTTTTTTAGAGTTACGAAATGCCTCATCTTCATATCTTGCAAGTTGATGGGATGAACATCCAATTTCCTTACCCTTTTTTCAATGTAAGGTGACAATACGCCAATAGATGACGCGCGGATACATCTTACACTCCCCAACACAAAGCATTGGCAGCACTGATAAGATTTATCCTCCCCACCACTATTTTTTTCACCGGCCGGCAAATGCTGTGTGCATAAGATGAACCTACAAAACGCGACGGGCTCTTGCCATCGTGTGTCGCACCACACAAAACGCGTGCATAAAAGCTGCCTAAGTAAAGTAGATACCTCTTCTAAGTTTATAGAGTGGACAAATGAATAGCACGCCCTCTAGTACAAATAATAAAATCATCAAAGCTCTTAAATTTAAGGGCTAGGTACCCAAAACAAAAAGTATTAACACATAAGATCCACCCTGAAGTTAGACTTACATAATAAATATTGGACTTTACAGATTTTTATCAAACATTTATATAACTCTACACAGTAGTAATTTCTCCAGTTTATGGATCATGATAACCACAAACAAGTATTTGAAGGCTTAAAATAAAGCCTGCAATATTTTTTTTTTTTTAGTTTTTACATAGAAGTTCAACTTACATCGATCGACATATCGGATTTAACCGAATCCCATCAAACAATGTAGACAACTCTCACCCGAGTCGATGAGGCCATGGTGACGTTTGTCAACGTCTAGGATTGTGACGTTTCTAGAGCAAGTAACCTAGCCTAGACGATGAAGACCCTCGTGGCAAGCCAGATGAATTGTGAAATATATTTATTTCTAATAATGTTCATGTTTATTTGGCAAGGATTAACAATAATTGATAGTAAGGTTCTATATTCTTGTTTATTATTTGTATTACCTTTTGCTTATGTTATATATTTTTTAATTTTCCTCTATGACGACGACATTTTTCGTTGATTTTTCACCATCTTTAAGTCTTATTTGTATTAAAGATAATTGATTTTACTTCATACTATTGGAAAGTTTGTAAAATTTTACTGTTTTATATGGAATAACAACATATTGTTGATCATCTCACTAAAAATTATTGGTTTTTGTCCACGAGAAGGCTCAACATTCCGCATATGAAAATAGAATATATTTCATATAAGCTGAGAACAAATTGTGTACATAAATAATGTCATTAGAGACTTAGCTGGAAGATGTCAGTGATGAGGAAGTGTTTTATTAATATAATCTTCATGTGATGAGCTAAAGTATCTAGCCCAATACAGTAACACTTAACTTGTGTTAGTTGCTTAAAACGATACTGAACTCAAGAATGGTAGTATCTAGCTATCCCACGTGGAAAAATGCCAGATCTGGTCAAGAACTGGAATTGGCCAGATTTGCCCCAGGTCTGGGTATATATCTGGACCAGTTCTGACCAGATATGATTTTCCCACATGGGATAAATTTTACTTTACATTTGTTTTGTTGGGTTTTTTTTAAATAAATAAAGCAATGCATTTTACTTATAAACCCAAAGCATTCTCATTCCTTTACTTCTAGTGTGTGTAGCGGTAAACATCTATGAATATCAAATCATAAGCCATGTCCACAAAAAGACTGTTTCCTTGTTTGTGGTCTTGTCTTAAAATGTAGCCTATACTTTCGAGTCAGATCCAGTGCTCTAAGGTTTTGTTATATTTCATATGATCTAAGTTAGTATTATAATCATTATTGGTACTTGGAAGGAGAAGGGGAAATATCCCCTTGAGCCCTACTTGATGCCCCATCCCCCTAGCATTGGGTAAATCCTGCCTTTCAGAGCTGAGCACATCAGTCGAGTTCCATAGCACTGAGACAATCCTGACGTTCATAGCTGAGCACATCAGTCGAGTTCCATAGCACTGAGACAATCCTGACGTTCATAGCTGAGCACATCAGTCGAGTTCCATAGCACTGAGACAATCCTGACGTTCATAGCTGAGCACATCAGTCGAGTTCCATAGCACTGAGACAATCCTGACGTTCAGAGCTGAGCACATCAGTCGAGTTACATAGCACTGAGACAATCCTGACATTCAGAGCTGAGCACATCAGTCGAGTTCCATGGCACTGAGACAATCCTGACGTTCAGAGCTGAGCACATCAGTCGAGTTACATAGCACTGAGACAATCCTGACGTTCAGAGCTGAGCACATCAGTCGAGTTACATAGCACTGAGACAATCCTGACGTTCAGAGCTGAGCACATCAGTCGAGTTACATAGCACTGAGACAATCCTGATGTTCAGAGCTGAGCACATCAGTCGAGTTCCATAGCACTGAGACAATTCTGACGTTCAGAGCTGAGCACATCAGTCGAGTTCCATAGCACTGAGACAATCCTGACGTTCAGAGCTGAGCACATCAGTCGAGTTACATAGCACTGAGACAATCCTGACGTTCAGAGCTGAGCACATCAGTCGAGTTACATAGCACTGAGACAATCCTGACGTTCAGAGCTGAGCACATCAGTCGAGTTACATAGCACTGAGACAATCCTGCCTTTAAGAGCTTTTTAGCTGAGTCTTAATATGCGTTCAATCTATTCGCATTCAATTACATAATTAAATAGAAATAAGTAAGGAAAATATTATAGAAAATCCACCCTCATTTGAGTGGTAGAAGAGAGAGTAACCACCACCCTTAGTAAACCATACGACAATCCTAATCCCTGTCTTCCCGTCATTGGCAGTTCAGTTTAATATGAGAGTGACGCGTTAGACTGAGCGACCAACGATGCTTGTTCTAGATCTAGGTATATTTTTAAATATTACAAAACATTTTTATTCTGTATTAAACTATTTACTATCCTCACCAGTGGTCACGTGTTCTTATGCGTCACTCTTGCGAAGTTGGATTTAATAAGCATATATTTTTCTTAAAGAGCTACCCATTCTTACTTCACGCAAATATGGGTACATTTCCATTGAATTATATGATCCTCATCACGAGTCATATCTGCCAACGCCCGGAGGAAAAAAACTGTAAAATATTTTCAATACAAATGGTAGAAATTAGTAAAACTGCCAAATTCCACACACTTACACAAAATTACCTTATACTTGTTTGATTTTTACCAGAAGAGAGATATATTTCTTAGTTTTTTTTTTTAAAAAAAGCAAAACATTGTGGTTGACAAATATGTTATCCTCTTTTATTCTTAAAACTCTTAATGATCATCTTTTTCACACATTCGTCTACAGAATTAAACGTGTCTTACATGACCCACCCCTTCATTTTGATCCACACACTCTACCTTCATACATTTGTTTCGTCACTCGAGTCACACTCATCCTCTCAACATGCCCAAATCAACGTAAAGCGGGTTTTCCACATACAATGATTATTGGCGCCAGGAATATGCTAGTTTAATGGCGCCAATATTAATAGCGCCAGTTTGTGTTTCCACATTCATCAAACATTTTTCTACTGGCGCAGTATTCAACATGGCGTCAACTGTCGTAGTTAATGCAAGTATTGATATCGTAGTGCAAATCGTGTCTTTAGAACTCCAGAAAAAATTAAAAAGAAAGAAGCTAAAGCATAGATTATGGGTTCGTAAATGTATTTCGAATACTACGTATTTTGGCCTTTGCAGTGCTTAGACTAAATTCTGTGACTATCTCGGACATAATCTCGACTATTTTTCTCAATGCCTCGTCTCTTTTTTTCTGTCTTTATAAATGAAGAAATGTTGTGGTTACACAAGCATGGATACTGTTCATATGCCTCGAGGAACATTATTATATATTTTGTTGATCATTTATTTTCTAGTGTCACCATCGTTTGTAAAAAAAACTATTAGAAATTTAAACACTGTTTACAAACAAACAAGATACTGGCGCCAAAAAGTTCAACTGCTCCTTACTTTACTGGCGCTATGATTAGTGGCGCCAGTTGAATTTACATGTTTCCATATGCCACTAAACTGGCGCCAATAATCATTGCATGTGGAAACCTCTCTTAAGACGCTTCTTTCACATTGACCTATTGGATTCCCTTTCAAACCTCACTCCTTCAGCACCCAATAATTACTGACTCTGTCCATACGAGTTTTACCACAAACATTTCTTAGATATCTCATTCCAACCACATTCACCTTGTTTTTGTGTTTCTCCTGACAAACCCACGAATCACATCGGTAAAACAAGGTTGGCGTTAACACATTGTATAGACTGCCATCTTTACCTCGTTTAATACTAACTCATTCTTTGCAATAGTCAACATACATCCAACTTTATCCTTCACTAATTTATTATTATCCTATTACAAATAAAATACTAAAAACAAAAAACCCAAAGAGAAGTAAACAGCAGTTAATATAACTTCCATCGCAAAGATTAGTTTTTAATTATTGTAGTGGAAAGATATGACCTCTAAACGACGGACTTCCATTTATTAAAACTCCTGTTTATCGTTGTTTACCGACGAATTTCAAGTAAACACTCCTCTTTCCCCTTCCTCATATCTACAGGCTTAGGATTTGTTGTTTTATTTTCCAAAGTAAGGCGCAAATAAAGAATAAATCGAGGCAACTATCACGGTGCTAAAAAAATATAATAATAGTTTAATATTTGATTAGTTTTATTTTATTTGTGATTTCCTTCTAGCATCGCTACTACTAACAGTTCGGGTTATACGTTTATGTACTAATTACGCTAAACGTTTTAGAGATGAGTAAAGCTATATTTATAGGAAGTGTACCCGGATTTGCGTGGAGGGAACGTGGGAAACAATTTAGGAAAATCACTCTTAGTACACCCGACCAAGATTCGAACCTCAATCTCCTAGTCATAGGCAATCTAGTCTACTGCGGAAGTAGTACCTTAGACCATGTGGACACAGAAGCGGGTAGGTATTTGTGACATATAAAAAAGTGACACCTGAAGATCACACGACTTGATGAATGAATAAGAGAAAGTTGATCTAATTATCTTTTCGAGCTGTCAAATAAGGCCCTTCTTATGAATATTGGATTGTATTACTCCTGTGACAAGGCGTATTGTTTATCGTCGGCTTTGTCGAGTGGATTCGAAGCAGCGTCAAGCTTTCATTCATCCACTAGTCAATAATACAGTTACCAGTGGTATGGTGCACTCAAGTGATGGAAGTGAAGGTGTTTGGGGGGAATTATAGGCATTTTACCCCGCACAAAATATATAAAAAAAAAATCATTTTAATATGAGCTATAATTTATATAGGTCACTGAAGATATGTCAAAGACATCATTTTATAATCAAATTTACTAATTGTTATTCAAATTTAATATCACCTCACTAAATTAAAGTGTCTCTGAAATCTCCAATTGGAGAAAAAGTATTCATAGATACAATACATCAGACCGTCCCCAGCAAAAGTAAATTTCTAGACACGCCACTGAAAGTTACAGTGTTTAAGTAATTATGTTGTCCCTAGTTCCATTTGATTGATTGATTCTTCATGGAACTGGCCAGTATTTATTAATCAAACACTAGAATAATCTTCTATTCAAGTTCTTTATCAAGCACTATTCTCATCGACTTCAACTTTATTGTGTGATGGCAAATAGCCACTATGGAGTTAACAAAGAAATCTGGACTTATTAATCAGAGTTTTAAAATGTAGGCCTATAATTCATCAACCAATTTAAATTAGGTATTGTATTAAATATAATTATTTTGAACTATACTTGGTTATCATGGAATATTAATGTTACTATGTGTTGAACATAAACAACGATCAACATAAAACTTTTTAAAAATATCAGGTACATTCTCTAAAAATTTAAATAAACGCCATTATTAGAGATTTGTTTAAAGTCTGATAATAAACATAAACTTAGAGCACGTATCTTACAAATGTGAAATGAGAATAGAAATAGTTAATTGTTTGGTGACCAAAGTGTGGCAAATTGATTAAAATTGGCCTACATTTGCTTACAAATATACTGGAAAATAGTGTCTTGATTTAAAAGTGTTCGACGTGAGTGTGTTGTCAAGTTGTGTTGGAGGTCGACTTTCAGGCGGCACGCTATAGTAACTTTAAGAACCGCTGGACTCAATTTGTTTTCACCTCGTCTTAGCTTACTACCCGTCCAGACTACCAGAACTTTAAATACACTAATAGGGTAGGTATGCATGGAATACTAGTGGGGTAAATCCTTTAGGAAAATAAAAGGCCCCAATACATCAGGCTGGGATTTCAACCCCGACCTCCCCGTCATCGGTTAAACCAGACTGGACTAACTTAACGTTTAGTCCACGTGCTCAAGCCTCGCGTCCTAATACTTGTTCAGGTTATACGCATGTGTACTAATTACCCTAATATGTTAGAGATGAGGAAAGGTTGAATTTTAGAGAAAGTGTACAAGCACTTACGTGGAAGGAGAGGGGAAATCACCCTAAGTATACCCCACCAGGACTCGAACCCTGATCTCCCTGTCAACGACAGTCTAGTCTATTGCGAGAGCGATGCCTTACACCATGCGGCCACTGAAGCAGGTTGCTTTTTAAAAATATATGTCAACTAAAGTTTTTATTTCTAATAGTCCTACAATTTTGCAATGATAAGTTGTTTAGTTTCTCAAATAGTTGTGGAGATACGGAAATTAACGCTTCTGTAAATTACCTAAAATCATTTTCATAGGAAAATGAAAATAGCCAGTTTATTTGTTATTGTTATAGTTTAGCATGAAAATTGCTAGAGTGAACATATGCCTTTGTAAGTTAGCATTCCTAGCAAAATCTCTGTGTTAAATAATAACTTGTTCATAGATTGAATCTTTTAAAGAACAATAAATAAATATAAAAAAATAGTATTTACAAAAGTTAATTTATTAATTCTAGCTTCAAACTATGACACCATTTGTCAAAAGTGAGAGCTATTGAACACATCCTAATTAATTGATTGATTGATTGATGAGTCTTACTTCAACCCTAAAGTTGGTTTAGTGTGCCTCCCATCCATCCGGAGCTGGGAATGCACTCAGCCCTTAGACTGGTTAGTGCTGCCTGCACTATCTGGTGGAAAGCACATGTACCGCGAAGTTCAGAAAGTGCGGAGTGTGGTGATTCCTAGTTGCCTTCCGCAAGCTTTGCTCTACAAATTGAAGGTTTGGTTTTATTAGGTTTGGTAATATTGACGAAGCCTGTCATGTCTGAAAATATTTTTCAGCCGTTAAAATTATTATGTAGTTTTATTCTTTAAATTGAAAAATGACACCTGAATACGGGAATCAAACCCGGGACATTTGGCTTGGTACGCCAATGCTCTAACCACCGAACTATCTAGGAATCGTTCCGCATTTAGAGTAATTTTTCACTAATATTCTAGGGCAGAGTCTGTGATGGACGTGTGGAAATATTCAGCTACATATGTGTGATCAATTAAGAATAACGAGCTCTTAGATAAAGCAGTCGTCACGTTCCACTCTGGAGGACTTTATGCGGCCAAATGTACAGTGACAACTGTACGAATGCACAATTATGAGGGATTAAGTAGCCAAGCTATTTATTTTTCAATTACGGTTATGGCCGTGTCAATTTAAACAATATGTTATTTAGATGCGGTTAGGACCGTAATTAACAAATATTAGCTCAGCTATTTAATCTAGCAGTAAGAAGTTTGTAATTTCATTTATGAAATTGATTTTTTTTAAGAGTTATTATAGCTTTGGTCTCTACCTCTTTATGTCTCTCTAACACAAGAGACCCGCCTCGGTGGCGTAGTTGGCTAACACACCATTCGTGTTGAGCTAGACCACCGAGGACGGGGAGATCGAGGTTCGAATCTCGGTCGGGTGAACTGGGGGAGGTTATCCCTAAATGGTTTCCCACTCTCCCTCAAAGAAAATGCGAGTTCACAGCCTCTCAATTAAACCTTCCCCATTCCTAATTCATTAGTGTAATTAGTCCTTAAGCGTAGGCTATAACTCGAACGGGTAGTAAGACACGGTGCTAAAATTACATTAAATTAAATTCTATGTATATAATTTTTTAGGTAATTTTAGAAATTAAGGTTAATGTTTTCTTAGATTGCATCATTTTTTAGTCATTTTTATGTATTTTCGAGACATTTTAAGGCATTCATATTGAATAATAAGTATATTTATAAACGCTAGCAATATTTTATAAATTGATGAATTACTCAAACATAAAATGTTTCAAATACACACTTTGTCGGAATAAGAAGATAATCTATTCGATGAACTTTGTATCCTCTTTGCTTGTTTGGTTGGAAACTCGACATTGCTGGTGAGACTGCAATTAGTGGAGAGGGTTGCGTTAGAAGGTGCTTGAATATTACTATGAAGTGATATTGTAGTCAATTTATTGGTATGATGCAGAGCTTTAATGTTAAAGATTTATACATTTTACATTGTAAAATCTTATTAAATTTAGTCGTATGTTTACTAAGAGTTTTTAAGTCATTTTTGAAATTTTTAGTATCAAAATCCGGGCCCTGATTATAACAGATTAACTTATATATATTTGAATATGTCGACTAAGGGCTATTTAAATCAATTGGGTATATTTTTACCGGCAGCTACTTTTTATTCCCCGCAGCAAGACCCTAATGTTGGTTGAAAGAACAGTTTATAAAATTAAAACATATTTTTTGATGGTCAACATTGATATTAATTCACTATATATTTGTGTTGTATTGATAGTATCTAAGTGACAGCTACAGATAACATGACTTGATGTATGAATATATTATAGTTGTTTGAGTAACTGTAGTAACTACCAGATACTGTTTTCCTACTAAAATCAGGGTATATTAGAGATTTAAAAGAATTAAAATGGACCCGATCACCTTATTTTTCCTTCTTTTTTTTAGCATTGCGTCCTACTATCCGTTTGAGTTATACACTTATGTACTAATTACCCTAATGGGTCAGGGATGAGGAAGGTTAAATGTAGAGGAAATATACCAGCATTTGCGTGGAAAACGTGGGGAAACCACTAGTAACAACTCACCTCAGTACACCTGACCGGAATCGAACCACGATCTCCTTGCTATTGGCAGTCTAGTTTATTGTGAGAGAAGCTTCTTAGACCATGCAGCCACCGAGGTGGGTCCAAATACCTTAGAACTAGTTCTGGATCATTTACAAATTTTACCTGTCCTGTTTTTTGTTTTTTTTTAATTTCTGTTCTCAATTTAATTCATATTCCACTAATTCATCATTCCATTTGTTTTATTAAAATAAATACCTAAATAATAACTTGGTTAGGTGCTCCGTCCAGCACGGTGAAAACTTGAGACCTTCCTGTTTTTATTTTGGGGGGAGAAGCTGGGATTATATTAATGCCTTCCCTCCCAACCCCTACTCACCCTCCTTCCTCATGAATATGTAACATTTATATAAATAATATATAATAATGGTAGTACAAATTCTATACATGTAAAAGTAACGAATAACACGTGTCCTATCATTCTGTACAAATATCAATTTCTAACTTTTGTGTTTTTTAGTTTTCAACTTTAAGGCAGTTGCGTTGCGCTTTTCAACTTCCTCTTGATGAGCTTTGGTTCAATGAAAAATAAATCAAGGGATTGGGCAGTGACGATAGATTTCTTTTAAAATGAGGCAGGCATTACCTCTTTGTCCAGTGGCATCAGTGAAAAATGTCAACTGTGTTCTTCTTTACATTGCATAACACATATAGTTTTTGTTTCATTTTATTTGTTTCTGTCCTTATTTTTGTACCTTCTTACATTTTTATTGAATATTACAGATTGATTAAATGGCAATTATGGTAAGTTTTTTTTGTGTGTAGGTAATGTACGTGTTTATTAATATTTAAATAAAAACTTTTATGACTAGTAATTGAGGAAATAAGAATAAACATTTTAAAAACATAAATTGGTATAGGTTCCAAATAAAAACATTGGCAGAATTGACCCAAACTGAAACAAATTGAATATTATTTTTGTTCCAGTAATGGAAGGCTTCACCACCCAAGTAAACGCCTTCACAAGAGTAAAACCTCTGTTCTACCTTTATAAACTGATTGGTTTGGCTCCGGTCACACCCATCATCACGCGACATCCGGAGAGAACCTATGAAGTCAAGTTCCAAACGTCTCGGTTGGGGATTGTATACACCGTGTTCGTGACGACAGCCATATTTGTTTCTTTCCTAGCCTTCTGCATTAATATAGCCCAGACATGCCACGAATCGATTGCTGAGCAATTATGTGCTCTGAAAATAGCTCGATGCACCATTTCCATGTTTTTAGGAGCTGGCTCTTTGGTCTACTCGGTTACTAAATCATGGGATGGTATTAATGAGATTTTCAGGCTCTTGACGTTGGTTGATGACATGTTTTGTCTAAAGTCACTTGAAGAGTACAGCTCCAACTCTCAATGGGTTTTGATACATTCAATAAGCATGCTTGTTGTGTTAGTAATGGTTTCTTTACTGGATATGATGAAATTCTCTGCTCCTGTGTTAGTAAATATGGAACTCGTTGGAGCTTTCTATATTCCCTACATCATTAGCTATGCCATAAGTCTGTGGTTTTTCTATTTGAATCTTACTGTAAAACAAAGGTTCGCATTGCTTAAACATCGAGTTGGATACAATTTTTCGAGAGGTTAAAATATATGGGCAAAGAAAGGTTTTAAGGAACCATATTCACAGGCAAGCTCAAGAAAGACTTGTTTTTAAACCAAACTCTGGCATATTACTACAGAATCGCGAAGAGCTGTTAGTGAAGGATATGTGCAAAGATTATCCCGGATCTGTTTCTTTAAGACTTGAAGAGTTACATAAGATTCATAGCATATTGTGTGATACACCTTCTCTGGTCATGTCAATATGTGGTCTGCAAATTTTTTTTCGTCATGGTTAATGCTCTATTCAGTATCACTGGAAATGTATATTATTTGTCTGACCTAATCCTGAGAAGGAAAATGGGAAATATTACGTCACCGCACAATAAGGAGCCATTTACAATTTTACTTTGGATTTTATCTAACTTATTGCAGATTATAATCATAGCTCATAGTGCAAACTTGGTATCTGACTACTCAAAGATAACATTAATTCCAATACAGAAAATGACTCTTCTTGAAAACATGAGCCAAAAAGATATGGTCCTAGTGCAACTTTTCATACAGCAAGTTTTGACTCGTAAAGTTAAGTATAATGTTATGGGTCTCTTCCCACTTGACCATACTTTGTTGGTATCTATTTCGAGCTTAATACTAACCTATTTCATTGTGTTGATTCAATTAAGCCCTACACTCACTTGAGATAAAAAATAAGTGACGATTCAAGACAACTTTATTTAACGTATTGTCACACTCAAAATTTTTTTATTATAAACTAGACTAGAACTTTTCAGCATACATAGCCTACAACGTAAATTTCGTTTACCCTGAAAGATAGCAACAGTCTTACCAGGACGGATTACACTATGGCCCTATCTTATAAGCTATCCCGTAGTGGAATAATGTGAGGTAAGCTTGCTACCTTAGACAGTAGACGAAGGACACATACAATTAATACAGTCATATATTTTTTAAATCGTTGTTCCGTATATTGACAGTCACCTGCACTCCACGCACCCCTATCCGAAGATATTTATATTTTTGACTTGCTGAACTACTGGTCATAATATCCCCTATAATGTTCCCTGTCGTGGCCGTACTCTTACTATTTTGCCCTCCAATCCGCCCTCGATATAATTATCATAAATTCATTGTGTTTCGGTGTATTACTTATCCAACCATCTCTGTGTTATTATTTAATTTAATTTTCTAACCACCTTAGGATTACTAACTGTATCAGTCCATGATTCTTCTTTTCGTAATCTTCTCCGCCACTAAATTTCAAACGCTTCTATTTTATTTTTTTAAGATTGATCAATAGTCCATGTTTCACATTCATAGAGGGCCACACTTCACTTCTTGTTCGTATTAAATAAGAAAACGTGATGCACACAAAAACCTATCAAGTTTGTATTGAAATACAATTTATAAAAAGTTTATGTAAAGTCACCTCTAAGAAACGTGATTCAAAATTAAAGGATTAAATTAAATCAAATTAAACATACATTAGCTCTCCATAGAACCTTATTGTAAATACTTTATTTGGTTACTGTCGATCATAATATTCCTGTCAAGCCCAGTCAAGTACTGGCTTGAAAATGAGTAGAATAAAGTGTCAAAATATTTTTCATTTTATGGCTAAGAAATGATCTGATCGTCTCCGCCTTCACCATTAAAAGTGCAACGGTTGTATCTGATCGGCTATCCATCTTTTCGCTGGATCTGATGTTATCCGATAGATGTGGTAGGAATGTATTATTATGTCATCCGATATATGTGATAGGCGTGTAATATGTCCCTAAAACTAGAACATTCATACGATTAAGAAACATAATTATGCATTGAAATTTTTAAAAAATGGAAAAATCTCTTCATAAATGAAAGTTCATATATGTTTCTCGTAAAAAACAAAGATGATGAAATATCTGTGGTACACTTGTCATTTCCATCTCTTCCCATAATTAAGGTGTGGATGTAGGGAACGTGAGAAAAGTTCAATAATTTTGCAGTTTTTACAGCTAAACAATTTCTTGGTAAATATAAATGAACTATTGCTCAATTATAAACATAAAGGTTAATTTTCTACACATGGTGATATCAACAGTTGTTGAATATCTGTCATGAGCATGGCGGAATTTGATGACAAACATTTTAAATGAAGAGGAAAAGTTGTCATTAAATTAAAGGGCACCCTTGACAAACAAAATTAGAATCGAGTCTTACTACCTTTTCGGGTTACACGCTTATGTAATAATTAATATTATAATAAAAGAAAATTGTTTTTTCTATAAAGGTAGGATCATAAATATTTGAGGAAGGTTGATTTTAAGGAATAAATATATGATGTATAGACAAATAATAAGAATCTAAAATAGAGTGGAGAAACACTGTAGGATCGCGGGAACTTTGGTAAAACACTGTAGGATCGCGGGAACTTTGGTAAAACACTGTAGGATCGCGGGAACTTTGATAAAACACTGTAGGATCGCGGGAACTTTGGTAAAACACTGTAGGATCGCGGGAACTTTGGTAAAACACTGTAGGATCGCGGAAATTTGGTAAAACACTGTAGGATCGCGGGACTTTGGTAAAACACTGTTTGGATCGCGGGAACTTTGGTAAAACACTGTAGATCGCGGGAACTTTGGTAAAACACTGTAGGATCGCGGAACTTTGGTAAAACACTGTAGGATTGCGGGAACTTGGTAAAACACTGTAGGATCGCGGGAACTTTGGTAAAACACTGTAGGATCGCGGGAACTTTGGTAAAACACTGTAGGATCGCGGGAACTTTGGCAAAACACTGTAGGATCGCGGGAACTTTGGTAAACACTGTAGGATCGCGGGAACTTTGGTAAAACACTGTAGGATCGCGGGAACTTTGGTAAAACACTGTAGGATCGCGGGAACTTTGGTAAAACACTGTAGGATCGCGGGAACTTTGATAAAACACTGTAGGATCGCGGTAACTTTGGTAAAACACTGTAGATCGCGGGAACTTTGGTAAAACACTGTAGGATCGCGGGAACTTTGGTAAAACACTGTAAGATCGCGGGAACTTTGGTAAAACACTGTAGGATCGCGGGAACTTTGGTAAAACACTGTAGGATCGCGGGAACTTGGTAAAACACTGTAGGATCGCGGTAACTTTGGTAAAACACTGTAAGATCGCGGGAACTTTGGTAAAACACTGTAGGATCGCGGGAACTTTGGTAGGTTAATAAGTCTATCAGGGCTCTAAAAGTTGGTCGAACGCTTGCTCCAAAGTTTGATTCACACGTTCGCCGAAAATAAAGAACAGAATCTGTTTGAGTTGCGCAGGAATTCACACGCTGTATGTTGACCCGTGATTCATTGCAACGCCAACTTAAAACAGCTGATTAACAACATATTTATTTTCTAGTGGACAAACATATATTTTAGATCATTCTCCCGATGGATGTTTTCAAATTATAACACTGTGTCGTGGCACAATCCAATACATCGACACACACGTTTAACATTAATGGGGGTGACCTGGCGGTCTAGGGGAAAGGTGTCAGACTTCTGTGCTGGGGGTCCGGGGTTCAATCCTCGGTCCCGGCACAGAGTTTATCTGATTGCCAAACCCTTCCTTCACCTCTGACAAGATGTGTATTAATCACAACTTGTAATGTGAGGAATGCCAGGCCTCTACCGTGGTTCGGATCCCACGTTAAACTGTAGGTCCTCCATTTAATCCAATCCCCTACCATTACACATTAGCGTAAGTGCGTATAACCCGAACGGGTAGTAAGACGCGGTGCTAATAATAATAATAATAATAATAATACATTAATGGGCTATTTAAATCTCCTCACAAAGGCCAATGAAGCTATCCGCTTGTTTTCTGGCTCTAAAGCGCATGCGTTGTAAAATGCACATGCGCACTGATATGAGATAGTTGTTTCTGAGATTTGATTGGTTCTCCTGTGCCGAACATCTCATGCAGAGCGGACGAAGTAGAGATGGGTTAAACTTCAGCGGGACAGCTCCAGCCGATAAGATTGGAAATATTGTGATTGGCTTAAAGCTCGTCACGTGAATACATTTCTGTTCTGCACTAATTTTTTATGTCGAACGTTGTGAATCCACAGCTAGGCGTCATTCTCTTAAGAGACTAAACTGCCTACGATGGGAGATTGGGGTTCGCATCCCTGTCGGTGTACTGAGGCTGGTGTTTACTGAATGGTTCTACATTCTCTCTCTACGCAAGTGCGGATTATACTTCCTCCGAATCCAGCCTCTCATCCTTAACACAATAGCGAAGTTAGTACACATACGTATAGCTCGAGTGGGTAGTAAGACGCTGTGCTAAAATAACAGCCATATTTGTTTACAATTTTAAATATAAGCTTAGCTTTTCTCAGAAAGATCTACCTTTTTAAATTAATATCATTTAACCTCTTGCATATGTTTACTATTTATAGAAATCAATAATTTTAAAATGATATATGTAGTTATTCTAAAGTTTTATTGATGACGTTCAATACGGATTCAAATTAAAACTAATTCCTTTCCAAACCAACCTGTTATAAATTAACGCGTGAAATATTTAACCAAGACATGGGCAAAGGAATTATGTTTACCATAGTAGGGACAGGCTAGGAAGAACAATGCTTGAAATTTACAAACTTTACTCAATCATTTTCATATATTCATAAGTCAAGTCATGATCAGTTTTAACCCAGTACACTGTTATTAATGTTGTAATGCAAAAAAAGTTTTTAATATCAAAATGTTTTTCCGTGTTTGTACTGTAGTTTGGGATGAAATATTTAAGTAAACATTATTTAATTTTTAAAAAATGCGTTACAGTTTTGAGTTTTTTCTCTAGTCAAATGAAAATGCTATTCACAATAAATATGTTATGAATGTTTTTCTTCAGATTCTTCATACTTCTTTGTGTGACTTTTTCTTAGCAATTTCCTCGAATTTCTTAACTCTATTATCTTTTCTCTCCATTCAAGTCGGCTGTTAACATGACAGTTAGATATCAAAAGTGGAACGCAAGATCTCTTGATGGAGCTATAGCCCTTATTCTCTGGACATTGAATCTCGCTATGCCACAAAGATTGGCGCCTTTTTTACACACGTGGAATTCGTGCAGTCAGTAGTTTCCGGATATTTGCCGGGCTCAGAGCACTCGAACAAAGCTGGGCCAGCTGTTGGACTGAGGTTGACTGTCGTCGAAGTTGAGGTTGTGGACACAGCCCCAGAAACTGTTGTTGTAGAAATATCACTGACAGCTGCTGCATTTGTAGAAGGCACACTGGAGGCTACACTTGTTTTAGAAGTGACGCCGGAAACTGCTGCATTTGTGGAAGGCTCATCGGAAGCTACAGTTGTTTGGAAGTGACACCGGAAGCTGGTTCATTTGTGGAAGTCTCACTGGAAGCTAAAGCTGTTTGAGAAGTGACACTAGCCGAAGCTGGTGCATTTGTAGAAGGTCATTTAGAAGCTACAGTTGTTTGAGAATTGACACGCGAAGCTGATTCATTTGTGGAAGTTCTCACTGGAAGCTAAAGCTGTTTGAGAAGTGACACTAGCCGAAGCTGGTGCATTTGTGGAAGGCTCATTGGAAGCTACAGTTGTTTGAGAAGTGACACTAGCCGAAGCTGGTTCATTTGTGGAAGTCTCACTGGAAGCTAAAGTTGTTTGAGAAGTGACACTAGCCGAAGCTGGTGCATTTGTGGAAGGCTCCTTGGAAGCTACAGTTGTTTGAGAAATGACACCGGAAGCTGGTTCATTTGTGGAAGTCTCACTGGAAGCTAAAGTTGTTTGAGAAGTGACACTAGCCGAAGCTGGCGCATTTGTAGACGGCTCATCAGAAGCTACAGTTGTTCGAGAAATGACACCGGAAGCTGGTTCATTTGTGGAAGTCTCACTGGAAGCTAAAGTTGTTTGAGAAGTGACACTAGCCGAAGCTGGCGCATTTGTAGACGGCTCATCAGAAGCTACAGTTGTTCGAGAAATGACACCGGAAGCTGGTTCATTTGTGGAAGTCTCACTGGAAGCTAAAGTTGTTTGAGAAGTGACACTAGCCGAAGCTGGGCATTTGTAGACGGCTCATCAGAAGCTACAGTTGTTCGAGAAATGACACCGGAAGCTGGTTCATTTGTGGAAGTCTCACTGGAAGCCACAGCTGTCTGAGAAGTGACGCCAGCCGAAGCGGTTGCATTTGTGGAATCATCGTTAGTAACGCTTTCACTGACGGCAGTTGGTGAGGTTGATGCCTTCTTGGTAGTTGCCGAAGACGAAACTTCGTTGGTCGGGGTCGAAGTAATTATTTCTCCTTTATTTGATGTTATTGTGGTTTCCTCTACAGCAGCTGTGACAACTGTTGTATCTTCTCCTGTAGTTGGTTCTGCAGTTACAATAGTATCTATTCCTCCCTTTTGTGTTACAATGGGAGGATCTGTGTCTGTTGAATATAGTAGAGTGGTAGTGTCTGTTGGAAAGGTGGACACATCCGTGGTCGGGATGACAGCGCCATAAGTCGTCCCCTGCAAAGTAAATACACAACAATATTGTAACTATTTGCGGTTTATTATTCAAAATATACATTTAAAAATAAACTTGTCATGCTATCACTATACTCTTTTTCTGGCAATATCAACCAAAATAAAGTTAATGGTTTTATATTTATATGTTTGTTCTCATTTGAGAGCTTTTGTAGAGATACCCAATTTCCATAAGCAGTTTTCTTTCAACGAATATGAGAGAGAGAGAAAAATTTGTATTCAAGTTATTATTCAACAGTATAAATACAACACTTTTTGTAATTTATATGCATCTAAAGTTGGGTTGATAGGATACACGAGCTAAGGCAAGTATTTTAGCAGGGTTTTTTTTAACAAGAAAGGTTTTGGGCCAAAATAAATACAATATTTATTTAGATACGTTTAGTTTTATTTTAATCTCAACAGTTCTTGAGTACTAGACATGAACAGAGTGGAGTTTGATAAGAAACTTTTTAAATGAAAATAAAAGGTCCTTGTTAATTTCCGCAATGCCCATGACAATTATTCAACAACTTATGACTACTTTATGTAGCAAATTAAACTAAATACTGAAGCAATATTGCCTTTATTTAGCCAAAATGTTCTTGCTATAAAATATGATTCTTAGCTTGCATTCCCTTCCACCCCCTTTAACTCTTAGACGACCCGCATAGATTAAATGGCTATTACACTATAAACAAAAAAAATTCAAATTAAGATATTACCGTAAATATCAAAAAGTAAACTAAATCCCTCCTAGGTATGTATACATTTGGAGAATCGCACTGTATGGAGCAGAAACTTGTACTGTTAGGAAGATGGAAAAGAAATACTCGGAGAACTTTGAAATGTGAGGCTGGAGAAGACTTGAGCATATCAGGTTGACATTCAGGGTGACACACGAAGAAGTCCTAAGAATAGTGGGTGGGCAATTTCGGATGTATTCATCGGTACAGTGCCTAATTTATCGGACAAATTCTTTGGGAGGAGCTGTCTTCTACACGACTTCATGGAAGGTAAGGCTGAGTAAAAGAAGAGCTTAGGAAGGAGGAGGATTCAATTATTAGATGACTCGATTTGAGGAAATAAGACAATTCTGGGAGCTGAAGAAGGAGGCAGAGGACAGGGTGCATTGGCGGTCTAAGTTCACTGACAAAAGAAGTGGACCTGTCGTAAGTTAGAACACCATTTAATGTGTGTATTCGCTTAGGTGTGTGTATGCCCATGTGTATTCGTAGCAAAGTAGAAATCCATTGCGCTACCAGATATGTCGGGGAATAAAAAAGTCATTATTGTTATTATTATTATTATTATTAGCACCGCGTCTTACTACCCGTTCGGGTTGTACGCACTTACGCTAATGTTCAATGGTAGGGTGATTGTGTGATGAAATGGAGGACCTACAGTTTAACGTGGAATCCGAACCACGGTAGAGGCCTGGCATTCCTCACATTCACAAGTTATGATTAATACACATCTTGTCAGAGGTGAAGGAAGGAAGGGTTTGGCAATCAGATAAATCTGTGCCGGGACCGAGGATTGAACCCCGGACCCTCAGCACAGAAGTCTAACACCTTACCCCTAGACCACCAGGTCACCGAAAACAGTCAGTAGACCAATCCCCGGGTGACAATATGAGCGCATAGTTCGATTATTAATTTCCACAAACGTTTGTTCATAGTTCAGGTTCCAGGTTAATTAATGGACGCAAATCTGGTCAGGTGCAAATCTAAAAGATGCGCTCAATCCTTTTAGTGAATAAGGATGTATGCAGAATCTAGTTGCGTCCTTTATTGAATCTGGGTCCTGAAGCTATAAGGTGGTATTTCAAAATGAGAGCATCCCTGAGCATACGCATCGGTGGGTACGTGGTCTAGATGTCAGGCTCGTCTAGTCTGGTTTGCCGGTGATGGGGATTTTAGGTTCTTAATCCCGTTTGGGTGTCCTGGGATTTTTTTTTTCTCCTAAATGCTGGGATGACACTATTTTACGTTTAGCAATAATTAATTTATTTCACACTACGTTAATTAATTGTATTAGTCTTTTAATTTATTTATACACCTAGAATTATATTTCTATTATAAATGAAAGAGGTACTTTAATTTGGTGTTTATTTTATATTTTATTATGTATAGGCCTACGCGTAAAAAATAGTCTTTGTAATTCTATTATATCCAAATAAATGGTAAGCTATTATTACTTTATTTATGCTATCAATATACTTATTGTTTTACTAATTTTATCTCGTGGTAATTTGTAGCTTATGTCTATGATTTTGGTTAGGTGCTTTCTTGTCTTAGGTCTTTATTTTTTTAATTACTACGTTTAGCACTGAGGTTATTAAAGTTTTATTTTAATGAGTATAAAATGAAGGGAGAAATTGGATAAAAGACGCCCAGATTTGTGGCGAGAGGTGATGGCATAAAAAAAACTGACACGCTAAATGTGGGAAAACCATCCCAGCGCACCCAAACCAAGATTCGAACCTCGATACCCCAGACAATATATTATACTGTGAGAGTGAGACGCTTTACAATATAACCATCTTTGTTGGTTTTAAGCTCGAAATAAAAAAAATATCATCTTTAGAGTTTAAAGGTGGCGACACTAACACACCCTTGATTCCTACACCTTAGAACAGGGTTTTCAAACTGTGAAGCACGAGAATGTTTTAGGTGGGTCGCAACTAAGTTAAATCTTTGAAACAACAACCGTCTAGTTCCTCAGACTTTTGGAGACGTTCTGCTTTGACATTCGATTCAATAAAAACGATTATGTTTCCTTCTAGGGTTGTGCGGAGTCCACTTTTTCAATTCGAAGCAAACTCGAATAAAGCATATGAAATATTCTCGAAGCCGAATCGCGGTTCGAATATTTTCTTTTAGTTATTTTATGCTTGAAAAAATATTTTGCTTTGTTTATATTACTTTATACATTAAAATTACTTGGAAAATGTTTCATCGAACAATTGTTTGTAATATTTCGTGTTACTCTGCAAATAAAGTTACTATCACAACATGAAATTCAATTTATTCATATTTTTCTCCATAAAAATATTAATTTGTAATTGAAAAAAAGCAGCTCAGAATGTCAGTAATTTAACATAAATGGAGTATTTTAGCTGTAAATATTTTGATTGGCAAAGCTTCGAAACCAGAATTTGTTTCGAAGCGAAGTCGAAGCTTATGTTTGTTTCGAAGCCAAGTCGAAGTTTCAAAGCTTCGCACACCCCTATGTGTGAACATGGCTTCTTAAAGTGTAATGGAAGAGGATGTGAGGAAAAAGGCGAGTGTTTTTGCAGTTTTTATAGCGAGGCGAGGCAAGGCGTGTGTTTCTAGTTTTTTTTACCAAAATAAAAAAAAATCTCCTGTAGAAACAAAGAGTTTAATTTTATGTACATAGTTATATAAACAGTTGTTGAATATCTGTCATGAGCATAGCGGTATTAGATGACAAACTTTTTAAATATAGATAAAAATCTGTCATTAAATTCCAGGACAACCCTGACAGATATTCTACACCTGTTGAGGTCACCATGCAGAGACAATTAAACTCTAGGTTTCTACTGGAGGAATATTTGACATCTTTTGACCAAAATAAATGTTTTATTATAAAATCAGCCAAAACATTGCCCTTTTTTTCACGTCCCCTTCCATCCCACTGAAATGTTGGCAATCAAAACTACAGAATTATTCAACTGGGACCTTTACCCGTGTCTCACAAAAATAGAACCTAATCTGATCCAACTCTTCGATAGGAAGCAAAACTCATCGTTCCCACAGACGGAAAGTTGTAATATTTTTAAAAATATTATATTCTACTATGTTTAATATTTTTAATAAACTGTGCTTAAGTCACTATGTATATTAAAACAAGTTTTTTTAACTTAATACTTTATGAGTAGTTTAGAAATTTTAATTTTAGTTAATATCTAACAAATCATATCAAGGCCGTAGCCAGCCAATAATTTCAGGGGGGGTTTGGTGGGAACATCCCCAATTGATAGAGGCTAGAAAAAAATTATAAATATTAAACACCTCTAGCAGCTCTTTGACGTGCTTTTTAAGGTAACACAACCTCCTAATTTGTACTTGTGACTTAATTTTGATATTGTTTGAACCATGAATAAAGCCATATTCTTTTTGTTCATTAAATTTCGGGGGAGGGGTTTGAACCCCAAAATCCCCCCTAACTACGGCCTTGAATCATATACAATGTGTGTAGAAATAAAAGTATGCAATAAAAATATTGCATGCATTCTTTTTGTTTTAAATCGATCATACTGTAAAAGGGTTTTGAAATGTTATATATATTTTTAGCACCGCGTCTTAGTACCCGTTCAGTTTATACGCCTATGTACTAATTACACTAATAAGTTAGGAATTATTAAATTGTTTAGTTGAAAGGAAGTGCACCCACATTTGCGTGGAGGGAGAGTGGAAAATCGTTTAGAAAAAACATCCTCAGTGCACTCAACTGGGATCGAACCCCGATCTTCCCATCTTCGGCAGTCTAGTTCAACATAAGAGTAGCGCGTTAGACCCCGTGGCCACCGAAGTGGGTCTTTATATTAGTTAGCCTTGACTTATAACACTTAATATTTAAGTGAGAATTGAATGCAAATAGTTTGATAAGCCCTGCACTAAATTGATTTATTGGTGTTCAAGGTGTGTGTACAAAAATCCCCGCATAGCTACACTAATATGGGTTGGAACGAGGACGGTAGAATTTGGAGGAAGTTTATCCGAATTTATGTGGAGGGAGAGTGGAAAACCAATATAAGTAAAATCACCCTCAGTTCACCCACCCACTGGATTCCAACCTACCCCCCGCCAACAAACCAGACAATACAAACATTGACTTTTTATTTTGCGTGTCCGAATAGTACACACTTAATTTTAATAATATTTAAGGTGCAATTAATCATAATTAATCATCACTCAATTAAAATTATCACCATTTATGTTTTGTTTTCCTCGCCCCAAATATTTAATAAACTCATTCATTATATTTTCTTCATGTGAACAATTTACCGGTATAATTGAATCTTTTCTTATCACCTCATCTTTGTACCCATACATTAATTACGATAGTGAAGTAGGAATGAGGAATAAATAATTTTAGAACAAATGTCACCGTATTTGGATGGAGGGAGAGTGAGAAGTTATTTAGAAGAAGAAGAAACTCTATCAATAGACCTGACCAGTATTCCAACCCCGATCTCCCCGTCACCAGCAACCCGGTTCTACACGAGTGTGACACATCAAACCGTGTGACCACAGATGCGGGTAAAATTAAATCCAATTAATTTTTGCCCTGAGACCCACTTACAACACAATATACGATGCAGAGTAGAGACACGCAGATCTTGAATTGTTGCATCTTGATTGTTGAACAGCACTAATTTCTTGAATATATTCCAAACACTAATTAATTATGATAGCGTGCTTATAGATGTTTTTGTGTTGCCAGCACAGGGATGCTACCGTAGGTACTATTGTATTGAGGTTACAATCCTGCAGTACTTATGACAAAACATGTCTACGAAACACGTCAACTCATTGCTTATCTCCTTGTTTCTAAAAAAAAAAAAAAGAACAAGAGCAATAAATTAAATTTAAAGTAAACAGGAGTGTTCCCCTTCCCCTCTTATAGTTTCTCAACCTGAATAGGATTGTAATAAGATTGTTTGCCCAAAGTTAGTCATTGTTCAGTTCGCCAAAATTAAATAATTACGTTTTTAATACCGGTTTCTAAAGCGGGACTAAAATAAATCCCACTTCAAATATCATATTTTTTACTTATTGTTTTCAAGATGAATTAAGTAGTTTGCATATTTTACAGTTTCCGTCCGTATCCGTAAATGTGATTCGTGAGAAATAGAAATAGTTTTGAAATATTTGCTATAAAAATATGTGATTGCATAATTTGTTTCCCCCACTCTGCTTTTAAATATAGTGAGTTTGTAAAACTGATGTGATCCTGTCCCACTTTTAAATAAATGACACTGACCTGACACAGTAGTCATCGGCTGGGAAAGCACGGAATGGGTAAGAAGAACAGCCAAACTTAGGAGGGAAAAGTTGTGTAAGTTTCGCCTCTGTAATAGTGTACAAAACATCAACATATGTTTGAATATTTATGTTTGTTTGTCCAAGAAATATTGGAGAAAAAATATAGATTTTCAGTCAAGAACACCTTTCAATTATTTATGTGCCTCTGAGCTTAGGAATTGTTTTTCATTTGAAATGTATCAGATGAAGTTATGTAGGTCTAACGCTTTCGTCGTACATGTTTTAATTTATGCACTGTTGTAACTTAGATTAGGAATGGTAATTTATCAGGTTTATCGGCGTAGAAGGAGAGAATATAAGTTTTAATTTATGCATGGTTTAAAATAAGATAAGAGTAGCCATCTATTCAGGACTTCAGATACTTCAAGGAGAATAAATAGACAAAGCTATTATATTAGTTTTAGTGAGGATTTACTCGGATCTAAATATCATATTCTAAAAATTGAAACATGACGCCTGGACATGGAAATCGAACCTAGGACCTTTGGATTAGTACGCCAATGCTCTACCACTGAGCTATCCAGGAATCGTCCCGTATCTAGGGTCATTCTTCACTCATATTTTATTTTAAGGCAGAATCTATGAAGGACGTGCGGAAATCGTCGGCTACAAATGTGTGATTTATTAAGAGCTTCAAGATACTTCAAGGAGAGAATATAATTTCAGATTATACTACATTTAAAAAGAGCTTAGCCGTGACAACATTGTATTTTGTACCTTCATAAGAGCCTCATTTTTTTTTTCTAGTTTTAAAATACGACATAAATTATGTATAATTTTGAGGAAACGTTTCTTAAACGTGTGGAGAAGCAGTGAAGTTGAGTTTCATTAGACCTTGGACCTATTTTTATTACAACTTAAGCATAAGACAGGGGAGATAAGGAGCTACCCTTACCAAAGAGGCAATTGATTAGGTAACAAAAGCAATTGTATTGCTCCCCACTAATAGACCGAACTAGATTAGAATCATGGACCATTAGTCTTGAGAACCTAAAGCATAGGGAATAAAGTGGAAAAATATATGTAAACCAACTCACAGGTGTATTCTATCGATTACCTTGAAGTCACAGTTATGACAAAGATAAGAATCAATATTGGTATATTTATAGCTCAGTTAATGGTAATAAGTTCTATTTACAGAAAAATAACTTGCATCCACATACGTCAAATGTTGAAGCGTGGTCTACTGCCCAAGAAGAGGGTGAACATCAGGCTAACCATTCGTAGATAACATTTGTGATAAAAAAATATTTTAACCTGAAGTAGCCACATTTGAAAAGAAAATAAGAATGTTTCCGTAAAGTCTGTTCATGATAGGTTTTTACCTGGATGACAGTTCAAAAATCATATGTTTAGGTTTTGGGTTGCCAACACTTGTAAAAGATCACTGTTTTGTTATAAATGTTAAGTTTTTCTAATTACATGTCATATTTTACATTTAAAATAACGTAAACTTGAGTTTTCTTTTACTGTTTCATAAATTTTAATAATTTATTTTTACCCAATCCGAAACAATATTTTAAACAATATTAAAAATACTCATTTTCCGTTTTGGAATGTTATCTATGATGTGTAATATATACATTATACATACATTAATATATTTTAATACAGGCACCGTATTTACTTGGAAAAGAGAAAATACTGGTAATTTTTTTATTTAGATAATAAATTATTTTATGATTATTTTATCGTATTTCGAAATATTTAACTGAATAAAATATTTTCATCCACTGCGTGGGTGCATCATTGTAAAGAACTTGTTTGAATCACGTCCAGCAACATGGTTTAAATTCGTCCTCGCCATTTTGATTCTATGTTAATTAGAGCTTTTGTGAAAGTGCTGTAAATAATATTTTTTTAAGTGGAAAAAAAGATAAATAAACTTTGAGCCCGACCTCAGTAAATATATAAATAATTTTGACGTAACTCAAGTTGGCCCGCCACATTGCTGAAAAAAAAATTTTTTTGTTCAATCTTTTTTTGCTCTATTTGTGCTCATATGTGCCCGAACATTTGTGCTGTGAAACTAGGCCTTTTAGAAAATATTTAATGTGGCGGGCCAACTTAAGCTCAAGCTAGCCAACCACATATTGAAAAATATAACGTAACAAAAATGTATTTATGTCACTCCATTGTGCTCGGTTTGTGCTCATATGTGCAAGAAAATGAACATTTATACTTTAGAATTAGGCATTCTAGAGAAAATTTAATGTGGCGGGCTAACATGAGCCTTCCCTATATCATAACCTGTAGAAAAATCGAGTTCAAGCTGGCCCGCCACATTTTGAAATATCAATGTAAACAAAATTCTCTTTTACCCATTCGTTTGTTCTTCGTTTGTGCTCATATGTGCCCGAACATGAAGTTTTGTGCTGTGAAACTAGGCCTTTTAGATAAGATTTAATGAAGGCGATCCACCTTGAGCTCAAACTAGCCCGCCACATATTGAAAAACAAAACATACCAAAATTATGTTTACGCCATTAGTTTGTGCTTCGTTTGTGCTCATATGTGCCCAAAAATGAACATTTGTGCTCTAAATTTAGGCTTGCTATATAACATTTAATGTGGCGGGCTAAGTTGAGCCTTCCCTATACCATAACATGTAGAAAAATGGAGTTCAAGCTGGCCCGCCACATTTTGAGATATCTATGTAACAAAATTCTGCATTCACCATTCGTTTAAGCTTCGTTTGTGCTCATATGTGCCCGAAAATGAACATTTGTTCTCTAAAATTAGGCATGCTATATAATAATTAATGTGGCGGGCTAAGTTGAGCTTTCTCAATACCATAACATGAAGAAAAATGAAGTTTAAGCTAGCCCACCACATTTTAAATAGTAATGTAACAAAACTCTATTTTCACCATTCGTTTGAGCATCGTTTATGCTCATATGGTCCAGAACATTAACTTTTGTGCTATAGCCAGGGTAAACTTTTGAGATAAGTTAGAGAGAACATTCCAAATAACTAAATTAATCTTAGAATTTGAAACTTTTCAAAGTGAATAAGACATTTGGGATTGGAGGGGTTCTAAATTTACAAAACTATAAGAAGCAACTACTTCTAATTATGGTAGAAAATTTATATTCAGCAGGCCGGTAAAGATACCACTCCAAATAAGCATAGAGGTATGTAAATTTTAACAGTTATAAATGGACCCCAGGAAATAAGGGGATAAGGGGCGTACAAAACTTTTAGGTATGGTAGGAAATTTAAATTTGGGAGGCAGGTAGAAGTACAACTCTAGATAACCAAATAAATCTTAGCATTTGGGATTCATAAGAGGGAGTTAGAGAGATTAGGTGGACAGCCAGTGAAGGGGGTAGAGTTTCCAAAATTATAAAACCAAATTAGGCCTACTTC
The DNA here is from genome assembly GCA_033556935.1 of Timema podura. Taxonomy (NCBI): domain Eukaryota; kingdom Metazoa; phylum Arthropoda; class Insecta; order Phasmatodea; family Timematidae; genus Timema; species Timema podura. The sequence goes on along the minus strand of JAVRXN010000014.1, from coordinate 38,386,608 downwards.
TCACAGTATTAGAAGATTGACATTTGTCAGACAGGTATAAAACTTTATACAGTTCTTAATTATTGAATTTTAAAATGAAGGAGTGGAAAATGGGGAAGGCGGGTTCCCTTAAAATTCCCAAACCACATAAAAAAAATTTTGAGGGGGTAGAAAATTGAAATTTTGCATGTATGTTAATAGATCTTACCGTATACCAAAATTACGTCCGAACATTATGAAATTTCAACAAATAATCTAGAACATTATTATCGATGTGGTTAAGTTGAAATTTAGTAGACAAGTAAATAGACCATATAAGATAACCAAATAATTCTTAAAATTTCAAATTGGAAATGTGGGAACTGCGGATGGGGGGGGGGGGAGGAAACTGATATATTTCCAAAAGAATTAGAAAATTTACTTTTTGGCATGGGAGAAAATTTAAATTCACCAACGGTATAAGAGGACCACCCCAAATAATCATAGACGTTGGAAAGTTTTGAATTTAAAAATAAGGTTATGGTATTCATGGGGAGGGGGTGGAGAAAGGAGGTGAGTGGGGTGCCCTATATATTTCCTTGACTAATAAAAAACCTTTAGAAATGGTGGAAATCTTTATAAACTAATGCCAATCTATAATCGACTTAAATGTTTAAATAAACCAATTTTGGTGACCAAACTTGAGGAACATAATTCTCTTTAGGAAATCATGATGCTTAATAATATCATATGTTTCTATAACAATTTTTATCACATCATTTAAATTATATTATAATCGTGCTTATAAAATAGTACCATACTATAATCACATAATAATAATAATAATAATAATAATAATAACAACAACATTTTAAAAATATGGCGGGGCAGCATGAACTCAAGTTTACTTACAGGTTAATCTATAGGGAAGACTCAAGTTAGCCCATCACATTAAATCTTTTATAGTTCACCTAATTTTAGAGAACAAATTTTCAATTTAGGACACGTATGAGTAAAAATAGAGCACAATGGAATGGCAAGAATAGAATTTTGCAATGTTTTGTTTTTCAATATGTGGTGGGTTAGCTTGAGCTCAAGGTGGATCACCTTCATTATATGTTATCTAAAAGGCCTCATTTCACAGCACAATAAATCATGTTCGGGCAAATATGAGTACAAACTAAACACAAACAAATGGTTAAAACAAAATTTTGCTGCTATGATATCTCAAAATTTGGCAGGCAAACTTGAACTCCATTTTCTACAGGTTATGGTATAGGTAAGACTCAAGTTAGCCCGCCACATTAATTGTTCTCTGGATTGCCTAATTTTAGATTATAAATGTTCATTTTCGGGCACATATGAGCATAAACGAAACACAAACGAATGGCAAAAACAGAATTTTGATACTTTGATTTTTCAAAATTTGGTGGGCTAGCTTGAACTCAATTTTTCTACATGTTATGGTATAGGGAAGGCTCAACTTAGCCCGCCACATTAAATGTTATATAGCAAGCCTAAGTTTAGAGCACAAATGTTCATTTTCGGGCACATATGAGCACAAACGAAGCACAAACTAATGGCGTAAACATAATTTTGGTATGTTTTGTTTTTCAATATGTGGCGGGCTAGTTTGAGCTCAAGGTGGATCGCCTTCATTAAATCTTATCTAAAAGGCCTAGTTTCACAGTACAAAAGTTCAGGTTCGGGAAAATATGAGCACAAACGAAGAACAAACGAATGGTGAAAACAGAATTTTGTTACATTGATATTTCAAAATGTGGCGGGCCAGCTTGAACTCGATTTTTCTACAGGTTATGATATAGGGAATGCTCAAGTTAGCCCGCCACATTAAATGTTCTCTAGAATGCCTAATTCTAAAGCATAAATGTTCATTTTTGGGCACATATGAGCACAAACGGAGCACAATGGATTGACATAAATAAATTTTTGTTATGTTGTGTTTTTCAATATGTGGCGGGCTAGCTTGAGCTCAAGTTGGCCTGCCACATTAAATATTTTCTAAAGGGGCCAGTTTCACAGCACAAATGTTCATGTTCGGGCACATATGAGCACAAATAGAGCACAAACGATTGAACAAAAAAATATTTTTTTCAGCAATGTGGCGGGCCAACTTGAGTTACGTAAAGTGACAGATGTCAGCTGTTGGCGTAGGGATCATTAGGGATTATTTCTAGTAGCTTTTTGAGCTGTCATCCAAGTAAACTAAGTTTGTGAATGTAATATAAGTGCAGATGCACTGAGTTAAGACAAACATAACCTTGAGCTTGGTCTTGATCTGAGATTAGTTTAAGGGTTAAGATATTTTAAGATGGTAAGAATCCGAAATAAATCAAACTACAGTAGAGTATTTAGCTCGTCTCTGGCTTAGTTCCCTGACCATTTCTTTCGAAACTAGGACTGAGCAAAGTTTCATTTGAATTTGGTTTTGGAGAAACAGTCTGGAAGATAGATGGTTATTTTATGTGAACAGTTGACGCGACACAAGATGGCCGCAACTCTTTACATACTACCAACTTAAATTTTAAGGTAACTAGTTATGTGTGTGAGTGATGATGTGAGGAAGAAATATTTATTTTTCAACCATTTCTAGGCTAGTTATAGATAACTAAGTGTTACATGCCTATTTTATAGCATCAGACATGGCCTAAATCATTGATTTATTTGTGATTTCAAAATTGAAGCTACCAAAATGGTTGTCAGAAAACAGATTCCATCCCAAGCCCTAAGATCTCCAGTTGATTGTCCATACGAATACCTAATTTTATTGCTTTCTATTTATTATATCATAATGCATTAGACCCATTTAATTGGGCACTTGGTCTAAAGCAATGGTATTCAACTGTGGGTACGCGTAGCCCAGGGGTGTACAAATACATCTTAGGGAGTGGGTGAATTTAATTTTTTTAATTAATAGATTTTAAAATATGTACAACTTGCATTATGCACTTATAAATTAGGAGGATACAAGTTTAAGATAAATTATATCTGGGGGCGTGCGAACAAACACTTTTGATTACCACTGGTCTTAGGGGTCAATCTCACTCTATATAGGACTGCCAATAATGGGGTGGTTCGGGTTCAAAACTCGGTCAGATCTACTAAGGGGGGAGAGATCTCATTTCCTTCCACGCAAATATGGAAACACTTTCTCTAAATCCAACCTTTCTCATCCATAGCACATCAGAGAAATTAGTACATATGCGTACAACCCGAAAGGGCTGTAAGACTGGGTTTTAAATATATATATAGTGGATTTCGGTTAGTTGGGGCACCGGCTAATTGGGGCAGCCTTTTATTTTGGATAAAATTTGAAGCACAGAAACAAAACAAGTATTTAGCCTAAATTTGTTCCGCTTATTTGGGCCAAATTGCCGCTTAGTTGGGGCAGTGAAGGTCGTGATTGAACAACAAAATGTAGTTGGCACGCACAATCGAGACAAAGCCGGTTTCATAGTCAGGCTTAATACACCTCAAGGGCGGTGCTATACTAAATACAAGATGACACCTACCCAAGGTCGAATGTAATGGACCCCTTACGCATATGAAACTGGACCATTCCATTCCATTCTGGTCTAGGTAGATGTCTTGTATTTAGTATAGCGCCGCCCTTAAGGCGTACTAAGCCTGACTAGTCAGTTATTGCTGTAGGGTGGTTGTGTTGCAATTGTTCTATATCGTGGTCAGATTGACGATCACCTTCAAGGCCAAGATGAAAATAATTAAGATTATGAGAAAACTATTACTGAAAGATATTTCAGCAATACACTCAGACACCAGAAGACCAAGAAAAGTATGACAAAGATATACCTCTGGGTGTGACTAACTAGGATGCCAGGAAGTATATCTTTGAATTTAGATGCTATTTTATGTAGGAAGGTAATGAAGGTGGTCCTTTATCAGCATAAGATACCCGTGGCGACTTTGTTCAGCTGTAGTCCATAAAGAGAACACGTCAGGGTACAGTTGATAGTTTTTGGGATTTTTTTTTTCAATTCAAGAACCCTTATCAATGTGATTATTCACTTGTCACAGTCGTTATTTTGACTATATACTCATTTTACATAATGTACTGTAGGCCCCTACATCATATGTTTGTTTACTTTTAATTTCAGTTATTTTTAAATGAAATGTTTGTAACAATATAAATTAAATAGAATATGCTTTATTTGAATGCCACATTCTTTTTATTTTATCCATAACTTTTTTTGGCCCAGTTATAATGTTTTTTAAGCTCCTTTGGTTAAAATGTCACTTAATTGGGGCAGTCGCTTAGTTGGGCAAAAGTGATCGAGTCCCGATGTGTCCCAATTAACAAGAATACACTGTGTATGTATACATATATATGTATACATATATATGTATATATATGTTGTACATATGTATATATATGTATATATGCACACACATAAGGGAAATACTCAATCACATCAAAGCAACCACCAAACTAGTACTTTTTAAAGTATTAAGCAACTTGTGAATGTGAGGAATGCCAGGCCTCTACTGTGGTTCGGATTCCATATTAAACTGTAGGTCCTCCATTTCATCTCACAATCACCCTACCATTGCACATTAGCGTAAGTGCGTATAACCCGAACGGGTAGTAAGACGCGGTGCTAATAATAATAATATAATAATAATAATAATAATAATAATAATAATAATAATAATAATAATAATAATAATAAAGTATTAAGGTTCCTATATTTTATTATAATTGAATGTACTAGCTTAACGCGGCCAATAGATGACGTCCTTGGGTGGTTGGCTTCCTGGTAGGACCCAGTAAAAGGTTCTCGTGTCACGAACTGCCTGACGTCTCCTCTTTGTCACCTCACCAAGTTATATAACCGAGTGCTAACGGTGGTTTTATCTGATGACGTCGCAAGGCCCCAGAAGGCGGCGAACTGAAAGTGAAGGTGCAACGGTACAGGAATCTCTGCATACAGACCTACTACTACTGAAGATGACTTGGAAAGGTCAAAGGTCCCTCGAACCTTGCGCAAAGGAAGAGAACCTCGCTGGCTAGGGTTCCTTGAAGACTTGAGAAGGTTTTATTGAATAGAACAACAACAAAAAATCATCTGTATTATTTGACCTATGGAGTGTGTAGTGGTGTCGATATAATCATCAGCTCTCTCTATTTCTTCATGTTCATCTGCCTCTCTCCCTTCCATACCCATAAGCACTAGGGACAGAAGAGGATTTACACTATAGGTCCACCAGGCACGGGCCCTAAAGGCGGCGGCTTTAGAGAGCAGCACATTTTGGATTGCATTATTTTTTGTTATAGCTACGTTTAAAAATTATTAACTAACACTATCGAAATAATTCAAGTTAAAGTCAAAACGACAATATTTATTTTTAAATAACTGTACTTTGCAATCGCTTTGTAACTTACGTCAGTCTCCCCTTCTTTGTAATGTTAACTCAAGTTATAGGGCATGTACGGTACATGCCTGATTATCTTTTGTAGAAATCTTTTCTTGAATACTAACTTCTGCCTCCTCCCGCCAACACCTCTTTCCACCAAAACTTCCTAAAGACCTTGGATCTTGACAAAAAGGTTTGGGGGTAGGCGAGGGCGCATATTATAATTGTGCATAGGGACGCCAAAATTTTAAATCCGCCACTAACTGGGGGTTAAAACACACAAACATATTATCATGTAAATACCGATTTTATTATTGTATGATTTTGTGGCATCACCCTCACATGGAGCAGAAACTTGGACTTTTAGGAATATGGAAAAGAAATATTTAGAGAGCTTTGAAATGTGGTGCTGGAGAAGACTTGAGAAGATCATGTGGACAGACAGGGTGACAAATGAAGAAGTCCTAATAAGAGTGGGTGAGAAAAGAACAATTTTGGATTTGATTCTTCGGCGCAAAGCAAATTGGATCGGACACATTCTTAGGAGAAACTGTCTTCTGCACGACGTCATAGAAGGAAAGGTTGAGGGTAAGAAGATTTTAGGAAGAAGGAGGATTCAAACACTAGATGACTTGAAGGAAAGAAGATAACTCTGGGAGCTCAAGGAGGAGGCAGAGGACAGGGCGCATTGGAAGGAGAGGTTTCACTGACAAAATGATTAACCTGGTGTAAGACAGAACACACCTAATAATAACTCTCGCATTGTGTTTTACCCACAAAATATGGCTCAACAAAGATATTTTTAGTTTCGTAGTCCGACACTCTAGCTCAGTCTGCACCGTGTCTGCCTATTGAGCTAAGGGGTCCAGGGGGCCACATTTCTCCCCAAAATTATTACATTCAATTACAGTTACTATTCTAAATTTTACATCAAATAATGTACTGATAATTGACAGAAATAAGTATTCGTTTAGCGGTAGGATTCCATTTCAGATTCCTGAAAACTCTAACATTATGTAATTTAAGATTTACGTCATTCAAGTAATGTGTTGCAGTACATTAGAATACGCCACTATTGTGCTACCGCTGTCGGTCTACAGACAACTAACGGTGCAATGGCGCAAAGAGGAATTTACTTTTGTTGACTTAATTTGTTTGCATTCTATAAAATACAGTTGATCAATATTCCATAAAACATGAGAAATTATTAAGTAGCATAAGTACCGAGTACATATCATATATATACGGCTTAGTGCTAAACTGAAAACTGCGTCAAGGGTATATACGCTTAGTGCTAAAACTGAAAAACTGCCGTGCAAAGGGGGAGGGGGGCACAGATTTATTTGCCCCAGTCCTCACATTTTCTTAAAACGACCCTGGTTTCCTTGAAACAGCTCTACCGGGAGTGCTGGAAGATGTGCCCCTGAATTTGACTTGAGGGTTATGGTTTCAACATCGCGGAATAAAATCACATTTTTGGGCAGCTGAAAAATGTTTCATTAGAAGATCCTTATCTGAAAGCTAGAAAAGTTTATATATCTACTTTGACGTATTTATACGTCAAGTCAAGTAATTTGCAGCTGTGTTTTTGATAGATTCTATCAATACCAAAAGGATGGGATTAATAATATTTTAAAATATTATTAATGCTGAAAGCAAAAAAAAATTGTATTTTCTAAAATGAATATCAGCACACAGGCGACAAATCATTGTAGTTACGGCATCGTCTATATGGAAGAGACCAAAATTCAGTTAATTTATATTAGTTGAAAAATTAGCCCTTGACAAAGGGAATCGAACCAGGGATTCTTGGCTTAGCCTGACAATGCTCTATCACTGAGCTATCCAAGATTCATCCCATGTTCAGGGTCATTATACATTCAGCTAAACTACGAATGAAGAACTATCCTGAATACAGTCGACACATTGGATAGCTCAGTGGTAGAGCATTGGGAAGCTCTGCCACAGATCCCTGGTTCGATTCCTGTATCCAGGTGTTATTTTTCAACTAATTTAAAATAGTAGTAAAATAGTACTCGAGCGTAGTTAAACATGACTTACCCACAGATGTGGGTTGAGAAAGTTTTTAATTTTATTTTATGTTTATTTATTTGAGGTTATTAACGTGAACTTTCTGAATCGACTGATTGTATCAGCACACGATCAATTTCTATGAGCGAGAGTGAAAGGGCCTTCCAATTTTGCTGGGAAAGATATTTTCACATACCTTACATGCCACAATTGACATTGGACCGACGATGGCTTTACTTCCCCTACAAAGGAAGTTGAGCTACGGATTTGTATCTCTCGAAAAAAATCTCAACCCAGGCTGGGTTTGAACCCATGGGCTGAATGTGTAGTGGCGTTATGTAACCTCCGATCGCCTTAGCGTACTATTTGATTTGTTTCAATGGGATGCTTGACAGACCATGTGTACGCAGATGCTGCCATGGAGATTGACGATACCATGGCAAAATTTCATGCGGGTTGTACAGGGCGGGGCAGAAATAATTAGACGAGTATAACTTGAAAACTTACACTTTAATTGAAAAGTAAATATTCATAGCTAAATAAAAGCAAACTACATACTACACTTGTTCACTTTTTGAAGATAATATCACTGAGGTGACTCTACCGGACGTCAGACAAACCTCAGCGCGTTGCCATCACTTTCTTCAGCATTGATCGTATAATTGTTTCTGCAGCATCTTATAGAATTGTCAATACTGTCAGCGTACCGGCGTGTACGGGATAGCTTAAAGCGACACACTGTAGTTTGTCCCGAAATGCATGATGGTCGTTTTGGAGCCATACTAACATTAACAAGAACCCAAATCAGTGTTTACGTACTCTATTGCATCATTCGTGTTACCAGTGACGGGGAGATCGGCGTTTGAATCCCGTTAGGGTGTAGTGGAAAAGTATTTTTCCAAAAGTTTTTTCATTCTCACTCCAATCAAATTTAGGTACCTTTAGTCTAAAATTTCTCCCGACTCAACTAATGTAATTAGTACATGAGCGCATAGCCCGAGTGGTAGTAAGGTTTCGATGTAAAAAAAACCTGTAAGTATGGACAGCACTCTACTGTTATGAGAAGAAGAAAACGTTATTTTCCCTGTGAATGTTGTGATTCTATTAACTTGCTTGGAGGTAGTTCTGTAATCGCTACCCAGTTAATGGGGTTAAATATTTAGAAAACTAAACATCAAATGTAATTTTGTTTTGTTATAAATAATCGCGCTATAAAGAGGACTGTTTCTAATTTTCATACACTCTGTGTACAGATGTTTGAAAACTCATAGCCCAAACTGCACATATAGCTTGTTTGAACCAAAAGTAATACAAAACCCTTTACACTTACAGCCGGAAAACTATGCTAATGCCATTAAATTGTGTTCAAAGTTTCGGCGTAAGCTCAGGGAGAGTAAAACTGTGCAATAATGCGTGTACAACAGGTTGCATAGGAGTTAGGCGTGTGGCACTGCACATGTAATAATGGTAAGCACTTTCTGTGATGTAGGCCCGTTAATGATGACACTCAGAACGTATTCTCATTTCTAGATGGGCTGGTGTGTTGTTTGCTATTAATTGTGGTATGTTCTGCTGCCGTGCTCCAAGATGTCAAGGTGTATAGTGTCATGCGCCTAACTCCTATACAACCTGTTGTACACGCATGCTTGAACAGCTTTGCTCTCCCGGCGCTGCTCACCGAAACTTTGAAAAAATTAAATTGTGTTAGCATAGTTTTTCAGATGTAAGTATATAGGGATATTGTAATACTATTGGTTCAAACATACTATATGCGCAGTTTGGACTATGAGTTTCTAAACACCCTGTGCAAAGCCAACTCCGCTAAAACTGTTTATTCGCTACAGGAATACTCAAGCAGACGTCCTTCATAAAACAACTATTTCTCACTTGTGACATTAAATGTAGCTTCCCTACTATAATATAAAGATGTAATTATGTTCGCTTTCACAATTCTCTATAATTGTACTGGTAGTCACGTTAAACAACGCGTCAGGCTCACAATTTACTGAAATACGTGTCCCTCGGAGGTCGAGGTTCAAATCTCGACTATGTGTACTGGCGTTGGTTTTATTATGGATGAATACTTGTTAGTTTTTTTTAACTCTTCCCACGCTAATGCGGGTATGGTCCTGAAAACTACCTATAATTCTTCTAGAAGCGGCTATTTAGTGTTAATCATACAAATAAACTACTTTAAATAATACAACAACTATAGTTTGTTAGAAATAAATATTATTAAAAACTGGCTGAGAAAAATATTTGTAAGTTAAATAAGCATTTTCAAGAAACATCATTTGTTTATAATAAAATATTTACCCACTTTTAAATAGATGATTTTTCAGCATTAAGTTTACAGAAATTTAATTTTTTTTTAAATATATACCTACAGCATTCATTGTAAACAAATGAAAGGGATGCTCAATAAATCAATCAATTAATCAAAGTCACAACATCCTTGACATTTAATTATTACTGCTAACTTTTGGGAAACTGTCCTTTTCAAGTTCCTGTTAATTTGCGCACGTTAAGTAAAACCTGGTTCGAGATGTATTATTGATCCGAGGGGCGAGACGGGCTCTAATGCTCCTAATTTATCAACCCAAAGTAGATCTAGTAGTAACTTTTTGTTGAGCGTGTGCACAAAATCTTTAAAAAGAACATGAATAGTGCGCAGTGTAATCTAACCCAAATATACTTGTGTATTACCTACATTGTGTTATTACGGCATATTAAGTGGCATGGTGAATTGGAAATGGTTAGATAAAACAGTATTTTTTATTCAACATAGCTGATTTTAATTGTGGTTTAGTTTCAAAACGTATTTTTATTTCTTTTAAAATACGTTTTAACTGGGAAAAATGTCATTTATCATAAATAATTATTTGTAAATCAACTAGGCGCAAGATATATATATATATGGTTTATTTAATCAAAAAACACATTTCTCCTATAGCTGCATTTAATTTTGATACACACAGTTATATCAACAGTTCTCAAATGTTTGTCGCAAGGACCACTTAACTTGACTATGACATTTTCTTTTATCTAAAAAAGCTATTGTCAATAATTATTTACAGATATTCAAGAACTGTTGAGATAACCATGTGTAGAAATTAACTCTAATGTAGCTAACACAGGAGCAATAATTTATTAAGTTTAGCTAGAAAAGTCTATATTTTAAAAAAATCATAAAATACTGACCTCAACTAACGGAACATCCTTTTTTAAACGTTGGTAGAAGTGATATAAATATTGCGCCTTACACGAAGGTGACTTGTTGAGCAGCTCTGAATGACAGGCAGTATCATGATGTAAAGCAATTCATAAGAGTATTCTGAAAATTGAAAAATGACACCTGGACAAGGGAATCGAACCCGGGACCTTTGACTTAGAGTGCTGGCATGAGGAATAACTTTCTCTACTAGAGTGTAAATAAAGCATTAAATGTGTTGCCTATGAAACCTGTGAAACAGGTATCAACCTTGTGTGTGTGTTTTTTTATGTCTCTCTTATACGTTTTGAACTAAATGTCTTATTTTGACTAAACGGGAAATAAATAATACCCTAACCAGGAAACCTTTAATACCCCTACTTGTTGAGGCCGTGATTATCTAATGTTTAAAAATAATTATTATTTTAATCATGTTTTGTAGAGAAAAAATAGACATACATAAATTTCAGCCACATGACTCAATATTCAAAGTAATTTGCTTTATTCGGGTTTTTAAATTATGAAATAAAAAATAAACAAAATGTAGATCAAACAGGAAGCTGCAAAAACATATCTAATTTTTTTAAATTTTATAAATGTTCCTAGATACACAAACTGAAAATGACTATTATTATATTTATTAAATTCTTACAACCTTTATAACAAATATTAAAAATTATTATTTTATGCTCATGAAGCAAAAAAAAAAAAACTATAATCACACCAGTTTAAATATTCCTAAAGCATGTGCTAAAATATATTTGTAAAGAAAGATGTATGTCATTTCTTTATGTTCTTTATTTTATTTATACTTCGTCAGATTTTATAAAAGTATTTTTTTACTGTATTACTCTATAAATTAACAGATTTATTTAAGAAAAAGGAGTCATACTTAGAGCTAGAAGATTATAATGTTTTTAACGTAATTTATAGCTTCATTGAAATAAACGTCAAGCTCCTCTCTGGTTTGCTAGTGACGGGAAGATCTGGGATAGAATCCTGGTTGAGTGTACTGAGTATGTTTTTTATAAATGGTGTACCACTCTACCTCCACGCAAATGCTGGTACATTTACTATGTCATCATCGTAATTAATTTGTATGCGTTCATCCCGAATGGATACTAAGAATCAAGTTGGAAAAAGTTCTTTTTTATAAAAGTGATCAAATACTTTAAATTATTTTAACATTTTAATTCACTTCCATAAGTAAAGCTATTTAATACATATTGATTTCTTGTATTTTCTTTCCAACATCTTACCGAGTCAATACATGACTTTGTGTCCTTGACGTATACTAGTTAATTTTATTATTATTATATTATTATTTATTATTATTATTATTATTATTATTATATTTAGCACCACGTCTTACTACCCATTCGGGTTATACGCTTAAGTACTAATAACGCTAATGGATTAGGAATTGGGAGGGTTAAACTTAGAGGAAGTGAACCCACATTTGCGTGGAGGGAGAGTGGAAAACCATTTAGGAACACCCCCCCCCCCCCAGTTCACCCGACCGGGATTCGAACCTCGATTTCCCCGTCCTCGGCGGTCGAGCTCAACACGACTAACGCATTAGCCAACTGCACCACCGGGGCGGGTTTAATTTTTTTTTGTTAGCAAATAATTTGGTCAACGTAAACCAAGCAACCTTTTTAAAAATATATATAAATATAATCAATATGTATTAGCACTTTATCAATTATAATTGATTAACAAATAATAACTTGATTCGTCTATACAAACATGGAGTTTGATTTTATTCACATGATGATATCACCGGTTGTTAAATATCTACCATTAGCGTAGCGGCATTAGATGATAAACTTTTTAAATTAAGATTAAAAGCTGTCATTAAATTCCAGGACACCCTGAACAAACAATCAGGAACTGATGAAGTCACCAGGTGAAGAAAATTAAACTATGTTTATATAGAATAAATATTTGATTTATTTTGACCAATAAAATGTTTTGCTATAAAAACTACAAATACACTGACCTTTTTTTCGCGTTCCTTGCATTCCCACCTTAAATGTTTTTAACATTTTGTTTCGACTTCATACCAATTTGGATAAGAGTTTACTTAATGTTTTAAACCACTGTATTAGAAATTATCTGATAAGTGTAGTTTCCCAAATATGTAGGTATGTACCATTGTAATTTGTTTCATGAATTACTGTACTTTAATTATAATAATTTTCCTTTACTGTGTGGATATTTTAGTAAAATAATATATATTTTTTAAGTGTAGATTGGAATTTTTTGTTAATGTTTATCGTTAAAATATAATATACAAACTTAAAAAAATCTTTTGACAACTTGTAGTAATTATTTTGGAGCTACAGAAACAATATTTGGAGAAACTGATGACAGTTTATTGTTCTTAAATATATTGATGTATTTTGCACTCACTTGTCAAAAATAGTATAAAAAGTGTTTACATTTTTTAAATAGTAGAGAATCTCTTTAAAGCTTTAAAAGTGTAGCTTGGTAATTTGTGAAATATTTTAAAAAGGCTACTACTTCACATTATTACTCTAACATTTTCAAAATTTGGACATTGTTGGCCTGATAACTCATATAATGAAAGCCTGGACCAAATAATTAAATATAATAGATATATCAGATATATATATATATGTTTCAATATATCTAAATTTAGCAATATTTGTAAGATCTTTGTGAAAGTTAATCTAACTCTAATACATATTATGATTTTTTAAATAAGGTGCTTAGGAATATATTTGGTCCAAAAAGTGATGAGGCATATAAGGAGTGGAGAATGGTGCATAATGATGAGTCACGTACCCTGTGTTTGTCACAAGGCATTGTTAGGATAATCAAATATTGTAGATTTATATGGGCAGGAGCAGGATATCCAACGTGAATGGGAGAATCTAGAACCATGTTTAGAGTATTGCCTGGCAAACAAAATGAGAATAAATCATTGGGAAGACCTAGACGCAGATGGGAGGATAACATTAGAATGGACCTGAAAGAGCTAGGGTGTAATGAGGTGGGCTGGATAGAACTAGCTCAAGATATGGATAGGGTGTAATGAGATAGACTGGATAGAACTAGCTCAAGATATGGATAGGGTGTAATGAGGTGGATTGGATAGAACTAGCTCAAGATATGGATAGGGTGTAATGAGGTGGGCTGGATAGAACTAGCTCAAGATATGGATAGGGTGTAATGAGGTGGATTGGATAGAACTAGCTCAAGATATGGATAGGGTGTAATGAGATAGACTGGATAGAACTAGCTCAAGATATGGATAGGGTGTAATGAGGTGGGCTGGATAGAACTAGCTCAAGATATGGATAGGGTGTAATGAGATAGACTGGATAGAACTAGCTCAAGATATGGATAGGGTGTAATGAGATAGACTGGATAGAACTAGCTCAAGATATGGATAGGGTGTAATGAGATAGACTGGGTAGAACTAGCTCTAGTCTGGGATAGGGTGTAAAATTGGAAAGAAGCTTCTTACGTTGGTTTGGGCATGTTGAGAGGTTGAGTGTGGATCGAGTGATGAAACAAATATATGAAGGTAGAGTGTGTGGATCAAAAGGAAGGGGTAGGTCATGTAGACGAATGTGTGAAAATAGAAACAATAAAAGTCTTAAGATCAAAAGAGCATGTATAGCTTGTTGTATGTGGATCGAAGGGAGTATACAGGATAGAAAAGTGTGAGGAAAGTTAGTGAGGATGGATTAAGTACGGAGTTGTTTTTATAGCTATATGCACAGTTTCTTGCCTACCCCGTAGGGGAACGGCGTGATTTGGTATGTTTGTATAAAATAACGCTATACTTTTTGTTAAATGTTGCCACAAAAAAGTTTGTATTTTATAAAAAAAAATACCTTCCTTTGAACGTTGGACTGTAGACTATAAAACCTTTGTGACAGGGCTCGAAATGGTAAGCTACATGACGCAGTCCCGCACAGCTTTCCTGTATAAGCTGTTGCCTATCTCCATTCACTCACGTTCTCTATGTGTGTTTTGGAACCGAGTATACATGTTCAATGCGTTCACAACAGCATTACTGAGTATTAATGCAATGCAGCTGGCTCTTGTCAAGTAATTAGCGGTGTTGCAAGGGAATGCATCTCCCGAGAGAGAGAGACAGTGGATTGGTCAACATTCTCAGAAAGTGTGTTACCCAGGAAGTAGGAGGCAGGAGAGGACACATTTTAGAAGATGATGATGTCCACCTCACGGGATTAACTGTTGTGTAACTCTACTCCGGAATGGCGGTCAAGATTTCTCAAACGATGGTTACTCTGCACAAACATTTAGCTAAGGCCGCGCACTAAGGGCCTTTTTTTTATCGTATGACATATATCAACATGAAGGATATGGCATCCAGTTCGGGTGGTCACATGTAGACTATTAGCAGCTCTAGTGGCATAGAGTGCTGCCCAGATTACACCATAGGAAGTTTTCTACACTTACCCACAATGAAATGATGTGATGATAGTGGATATGGATATGTGAGCCAGTGTGTCTCTTAACCCAACTAAACAAACCCTGGTGACCAGTGGGATAATTCCACTCAAGAGAAAAATAACCAAGGTACCATCCAGGAATCGAACCCACGACTCCTAGATTCATAGTCAGATGCATTGACCACTACACCACGGGGTCAGATAGGGCCGTTTACATGGAGTAGATTTGGAGGTCAACCAATTCCCCATTCGACTTGAACTGTTTGTTAATTATTATTTTTAGCACCCCGTCTTACTATCCGTTAGGGTTATGCTCTTATGTACTAATTACGGTAATGCATTAGGCATTAGGAAGGTTATATTTAGAGGAAGTGTACACGCATTTGTGAGGAGGGAGAGTGGAAAACCATTTTGGAAGAAATCACCCTCAGCACACCCGGCCGAGATTCGAACATCGATCTCCCCGTCATCAGCAGTATAGTCTACTGCAAGAATAGCGACTTAGACCAAGCGGTCACCTAAGTGGATGCTTATTATTGGTTGACTCCCGAAACTAGACAATAAATACGGTCCTAAGTGTCGTACATGTTATCCAGGGAAGCCATAAATACTCGGTTGAAAATTTAAAAATAAAATATCAAGTTATGCTTAGTATCTCAAGTATTTAACAAGGTTCATACTAATTGTTTTCATTAAAAATAGTGTTGTGGTTAAAAAGATGCCTTTTAATAAGACCAAGACTTGTTTCTGTGGTCGAATAGTCTAAGGTGTCACTCTTGCAATAGACTGGACTGCCAATGACCGGACTATCGGGGTTTGAGCCCTAGTCGGGTGTATTGATGGTGATTTTAGCCAAAGGTTTTCCATTAACTTACTTTCAAATGTGGTTACACTTTATATAAATTAAACCTTAATTATTCTTAATACATTAGCGTAATTATTTTATATGCTTAGAACCACCGATTCCCGTGTCCAGGTGTCATTTTTCAATTTTCAGAATATGATATCTAGGTGGAGTAATCCCCACTAATAAGCATAAATAATAGCTCTGGCTATTAATTCTTAATATGTGCGATCCCGTACAATTTAATAATTGTGCAAATGGCAGCATAATGCCAACTACCGAGTCGCAGATGGCGGCGTTATCCGATGGCTCGTGATATTAATATAATCACATATTTGTAGCCGACGATTTCTGCTAAGTCCATCATAGACTCTGCCTTAAAATATGAGTGAAGAATGACCCAGGGCACGAGACGAATCCTGGATAGCTCAGTGGTTAGAGCATTGGCGTACTAAGCCAGAGGTCCCGGGTTCGATTCCCGTGTCCAGGTGTCATTTTTCAATTTTCAGAATATGATATCTAGGTGGAGTAATCCCCACTAATAAGCATAAATAATAGCTCTGGCTATTAATTCTTAATATGTGCGATCCCGTACAATTTAATAATTGTGCAAATGGCAGCATAATGCCAACTACCGAGTCGCAGATGGCTGCGTTATCCGATGGCTCGTGATATTAATATAATCACATATTTGTAGCCGACGATTTCTGCTAAGTCCATCATAGACTCTGCCTTAAAATATGAGTGAAGAATGACCCAGGGCATGAGACGAATTCTGGATAGCTCAGTGGTTAGAGCATTGGCGTACTAAGCCAAAGGTCCCGGGTTCGATTCCCGTGTCCAGGTGTCATTTTTCAATTTTCAGAATATGATATCTAGGTGGAGTAATCCCCACTAATAAGCATAAATAATAGCTCTGGCTATTAATTCTTAAGTAATTTAAGTTGATATTCAGAACAACAAGTTAAAGAATTATTTATCCTACCTTTGATGTTGGATGGAAGGGGGCGCGAATTAAGGTCGGTATTTTTGCATTTTCTATAAGTAAAAACGTTTTGGGTCGAAACGAATAAAACATTTCTACAGTACAAACATTTGATTTAATTTTTTACACAAATTAATCTTAACTATTCTTTTATCATGAGCATATTGATACATAATGACGAACTTTTAAAAAAAATCAAATTAAATGACAAATAAGCTTTGAGATTACTCTTTGTAGAAAGTTAAAATAAATACATTTTCTGGTGTAATAATTTATTTATCTTAACAAAAAACTTTTTTAAAGAATATATTCAAATTTTTAGTAAGGAGAGATATACAATATTTTGTGAGAAAATAATCTATAATAATTGTTGGAGTAAATTTTAATGAAGGCTTAGTGAATTTTAAATATTGTTAAACAGTAGTCAAAAATCATGGATAATATACAATGACAATTATTTAAAGCTAATAACATAAGTTAAGTAACCCTTATTGGTTAAAATAAACACTTTGAAATTAATAATGTATTATAAAAAACAAAGATGTCAGGTATTATCTTTTAAATATGATAAATAAACTACGAGATGAAGTTTGTATTATAACTATAATTTATAGAACTAATCAAAACAGCCATAATTAAAATTTACCTAAAAAATGATTAACTTATCAAAACATATGAAAACCTTTTTGTTATAAAACTACAAATATACCTAATCTTAGTCACGTTCAATTCTATCAACCTTAAGTTAAATGGTGTTATTCAGTGATAGTCTATACTGGCACTGATGTATTGAATTTCTAAACCGTTAGTTTTGAAAGTTCCCATTCCCTTTCAACTTGCGGCTGGTATTCATCTTGTCGTGTTAGCGCTTTGACATTAAAACACTTGTGGTCAATCTTCCTTTTCTTACTTCACTCAAAAGGTGAGCCACTCTTCTTTATCCAACACATTTATCTTTAGTGCAAAACCGATGCTATGATGTAATATATAAATATAAATTACGAATAGAGTATCGTTACAGAGCCAGTACCCATCTTGCAAGAGTTAGGGGGGAACAGAAACTAGACATAGAACTCACCATATTCCAGGACTATTTATTATATCCTACTAGCCCTATCATCAAGAGTTAAGGAGGGAGGAATGTTACTGTAAGTTGAGGTGGGGGGCAATTTATCACGAGCTAAGAATGAAGGAATTTTTCAGTAAGTTGAGGTGGGGGCAGTTTATCACGAGTTAAGGAGAAAGGATACTACTATAAGTATAGGTGGGGGCAGTTTATCACGAGATAAGGCGGAAGCAATGTTACCATAGGTTGAGGTGGGGGGTAATTTATCACGAGCTAAGGAGGAAGGAACGTTACTTTAAGTTGATGTGGGGGCAGTTTATCACGAGCTAAGGAGCAAGGAATGTTCCAGTAAGTTGAGGTGGGGGCAGGAGGAAGGAATGTTCCAGTAAGTTAGAATCTGGTTTGGTAAGTTATATTATAACATTTACACATAAATTAGAGAAAAGATTTTTGTTCCTATTTATAAATTAGCGAAAAGATTTTTGTTCCTATATTATTCTCACTGCTTAGCGTGGATAGCATTTTTAAAATATCTGCATTGTTAGGATAAAAATCGGGTACAGATTTTAAGATAATTGATTAAATATACTTTAAGTAATCAATTTTATTTAATACTCAACAATTTAAAATTTGTAATCAGATCTATTATTAGTGAGGTTACCTAAGCTATGTTATTATTTATGTATTCTAATATCTAATTTAAGCTTTTGGAGGTAATTTGTTTAGTTTCTAGCCTTCAGATAAAATAAATATATAAGCCCTACATTGATGATAATAATAATAATATTAATTTACTAAAAGTTTTCCAAATCCAGCTTTGGGTGAGGATGGGTGGAACTACACGATTATTTGTACACTATTAAAATAATAATATAATAATACTTAGCACCGCGTCTTACTACCCTTTCGGGTTATACGCTTAAGTACTAATTACACAAATGGATTAGGAATTGGGAGGGTTGAATTTAGAGGAAGAGAACCCGCATTTGCGTGGAGGGAGAGTGGAAAACCATTTAGGAAAAACCACCCCCAGTTCACCCGACCGAGATTCGAACCTCGATCTCCCCGTCCTCGGCGGTCGAGCTCAACACGACTAGCGCGTTAGCCAACTACGCCACCGAGGCGGGTCACTATTAAAAGCCTATAAACCAACATTGTATTTGATATTTACTTTAATTTATAGTAATATTAATTACTCTAAGAAATATATTCAAGAAAAGAATATATTCATCAAAGAACTAAAATACTACGTAATACAAATATATTTTACCCACGAGAATGTGCATATATGTAATATTAAATTTAGAACAAACAATAATAATATATTTTTCAATAATAAGTAAATCTAAAGCAACCAATCCACGATTTGGCTAAGCATTTTAAAGAGAGAAACACAAATTTTAGATAAATGTCAATAGTCATGAAATATATTTTAAAAATGGGATCGTCCGAAGTTTTTTTTAATTTCAAAGCTGCAGTCGTAGGTCAACTCTCCATCGCTTCGACTTCAACACCCACAGTAACCTTTACACCTTCAAATCCTTTCAAAGCCAAAAGAAAACTTTAATATATTATGAGCAGATTTGCAATATCTCTCTAAATACTATACAGGGTGTTCACTCACTCTCAGCCCTTGATTTTCCGTTATAACTTTCAAACTAATGAACATAATTGTTGTATGAGAAACACCAAGAGGCCGAAAGCGAGTGAAACAACTTGTATATTTCAACATAGAATAATTTTTAAGCCCTACTAAACAGTTTTTAATAACAACTAGTGATTACATTGCATGTATACAAGAGGTAAAATAAACTAAAATATGCCAAAAAAGAATAATATAATTTACTTTGATTATTAACTATAAAATTTTCTTCTTACATATAATACACAGAGTGCACATAATGAATAATTTAAAAATTTTAAAGTAGTGTTATAAATGACAACAACAAAACCTTAGCTTCGACTTCAACTTTGCTTCACATGTTTCAGGCTTCCCTTTGACTTCGCTTCGCATTTATAAAGTGACCTTCGTAAATACTTATTAAAAATAATAGCCTTACAAATTGTCGAGAGTTAAAAATAATGCAATTAAATAGATCACAACTGAACTTTATTTCAATTTGTGAAATATTTCTGATAAAAAACTGCACATTATTTATTTAAGCCTCCTATACAAACACATAGTTCTTACCTCTTATCTCATTCGGTAGAAAATATGTCTGCTGAATTAAAAGTCTTTGCTTCAGCTCCCGGTATGAAATAAATAGTTATTATCGTAAAAATTGGTGTTTCCTGTTTCACAATGATGAGTTGACGTCCAATGAACTGTTATTTATGTATGTTTTGAATTAAGTTCGTTTGTAAGTCGTGTGCTTAATTGATCAGTTTATTCAGAAATTCCTCTTTAAGTTCTGTGAAATTAAAACCCACCCTCTTGTTCCTATAACCAAGAGACTTGATTTTAACAAGATAAATTCTAGTTAACTATTGACCCGTATCTATAAACACTCGGAATAAAGCAACAGCTTCGTATGGTTTGATTTTACAAAGACAGAAAGATTCGTTGTAGAATTATATTTTGTTCCAATAAATTATTTGCATCTCTCTCTCTCTCTCTCTCTCTCTCTAAGCAAACGTGGGGACTCTTCCTTTAAATTCTACCTCACTCGTCCCTACCTAATCAGTATAAACATGAGGATAGCTTGGATGGGTAGTAGGACGCGGGGCACACAGACATACACACATATACACAAACACACACACAAAGTTATTACATTTAAAAAAAAGAAATTTCACTTCCGTCTACCAGAAAATTTTTAAATGAGCAGAACAAAATCATGAAACTAAAGTAATTTCATGAACAAAACCTAAGTAGGTTAATTGACCGTTTATAAATACTTAATCTTGAACTCTTCTAAATAATATTTGAGCAAGACAGTAGTGAAATTGGATTGTGGAAGGTTAACTCACCTGTTTCCTTCGTGTTTATTTATTTCTCTTACTTTTATTTTTATATTAACCTTCCATTCAGAATCACTTAAAATAAATAAAATAAAATATCTACCGTCTGTAATTTAATTTAGTACCACTCCTCCAATCAGGATTTTTGGTTACATCTAGAAATTAACTTTGACCTAGACTACCCATATAAACGATAGTGTATGCTTACCGTATATTATTTTTCTAATCTCGTTACAATGTATTCAGTAACTAGAATAGTGTATTATCAAAGTATGAGCTGTGTATTTATTCACACGGGACAAGAAATACCAACTAAACACTATGGACGATATCGTATACCCCAATTTTCTTACTAATTGACATATCTGATAGCTAGATAAAGCTCCTAGATCTACTTTTACGTATCCATACGTCAAGTCATGTGATCTTCAACTGTTACTTTTGGTAGGTATTATCAATACCTATAAAAGAGCACTAATCATTTAGTAAAATGTTAGCACTAAATAATTGACAAAATTTAAAGTTACCACTTTGAACTTAATACTTAATTAAAACAAATTCTTCTTATAGAAATTTCTTAAAGTTTTCAAAAATGTTTATTTATAAGCTTCTATTGGCCATCAAAAATCGTAAAAGAAATATAAGTGTCTCTAAAAAATATAGTTCGAGCGTTTTTTTATGTCATATCAAACCACGAATGCATTCATACAATTGCTGATGAATAAAGATTTTTATTTAAATAATAATGGTTTAATCTGCAGCGATGAGTAGTTAAGGCTAAGACGCTTATTATAATTATTATTATTATTATTATTATTATTATTATTATTATCATCATCATCACGTCTTACTACCCGTTTGGTCTATACGCACTTATGCTAATGTGTAATGGTAGGGTGATTGCTAAGACGCTAACATCCTCCGGTTTGGTGACGAGGAGGTCGAGGTTAAAATTCTGATTGGTATATTAAGAGTATTTTATTATTAAATGGATTTCCACTATCCCTTCCTACAAATGTGGCTACACTTTCTGAAAAATTTACTTTCCTCGTCCCTAACCCTTTTGTGTGAATATGCGAATAGCTATAACGGGTATTTTCCACTCTTCCTCAACGAAAATGCGGGTACGCTTTCTCTAGATTCAACTTTCCTCATCCCCAACTCATTAACATGATTAGTACATAAGCTACAGCATGTTTAAAATACACCAAAACACACCATTACCACTTTGAACTTAATACAATCCTTGGCAGAAACTTTGATTGTTTTTTTGTTGTTTTTCTACCGTGTCTTAACCGTTCGAGCTACGCTAGTGGGATAAGGATGTAGAGGGTAGAATTTTAGAGTATATTTACCCAAATTCGCTTGGAGGGAGAGTGGGAAAACATTTAGGAAAAAAACAATTTTAGCGTAACTGGCCCTGATTCAAACCGCGAATTACCAGACGTCAGCAGACCCGTTTATTGCAAGAGTGTCCGTTAGCTCATTTTACCACTGAAGCCTTGACCATTTAGCTAAATTTTTAAGTATGTTTTCTAAAATATAATGGAAATAAAACACTTATGCCACTACCACGAGTACATTCAAACGGGAGAGGTGGGTGTGATGCTACGATAAAATGGAAGAAGTGATTGTGATGTTACAATAAAAAAATGTCAAAAGCGATAGTGATGCTACAATCAAGTGAGAGAAAGGATAGTGATGGTACAATCAAATGGAATATGGAATAGTAATGTTGTAATCTAATTGGAGAAGGGATAGCGATGTTACAATCAAATGGGAGAAAGGATAGTGATGGTACAATCAAATGGAAGAAAGGATAGAGATGGTACAATCAAATGGGAGAAAGGATAGTGATGGCACAATCAAATGGGAGAAAGGATAGTGATGATACAATCAAATTGGGAGAAGGAATAGTGGAGCTACAATTAAATGGGAAAAGGAACAATGGCGCTACAATCAAATGGAAGAAGGGATAGTGAGGCTACAATAAAATGAAAGAATGAATAGTGATCTTACAATCAAATGGGGAATATATAGTAATGCTGCAGTCAAATGAGAGAAGGGAAAGTGATGATACAATCAAATGGAAGAGGCAAAAATTTTGCTACAGTCAAATGGGAGATGATAGAGTGGTATTAAAATCAAATAGGAGATAATAGAGGGGTATTTAAATCAAATAGGAGATTAGAGAGTGGTACTACTATCAAATGTGAGTTGATAGAGTGGTACTACAATCAAATGGGAGATGAGAGTGGTACTACAATAAAATGGGAGATGAGATAGTGGTACTATGATCAAATGGGAGATGATAGAGTGGTACTACAATCAAATGGGAGATGAGAGTGGTACTACAATAAAATGGGAGATGAGAGAGTGGTACTATAATCAAATGGGAGATGATAGAGTGGTACCACAATCAAATGGGAGATAAGAGAGTGGTACTACATTCAAATGGGAGATGATAGAGTGGAACTACAATAACATGGGAGATGATGGAGTGGTGCTACACTCAAATAGAAGATGATAGAGTGGTACTACAATAAAATGGAAGATGATAGAGTGGTACTACAATCAAATGGGAGAGGTGAGAGTGATGTCTTGATTATCCTGTATTGTTATTGTTATAAAGAAGAAATCTTTGTCGCACCTGAATTCATGAGATAATGCCACCATTACTTTACACCTTCACCACAAGCTCAACTTTCACTCATAAGGAATAAACAGACGAGGGTTGTACAAAGCTTTACTCTTGGAGATCTTATAGAAGAGATCAGGGTTCATTGCAGGTTACAGAACCCCTTGGTTTGGACCGGTTTGTAAGGGGTGGGGTAATAGATCTTGATATCTATTTGGGAGTAAACTTTACCTTTTAGTTTTTGATAATTTTATGAATTTAACTAAAGCGATTATCTATTATGTTTTAGCAGTTCAACATAAATTTATTAACGATTTATTATTATTATTATTATTATTATTATTATTATTATTTGCGTATAACCCGGACGGGTAGTAAGACGCGGTGCTAATAATAATATTATATTATTATTATTATTATTATTATTATTATTATTATTATTATTATTATTATTATTATTATTATTATTATTATTAGCACTTCATCTTACTACCCGTTCGGGTTATACGCACTTACGCTAATGTATAATGGTAGGGTGATTGTGAGATGAAATGGAGGACCTACAGTTTAACGTGAATTAACGATTTAATTCAAAGAAAATTGATTTAAAGGAGACAACTTAGAATAAATTCACCAACATTAGTGTGGTGAGGGAATAATAAAATAACATTTTTAATAACACACCTAATATGTACCCCTAATACATCCTCACAAGATTCGAACATTAACAAACCCGTCACCAGTAATTCAGCCTATTGCGAGCCCGACGCCTCAGACTACATGGCCACTGGTGTAGGTAACAAGCTCATTTTTTCGATATCTTATCCCATTAAGTAGTGAGAGTTTTCCCTGAGATTAGAGTACCTTATTCTATTCCCGGCTATAATTAGGTTTCTTACCTGCTTCGGTGGTCTAATGGTCTAAAGCGTCACTCTCGCAATAGAATAGACTGCCGACGACGGAAGTGTCGGAATTCAATCCCGATGGGGTGTATTTTCTTAAGTGGTTTCCCACTTTCTCTCCACCTAAATGCGGGTACACTTACTCTCAATTTAACCTTCCTTATTCCTAGCCCATTAGTATAATTAGTATTTATGAGTATAGCCTGAATAATTAGTAATCCTTGGTGCCACAAAAAATGTTTCTTTGGAAGTAAGATTTTGTTTTTATTTCTTGATAGTTATATGAAAATAATTAAAGGGACTAATGAATTTTAAATATGTAGGCTATATAAATTAATTTAGCTTTAATAAGCTTCTTACTACTTTTCCAGGCTATACGCATTTAATTACACTAATTAGTTGTGGATGGGGAAGGTATATTTTAGAGAAAATATCCTAGAATCTGCGTGGAGAGAGAATGAGAAACCATTTAGGATAAACAATTTCAATACACAAGGCCAGGATTCAAACACTGACAGACTAGGCTGTCCTTCCTAGTCCCCCATTACACCTCCCACCTCCCTCTTACTCTTTCTCTCTCTCTCTCTGTAACAAGATCTATATATATGTGGTCATGAGATGACAAAGTTTCATGATACACCTGTTGCTGTACAATATTAATAATAGTGAAAACACATTGTCATTTGACAAATTTACCATCCCGGAAGTGACAAAAGCGCTATATTTTTTTTATGATAGTTTCTATTTTTTAAAAACTAAAACTTATTTTTATGAAACAAAACTAACTAACAAAGTAGCGTTTAAAATATAACTTTATTCAAATAAATCTAGAAATCTACTCATTAATGTAGCTTTTAATATTTGAATACATTCCATAACTTAAAACATGCACCTCTGACAAGACGTGTATTAATCACAACTTATGAATGTGAGGAATGCCAGGCCTCCACCGTGGTTCGGGTTCCACGTTAAACTGTAGGTCCTCCATTTCATCTCACAATCACCCTACCATTACATATTAGCGTAAGTGCGTATAACCCAAACGGTTAGTAAGACGCGGTGCTAATAATAGTAATAATAATAATAATAATAATAACAATAATAATAATAATAATTTAAAATGTGTTCAGGGTTTCCACTATTTTCTCACTGCAAAGTTACAATTATTTAAGACACTTTATAAGGTGGTCAAGTGGTCAGAGTTCCTGGCTACAGATCCAGAGGTCCTGAGTTTAATCCCCAATGATTACAGATTTTCTGTGAAACAGTGGATCTGGAACGGGATCGACTCAACCTCGTGAGGACAAATGAAGGGCTACTTGAATGAAAAAGTAGCAATTTTGGTCTAGAAAACTGAGATTAGTGGCCTTTGTGTTGTTCACATGAAGGCCTCCTTCCGCGGAGGTTGGCACTATCTTCGGTTGGTATGGCTTGGTTGCGGGCTGATGACATGGAAATTTTTTTCTTTAATAAGTTGGTATAAAGTAATTAAAACTCAAAATCGACAATTAGTGTGAAGTCATGAGATTGACTTAGAACAAAGTGATTTGACCTTTATGGGTAGATGTATTATTTTTCATGCAAACTAATGTTTTTGGGTGTAAAACAGTTTTGGGGGAGATAAGATAATTATTGTTCTAATCAGTTTCAGATTTTCCTTCCATGCAAAGGCCTACTATTAAAACTTGCGTTAATAGTCCCAAATTCACAACGACAAAATTCAGTATAGATTTTTTGTTGTGTGTGCTCCTGTGAAATTCCCCGTGACTTCCCTTTATTTTCCCAACTCTCTTGGTTTTCCAAGTATGTGACAAAGGCAACATTACTATTTATTCTTTATAGTGAAACCAAGGATATTAGTAACATAGTCATACCGTGTCTCCTAATTCAGTACATGTTCACCGTTACTTTATATTATTTTAAATCGCTCCATAATTCTTAATAGTTTTCAAATGAACGTTGTAACTTTACCAAACGACGCAACTTCACCTAAATTTGCAGAGGTACTGTAATTACTAACTATTATTTAAAACTATTTATACCTTAAATGAATCGCAGGAGAACTATGACTCTAAATATGGTCCATGGTACAGAATGGTTTAATCATTTACATGTCCCCGTTATTCTTAATCAAACAAGAAGAGATTGGCTTATTTGCCCATGTAACTTTCAAGAGAGGAGTATGTGGTAAAGAGATTGAACTGTTGGTGGAATTATTGGCAGAAAATTGATAGTGTGTGTGTATGTGAAACCAAGTGGAAAGGGGAAGATGCCTTGATGACGAGTGATGGTATCCTGGCATTGATGTAGATGTGGAGGAATGGTAAGGGGAAGTCACTGAGTAGAGACCGACAGCTAAGCTGTTTGTGAGAAGTTATGAGTTGATATCATCTAACTTTTATGGTACGTGTGAAAATAGGCTTTCGTAAAACTATGTTTGTTGCTGGTTCTGCTCCGTGGAGGGTGAAGACGAGAATGTGCGAGTGAAGTTTTGCAATCAGCTCAATAAAGTCTTGAATACATGGGACTGGGGGAAAGAATATCTTGCTATGAGATACAAAGGGATGGGTGGTTACCCAAAGAGTGAATTCAGAGAGTGTTAGGAAGGTATGGTGATGATAGCGTAGACGAGAATGGTAGCATTAATTAGTTAGTGAGTCGTGTTTATACAAAGATTGATTTGTGTCGAACACATGGTTTAAGAAAAAGATATTCATTTGTATGCATGGCAAAGGGGGATTTGAGAACGATGATTGATTTTTTATATGTTTGATGAGAGACTTAGAAGTTTGGTAAAGAATACTAGGTCTGTGGGGACTGTATGTGAAATGGATCTCATAAGTTGAACTAGGTAAAAATGTTGTGAAGAAGCAGCGCAAGAGTATTATTATGCCATTAAGAGTGAACTTGGAAAAATTGTAGGATAAAAGGGTGAGAATGCAATCTGAAATATTGCTGGGGAAAAAAAATTAACTTTAAAAGTGTGTAAATGGAATGTCGAAATAAATACTAGTGATATAGAAAGTGATTGGAACATAATAAAATAGACTAGTTGAGTGCGCGAAAGATGTGTATGAATCTGCGGTGGTGGGAAACTTAAATATTAATTTTATTTATCCTTAAAATTTTGTCCAAATAAATTGCTACCCTGACTAAACGGTGGGCCAATTAACCGTAATCCACTGTGTATATAATATATTTGTAGATCACCGAGCCTCTTGATTTACTAAAAGGGTTTTGCTTCTCTATAATACTTTTCAGTTGTGGTGTAACTTTTAGCTATTATTTTCTCGGTGGTACTTTACAGGAGCACATTATTTAGTAATATACATCTGTGACGTAGCTTTTAATTCAACGTAATTATTACTAATTTACTATTGTGTCATAATATTTAATCATATGCAGCTCTACCGTAACGGTTAATATTTTTCAAGTGAGTCTGCAAAATTGATTAATGTATAAATGTTGACATAGCTCGTATTACGTTTGATGTGCTGCGTAAAGCTTACCATTTCTCAGGAAAGTTTTATATTTTAGTTATCAGATTGTTCAACGTAGTCTAATAATAACTGTTTTAGGTGAGCCAAAAATTTAATCATGTACATTGATGATTAACACTTTACATAGAAGCTAAATATAATAATTATTACGCTTACAATACTGGTTAATCCTATGCCAATAAGCCGAATAAACTAGAACTCATAGCTCTCACATAATGATAAGTAGTTTGAGGGTGAGCCGTAGAAACTTGTACTTATAACGCTCAATATTATGATTAATACTTTGTAAGCTATCCATAAACATTAATAAACCTTAAAAAAATTAATACTTTACGAGTGAGAGCTAGAAACAAATATTTAGAACGTGGACTATAATTTTTAATACTTTAGGGTTGAGCTGTAGAAGCAAATATTTGGAACACTTACCATAGGTAACACTTACCAACTGTAAATATTTATGTGTACTATAGTAATTAATATTTCGAAAGGCAATCTGACAAAATGTGGAGATGCGGTAAGTTTTAATAGTTTGTAGGTGTCGTTTAACTGTACAAATTCATAAAAACTACACACTTCACTGTGCTGCACTGCACAATATAAACAAGCTTTGAATGCATTAGAAATTCTATAGCAATAGTGAGTCACGGAATGTTGCATTTATATATATATATATATACGACACCTTAGCTAAGCCGATATCATGTCTGTCTACTGAACTAAGGGTCCCAAGTTCGATTCCCGGCATATCCAAAAGCTATCATTGGTTAAATATGGGCTTACACCTTTCACAGTGATGAATTAACGGCCGGGGACTGGATGTTGAGCCTGTCCAAGTCTTAGGTTATATGATAAGGCATATGAAGCTACAACAGGCCTAGCAAGCCGATAGTAGAAAATATATGGCTTGAATAAAAAACTGACCCAGGCCACAGACTGGAAACAGTAATGGATGTAAAGTAAATATAAATATAAATATAAATAAATATAAATATGTTGTGTCTTAGGGTGACCTGGCGGTCTAGGGGTAAGGTGTCAGACTTCTATTCTGGGTGTCCGGGGTTCAATCCTCGGTCCCGGCACAGATTTATCTGATTGCCAAACCCTTCCTTCACCTCTGACAAGATGTGTATTAATCACAACTTGTGAATGTGAGGAATACCAGGCCTCCACCGTGGTTCGGATTCCACGTTAAACTGTAGGTCCTCCATTTCATCTCACAATAACACTACCATTACACATTAGCGTAAGTGCGTACACGTGCGTAAGTGCGTAGTAAGACGCGGTGCTAATATTAATAATAATATGTTGTGTTTTAATTTTAATTGCGTCTTGCTAAAATTACACTAATAGGGTACGGATGAGGAAGATAGAATTTGGAGGAAATATATCCATATTTGCGTGGAGGTAAACTGTTAGAAAATTTAGGGAAAAAACAACCTTGACACATTTTACCAGAATTCAAGCCCCGATATTCAGGCTAGCAGCAATTCAGTCCAACACTAGAATGACGTGTTAGACCACCAATTCTGGTTGCACTAAGGTAATTAAAGATTTAATCCAAGCAACAATGATTGAGAAAGGTTAGCAAAGAAGAAATGCACATACATTTGTGTTGGGAAGGAATTATAAAATAACATTTATAAACAGCATATGTAAAATTTATCTGAAGTACACCCCTGACGAGATTCGAACATCGATCGATTCATTACCAGTAATCCAGTCTATTGCGAGTCCAACACCTTATACTGTCGGACCACTGTTGTGGGTAACACTCATTTGTTAGACATATTTTCTCAGAAGATAGAGCGTATTTTCTCTGATATTATAGTAGACTGATTCTATTCCTGGTGCGGCAGAAGCAAATTTAATTGAAATTCCTTTTCACAATAAATAATTGAAGACTGATCCACATCGGTGGTCACATGGTCTAACGCGTCACTCTTGTGTTGGTCTAGATTGCTGGTGGCAGGAATATCGGAGTTATATTCCCGGTCGGGTGTGTTTAAGGAGGGTTCTCCTACATATTTTCCCATTATACTTACACGCAAATGCAGAAATATCTCTCAAAAATAATACCTTTCAGATCCCCAACCCACTAGTATAGTTAATGTGTATTTATAGCCCCAACTGGTACTAAAACGCGGTGGAGACTATATTCATAGACGGGTGCTGTGTACGTTCCAAGATTAATTTATTTTTATTTAGAGTTTTGTGCTAGTATAAAAATTTGGCTCATAAAGTGTACGTTATATACTTTTAATATAACTGTAATATTAATATAAATAATAATATGCCTATTAATAATAAAGCTGTCTATATTTACTTTACTAGGTTCATATTTTACAATTTTTAGTATAAAACGCAATTTTCAGGATTTTGACCTGTAATTAAAATTTACAAAATTTTTAAGCAAAGTAGTTTTTTTTTTTTAATATTTTAATTTTTTGATGGTCTGTAAAGTCCCTTTTGTTCCTTCCTAAGAGTCAGGGAAAAGATTTCAACCAAGAATATAAATTGAGTCCGGAAATTGCCTAACCTCAAGGTTACATAACTGCACAGTGTAATGTCAAGGTCCTAAGAAAAAGAAACCTGGTGACGTCACAAATACGTCACGAGTCAGTGTTACTGTAAATACTAAATAGTAGCAATAGCTTTCATTAACATATATATTAATATCTATATTAATTCACAAATAAAATATAGTTTGTCTTGCCATTCTTCGCGTATTGATGATCTCCTGGTTTGTCTGCATATCTGCACCACTGAAGTAAGGACAAAAAAAGGCAGATTTTAAAGGAAATGTAACTGCATTTGAGTAGAGGGGATAGTGGGAAACCATTAAGGAACCCACCCTCCCTCATCACACCCACCCGGGGTATGAATCCTAACCTCCACGTCATTGTCAAACCTAACAAGAAGAGATTGACGCCTTTGTTCATATAACTTCAAGATAATACTAAACCACTAATATTATAAAATTTTATGTAAACCAAAAATAGTTCATTTTAAATTAAGTATCAATTCGAACCACAAAATTAGTCCCGAAGTCTATGTCTTCCAAGCTCATAATAGAGTGGATTACCAGTGATTGAGGTTCGAATCACGAACGGGTGCATTAGTGGTTGTTTTCCACGCGTGATTTATCGCCTCACCCTTCCAACTCTAACTATGGTGCACTTCATCTATAACGTCCTCCTAGTTCTTGGATAAAGTCGTAGATTAACTTGATGTTTAAGGTACAAATTAAAACATCTAGTAATTCTCGTTTTCTTAAAATTATAAATATCAGTGATAGAAGTGATGTTGATAATCAATGCTTGAATTTCAAAAACTTACTTTGACTCTTAGCATATCCATCCACAATCTCAACAGTTAAAGTTGGCTAGTGGTTAACACTCCTGACTCTGTCTCAGTAGGGTGCTTCTTGAAATCTAACAGAAAGCAAGCTGATACCTACTAATTAACTCTTTCCATAGAGTAGAAATAATAAGTGATACACCTGAACTTCTGCGTTCTGCGATTACTTTTATTACTACTATAAATATTAATAACAATCTAATATGTCAGGATTGTGGTATACTGTGTTAAAGATAACGGGTAGATTGGAGTTCGAATCTCACCTGGATGAATTAGAATATGGTTTCCCACATGTGATTTATCACGCTGATTTTCCCATCTTATCTTTCCATTAATGTGGTTACATTATATCTTAATTATTCACATCTTCTCACCCCATACTTTAATAAACCTCACCTCGTAGTGACATTAATATGTTCAACTCTTCTTGGCTTGTGAAGTGTTTCCAACACAATCTAAGAATATTTGTGATGTTGAAATTCGAAATAAACATAAAGAAAACTAGAGCCTATAATTAATTACTTGATCGGGTACATAATGTGATCCAGACATTCATGATCACTCATATCATTAATGAATATATGGATAAAATGTCACAAGAAGTAAAAGTCATCATTTATTTACTTCCTTTTGCTGTTTTCAGCCTGTGGCCTGGTTCAGTTTTTTTTATTCAAGCCATATATTTTCCACTACCAGCTTGCTAGGCCTGCCGTAACTTTATATGCCTTATAATAGCACTTAAAACTAGGACAGACTCAACAACCAGTCCCCGGCCGTCAATTTATCAATATGCAAGGAAAAACCCACATTTCACCAATGATAAATTTTAGGCCATGCAGGAAATCGAATCCGGGACCCTTAACTCAATAGACAGACACGCTACCAACTGGGCTAAGATGTCGAACAACTAATAATTATCTACGATACATAAATAATGTGGTAGTATGGTTTCGGCGAACTTGTGAATCAAGATTTAGTCTTGGAGATCACGTATTTGCAAAAAACATAGCTACAATTAATAATAGTAATATGTATATTTAATTATTTAGGTAGAAAAACGATATCTATACATAGGAATAAACCGGAGACCTTCGACTTATCACGCCAATGCTTTACCACTTTTGACTGATGGTGGCAATTTTTGGCAGCCCGGAAGGACAATGAAGAAACATTTTGTCAATGTTTATAATCCTATATGTATTTTGTATATGTTTGGTGCTTATATAAGGTTTTAGAAACAAATAGGTTTCTAATAGTTTTGATAAATTAATTAGTTAATGAACGGATGAAGAAATGAATAGAATAAAGGTGGAAAGGGATTATAGAGAATTAAGGGTATAAGTGAGTGCGGGGATGAAGGAATTTGGAGTATAAGGGAGGGAAACGATAAGGGAATTAAGGATACAAGGAAGAGAAGGATTGAGAGAATGGAGTAAATGGGTGAGATCATCTAATCATTAAGATATATATATTAAGATGGCCTTGACCGAATAATTCGATGATTGCATGAGCATGTTTCAACCAAAGTGCCGCGAAGGGTTAGCAAGTGTGCCGCGGGAATCTAGAGAAATATCCAAAAGACGTGGGGAAAAAATTTAGGAGTAAAAAAAATCTTTTAAATCTATGATCAACGTTATTTTTTTAAATTACGCAATTATTTGAATGATAGCCATTGAACTTAGTAATTTTTTTAATGATAACATCTCTTCTTAAAAACTAACGGTGTGCCTTGACAATTTTAGCGCATTGTTCAGTGTGCCCTGAATTGAGAAAGGTTGAAAATCGCTGGTCTAAGACGTCACTCTTGTAATATACTGGACTGCCGATGATGGGGAGATCAGGGTTTGAATCTCGGTCGAGTGTTCTGGGTGTTGTTTTCCTAAATGGTTTTACACTATCTTCCACGCAAATGCGGGTACACTTTTCTAAATTCAACTTACCTTATCCTAACACCTTAGCGTAGCTAGTACATACCCCAAGTGGGTAGTAACACGTGCTGTAAAAATTATGTAACTAAACATGAGTTCATAAAAGAAAATTATTGAAGATAAATTTGGATACTTTCCCTATTTTATCTGTGTGTCATCATCAACATCAACTGTTTCCAGCCTGTGGCCGGGTCACTTTAGTAAAATGCTTCCATCTTCTTATATCCTTCCACCATTCTTTCTCTTTAAATTTCTTCCATTCCTTTCCTCTAATTTGCACAGTTACTGTTATCTGCTCCTCCAATTTCTTTCTTAACATTTCTTGCGGTCTATTTCCTATTTACTTATTTCATTTCCATAATTTTCTTTGGCATCCTCTCTTTTTTCCATTCATCATAACCATTGCCCATACCATCTCAGTCTTGCTTCCTCTACTATCGCATGTATTCCCTGTTCCCCACTTTTTCCCAGACAATTTCCTACCCAATCTCGTTTCTCCTTGTGTATAACTAATGTAATTTACAAACAAACAGACAGTGTGGACATCTACAGGCAGTGCAATGGTGAACGCCCTAGACCCGTGAATATTGGGAATGTATTGTTGCAAAAGACGAGGTCTGCGCATGCGTGTAACTTCTGCCTTACACTAGCACACTTGAAGAACCAAGATGCTAATATCACAAGGGCGGTGCCCGCGTTACTTGGATTACAGCGTGCAGAGACAGGGACATTCGCTTTACACCTCCCTCCATCTCTTCAAGGTCCACCTCAGTCGATAGGAGGAGAGGAAGGGAGGGTAGGACCATGGGAAAACATTGCAGACCCAGCACCAGGAATGACAATAACCAATAAAATGGCATTGTTAATAACATAACACAAACTCACAGAACACACACAAAAGCTATAAGAACATCAGAGTTGATGTCATAACTATTTTTACAATCCATCCTACTTTGTTTTTCTTTGTATTTCTTTTATAGCCGCGTTTTAATATCTATTCAGGCTATAAGTTTATATGATGATTATTCTAATGGGGTAGGGAGGAGGAAGGAAGCCTTTTAGAGGTAATCTACCAGCATCTGCGTGGAAGAAGAGCGAGAAACCATTTAGGAAAAAACCAGCCTCATTAGACCCGGCTGGTATTCGAACCCTGATCTCCTCGTCATCAGCAGCACAGTCTAACACGAGAGTGACGCCTCAGATAAGGGGTTCTCAAACTTTTTACACTCAAGCCTCACTCAAACATTGAGAGTGATTGTGTTAATTAAGACTCGTTTTCTTGAAAGAAAAAAACATTTTTACTTTAAAATGAAAATAAATCATGCACTAGTCCATTGATTACTATATATTCCAACTAGTTGTAATATGCCTACCTAGCCTTGACTGGGGAAAGTGTTTTAAGTTTAATGAATGTACGTGGAAAGTGACTCTAAAGTTCTTGCCCTTAAGCCCTGCATTTCCCGTGGCCCTTTTGCTAACGACCCAGTTTATAATTAATTAAAAAGTGCTAAAAATTTTAAAATTACGGATTTGAGGGGCGCACGTTCGTAGACAGGGGCTATTCATTTTTTTAAATTGGAAGCCTCTGCTTGCGGTAGATATCGCGCAATACTCATAAGAGACAAACAGAATCTTAATTTTATTAGCACTGCTTTGCTTCCGACCAGACGCATCGCCAGAAATCCCCTCGAGCCTTACCTCACAGTATGAAACGGGTTGGTTTTAACTAACACAACTTTACCTGCATCGGTGGGCATGCGGAATAAATGTGACTCGTATAATCTGATTGGTCAGTGATTGGGAGGTCTAGATTCAAATCCCACCAGGGTGTATATTAACTATGAATGGTATTTCCTAAGTTTTTTTCCCCACTCTCAATCCACGCAAATGTAAGCCAATTTTATTTAAATTCTACCTTCCTCATCCTTACCTCATTAATGTAAATATGCAACCAGCCTGGACGAGCATCAAGACGCTTTGTAACAATGATTGTACTCTCTGATTCAATTGATCGTATTTATCCCCGCATGACTTACAAACTAACCCTGCTCTAAAACAACTAGAGAGACACAACACCCCGGGCGTTAATTCATCTCTGTGAAAGTGGAAGTTCAACTTTCACTATTGATAAGTTTTTCAGTCATGTAGGGGGTAAAACTAGAGACTCTTACACTAGGAGACACACGTCTACCGACTTAGTCAATATGTCAAACAGAGTATCGGAGAATTAATTTAAACAAATATAATATAATGAGAAGAATGAGTAAAGCGTTTTGTTATATACGACATAAACTAAATAGGCTATTCGAACCAGTAGGTAAAACTTTAATCAACTGCACCACCATTCCACCAGACAGAGGATAGAACAATACACTTTAGAAATACAACCATATTGGTCTAATCCTCCAGACTTTATGGTCAGAACTAGGATTGCTAGCGGCTCATCTAATCCGGCCAACAAAAGCAAAACAGAAGAAAATGAAAATAAATTGATCGAAGGTTACGGATACAGCCATCAAGCGTGAATAAGTTTAAAAATGAAAACTGTGCTCTAGAATCGAATCGGAACCCTTGGATTAATGTGTCAATGCTCTATCATTAAGCTATCCACATCCTGTTCTCAGGGTCATTCTTCACGGTTTAGGGCAGAGTCTTTGATGGAAACGTGGAATTCATCGGCTATTTGGATTTAACTGAAGTCGATCTTGGTGCTCTTGAGGTAAAGGGCTCACCTCAGGACCCGATGTTCGTGGGTTCACACCCAGCTGGGGGTCAATGGATTTTTCTTGCCATGGCACAACTTCCTTCGGCGGGGAAGTAAAGCCATCGGTCCCATGTCGATAGTGACATGCAAAAGAACCCTGAAAGGTATGTGTGAAAATACCTTTCCCGGCAAAATTGGTAGGCCCTTTCGCTCTCGCTTATAGAAATTCTCATGTGCTGATACAATCAGTCGGTTTAGAAAGTACCCGTTAACTAACTCAAATAAATGTAAAAAAAAATCTAATTGAAACCACATCCATCGGCGACACGGTAGATGGCTTTATGCTGCCGCTTGTAAAAGATTAAAATTGTATCCTTCGTTTACTATGTAAGGTAGTCATCTTACCTTTCACTCTTCCACTATGGAGTAGCTTATAATATAGAAAAACAAAGTGAACATGATTATCGAAACACATGAAGATGAAATGATATTAGGCTACAGATACAGCCATCCCTGACATAGTTCAATTAGAGGTAGTTTATTATTATTATTAGCACCGCGTCTTACTACCCGTTCGGGTTATACGCACTTACGCTAATGTGTAATGGTAGGGTGATTGTGAGCTGAAATGGAGGA
Organism: Timema podura; assembly: GCA_033556935.1. Lineage (NCBI taxonomy): Eukaryota > Metazoa > Arthropoda > Insecta > Phasmatodea > Timematidae > Timema > Timema podura. Next base: position 38,350,039 of record JAVRXN010000014.1, on the reverse strand, counting down.
CCTACAGTTTAACGTGGGATCCGAACCACGGTGGAGGCCTGGCATTCCTCACATTCACGAGTTGTGATTAATACACATCTTGTCAGAGGTGAAGGAATGGTTTGGCAATCAGATAAATTTGTGCCGTGACCGAGGATTGAACCCCGGACCCTCAACATAGAAGTCTGACACCTTATCCCTAGACCACCAGGTCACCAATTAGAGGTAGTCGTCAATCCAAGGGTAATCTATGCTCAAGTTCACGCATTAAAAAGTTGTTAAATCCACTTGATAAATTGTGCACTATCCTTTAGGTTTCGGTTGTGAGCGCTATCATCGAGCGTAATGTGTTTTAATTACATGTGCATTACGTGTTATACACTGTTCTCTTCTTTTTTTTTCTTTTAGCGCCTGGCATATTTGACCGTGAGAGATGCAGTATCTAGTTTCGGTCGACGTGTATGTAGACCTTTAGCCACTCTGTGTGAACATAACATTGCCCAGAGTGTACCTTGGAGATTGTCTACACGTCTTACCAGCAATGAGATGACGTAATGATGGTGGTTGTGAATCTGTGGAGCCTGTGGAAATATTAAACCTAACCAGACCATGGTGACCATAGCTAAGTTCCCAATTCAAGGGTGGGGGAGATATATGGTACCCTCAAGAATAGAACCCAAGAATTCTAGATTGGTAACCAGGGACGCCGATTACTAAAACAAGAGGCGGCTCACTATTAGCTATTATGTATACGTTATGCATGAATATGAACCCAGTATTAAGAAGAAGAGTTTGAAACGAAGTGCAATGGCATGCTAACAGAGTAGAGGGAATTATGTTACCGCATCTAGTGTTCCAAAATGTTTGAGAAAAAAAAATAGGCACATGAGCATTGTGTTTTGAAATGGTGGACAACCTTGGGGGGGAGCTGGTCTACAAGACAATGCGATCTTCGGGTTGTTTTCGAGACTAAGATCTACAACGGCTCATATTTCACCAGAATCAACCAACAGAGAAGTGAGATAATATAACCTTCCCACGGAGGATTATAAAACACTGGAGACTGTGTGTTTAGAGTAGCTTTCGACACCTCATGGGAAGACAGGGCTGAGCTTTCCTGTTGCTAATCAGCACGTATTTTCACTATTATTATTTATTATTATTATTATTATTATTATTATTATTATTATTATTATTTATTTATTATTATTATTATTATTATTATTATTATTATTATTATTATTATTATTATTATTATTATTATTATCGCCCTGGTTAGATCTAAGTTAGAATATGCTACTGGTGCTTGGAATTCCATTACCTTAACTGACTCTCTTAGGTTGGAAAACGTTAAAAGAAAATTTGTCGCTGCGTGCTATGATAAATTCTTTAGTAACCGGATTAATTATGATTATAACATAATTCGAAACCTCTTAGGGCTCCAAACTCTCTTCTCGCGTGGACTTTATTGCGATTCCCTTTTTGTTTTTAATATTTTCAATAATAAAATTTCTTGCAAATTTGCCCTTGATCATGTAGGCGTTCATATCCCTTCTCGGGCTTCTCGTAATCCAGAATTATTTTTTTCTCAATAGCTCTTATAAGGTAAGCCCTATAGGTCATTGTATCCATAGCGCCAATTCTAGATTTGTCGAATTCGACTTCTATCATAAAAGAAAAGCTAAACTCTGAGAGTTATTTAAGGAAATCCCATTTCAATAATTTATCATGTAGAGGTTCTGCTTATAATATTTAAATTTACAATGTTTGATCTATTTTTTTGCATATTGTTACTGCTTTTAACCATTCTTTAGTTATTTGTTATTATTGCTATTTTTTATTCTTATCGTTATTAATTACTTTTTTTTTAACTATTCATCAGTATATAACATTATTTAGCCATTTTTGTCTATCATATTTTCTCATGTAAATATATGTATTTGTAAGGTACTTGTGTACTTTTCAGTGCTGGTCTGTCATAGATCTCACGACAGTTGGCCAGCACTGTAATAAATTAAATTAGTATTATTATTGTTATTATTACTAAGGTGGCATGAAGGGTAACGTGAATTAAGGCCAGTATTTTTGAAGTCTGTATAATAAAAAATATTATTTAGAGCTACTAAATAAAATATCTCTTCAGAAGATGCATTTAGTTTGATTTGCTACACATAGTAATATCACCAGTTCTTGATAAGAAACTTGAGCTTTTCATTTAAATAGTTTTTCATCAAATTCAATTATGCTTATGACAAATGTTCAAGAACTGTTGGTATTAGACCCACCATGTGTAGAGAATTAAAATAAACACATTCAGTGAAGCATCATTTTATTTACTTTGGCCAAAACAAAATTTTGCTGTAAAAACTACAAAATTACTGACCTTAACTTGTGGTTCTTTCCATCCCACCTTAAGACCAGCGTGGCTTGATATTCCATGACCTTAACCGATCTCAGATTGGAAAGCGTCCAACGTAAATTTTCCGGTTGCTTTCCATGAAAGATTTTATAAAGATAATGACAGAGCTCTTAAACTTTCAAGCTTCAAACACTCTTATCCCGCATACTTTATTGTGTGTAACGCCCTCTTTGTTCGAGCTCATATCGGTGTCACGTGAACTAAGATATTCAACTCGTCTAGTCTTGTCTACCGGAGATGGGGAGGTAAGGGTTCGAGTCCCTGTCGGGTGTACTGAAAGTGGGGTTTTCCCTAAATCATTTCACATACTCTCTCACCACGCATGTGTGGGTACACTTTCTATAAAATCATACATTCCTCATCCCTACCCCTTTAGTGTGAATATGCAAAGACGCAGCGTGATGCTAAATAAAAAAAATAGTATCAATGTATCTTAAATTTGTCCTTGAACATAAATATAATTTAATGTACCTTCTCGGCATTTATAAATAAAAAATAGTTTAATTCATTAATATCTAGAACAGGGGTTTTCAACCCACGGTGCGTGGTAACATTTTTTTCGGCCCGCTGGCTCATGAAAATTATAAAATTATTTCAAGAGAAAAAATAACAAATACAAATACACATTTTACATAGTAAACTAATAAAATAAATAGGTAGTTTATTTAAGTATTCTATGTTTTTTATAAAAAGTTTCTACTTTTTACGTGAAGAAAAATATTATGTGTTGTGTAAACATATACTTTGAGCCGGGAAATGACCACTCTAGGAGACAAGACAAATCACGCTACCTCATCCTGAGAGAAATCTAAAAATAAGAAAAAAACACTGAGAACATTCTTCTCGATAAATCTGAAACTTCAACTGTCGTAGACAATCCTAATCCCCAGGGTAGGTGTAAGTGTTTAAGTATGAGCTGATATGCATATTTTAATATGTATTCAATCCGAACATTGTTGGTACAATATTGCTGCCCGCGAGCCGACAAGAGACAAAACCTTTGATCCTGGAACATAAAAAGTTTGAAGAACTCCGATCTAGAAGTCTGCTCTTGTGGTCGTTGTAGAGTATTTCCCAAATGAAATCTATATTTCAGGAGTTTATTTTTATCATAAAATAAAGAACAATTCTAGATAATTATCCTATAAATATTTATGTAATTTAATGTATACCTTAATTTGTCTATATCTACATTTAGGCCCTACTCTATTTTATTATTATATAAAAAGGTTGATATATATTCTTCTAATCTATTATTTTCGTAATATATTTTATATAATGATTTTTTCCCCGACTGCTTCTGATTAGCCGTTCGGCTTGTACGCATACATTAACTACGCTATTTGGTTTAGTAATGAGGAAGGTATAACTGTAGAGGAAATGTACCCACATCTTCGTGTAGTTAGAATGGGAAACCATTTAGATTTTTTTTTAATATTTATTCACAGGACAATACAGTCTAACGCAAGGGTGACTCGTTAGACCATATGATGATGCGGATTTTATTTGTATTCTTACCTACTGAAGTCAGTACTACGAGCTACTTGATCTATTTGTCTAAGGGAAACAAGATAATGAGAATAAAAATTAGAAAAATACTTCATAATTCTTTTAACGTTTAACATCAACTCGCCCAGTTGGGAATTGAACTCCAGTTCAGGTCATTAACATTATCCGTGGAGCCAGTGTGATCAATTCAAAGTGAACTTTTGAAAGGAATTATTAAAGTAACCATAGTATATAGTAGGGGTGTCGAGTACCGAAGATTTGAGTTAGAGTCTATTTTTAGTAGCTTCTCGAACTCAACGATTTTTATAAAACTTGAAAATGAAACTCGTTCTTTTTCGCGAAAATTCCTAGTTTAGTTAATTTCATTTAATTTTAAGATAAAACAGTACTTTTTTATATGGTTGTGAAAATATTAGCGAAAGTCTCAAAGGTTTATTATTAAAGATAGTTCAAATATTCAGCAAAAAATTAAATTAAATGTTAAACTTATCTAAATTTTTGTTTTGACACTCTTAAGAAAGAGTTTAATAGGTATGACTAGTTCGAGAGGGCGTGGTTTGTCTTTGATTTACTGCAATGGAGATTGTATATCTAATAATGATTTTCCATAATCTATCCAGGCGATTCTTGTGTTTCTTAAAAAGTGTCCTTGTGGATAATGTTTTTTAAGGGTACTAGATAAAGGTTTTAATTTTTTTTATATTAATTTTTGTAAGCAAAGCTATTTGTATTCTTTTGATTAGCAAATCTCTGCTCTAAAATAAACATTTTGGGAACCTTTCTTAACATTTTATTTCTATAAAAACGGATTTATTTTATTTATAGAATTTTATTACGTTATTAATAAAATATCATCAAAACTTAAATAAATATCATATTTATATACCGTAGTCAAATATTAGAGAACGTCCCCCAATAATGTTTATTTTAGAACAAAATGTATTCATTCAGCGGGCTCGAATATTAACCAACAAAAATTAACATTTTAAAAAGAATACAATACAGCTCTTTAACGCTCTTGAAGTTAAATATCTTTGTTTAAAACACATTTTTCCAATACTATTATAACATAATATGACTCAAACAACAAACTCATATTTTTTCGACAACCTTTACACTGTGTAATTAATTTAGTTACAAACTGTACACCGAAGAATATTTACTTGGGATATTTTTTTCCTTTGGCTGATAAAAGAGCAACGACACTTCTGCAAGAACTGGAAGGCCTTGGATGCCTTTTAAAAAAAAATACATCCTCTCCAAGTGATGGGATGATTAACCCTACTTCAGAAACAAGAATAATGGGGAGATTCTATTGGCTCAGTAAATTAACATCTGGGGCATTTACACCAACTTGAGACAAGGTATAAAACAAAACAAACAAAAAAAAAAGAGAAAAAGATAGGCTCTTGACGGGAACAGTGACTTTGCCATTGACCTCTTGTCCTTGATCTGGGTTGTAATGGGCAATAAACTATTGACATGATACATATTTTTACTTTGGATCAATTTTTCTTTAGTTTGGAAGTAATCCTTTGATTATTTGAAATAAAAAATTAACATTTCTCTAAACAAGCTTAAAAAATATATATTGTAATTTTATATATAGGCTATATATATATATATATATATATATATATGTTGAAATTACAATCCTGATAACCAATTATTAAAAATCTACTTATATTAAAATTTAAAATATATTTTAATAATATATATTATTTACCCCTGTAGATATATAATATATATATATATATATATATCTATATATCTATATATATCTATATATATATCTATCTATATCTATATATATATAATATATATCTACAGGGTAGAGCAAAGATTTTAAATTTTGATGTCAAATCTCCTTTGCTTTGATCTCAACACCCACAGTAACCATCGTTTATTCAAAACATTTAGAAGAAAGAAGTGCGATATATTTAAACTATATTTGAAGTAGCCCTATCTCGCAAAACGTTACGTAATTATATATATATGATAGTTTTTATAACAGCTTCCAAACCATATTTTAACACCGTTTAGTAATCAAATATCATCATTAACGTAAGCATAGACAAATACAGGTATATGAGTATAAATAAAATAGCATACCTTGTTTTTTCTCTAAGCCTTCCTATTTACCTATATTCACTTAATGAATCATTTAAAAATTAAAAGTAGTGTTAAATGAAACAAAAGTAGAGCGAGTTATGAACAAAATAGAAAAAATGAGAAAATCAGGGAACTTTATTTAGGTATTAACGGATATGGAAAAAGTTATTAGGCTAGGGCCAATTAAGTAAAAGAGGATGGTGGTAATGTGATGGCAGACAGTAGTGAGGTTCTGAGTAGATGGAACGACCACTTCAGACATTTTGAATGTTCACGAAGGATCCGAATTGGCTGAGGGTATCGAAATCCATGCTGCCGAGCCACTAGTCCCAGAGCCAAGTATTAATGAAGTCAGAAACGTTATTAAGAAGTTAAATAAACTTAAATCTCCAAATATAGATTCAATTCCAGCAGAGTTAATAAAAGAAGGTGGTTAAAAGTTAGTAATATAAATATATAAACTGCTATTTCCATAAATGGAACCATGAAGTATTATCACAAGAATGGAAGGATGATATTATATTACCCATTTAAAAAAAAAAAGGATGAAACAAAGTGTAATAATTATACAGATATCTCACTACTATCAACAAGCTATAAAATTGTCTCAAACATAATTTTAATGAAGTTGACGCCATATGCAGAGTAAATAATTGGGTATCATCAGTTTGGATTTTCATAAAATAGATCAACAACAGATCAGATTTTGAGTATACAGCTAATAGTAGTAGAAGAAAAAAAATTGGGAATACAACATGGCGGTACAACAACTATACATATATTTTAAAAAAGCCTATGATTCAGTTAAAATAAATATATTAAATGAAATTTTAGCTAACTTTGGGATACAAAAAAATATTTTCAAGCTAATTGAGGTATGTTTGACAGATACACCTGAATACTGTCTGAATGTCATCAGATACTTTTGTAATACATGATGGGTTGAAACACAGAGATTCACTTTCCCCATTACTTTTTAATCAAACCTTAGAGTATGTAATTAGGCTAATGCAAGGGAGTATGAAAGGATTAGCACTAAACGTTACAATGCAGCTATTAGGATACGCTGATGATTTAGCTTTGTTGGGTAAGAAATCTGTTGCAAGAAATGCAGAAATTTTATTAAAGGCTTACACAGAAAACACAGATTGGGGACGATAATTTAGAGATTACTTTGAACAACATATTATTTGACATGGTTAATGAATTTAAATATCTAGGTACGATTTTAACTATCAATAATGATATCAGAGTGGAAAATAGGAAAATAATACAGTTGAAAAATGCATGATATCGCTTGGTCAGTAAGTTGTCGACATCTCACTTGCTTTCAAGGAATATAAAACTCTGAATATACAAAACAGTAATTTTACCGGTTATTCTCTATGGGTGTGAAACGTGATCTCTTAGCTTACAAGATTAAAACAAATTTAGGGTGTTCGAAAACAAGGTGCTTAAGAAGATATTTTGGGAAGGAAAGGAAGTTACATAATGATGAGTTACATACCATGTATCATCACAATATATGTTAAGATAATCAAATCTCGTACATTACGGTGGGCTGGACATGCAGTGTGAATGGGAGAATCTAGAACAGTGTTTAGAGTATTGGCTGGCAGACCCAATGGGAAGAGACCATTGGGAAGACATAGACAGAGATGGTAGGACAACTTTGGAATGGACCTGAAAGAGATAGGGTTTAATGAGGTGGACTGAATATAACTAGCTCAATATAGGGATAGGTCATTTTTATAAGTCCGGCAATGAACTTTCGAGCTACTAATGCCATAGAGCAAGTAAGTGTTAAATGACAATAACAAAACATAAGATAAACCTTTGGTCGTTTTGTTTTGGATCAAGAACAAGCTTTGTCTAGTAGGGTAATAGTGGATAAAAACAATTATTTATTTTGTGATAACACCATACATTTTATACCAATTCTTTTTATTTTTCGGCTAAATATTAGTTTTTCAGAAAATACTATTTTTCCATTTATTGAACCATTACATTACACTATCGTTATTTGCAAAATAGAGCCATGAGAATGACTCATATATATTTTATAAATTATTTTTAATGAATAATTGTTCTTAAAAAACTAGAAATATGTAATTAAATGTAAAAAGAGGTATGTATTTGTGCAAGAATAGGTCAAATATTTGAGCCATTAGTAAATGTTTAGTAAAGTTTATATTTTCTAAAAATCAGTTATAACATTGTAAGATTGATTTTGTTATTCTGCTTGGATATTTAATTTTAATTTTCTCATATTAAGAGAAAGTATTGTAATCGTGAACTTTTTTGACATCGAGATTATGATGAATATTTACGTTTTAGGTTTTATGTGAACCCAAAAGAGTGGCTTTAGCAATTTGGTCGGTTTCTATGTATGTCTGTATTTCTGTTTGTCCTGGCCACAAATCTAAAACGGTTAGATGGATTTTGTTCAAACTTGATAATTAGATGTTATACCACGGAACCTTTTTTTTATTTTGACTATGGTCCTTGAATTATGGGTAGTTTAGTGATAATTGATTTTTAATTTGAAAATTTTAAGAAATGGTTATTGTGATTTGGTTCAAATTGGGTATCTGTTTAATATTTTACATTACACATTATTATAGATATTTGTTTTCCTTAAAAAAATTAGTTTGATGGTCATTCACTGATGTCTGGTTTTTTTTAAATTGATTTTGTTTGAAATTATATTTAACGAATTTTTTAAAAGTTTTTATTTGGAGACTATTTTATATGATGATAACTAATGTTTGTTGGTTTTTTGAATACATTAATCTATATCTAGTTTACAGACAAATTTGATAAAATGTGAAATATTTCGAAAAAAGCCTTTAAAGTTATATTCAAAATGTTTGTATGGAAATATCTTTTCATAATAAATAAAAATACATTTTTATTTTCCAAATTTACAAATTATTTTATAACTGCGTAGTAAAATCAGTCAAAATATTTATTTAAATATGTAATAATTTGAAAATATGTATCATTGAATAAACCTTCTTTCTCCACGTTAATTCATACATAGCCTACCTATATTAATGAAACGAAATATAATTTTATGACTGTAAATTTGTGAAGAAAGTAAGAGATAAATACTTTTCTATATATTATGTGCACACTTACAATCACTTTTTTAAGAGTTGTATCGCATCATTAGTTTGTTTTAGACCAATTAAATTTCTCATTAATTAAACACTTCAAATAAATTACACTATATAACCGATTTTAGAAATCACACAAACACTACAAACTTTCAATGGAACCTCCAATATTTTAATCGGGGATACATTTTTTATAAAATTGATAAGAATATATATTTGTTTATGGAGCACTTTGAAAAAATTAAATTGATTGTCATGCTCTTTGATGTACTGATTTGTTCTTTTCTCATTGATTCTATATCAGCGTATATTTTTCATTTTTTATTTTTTGTGGAGTGTTTCTGCGACAATTTATATTATTTTGTTTCATAAATCTTAATAGTTTTTAGTAAATTTTTCTATTTCAGGGTAAAAGAGAAAGAGAGCCTATGCGGTGCACCATACTATTTATTATTTAGGTATTTAACATGCAATTTCTGAATGGGCTGATCATACTAGCACACGACTTACATACTAACTTAACTCAGCCTATGGACGTTAATTCATCATTTTAAGACGGTTAACTCCAATTTTACAAATGAAAATTATTTTTGGCCATACCGAGAGTTTAACCCAGTACCCTTAGATCTCAAGCTACCAACTGAGCTATAGTGTAAGACAATATGTTACCGGTTGGTAACCTCACAAATAATCGATGGTAATGAATCGTGAAAGTGTGAACAATCCTTGATCTTCAGTTGTTGACAAATTGAGTTAGAGCTGTAGACCAGGGTATGAAGCTAGTGGGTAAACAATGCGGTAACTTTCTTTCAAGACGACAGCGATGTTAGGAGAAATCTCAACAGATGGCAGTCATTGCGGAGCTTACACACAATGACGTAGGAATGGATTACATCTTGTCGAACAGCTTGAACATTATTCTCTGCGTCGAGGCGAGATTTAACTCTGACGACTTTGTCGCAAATATTTTTGGGCCGGGCATTCATCTCGCAAGTTAATTTGCAAGCATATGGATCAGTCATTTATACTGCTGCAAATTCTTTATCAACACATTATAAAATAAGATGTTTTTAGCAACCTTGTAAGCAGTAACGGGGATTGCAAGGTTAATAACCTGCTAGCCAGTATTAAAGAAAACCGCCCTTATTTTGAGAGTCCCTGTGCAAACAATATCGCCCTGAAAGCTTTTAAGAGGGGGTGGTTTTTTTCCCTTGCTTGGACCACACCGGGCTACCGCCGGCCACGGTACAGGACAGTTAGGCTACTGGGTCCATGTTGGGTAACGAGGACCAATGAATTGTTTTCCTGATATTAAAAAAAAATCATTTGAGTCGAGTTGGGTAGACTCGTTACTCTTGTCTCGCCGGGCTTGAACCAAGGACGCTCGCGGGTCAACTCGTAGGAGTCAAGTTTTTGTTAATCTTTTATCATCACCTCCGTTGTCGCCCGGGTAGTCGCCGCGGGTCGAATTAGTATAATTAAAAAACAGGCGTGATAGTCAATAGTAATTAGATTACATCACGTACAAATCAATTGATATTGTGGATTTACCAAATCGATTGATGGTCATTCTCACGCTATCCAAGACCCATGAAGTGCATTAAAGGAAATAATAGAATCCAACTAATATAATAAATAATTTAAATATATGATATATTATTATTTTAACCAACAACGCAGCCACTACACAATCACCTCAAAATTATAGATTGAAAAAATAAACATTCATTCCGTGTCGACCTCATTTCATTTGCGAAGCCATTACGGTCATATACAGGCTGGCCATAAAGGCGAGTGTGTTAGCTGAGGGTGGTTATGCACGTAGTATTACTTTTTACTCAAACTCACTCTTTTCCGTTTTTAAATACTAGTCTAGAAATGAATATGAAAGTGTATGCCATGATCTAAGGTGCTTCTCCCACAGTATACTAGACTGCCGATGACGGGGAGATCAAGGTTCGAATCTCTGTCGAGTGTACTGAGGGTGGTTTATCCAAAATAGTTTTCCATTCTACCTCCTCGCAAATGCTGGTACACTTTCTTTAAATATAGCCTTCCTATTCCCTACAACCATTAGCGTTATTAGTACCTAAGCGTATAGTCAGAACGGGTAGTAAGAGGCGATGCTAAAAATAAAAGTGCGTGCCACTTTAACTGAGCTTCCATACATAATTTCTGAGAGCATTCCTCTCAAAAAGTCCAAGTTTCCGGAGTTGTGGCTTTTCCAACAGAATTTTTGTCTCTCCTATAAAGTTTTTACATTTGTAGAAACATAGCTTTTTCAAAATGACCAATTCAAAAATTCCTTTGATATAATAATTATTGGTACATTTTGTTCGTTTGTTTTATTATCTTACGACCTCATCTGTGTGCAAAGAGACCTCGTCTGGTTTAGTTTTTCCATTGAAATGGAGGTCAGGGCTTGAAACCCAATAATAAGGGTGGCTTTCCCTAATTAGTTTACCACCCTCCCTCCAAGAAAATACGTGTACATTTTATCTCAACTCTATCTTCACCTTCCCTACCCTCCCTGTAAATAGGTGAATAGTCCAGAGGATTATAAAAACAAGTGTATAAAAAATAATTATTATCTTACACGATTATTGTTGAACATAACAACTCTCTAAACTATTTGCTATTTGCTATTTTTACTAACTGAAACTACTTTAAAAAATACAATACACTTGCTAATTGCATAGATTTAAAAGATGCAATGTATAGTGTTATGAAAAAGTATAATGGAACTAAAATATATACTAAGCGCGTTCATAATAGCTGGCTCAACTCAGCTTTCAGCTCGCGCGAGGTATGGAAGTAAAATGGAAAATAAAACACCTCTGATATTGCAGAAATGTGTGCAGTCATACGTATTTCAATTATTACTCGACATTTTCCGCGGTGACGATGGGGGACAAAGCGACAAAGTGTCTTGTTAATAACTACGGTATGTCTCTATTATGACAGAATGAAGATTTGTCCACAATACTTATCTGTGAATCCATCCTAAAATGGTCAAAAACGTCCTTTTCAATGCATTTGTTATTTAAATATAATTTAATATTTCAACAATGTTCAGTATTATGAACTTCTATTAACTCTTTATCTTCATTATTGTTTAATCAGAAATGATCCACGTGCAATAATGTTCGTGTAAATTTACAATTTCTAGCCGACTGTATCACAGAGTTGATTGGCACGATCTTAATATTAATAAAAACCAAATTAATGTCCTTCACAATGATCGTCATCTCTATTTTTTTTTTCCAGCCACCGTCTGGTCAGTGATAGGTTATATAATAGATTCCTTATGTAAATGACCAGCTGTTCTTCTAAACAATAAAATATATTTTCACCATAATGTTGAACATATAATATTTCCTCATTTAAATCACTTACTATCTACTCGTTCCCTAAATCTGGATTTATTTTAATCCTGTTCGATGTCCTGTTTTGGTCAAATCTTGAATAAGACTACACGGCTCAAAATTCCCTTGAATAGAAAATTTACCTAGTAAAGTTTTTTCTGTATGATACGAAAAATGACTTATACTAACTGAGAAATATTATATTAATTTAGGCCAAAAACTTTGTTATGTAATTAAAATAAATACTGGCCCACACTTGCGTTCCTTTCTTTCCCGCCATGATCCCAGAATGTGTTCTGCAACCGTCCCTTCTTCCCACTGACGTGATTCACGGAAAACACCGTATTTCGTGAAGTAATGGCCGTGTAAACCCTGAACAGTGACAAAGTTATGCTCGCTATTCATTAGTACCTGGTTTACGCCCATGTGCGGCTCGCGTGCTCTAAACAATGGACAATCACCATCATCATCATCATCATGGCGATACTTGACGGTGGAAGTAGGTTTCAGATGAATCATCGGTTACGATAAAATAACCTTTCATTCGGGCGATGATTCAGACTTTGGCCGTGACTTACGCAAATATTGTCGGGGGTCTTTACATTTGATTCGACATTTTATTTTGGTACCGTATTTCACTAACCTTTAAGGACGCATATTAAATAATACTCTGATATCGGGAAGGTTTATTTTAGAGGAAGTGTACCAACATTTGAGTGGAGGAAGAAGGAAAAATTACTTTGGAAAAAAAATATTTAGTACATTGACCGAGCGTCAAACCTCGAACTCCATTTAAACGGTAGTCCGGTCTATTGCGAGATTTACGATTTAGAGCTTAGACCATCTGACCAGGATAAGAGTTGATATTTTCTATGTACTTTCATCCTATTTTTACTGTTTTTCTACCAAATTTGCTCAATTTACTAATCATGTAGTGAAAGATTTGAGTCAAATCCATTCTTACAGTGAAAACAAACTTTACGAAACAAAATACTATTTAAGTGAGAATATAATGCTTTCGAATTATTTTTGAGCTATGAAAATAATTGCTACTAAAAATAATATACCTCCGGGATGGATGTTGTTCTTACTTGTCCTTATCTTGTATATAGTGACGGAAAGTTTCTGAACGGATTTTTTTTTAAACACTAAATATTTTTAGATTCCACACATAAATTCAACAAGCAAAAGATTAATAGATTTAAATTGAACTTTAATTATCTAACACACCGAACTGTTTTATCTTGGTCACCAAAGACATAAATTTTATTTGTAAGATTGTCTCATATATCTCATTGTAATTAGAACTATACCTCAGTTTTAGCTTATGTGGTGCTGATGACAGCTCACAGCTGACTTCTGACGGCTTTTAAAAGCTACCAGACCAAATTATGTATCCCTACGCCGAACCATATGATCTGCAAAAAACATGTCTTTAGCAGTTGTCACTTCTGACAGTCAAATTTAGGTATATACCTAAATGTTGACTGTCTGAAGTCAGCTGTGAACTGTCAGTCAGCACCACATAAGCTAAAACTGAGGTATAGCTGTACCATTGCACTGCCACTGTTTGCTCATTTTACTCTCTAGGATTGTTTTACTGTGTATCTCCACGAATGTATCATTAATCTGGAATTTATCACTCATGTATTTAAATATTTATGCAATACAAACATACCAACACTCACACACTTAAAGTCGCATCTTATTTAGTAACCCTAGTTTCCCATTAGTATTCTTCCACAGTGAACCCCAAGTGATCCAGCAACAAATATCAAAGCCTAGAAATCCGGTCCTATTTCGCCCGGAGGTCCAAGATCGACTCTCGCGACGTTACTAAGTTAGGTGAAGAATTATCCGGCGTCCCACAAACAAAGAACTAGCCATGTTAGATATCCAGGGATGATCAAGTAGAAGGGTAAGTCGAAGGTTTAAGGGTTGGAGGCCTAGTATTGTAATAATACTAGTGGAATTAGCAGCTAGTAGGGTTACACAATAGTAATACATTAATATTGAAAAATTATTATTTTTAAATGAACAATCTACTAAACTGATCCTAATTTTGTTGTTTTCATGTTAAGAATGGATAAAACTTTATTTCGAGTAGGTTTTCTGATTTGAGCGTAATTTGATATCTAACTACTCGATTAATAAGCAATTCCAACTTCATCATCCGCTCAAACAATATGTTTCGTCACTTTGGCAAGTGAAGTATATTTACAACAAGTGTCAAGTGACAAGAGGATTAGTAACGGAGAGCAGTGAAAGTGCACAATAGGGAAAACCTCATACCAAAGGCACACCTAGATCCTGTATCAAAAGCGCACCTAGATCTTGTATCAAAAGCTCACCTAGACCTTGTATCAAAAGCGCACCTAGATCTTGTATCAAAAGCTCACCTAGACCTTATATCAAAAGAGCACCTAGATCTTGTATCAAAAGCTCACCTAGACCTTGTATCAAAAGAGCACCTAGATCTTGTATCAAAAGCTTACCTAGACCTTGTATCAAAAGCGCACCTAGACCTTGTATCAAAAGCGCACCTAGATCTTGTATCAAAAGCTCACCTAGACCTTGTATCAAAAGCGCACCTAGATCTTGTATCAAAAGCTCACCTAGACCTTGTATCAAAATCGCACCTAGATCTTGTATCAAAAGCTCACCTAGACCTTGTATCAAAAGCGCACCTAGACCTTGTATCAAAGAGCACCTAGACCTTGTATCAAAAACTCACCTAGACCTTGTATCGAAAGCGCACCTAGACCTTGTATCAAAAGCTCACCTAGACCTTGTATCAAAAACTCACCTAGACCTTGTATCGAAAGCGCACCTAGACCTTTTATCAAAAGCTCACCTAGATCTTGTATCAAGTATCAAAAGCACACCTAGACCTTTTATCAAAAGCTCACCTAGATCTTGTATCAAAAGAGCACTTATACCTTGTATCAAAAGCACACCTATGCATTGTATCAAAAGCGCACCTAGATCTTGTATCGAAAGAGCACTTATACCTTGTATCAAAAGCACACCTATGGATTGTATCAAAAGCTCACCTAGATCTTGTATCAAAAGAGCACTTATACCCTGTATCAAAAGCACACCTATGCATTGTATCAAAAGCGCACCTAGATTAGGATAGGTTAGGTTAGTTTAGGTTGGCTGGAATACAGACAGAGTACAATAGAGATGTGCTGTTCGTAAACGAACCAACAAGCTGTGTTACCATATGTGACTCAAAGAATACAAACAATGGTTAGTTTGCGCTTCTGATATACTCCTAAGTACGTACACAGATTCGGCCTCTGCACTTTCAGTACTTAGTCGAATAATCTATTACTTGGTTAAAAATCTTTTCAACTGTCATAAAAAGCCAGACTTACCGTAAATGGGCTATATAATATTTGTTCGCTTTGTAGGTATCGTGTCAAAATGGAATTAGAATCGCTTCATAAAAGGATTATAAAATTGATAACGGACTTTGTTTAGTAAAATTTATAAGGTGTGTTTGACCTTGTTTAATAATTTTCATATTATATTTTTATTGAGTGCGGCTAATTTTTATTTAAATAATTAATGTTTCAACTTCCCAAACAATTAAAAACGAATGTCACGAGAATTATAAAAGGAATTTTAAAAGGGTGAGTGGAAAGTGTGAGAAATACCAGTAGAATGTACTTCAATCTGTTCAATCACAATTAGATTATTATCAATAATAGCCATTTGAAACCTTGGACGCCATCTCGATGGCCTACATTGATGTTATCTCAATCAAGTTCATTCAATCCCAATAAAATTAATTTTCCGAGTTGTTAATTTTCTTGAATAAAAAAAATATATAAGATTTTTCAACAAAAAATATTTAAGGTTTTTTTAACCAAATATACGGTACTATAAATAATAAAATTTTAATACACCGCTTTAACTAAGGTTAAGGGAGGAGATAATCCGAATTACCGAAAGCCTGGATTAACTAAAGTAACAGATAAAACCCAAGGAAAATTTTTAAAATAATATATATATATACACGCACAACACTCCATATTTAGTAAAATCTAACAGTCCTACGCCTATCCTATACTATAAATGGCCCCATTATGGAAACCGACAAAGTTGCACAGAAGCTTCACCCATATACTTTTCACACACCCCATGTGAATACAAATAATATTTGAATGATACTTTAGCTTATGTTTTATTATTTATATGGGTATATTATCATAGAGTTATATTTTTTTTAAAAGTAGGACCTCTTTACTATAAGTCCATAGAAACCTTCATTAAGAAAATATCAGCATCTAGCAGATAGGGCTATCGATTCTTTCAACACAAAAAGTTTAAAATAAAATTGGCAGAAATAGGGCGTGTTCTATTTCCTACACGGTACAGGATATCACATACAGTGAGTTGTGCAAACTGAAAAGACTAGCTTGTACAACTTTTGTAAACAATATATTGTATAACACATTATGTCATTTGTACCGGGCTTTAGAAGAATGTCTCTCAATTTATTTAGTCCTGTTTTTTTAAAACTTTGAAGTAGGTGCTAAAATCTTGGTAGCTATATTAGAGAATTCCTGCCTCCTGGGACGGCCGCGGCCCATCCTCACATGTCCAGTTTACCAAATCTAAGCCAGAGGATCTCTATCTGTGACTGACAAATCACCCATGCCATAATTGTCAGAACATCTGGCGTCCCTCCACGATGGGAAACAGTCACCCCGTCCCAAGGCTTCTTTAACACACTATTATCATACCTTTGTTGTTCAGGTCAACCAACCCTGTCAGTTGATAGCCCAGACCTAATTGGATAGCTCTAGAAACCTCCTCTTCCTCCACAACATCCTGTCTCCAGAGGCCAACATCACGACGTAAGTCAGTAACTCAAACATCATTGGGTAGCTCTATAAACCTCCCCTTCCTCCACAACATCCTGTCTCCAGAGGCCAACATCACGACGTAAGTCAGTAACTCAGACATCATTGGGTAGCTCTATAAACCTCCCCTTCCTCCACAACATCCTGGCTCCAGAGGCCAACATCACGATGGAAGTCAGTAACTCAGACCCTAATGAGTAGCTCTAGAAACCTCCTCTTCCTCCACAACATCCTGTCTCCAGAGGCCAACATCAAGATGGAAGTCAGTAACTCAGACATCATTGGGTAGCTCTAGAAACCTCCTCTTCCTCCACAACATCCTGTCTCCAGAGGCCAACATCACGACGTAAGTCAGTAACTCAGACATCATTGGGTAGCTCTATAAACCTCCCCTTCCTCCACAACATCCTGGCTCCAGAGGCCAACATCACGATGGAAGTCAGTAACTCAGACCCTAATGAGTAGCTCTAGAAACCTCCTCTTCCTCCACAACATCCTGTCTCCAGAGGCCAACATCAAGATGGAAGTCAGTAACTCAGACATCATTGGGTAGCTCTAGAAACCTCCCCTTCCTCCACAACATCCTGTCTCCAGAGGCCAACATCAAGATGGAAGTCAGTAACTCAGACCCTAATGAGTAGCTCTAGAAACCTCCTCTTCCTCCACAACATCCTGTCTCCAGAGGCCAACATCACGATGGAAGACAGTAAACTCAGACTTAGGGATTGCCAAGGTTCCCAGAGATGTTACCCTAAGTTGCCCAATGGTGACCTCGTGGATGAGTCCTGACCAGCTATCCCCAGTTGAGACCAGATACGCACTTACAATCAGCCTGGTAGCTATAACATGGATATACTTGATCTTCTTTGTCACGTATTCCCCTCGATCGTGACAAGGAACTGCTCCCCACTTGAAACGCCAGTCACGGAGTCATCCTTGAAGAAGAGGTGATCGTGAACGACATTTTCTCCAAGAACCTGAACTTTGTTGAAAGAGGACACTTTCAAAATGGTTGATATAATTATTGGAGAACTTTAATAGTACCTTCATATATAAAACTAAAATAATTATCTTATGTAGAATTCTCCGAAACAATTTTGATGATGATGATGAAGATGAATTGTATAATAATATCTCTCTTGACACATTGAATTAGGTTTTCGTTTTGTTTCCAATTTTCATTAAGATTTTTTAAATTAATATGTAAAAAAATAGTAGTTTTTAATATTCTATAAATGCCTAGCTATTTTACACAAAGTTTGAAGAAAACGTCGTAGGTAGGTATTTATAAGATTTATAGTCCACATTGTGTACGTAAAAAAAATCTTAAAAGCGTCTACATGCACTAAGTACAAACGCTATTAAAGAATTAATAACTTGCTTTATCTTACTCTATTAACTCTTAAGTTCGGTGACTGTATCACCATAACTAGGTTGTTACCAGTATCAGCGATCAAATGATCAAACATGTCCCTCTCGTGTTAAGCTATATTGCTGGTGACGGGGAGATTGGGGTTCGAATTCTGGTTGGGTGTACTCAGGGTGTTTTTACCTTTAGGGTTTCTTAATCACCCTCCCCGTCAATTCGGCTAAATTTCTTATCTTTACCGTTATCGTTCCTACTCTATTAGCGAAATTAATACACACGTATGGCCCAAACTTGTACCAAGGCGAGGGTAAACAAATTCTAATTAGATCGTAATTAAAACAGAACTTTAGTGAAGTAATAGGTTTATCCTAGAAGGAGTGAAATTTAACTGAAGAGTGATTCATTCATTGGTCCAGTGAGCATTTGAATGAGACGCAAGGTCGCAAGAGAACGTTCTCTAACAGGATGTTCCTCTTGGTGAAGGCCTCGTCGTGGAAAGTGTCTGCTGGCTGGCTGGTCGGATAATGAAGCTCGCCTATCTCCACTCAAAAGACACGAACCATGACATCATCCGCTCTTTTAGAAGTGGACAAATGCCAGATAGAATAGAAACCTCACGGTTTCGCCGTAGAAAAAGTTCCATATGTTAATTTGATACATTTTAATGTTTTGATTAAAATATTGTTATCGCCTGGCGCCATTCCCAGGATAATTAGGCGCGTGACTAAGAGAGTGGTGAGTGTGTGACCACTTCGGTGGCAAAAGTTGTGGGGGAGATAGAGTTTTAAAAAAGTTAAAATATTTTTGAACTTTTTTGGTGCATAAGATAAAATATATTTAAAAATTATTTAACACAATTTTTCACGGATGCTAAGACTAGCGATACGCTTTTGTTAACTTTTTATTTGCTAAGTTTTCTAGCTAAATAAGATTGATCGTCAGCTATGATTGAGAAGATTGCTGAGCTAGATATTACGTATGATGATCTAGCACAGCTTTATTAAAAATATTTTAATAGATTGTAGTTTTAATAATACCGTGTTATGACTACAGAGACATAATTTCTTCACTCAAAAGACCTAGAAGAACCAAGAAAAGTTGGAATGTTCTGTATAGGGGACTCCTTATATTCAGTACACTCCGTTTACCATGAAAGGTAGCATTAGGGTCTGATTTATTATCAAACTTGGTGCACCTCAAGTACCACTCGATACCAAAAACAAGACGACACCTACCTAGACCAGAATGGAATGAACGGGCCACTGAAATTTCACAGGTTAGCCACTGGCAGTCAAATGGTGCTAGTCTAACCTGACAATCAACCGACCTCGTGTAAACACGGCTTGGAGTCCATGTAAGTGACGTTCTGTATTTAGTATCGAGCCTCACTTGAGGCGCAATTTGTCTCATTAAGAATCTGGCCCTTGAATTCTGTCTTATAACCTGTACCAATGTAAGTAAATGTCCCAAGGTAAGATGTCTACCTTTAGGGATAAATTGAAGGTACATTTCATCGATGAGATTGGAAACGGATTCTGAATAGGCACTTTGTATGAAGAAGGTGGAGGTAGACACAGCACTATAAAATAATGCCTTATCTATAATTCATTGCTGTGAGAAAGAATCGCTCAATTTTCATTTAATTTTTAGTAAGAATTTGCGAAGGTAATTTTTTTTAATGTGAAGTAAAGTCTAAGTAAAAAAAAAGTTTTTGGTTTTCATATAGCACTACTTTTAATGTTTAAATTAATCATCAAGTGCAATTAAGTAAAGAGATTTTTTGAAGAATTATTACTAGCACCGCGTCTTACTACCCGCTCGGGTTGTACGCACTTACGCTAATGTGCAATGGTAGGGTGATTGTGAGATGAAATGGAGGACCTACAGTTTAACGTGGAATCCGAACCACGGTGGAGGCCTGGAATTCTACACATTCACAAGTTGTGATTAATACACGTCTTGTCAGAGGTGAAGGAAGGGTTTGGCAATCAAATAAATCTGTGTTGGGACCGAGGATTGAACCCCGAACCGCCAGCACAGAAGTCTGACACCTTACCCCTAGACCACCAGGTCACTTTTTTTACTAATAAAAAACAAAGCACACGATAATATTTAATGCTGACTTATTTGAGTTTATCCACGCTACCGTTATAAATATTATTTAATCACAAGTTGGTGTTAAAATATTGTCAAGTAGTGTTCTAAAAATAGCTAGTTTTTTTTTAAAGAACCGCGTCTTAGTCCCCGTTCGGGTTATACGCTTATGTACTAACTACGCTAATGGGTTTAGGTATTAGGAATGTTGTATTTATTGGAAGTGTACCCGAATTTGCGTGGAGGGAGAATAAAAAACCATTTCGGTAAAAACCTCAGTACACCCGACAGAGATTCAAACCTCGATTTCCCCGTCATCGGCAGTCAAGTCTACTGCGAAGTAGTACGTTAGACCATGCGACCACTGAACTATATATGATGCAATATATCATATTTAGTTAGATATTTTATAATATATCGATGTTTTCTTAATTCTTATAAAGGTTTCAAAGATGGTTACTGTGGTTGTCGAAATCGAAGATAAGGAGATTGGACCATTTACTTCAACATTTCGAAGCTTCGCACACCCCCATGTTTTACTCAATTAATTATTTTATTAAAAGTTCTAAAAAGTTCTGAATTAGAAAATAAAAGGGTTCTTTTATAGATGCTGATAGTCTAGATATTATTTGATGTAAGAGCAGTAAAATGACAACTCCACACAACTTGTTGGTATTTTTCTCTCCACTCGTCATAGTAATGCCTGTGAGTTCATTATCATATCATTAGGTATTAATAATTCTACTTAGAAACTATAAGTCACTAACAACCTCCTACATCTGTGAGCACAAAGACTACAACGTTGGTCTCACTAGATCTAGTTTGACGATGATGGAAAGACTGTGATACAAATACTGATTGGGCGTTTTTAGTTGTATCTCCAGCTGTTTTCTACTCTCCCTCCAAGAAAACGATTATATATTTCTTCTGAATTATATATTATTAATACTTGTACCATTATTGTAGATTATGTGGATAGCTTGTACGGGTATTGAAACATATAAGACGTAAAAAAACAAAACAAAAATAATATAAAAGAACACTCAACAGGTCATTATGAAAAAGATAAGGGGGCACTGTTGCTATTTAAATCGTTTTTACTCTCGAACCAAGAACAATTTACTGAGAACTATTATATAGTAATTTATCATAATGAGCGCGTTCAAGGAACGTTTTAGATTTATATTATATGGGCTATCATTTTGGGCAGGTTTGAAAGGGATATTACGTGGCCTGTTCCAATTTAAGAAAGTATTTAATGGCCCTACTTCTTGTTTTACTCTTTTACATATATTGATGAGTCTTTAACCTAAAGTCTGGTCCTGATTTTCTTTCCATCCATCCGAAACTGGGCATACATTTATTTCTTCAGCCGGTTAGTACTACCTGCACCATCTGGGAGAAAACACATATCCTAGAGAAGTTCTGAAAGTTAGATAATCTCCCGTTACTTTCCGTGCTGGATTTCTACGAACGAGCGAGAAAGAGCCTACATATTTTGCTAGGGAAGGTATTTTTTCTTATCTTCTAGAGTTCTTTTACATGCCACAATCGACATGGAACAAACAGCTTACTTACCCACCGAAGGAAGTTGTGCTACGGATTTTCATCGTTAAGGTTCCATACAAATAGACTAACAGATAGAATTATCTGATTATAATGAACAGTATTTTTTGATTAGAGGGATGGATTAAAATTGACTTTAAATTCAATTTTTTATTAATTATAGAGAGTAAGTAAGTTAATTAATACTTGCCCACATAAGTGGCTAGGTCGTAAATCTAGATTTGTCCAATTTCCTGTCGACAAGAATCACGGGGTTTGAATCCTCGGCTGGGTGTTCTGGGAGGTCTTCCCCTCAATGTTTTACGACTCTTTCTCTTTCTCTACAAAACAAATGTGGGTATATTTTTTAAATTATATTTTACTGTTACCTATCCCGTTAGTGTAATATAATGCGGATTGCATAAATGGATAGTAATACGAGGTGAAAACTAAGCTGTTTTTTTTTTTTTTTTTTTTTAGCACCGCGTCTTACTACCCGTTCGGGTTATACGCTTAAGTACTAATTACACTAATGGATTAGGAATTGGGAAGGTTGAATTTAGAGGAAGTGAACCCGCATTTGCGTGGAGGGAGAGTGGAAAACCATTTAGGAAAAACCACCCCCAGTTCACCCGACCGAGATTCGAACCTCGATCTCCCCGTCCTCAGTGGTCTGGCTCAACACGACTGGCGCGTTAGCCAACTACGCCACGGAGGCGGGTAACTAACTAAGCTGTTGATTAGATCGTATCCGTTATATGAATTGTACATCTAAAAGAAGAAAGCCGACATAAAGCTGAGTCCACACTTGAATAAAGCCCTCGTATTGTATCCCCGACGCGTATCTTGAACGCGTAGAATGGTTCAGGAGCCTGTAACATAGATGCGTTCATGAGAGCGATATGCACATCAGATAACTGCGTCCCGCTTCTAACGAGGCCTTGCTTCTATTTGGTATCTAGCCGTCGCATCAAAGGGATCTACGGGGTGAGGATACGACAAGTCTGGACGTAATCCGAAATGTAAGACAGTGCATCGCAAGCCAATCAACTCTGTGATACAGTCGGCTAGAAATAGTAAATTTACATGAATACTATTTCACGTGGATCATTAATTTTTCTGATTAAATATTAATGGAGTTGAAGAGCTAATAGAATTTCCTGATACTGAAAATTGTTGAAATATTAAATGATAGTTGGATAAAAACTGCATTTAAAAGGCCGTTTTTGACCATTTTAGAAATGGCTTCACAGATAAGCACTGTGCAAAAATCTTCATTCTACCATAATAGGGACATACTGTAGTTATTAACAAAAAACTTTGTCGCTTTGTCATCACCACGTCACATCGTCACCACGGAGAATTTCGAGTAATCGTTCAAATACGAATTCACTGCACACATTTCCGGCATATCGTGGGTATTTTCTTTTCCCTTTTACTTCCATACCTCGCGTGAGCACATACAAACGCAGATGTGAGCTGAGAGCTGATAAATGTGAGCTGAGAGCTGATGATGCTTTGATGAACGCTCTTAATAACATTGATGCAGGTCAGGAACACGCGAATGACGGAGATAATTGGGTCTCATAAATGATTGCGACGGAACGAGGATAGGATCTTCTGAAATTTCATCTCAATCGTATTTGTGTGTATCGTCATCCTTTACAACCCTGATCACAACGGGGATACGATACGAGGAAATTATATAATTGTGAACCCGGCCTAAGTAAAGGTATAGCTATCGTTAGTTAGACTTAATGGAATGTTTGAATATAAAATACGTGGGGCCTACGTGTCTATAGCTGAATTCTGGTAGAAAGGGCTGACAGCCGACAGTTCAAAACGTTATTAAAACTACCCTACCTTAATATACTCATTCATACGTCAAGTTATGTTATTTACAGCTATCACTGGAGATATACCGGATGAGAGATTTAGGTTGAGACACTATCATATCATGAAAACGAAGCATTAAAAAAATGCTTTGAAGATTTTTTTTTTTCAAGGAGAAAAGAGAACAGCATAAATTATTTTTGATTTGGTGTACGTGTTCAAAGTTATCTCAAGGTTATTTCAAGGTAAACTCTGTTTTTTAATGAAAACCTAACATTTTTAACGGCATTTTACTCTGCATAAAAACCAAACCTTTGTCTGAAACAAGTTTTTATTTGACATACATTTTTAAAGATATTTTAACCTTTACTTTTTTCTATCCAACCATTTTTATTTAAGAACTTTTTATTACATTATTTTTTATTACCTTCAATACTTTGTTATTTATAGAACTACTTTAGTAAATGTTCAAAATTATGAATATTAACGTCAATACACTTTGAATGTAATGATAGTTTTTGAATAAAAATTGTTATAAAAAATACAAGTTAAATATCTTCAACAAATGATGTCAAATAAAATAAGTTTCAGAAAAAAAACTTTTTTTTTGTCTAAAATAAAATGCCGTTTCAAATATTATAGGTTTTTATTTAAAAAACAAAATTGACTTTAAAATAACCTTGAAAACTTCAACCAAATCAAAAATAACTATTGTTGTTCTTTTTCTCCCTCAAAAACAAAAAGGTTTTGTTCGAAATAATTATTTCTAAAATGCTTCGTTTTCGGGATATTCTGGTGTCCTCACTTAAATGCCTCACCCGGTATAGTACAAATACCTATGAAATAACATTATAAATATAGTAAAATGTTATTAATGTCAACTATAAAAATACATGTTGTATTTTCTAAAAAGTTATTTCACCAGCATCTCACTATATGCGAGTCCTGACTACACATATCTTTTGTGTAAAACATTATATTTATATTTTGTGTTTACATTTCATTTTACACAAAATGGCTTGTTTTGTTTGGGATTGAATCAAATAAAGTAATGTAGTCACCAAGAATAAAGAATACAAAATACAAACCCTAACAAAGTACCATAATAATTTGAATGACAATAATTGATTCGTTTTTAATTTCAATGCGTTCCTCTTTCCTCCGTGAAATTAACCTCTCATTTGGATTAGAGTTGTTTTGAGTGCTTCACGCCATATTTCGCCATTGTTTGGTTTGTTAAGTTCTCCGTGTGTTCTATTCATTGTCGAGATGTGTCTAGCCAGCTCCTTCTATCAAATTGTCGTCTGTTCGTGCGTGTGAACGTGTGCACGCATGTTAAGAGGCTCAAAGACGCCGCCGGTGTTGATCTTCGTAACTTAAGAACACATAATAACAGCCCATAGAAGGTTGTAATTACCCTAACATTAAGTGCAGTACCCCCTTTTCATGGTTAACAATATAGGTAGGCTCAGACTTTTAAAACTCAAGCTGGGGAACGCATTGAAAACATTTCTTTATTAGTAACGGTAATTCAAATGCATTCTTTAAATAAAAATTCCAGACACATCACCAAGACTGTATGTTTCCTTTTTCAAGTTCATTGGTTGGCCTTTCATTCTTGTTTCAATAGATAAACAATTTTATTCACAAGGGTACCTACTCTAAGGTATTTTTAGGAAATAGAAAATTCATTGCCGCACTTACAAAAGTACGCCACCTAAACCTGTCTTGAGCTAGTACTACTCAATCCACCTCATTACATCCTATATATATCTTGAGCTAGTTCTATCCAGTCCACCTCATTACATCCTATATATATATATATATATCTTGAGCTAGTTCTATCCAGTCCCCCTCATTACACTTTATCTCTATCTTAAGCTAGTTATATCCAGTCCACCTCATTACAACCTATCCCTATCTTTAGCTAGTTATATCCAGTCCACCTCATTACACCCTATATCTATCTTAAGCTAGTTCTATCCAGTCCACCTCATTACACTTTATCTCTATCTTAAGCTAGTTATATCCAGTCCACCTCATTACACCCTATTACTATCTTAAGCTAGTTATATCCAGTCCACCTCATTACACCCTATCCCTATCTTTAGCTAGTCATATCCAGTCCACCTCATTACACCCTATATCTATCTTAAGCTAGTTCTATCCAGTCCACCTCATTACACTTTATCTCTATCTTAAGCTAGTTATATCCAGTCCACCTCATTACACCCTATTACTATCTTAAGCTAGTTCTATCCAGTCCACCTCATTACAACCTATCCCTATCTTTAGCTAGTTATATCCAGTCCACCTCATTACACCATATATCTATCTTGGGCTAGGTCTATTCAGTCCACCTCATTACACTTTATCTCTATCTTAAGCTAGTTATATTCAGTCCACCTCATTACACGCTATTACTATCTTGAGCTAGTTATATCCAGTCCACCTCATTACACCCTATATATATCTTGAGCTAGTTCTATCCAGTCCACCCCATTACACCCTATTACTATCTTAAGCTAGTTCTATCCAGTCCACCCATTACACCCTATTACTATCTTAAGCTAGTTCTATCCAGTCCACCTCGTTACACGCTATTACTATCTTGAGTTAGTTCTATCCAGTCCACCTCATTACATCCTATTCCTATCTTGATCACTATTATACCTTGTATAATCCAACGCGTGTTGACAAATAAATTCGGTCGTATTACAAGCGGCATGGCTTAAGTTAAGCTATTTACTAACCACATATACTTTTATTTTTACTATAATCTCCATTCGTAATGAAGTACTTCGCAATACCTAATGCTTGAGGTGATATAAACATTTCTTTTTTTCTCAAAATAAATAATTATGTTAATTTTTAAAAAATAATTCTGGTTTGCCTTGGCTACTTTGGAGATCGTTGTACCCATTAAAATAATGTTTATGAAACTTTTTTATAACAATACACTAGGTGTATTCCCAACCCTACAGAAAATAAAGTATAATACTGTATTTTAAAACAAATAGTAAGGTCAAATTTTCAAATAAAGGGCCTTATATAAAATACAAACTTTTTTTGTGGACAAAATTGATTATATTTTACTGGCTCGAGTTGAGCTCGAGTCGAATTTGAATAAAAATATTGAGTTTTTTTTTAGAGTTCGAGTAGTATAATTTATTTTTAGTACATTAATATTTCAAGTTGAATTTCTGTAATAGATCCATGCATAAGCCATGAAAAAATATTTTTTTTTAGAAATACAATTTTTTTTTGTGAAAAAATTTATAATCACACAAATTCGAGTTTTTAAATAACTGTAATGTCGTTGTACAATTTATTTTAAATATACAAAAGGAAATATTGAGGAATTTTATCTGATGTGAAATTAAATTAAATTGAACTTAAATTGAATAAAATAAGTCAAACAAGGAATTTTTGAGAAACATATCAAAATTCTGAGTACTCAAATTTTGGAGTTTCGTAAGAAAATTTTGAGTCGAGTTTAAGTAGCTACTAAAATTCATCTCGAACTCAAATTTTGAGTTCTCGCACGTCCTACTATATTATTAGGGTTATTTCATAAGTATTGATACTATCAAAAGCAGCAGCTGCAGACATGACTTGACGTATGAAAACATGAAACTAGATCTAGTAGCTTTATCTAGCTATAAGATAAGGGTCTTCTTATTAAAATTGAAATGTATACATAATCTTGGTTTTACCTTGAGTTTAAGCCTTACAACGTACTCTACGAGTAAGGTAGAATTTATAGAAAATATATAAACATTTGTGATAAGGGGGTTGAAAAACCATTTTGAAAATCCGCCCTCAATATAAACGGCTGGGATTTGAAACCCAAACTCCCCATTAGTGGAAAACCAGGCTAGATGAACCTGAAATGTATGTATCCTGTCCACCGAAGCAGGACTTTACAAGTAAAATAAAAATACCGAGTACTCCATCTTCACGCACCATTTACGCCAGGGATTTTTTTTGGCAACAGCAGAGTACAGAATTGTCCACTGTAAAAGGCTTTCCAAGAATTTGAATAAATTTCTCTTCTTTGGACGATTACCAAGACAGAATATTAAGAAAGACATGTGTTCTAATTAGATCAGAAATATTATTTTCCCATGTTTACAAATATAAGTTGGTACTATTACTATGTTCTAGTTTTAACATTTATATTCTTTGTCAGTGCATTTTAGCTAAGACATACTTTAAAAAGAGAACGTGGAACGCTAGGTCTAGGTTTGGTGAACAAAAAATGCGATTAGTTCATTTATGAAAGGTATTTTTTTTAGCACCGCGTCTTAATAAACGTTCGGGCTATGCGCTTACGTACTAATTACGCTAATGGTTTTAGAGTTTAGGAAGGTTATGTTTATAGGAAGTGTACCTGCATATGCGTGGAAGGAGAGTTGAAAACCATTTTGTAAAAACCGCTCTCAGTACACCCACCGAAATTCGAACCTAGATCGCCCCCTCAGAAGTAGTCTAGTCTACCTGGCTTAGACCATGAGGCCACAGAAGAGGACAAGAAAAGTATTAAAATACCTATGATATTGTGTTGTCATAGTAACAACCATTCCATAAACACATTTTAAAAGAATTTCATTTAATGGGGGAGTTCAAGCACTTATCAAATTTAATAAGTTAATATTATAAATGTTCTAAGTGTTCCGAAATGCAAGCTTATCCTTGGCCTACTAAATACGTTATCATGGATGAATATCAATTGTTCTGAAATCAATCGAAAATAATTGTAGATTTAAATAATGAGAAAACCACAAAAACATTACTTTCTCTAAATCCTCTTTTTTAACTATTTAAAATTAACTGAAAAAATTATAGAGTCCAAGTGTCAAGGGGATTGGGACTAGAGGGTTAATTTTGGGGGGAGGCGGGCTAAACAGGTACATCGTATAGTATGTGTTTCAGGCCATGGGACCTAATTTGGAAACAAGTTCAGAGAAAAGGGAATTAGAGCAAAGGGCTCTAATTTTGGAAACAAGTATAGATAAAAGGGAATTTTAATAAGAGAGTTAATTTTGGAGAAAAAAGGTGTGTATGTCCCTAAGGGCTGAGGATTCAATTCTGTTAGAGGGATGTTGTAAAGTGAATTGTGACTGGGTAGTTAATTTTGAAGGCAAACAGGTTGTATGTGATTCGTGCAAGAAATGTCATTGGGATATGAGCAGATTTAATAGAGGCTGGTGATTTCATTTTGAGGGAAATCAGGGTTGTATGTGACTTTGTGTCAAGGGATTCATTTAAGTGCAGACACGATTATAGATCTTTCTAGATATGCTGGCATCAATAGCTCACAGGAAATAAAAGTTTGCTTGCATTTGCCTAGTCATTATAAATTAAAACTAGCCAAGCCAGGGGATTGTTGGGGGAAATACTTAAATGTAAGGAATGCTGGTCAAGGAAGGAGGTTTAAGTGAGAAAATTTTCTCTAGTAGGTACTGATACTATAGTCAGGACCACCAGGTGCTGAAAACCGGGCCTGGTAACAGGGGAAAAGCGTGGGACCCCTTCTCTTTGTGATATTCAACTTCAATGACGGTGAAACCGTATTTGTCTAGAAGGCAATTAGCAACAAATATATATATATATATATATATATATATATATAATATATTTGAGGGGCCTATGGACCCTCCCTTATCAAATGCCTACTGTGTCGGTCTGGAATTTTTTTGAAAATGTGATTCTTCTATCATTTATTTGGAGTGTTCCTTCCCATAAACATTTTGAATTTGAATTTCCCTAGAAGCTAGTTAGAGTGGTCTTCACCTAGAATAAGACACCTATTATAGAAGCTATTTTACGTGTTCTTCCCCAGGCAAATTTTTGAAAATTGGGTGACTATAGAAGTTATTTAGATTGTTCTCACCTGGAAAATCTTTGATAGTTAAATGTCTCTTGAAACTATTTAGAGTGAACCTCTTTCATAAAATTTTGAAAAATTGGATTCTCTCAGAAGATATTTCGAAAAAACTTCCTCTGGCAATTTTTGTAAATGGATATCTCTAGAATCAATTTAGAATGGTCTTCTCCCAACAAATTTTTGAAAATTGGATGCCTCTAGAAGATATTTGGAGTTTGCTGTAAAGCCATCTTTCAGCTTCATGTTATAGATATAGAATATCAGAGGGGAGTTAGATAAATCTAAAAGGGGTAAAGGTTATTTCAATGGAGGAAGGATTTGATTCCAACTAGGGGGGTGGGTAGACAATTTATTTCCGGAGGGGAATGCACCCTTCCACTTGTTCTTACTCCAATTGACTTCATTTTGGATATCTTTTAAAAACTTTGTTGTCACTTTTACAAAAGAAAAGCAATGTACAAAAATTGTTGTGAAATCTAACTGAACATTGAATTATTATGCACATGATGAAGTATTTAAATTGAACTTTATTTACTGCCCGATTCTCTTTGTGTGCAAAATTTAGTTTCAATACAAAAATAATAGACTGCTTGAATTTTCCACACACTTCGAAACGAAGAAGACTATACCGAGCAATTATATAATTATTGTGAAAAATGGCAGTAGGTTTTCACAATAATTATATCATTGCCGGTTTAGTCTTGTCCTTTGTTTCAGAGTGTGTGGAAACTTCAAGCTATCTATTATTTTTGTAATGAAACCAAATTTGGCAAATTTGGTAAATAAAGTTTAATTTAAATATTTCATTATGTGCATAACAATTCAGTGTTCAGTTAGGTTTCACATTAATTTTTGTACATTGCAGTCATATGACTGACAGTCTGACTGTCAGTATACATCAGTATTTACAACGAGCCCGTACACAATCAGTCTTTGTAACATTATTTCTATCAGTCTCAGCTCCTTCATGCAACGTGAAACAACATGGACGATAATAAAAGAGTGTGTGCAGACTATGTTTGCTACTGAGACTGAAGGAAATACTGACGAGCACAAGCACATGGTCAGTCATACTGTCCGTCTCTACCACCACTTGCAAGACTGAAGGACTGAGGCTGGTGTGATCAGAAAATTCGGATCCTATCAGTATTTTTGCAAGTTCGTCCATCAGTCCATCAGTCCATCAGTACTGCCCCTAAACGATCAGTCAGACTGTCAGTATGAATTATTACTTTACTAATACTGACAGTCTGACTGATCGTGTAGGAGTCCTATAAGTATGGCTAGGCATTTTATTGGTTGTCATTAATATTTAATTTTATTTATTTGTCATCGTCTACATTTTTTCCAAGCTTGTTAATCTGGGTCCCGAGCCTCAGTAGTCCAGGGCTCGGTATAATAGTACCAATAGTCCCTCACCTAGTGGTGTGCCTGACTATAGTCACCTTTTCTACGGGGACGAAATTAGAGGAGAATATTAGGCAATTTAGTAGAAGCTAGAGGAAGACTTTTGTTTTGCCTCAGTGCTTGATCTTTAGATAAATGTAAAATGAGCCATTTACCCCCATCCTACGACTTTTTCAGGTCTCATGACTCCTAACATAATATTTAAATGATTACAGAATTTTATATATATATATATAGAGAGAGAGAGATAAATAGATAAGTAAACTATTTTTTCTCCTCCATCGATAACCCAGTGCTACAGCTTAAAACATTTATTAAAATCAAAATACTCAGTACAATATATATATATATATATATAAGTTGTATTTAAATAATCCAAATAGTTTGGATTTACGCTTACAGTTCCGTTGTATTACAGATTGTACCTGTGTACTGAATGGTTTTGGAATGTAACACTTTTGCACTGAGTTGTCCACATTTATACATTTCAGAATTCTGTTGATTAGAAGTCTTTGACATACAATGGTAACAGTATAGGATAGTTAGGAAGAACCTCTCCTAGGGCGCATGCGCGTTGGTCGAAAGCGACATCACGCACGGGAGAAAGAGAGAAGTGTATCTATCTGTTGAACAGGCTCCAAAATGTGCGGCCCGCGTGTTTTCTCTACCCGGAGTGATGGCGACATTGACCTAGTGGTCAGCAACCTGTGGCTGGTGAACCAGTAACACTGGCCACACAGTTCACTGGAACACGTTCCGCTCGGGTGGGCAAGACAAACTCTTGATTTCACCTGGCCCGTCTATCTACCATCACTCTTCCTTACACCTGATTTAACTTAACACGACACCCGATTGGGTGGCCGTGTAGTCTAAGGCGCTACTCTTGAAATTTACTAGACTGCCGATAGCGGAAAGATCAAGGTTCGAATCTCTATCGGTTGTACTGAGGTTTTTTTTCCAAAATTATTATTATTATTAGCACCGCGTCTTACTACCCGTTAGGGTTATACGCACTTACGCTAATGTGCAATGGTAGGGTGATTGTGAGATTAAATGGAGAACCTACAGTTTAACGTGGAATCCGAACCACGGTGGAGACCTGGCATTTCACACATTCACAAGTTGTGATTAATACACATCTTGTCAGAGGTGAAGGAAGGGTTTGGCAATCAGATATATCTGTGCCGGGACCGAGGATTGAACCCCGGACCCCCAGCACAGAAGTCTGACACCTTACTCCTAGACCACCAGGTCACCTTTTTCCAAAATTGTTTTACACTTTGCCTCCACGAAAATGTGGGTACACATCCTCTAAATATAGCCTTGCTAATCCCTTAAACCAATAGCGGAATTTGTACTGTATATAAGCGTATAACCCGAATGGGTAGTATAGATGAGGAGTTAAAAATAAATTTAACACGACGCGTCACATAAAATAAGGGGCAGATATCTTTGTTTGGATATTATACTCCCTATTGTTTTCTCAGGATATTCACGATTTGAGATAATATGAAACTTAGCGGAGGTTAAATTCAGCAACTTTGTAGATTTTATACAAAAAAAACCATTCGTGAGCAAAATAAATCAAATATTTCTTCAGTAAACCACAATGGTAAAACATATGTCAAAAAACCCTCCCATTGCACCAAGCAGAGCAATAAGCCAATACCTCCCCATCACAGTCAATCAGGTTTTTTTTATCTGACACCTTAAGCTATTTGACCACTGTATTTTTGTATATCGAAATAGAAAGGTGAAAAGGGTTTGTTTATTTCGAATCTGATGCCTTAAACCATTTGACCAATTTATTCTTTTTTATCAAAATATAAAGGCGAAGAGAGTTAGTATTTAGGAATTGAATCAGTATTCACCTGAAGAAGGGATAGAAAACAATTAATTAATATTTTATTTTTATTTTGTCACCGCATTTCACTACCCTTTCGGAATATACTCATGCAACCTAATTATTCTGATGTTTTAGGGCTGAGGAAGTTTGAATTTATAGGAAGTGTACCTGCATTTTCATTGAGGAAGAGTGGAAAACTCTTTAGGAAAAAAGCTCCTCAGTACACCCGACCTAGATTCGAACCCTGATCTCCCGAAATCGATAGCCCAATCTATTGCCATAGTGATGAGCTAGAGTCAGCGTTTTTCAAACTGGGCTCTACCACATCTATCTGAGGTTCCGTAAAGAAATTTTGGAATATTCATCTGTTTTTCACACCATAAAAATAGCATGAGTAATTAGTATTGCCAATTTTTTTTTAATCTGATTAAATACATTTGCCAAAGGTGTAGCCAGAAAAAGGAATGTTTTCCGGTTGTTTTATAATTTTATGCTAGTAAAATTTAGTGGTTTAAAAAGTTTGTGAACATATAGCCTAGAGCCTTAGACCATTCGACCACCGAAGTGGTTACTAAAATTAATTGAACAAAATTTCATACTTAACCGGGATATGAACATAACCCTTAATTTCCGAATCGGTGTAGGCCAATGTAGCGTGACAATCTAACATTCTGACACTGAACTATCGTCCAATTTCTTACGAAGAACCATCTGGAAGGTCTTTCTTCCTACCAGAATCCCGATAGACATTAAGAAAAAAAATCCCTTCAGAAGTTTTTTTTAAATGGATTATAGCAATAGCAACCATTTGAATCGCGCTATGCTCGCTTATTTTATTTTATTACTATTGAAATAAAAACGTAATGCACACGACTTATAAACTAACTTTAATCCAGAACAGACAAAATAATTAGACCTAAGCCTCCAATCTTTAATTCTTTGCTATAAAAGAGAAAGCCACAATTAAATTATTTTTTAAATCGCTGTTGTCTAGAATAGAACGTGGGACGTTTAGTTCAGATGAAAGACGCGCCACTCACTTAGCTAAGGTATAAGATCATATCCTAAGGACTTACAATTGCCAGTCACTGTTGCAGATGTTTAGATGGTTAATAAGAGTTGTAGAATTAGGTTAAGTGGGAAAATCAACTATGTAAACGATTGTGTATTTGTTGTAGAAACAATAAAGAGAAAAGGATTTCTTCCTTCCAGTTCGCAACGAGATAGGCATCGCTCTTTTGTTTTCTATTCCCTCTTCCCTTCATCTGGTCCCTCCCCCCTCTCCTATCACCTGAATAGTGAGAAAGAGAGAGATATATATCTGTTCCCGTATTCACGTGTACACGTCTGGTTCATTCACACGTCACCTTTCTTATTGGAGCTGTTATAATGAGGTAAGACCTCAGCCCTGGTCGGTATCGTTACGTTCCAAACTCTGGCTAAACACCCAAGAACCGTTGGTTTGTTTTTGTGTAATTAGGCCTTCTCCTTTCACGGCGATTATTAACTGGGCCACGTGGCCACGTGGTCTAAGGCGCTACCCTCGTAGTAGACTAGACTATCGATGACGGGGAGATCAAGGTTCGAATCTCGGTCAGGTATACTGAAGGTTTTTAAAAATAGTTTTTCACCTGCTCGGTGGTGTAGTTGGCTAACGCGCTAGTTTTGTTTTGAGCCAGACTACCGAGGACGGGGAGATCGAGGTTCGAATCTCTGTCAGGTGAACCTAGGGTGGTTTTTCCTAAATGGTTTTTCCACTTTCCATCCATGAAAATGCGGGTTCAATTCCTCTAAATTCAACCTTCCCAATTCCTAAACCACTAGCGTAATTAGTACTTAAGCGAATAACTCGAATGTGTAGTCAGACGCAGTGCTAAATAAAAAAAAAGTTTTTTACTCTACCTCCACGCAGATGCGGGTACACTTCCTCTAAAATATAACATTCCTAATCCCTAACACCATAAGCGTAATTAGTGCATAAGTGTAAAGCCCAAATGGGTAGTAAGGCACGGTGCTAGAAGTAAAACTGGGGTTTTGTATGTTATATAATTATTTTTTTAGTACCACGTCTTATTACCCATTTCAGGATGTACGCATATGTAGGCTTAATAATTACGAAAATGTGTTAGGGATTAAAAAGGTCTAATTTAGGGGATTTGTACTCGCATTTTCACGGAGGTAGAGTGGATAACCATTAAGAAAGATCCACCCACAACCGGGATTCAAACCCTTATCACCCCATCATCGCTAGTCCAGTCTATTGCGAGAGTGACGCCTTCGAGCATTCGACTACGGAAGCGGGTTATTCTAGAATTAAGTTATAATACATTGACGACCTTAGTTTACTTGGATGACAGCTCAAAAAGTTACTAAAAATAATCCCTAACGTATCCCTACGCCAACAGCTGGCATCTGTCACTTTGGATAGCTGTAATGAAAACGTACGGTAATGTAGGAATTTGATAGTTAAACACAGTAATCTGGCCAATATTATTTATACATTTATTAGAGATCGGGCACAAAGATTATTTATCGTTTTAAAAATTATTATTCACACCACTTTCACAGGATGTCTAACTAACATAGCTTCAAAATGGCGACCGACGAATTTAAACCATGTGATTGAACGTGACGGAAACAAGTTCTTTACAATGATGCACCCATGCAGTGGATAAAAATATTTTATTCAGTTAAATATTTCGAAATACGATAAAATTAATTTATATATTATATATATATTAATGACAAGTACGTATTTTCTCTTTTACAAGTAAATACGATGCCCGTATTAAAAGTATTACTGTATGCACTATATTACACATAATAGATAACATTCCAAAACGGAGAATAAGTACTTTTAATTATGTTTAAAATATTGTTTAGGATTTGGTAAAAAGAAATTATTAAAAGTTATGAAACAATGTAAGAAAAACAGTGATCTATTACAAGTGTTGGCAAACCCAAAACCTAAACATATGATTTTTGAACTGTCATCCAGGTAAAAACAGACTCTAGTTTGTATGTCTTGGTCTGATAATTTATAATAAACCGGTTCAGAGTGTGCACTTTGAACACCACAAATAAATAAATAGTATTTTTTATGTCTAGTGGTCAGAATACCTGGCTACATATCCAAAGGTTCCCCGTTCGATCCCCAGTGTTTAAAACTTAAAAAAAATGTTGGAAGCAGTTGATCTGGAAGGAGTCAAACCCAGCCTCCTGAGGACAAATGAGGAGCTACTTGAATAAATAAGAAGCAGTTCCGGATTAGAAAACTAAACTCATGGGACTGGAGGGCACGCTGTGCTGACCACAGGACACCATCTATCCAC
Organism: Timema podura; assembly: GCA_033556935.1. Taxonomy (NCBI): domain Eukaryota; kingdom Metazoa; phylum Arthropoda; class Insecta; order Phasmatodea; family Timematidae; genus Timema; species Timema podura. Next base: position 38,313,346 of record JAVRXN010000014.1, on the reverse strand, counting down.
AAATGTTAGCACTATGATCTCTAATGGGGCGGCCGCTCGGTGATTGCAGTTTGCTTGCATGCTCACATCATGGAGTAATTGAGAGCCATATATAACTTTATCTGAAAAACGGCCTTTCAGAAGGCTCATCGTAAGAAAATGGGGCTATACATGAAAAGCGTTTGTTTTATTTCTACCGAAACTAAAAGTGAGTCCTCCCCCAGAATCCCCGAGGGGACGTGGGTGCGTGTAAGTTTATTGGCAACGTCTGCGACGAGGAGAAACCGGTCCACCATGAAAAGTGGAGTCTGTGTTCGAGTGTTTGGCATTGTCTGTCGGACATACTTTCACTGTCGCAACAGACCAGGGCAGGGGTTCTCAAACCTTTAGCCACTCTAGTCTCACTCCAATACTAACTGGGGATGTTGGGGACGCCAGAAAAGGGCTGTCTTTTTGCACTTTTTATAGCAAAATATTGTTTTGGTCAAAAGAAATTAAATGTCATTAGTCGAAACAAATATTTTAATTTTTTTACATGGTGACCTCAACAGTTCTTGAATATCAAGGGTGTTCTGGAATTTAATGACAACTTTTTCTCTTCATATAAAAAGTTTGTCATCTAATGCTACTATGCTCATGACAAATATTCAACAGATGTTGATACCCGCTTCATTGGCCGCATGGTCTAACGTGATACTTTCGTGTTGGATTAGACTGCCAAAGACGGAGAGATTGGAGTTCGATCCCGGTTGGGTGCACTGAGGATGGTTTTTTCTAGATTGTTTTCTACTCTCCCTCAACGCAAATATGGTGCACTTCCTCTAAATTAAAACCTCCTAGTCCCTAACACATTAGTGCATAGGCATATAAACACCGAACGGTAGTAAGCGGTGCTAAAAAAACTGTTGATATCAGCATGTGAAGAAAATTAAACTATTTTTTTCTACTGGAGCAATATATTTTTTATTTTGGCAAAAAAAAGTTTTGTTTAAAAACTGCAAAACACTTACCTTTAATCGCGCTCCCTCCTACAAACCCACCTTAAGTGTAGGCCTAATATGTTCACAAGCTTCACTAACATAACTTAATACATTTCAAATATATTGTTTATGATCAAAATATAATAATAAGTTAAGCATTGCATTTTGTGTATTGATTACTATACTTAATGTTAAGTGTAATAACTATAGTATAAATTTTATATGTTATGAACGAAGTGTATTAAACCGGTCCAGGTCACAAAAAATGACCTGGCATATGCATAGTGACAAAGCAGTCGGGCAGAATGTAAAATTTGTTAGTTTATTATTTTGACGAGGCACTTACATCCAGCAAACTATGCTAATACCATTAAATTGTGTTCAAAATTTCGTCGTACAGTGCCTGAAGCAAAGCTGTGCAAGCATGCGTGTGTAACAAGTTGCATAGGAGTTAGCACGCGGCACTGCACATGTAATAATGGTAAGCACTTTCTGTGATATAGGACCGTTAATGATGACCTCAGAACGTATTTCGATTTCTAGATGGACTGGTGGCTGTTTAATATTAATTTGTGGTATGTTCTGCTGCCGTGCTCTAAGATGTCGAGGTGTGCAGTGCCGCGAGCCTAACTCCTAGGCAACCTGTTGTACATGCATGGTTGAACAGCTTTGCTCTCCCTGAGCTGTACGCCGAAACTTTTAACACAATTTAATGGCAATAGAATAGTTTACCGGATGTAAGTGTATAGTGATTTTGTATTATTTTGGTTCAAACAAACTATATGTGCAGTTTGAGCGTTGAGTTTCCGAACACCCTATATATATGTATATATATATATATGTATATATATGTATATGTTTTTAATACATTTTTCCTTTGTGTTTTTTTTTCTCCTAACCACCGTTGTAGTGGGTAGGAGACAAAAAAAAAAGGAAGAATTTATTAAAAACATGTGTCCCATCTGAACTTGTTTATACTCCAGTAATGTGGAGCTTTTTAACAATATAGGAAGTGTTCAAAATGGCCACCTTCGGCCTGAATGCAAGCTTTTAGTTGACATGTTGTTAAATGGCGTACTATTTAAAAATATCAGATGTTGGGAATAACCCATAGAACATACCTAGTCAACAGGTCGAGAGATATCAAGCATAGTAAACGAACAGTTCAGTGGAATAACTTGGATGTATCTCGGAAACAAGGTCAAATGGGGCACATGTTTATATGAACTTATTCATTGTTATTGTGTCTCCTGTCCACCGCTCAGGTGGGTCTCACATGTTACGGTAAACACTATATATTTTATTCTCCTCTCGTCGCAATACGAAGGATGAAATGAGTAATATATATGAAAATGTATTTAAAATATTTAATGGCATAAAATATAGTAACAACAAACTATCTCTCTGACTTCAAAAAACTCGAAGTTTTATGTCCGTCAAAACGTAAGCTTACCCATTAACCCCATCGTGAGACACTTTGATCCAATTCTAAGTCTGAAACACATGCATATATTTAAAATTATATTACAATATTTATCTGCCTGCAGGAAGAATTAATTTGTTTTCTTTAATAGAAATGGATCAGTTTAAGACCTATTTTTGTGAAATACAAGCAAATGTCATTTGTAACTCCCAGTTGATTTATTTATCTATGATTGCCGTCATCGTTAGGAAACCACATTCATTCAGATAACTATATAGATGTAAACAGCATAATAATTTAGATTTCTACAATTGTTAAATTATAAAATTCATTTTTTAGCAAATTTCACCAAGTCAGAAAAAAACAAGCAATTTCTTCAAAGGTATGCTGCACCCTAACTGAAACCTCCTCAGTCCTCATGCCTCACAGTTTGAAAAATGCTGGATTAGAGCCAACCTAAAGTCCAATTTAGATAAGAAATTTTCTGACAATAATGACAGTTACTAAAACAATTTCCATTTATTATGTTTACGTAAATTAACGTAATTTACAGTTGTCACCTTTCATAGCTAATATCAATATTTACGAAATACTTGACAAAACCAAAAGTTCACATGCTTTTGTTGCTTTTATTTTCAAACACATTTTCAAAAAAATTTCAAACTTCGAGCTATACAATTGGGTTGAATTTTAATAGGGCTATATCCTAATAATACACGATGTAAATATACAAATATTTTTCTCAATTTATTGCTATTTACGGCCTGAAGATTGTTTCCTTACAATATACACCTTAAAGACCAACGGACAACTGCACAGAACCAACTTCCTTTACGTTCTTTGACTTCAAGATAAAGTTCAATCGATGACAAATCTTGTATATCCCAGTCCTCTCTCTCAGAAAATATAATCTTTAATCTTGGTTGCCACATAAATTTAAACAATACAACTTATTTTACTGATGTCCATCGGAAAAGATGGACTTATTGTGCAATAATATTAATAGTAAGGAAATTTTTATCAATTTAGACAGGAATAAAAGTGTATATCATCTAAAAGTTTCTTATAACCAGAATCCTAATGTAGAAACTGTAGGATCTAGGCTAGGTACAGGTCTCCATCTAATCTCTCTAACATAATCACCCAATTTCACAGTGATCCACTGTATACCTTATCATGAATTGCATATGTTTCCTTAATCCTCCTGGCAGGTGTTTTATAAAAAATATATTAGCTTCACATTTTTCTATCGGTTCAAACAATAGGCTACGCTTTTAACTAAACTAATATAGTAGTAATAATAATAATAATAATAATACTGCGGGTCTGAGCTACAACATTCGTAGCCCAGTGGTGGAAAGGTTGGACAGTACTAATGTACCGTTGCCCAGGGGAAGCCCGAATGTACTAATCGTACAATCGTACATCCTCTGTATGTCCCGATAAGATGAGATTATGGTGATAGTGAGTATGAGGGTGTAGAAACAGTGGAAACACTTAAACCTAACTTAGCCTAACTAACCAAACCCTGGTGACCGTTGGGGTAACTCTCCTTTCGGGAAATATACCCATGTTACCAACCTAGAATAAAACCTGGAACACCTAGGCTCATAGCTAGGTGCACTGGCCAATACACCACGGGCCGGTTAACTAAACTTGAAGAGTATAAATGATGAAGATAGAATTACAGAAAATCTACCATCATTGTCGTGGAGGGAGAGTTGGAAACCATGAAGTAAAAACAATCCTCAGCATACCAGGGGAGTTCGACACCTTAGCTCAATCGGTAGCGTGTCTCTCTACTGAGGTAAAGGTCCCGGGTTCGATTCCCAGCATGGCCGAGAAATTTATCATTGATGAAATGTGGGTTTACCCTTTCACAGTGATGAATTAACGGCCGGTGACTGGATGTTGAGCCTGTCCTTGTCTTAAGTTAGATTATAAGTCATATGAAGCTACGACAGGCCTAGCAAGACAGTAGTGGCAAATATATGACTTGAATAAAAAACTGAACCAGGCCACAGGCTGGAAACAGTAACGTATGTTAATTTTAATTTTAGCACCGCGTCTTACTACCCGTTCGGGTTATACGCTTAAGTGCTAATTACACTAATGGATTAGGAAATGGGAAGGTTGAATTTAGAGGAAGTGAAACCGCATTTGCGTGGAGGGAGAGTGGAAAACCATTTAGGAAAAACCACCCCAGTTCACCCGACCGAGATTCGAACCTCGATCTCCCCGTCCTCGGTGGTCTGACTCAACACGACTGGCGCATTAGCCAACTACGCCACCGAGGCGGGTAGTAACGTATGTTATGTAAAGCGAAGTACACCTGAAGGGTGAGGGGGAGGGGGAAGTAGAGGGACGACATTTGAAACCCCAACTTCCCACTAACGTCAAAGCAGACTAGATGAGTTTAAAATTTAGTCCACGTGTTCGATCCAATGATGAGGATTTATAGTCCTAGCTAAATAAAGTGTTAGAACGTATGAGTTTTATTTTACACTAATTTTCAGCAGAGTTTGTTTAGGTGTGCTATATTTTCATTCAGTGGATTGTATCATAGGTTAATCAATAAAATGAGCTCAACTGCCTCAAATGTATCTTAGAGCCGCATAAAAACTGTGGCGGGTCCAAGGAGGGGTCATCTAAAATAATATTGACACCAACACACTGACAATTTCCCCAGCCCTATTTCCTACAGGACCTAATTAATAACTCTTTCAGCTCATTTTAAATCTGCAGAAAAGCAAGTGGTTTAAAACCTAAACTCTCTAATTATTAGATTACCAAGTTTAGTATAATAACCATTTATTTAAATTAAAATACATATTTCTTTTATTAATACCTAACATCTAACATAATTTCTAAGTACATGTTTTCTACTTTTATTGTGACAGTGACTTTTGGTTTTATGTTTTTATTTATTAAAAATTAAAAATTTGTTAATCAAAATTGTGTTTTTCCTTATTGCAAATTGCAATCCACTTTTAATTACTATAATTATTAGTTAAAATTATTTTATAAACCAGTAATATTGTTAATAAAATTATTATAAATTAAAATCTTTATTAGATAAAATTATTAAAAGTTCTACTTGAAGGATCCTTATGACAACCAATCGCTACCTTCGACGATAAGCCCTGGGTCAACACTTGCATAGAACTGTATATGTTTTACATCTACATGGCATCACCATCATCACCATCATCATCATCATCATATATACAAAGTGTTGATTCAATTAAACTTCATATCGATGTAAAAGAAGCTCGCCCTGTTCAGATGCCCGTCGGTCTGAGAGTATGTAAACACTCAACTAGCCGCGAATCACAACAAACTGACCCCAATATAAATTTGTAACTAGAATGTGTAATACCTCACATCTAAGGACTTCATTGAGAGTTTGGTTTTCCCAATGAACCATACAGATATTTTACCAAACAATGTGGTATTACAAGTTCTAAGATATTTCAAATAAAAGCAATGTTTGTTACAGTTTACCAGTACATGGTCAACGGATGAGAGAGGTTGAAAAACAAGACCGTAGTTAGATTCAAGATGGTTTGTAAAATAGTAGATACTACAATATTTATATGTGCATACGTCCTTCCCTTAGCTACTTTTCTACCGTGGCACCATGTCACGTGACATTGTCTGGATGGACCACTGGCGCTGAGGGGTTTGAATCCCAGAGGATTAGGTGGGTCGTTAACCAGCCCTGTGGTGTAGTGGTCAGTGCACCTGGCTACGAGCCTAGAGGTCCCGGTTTGATTCCAGGCTGGTACGATTGGAATTACCCCAACGGTCACCAGGGTTTTGTTAGTTTGTGTTTCCACTGGTTTTACACCCTCATACTCTCTATCACCATCATCTAACCTCATCGGGACATGGGAAGAGCCTCCATGGAAAGGATGTACGATTAGTACATTCAGGTGTCCTCTGGGCAACGGTACATTAGTACTGGCTAATCATTCAACCAACTGTGCTACGAATGATATGGCCCAGACACGCATTATTATTATTATTATTATTTATTATTATTATTATTATTATTATTATTATTTTATTATTATTATTATTATTATTATTATTATTATTATTATTATTATTATTATATTATTATTATTATTATTATTATTATTATTATTATTATTATTTAGTTGGGTCGTTGGATTGAAGCAATGGTGAAGTATAAATAAATATTTAAATGTATATTCTATCTATTTATGCAAAACATAATGATCTAATAATTAAGTGGTTACGTATAACATATTATCCTGTGACACGAGAATGTTCGCAATACCGAGGGAGCTCACAAACTGCCAGAAGGCCCGAGTTCGACACCGCGGAACGGAGCCGCCAGAGAGCAATTTCTTCATAGCAGATCCTCTTAGATGATGTTTGGATGACTCTCTACATCTTTAACAAATTAGCGTGATTAGTACATATTCGTATGAACCAAACGAGTAGTAAGATGGGGTGATAAAAAAAAATTGTGAAAGATTATTTGATGAAAGTTAATAAATTTATATAAACAAACAGAAACACTAAATTACAACACATAATAGGTATACAGCAACATATAGATTATAACAACAATACAGGAATTCAATGCGATATAAAAACAAGATGATATCCAAATAACTTATTCCAAATCTTCAACAATATACTATCAAAGTATTTCATCTCTACATTAATATAACATAAAGTTAAAAACTGGCCAAGAAATTAACCATATTTAAAATATATAAATTAACATATCAAAAATTGTATACACTAATAAAAAAGGCTCTGGTTTGAGCTCACATATCTTATGTATAGGAGGATTCATAATGAAGCATTTAGAAAATACCTAAATAAATTCGTTTACAGCCGATTATGATTACATTTTAATATTTATATTAATTGTGTTAATTTATAGGTATTGACAATATACATCAATACAATTGCCGACCACATTACTTTGTGTTTGAATGCATGAAAGTATAGGTGGGGTGGAAACAGTTAGACGATCTATGTGAGGAAAGTGATGGACAACGTGCTGAGGTTTGCCTGACATCCGGTGGAGCTCACCTAAATGATATTATCTTAAAAACTGAGCAAGTGTATTATGTACTTTGCTTTTATTTAGCTATGAATATTTACTTTTCAATTAAAGTGTTAATTTTCAAGTTAATAATCGTCTAATTGTTTCATCCTCACCTGTATATCTGGTACCTTCCTAGCTGCCAGGTCTTCCTATAAAATGTAGACTTTATTTAAAATCTTTAATTTACAGTGTTCACGGGAAACATGATAAACTGTCCAAGAATTTAAATACAAAAATCCTTAGCACACTACCTAAAAATACACATTCTATTTACTTTCTTGGGGTATTTATCTTGTGTTCTGAAGTTTCGATGAACAAATTAAAATCAGAAAATGACTTACAAACTAATTTAAGACTAAAATATATGCAACATTCTGTCCACAAACCGTTAATTCGTCAAGGTGGTGAAAGGGAAAATCCTAATTTTCCCCACTTATAAACTTTTCGGTTATGGCAATGAATTTAATCCAGTAACCTTAACGCAGGAGACAGATACAATACAAAATAAACAAAGTTATAGCATAAAAAAAATTCTGAAAATTGAAAAATGACACCTGGACACGGGAATCGAACCCGGGACCTGTCTCGTGTCTAGGTGTCATTTTTCAATTTTCAGAATATGATATCTAGATGGAGTAATCCTCACTAAGAGCATAAATAATAGCTCTGGCTATTTAATTTTTAAAAAAAGATAAACTATGCTATTTCTTAATTGTGATTTATAAGTTCATTACCTTACTTCACCTCTTAGTAGTTCTGGGCTATCTGAATATTTACACCTACGGGATAGGGAAGAGGAAGGTAGAATTTAGAGGAAGTGTACTATTACATTTATGTGAAAGGGAAGTGGGAAGCCATTAAGGAAAACCAGCTCAGCACACCCTGTGATGTTTGAATCCCAACCTTCTCAAAGCCAATAAACCAAACAATACGAGATTGACGCCTTTATCAAAACCAGTAGGCTTTTCTCTGTGTGGGTGTAGGCATATATGTCTTACACTTGCAGTAAAATTATTGGATTTATTTTTCAATTAATCATCTCTACTTGTTATAATCATTCATAAAAGGTTTTTTAAAATTCCAAACACGATAAACAAGTTAATTGAAAACTTCAACTTCTTAGAAGGGAATGACCTGATTTCCTTCAAAGTGGTTGTAATGATAAAATAAATGTCCACTATAAATGACAGTCCAATGCGTCAAAGACCAAGTGGGTCAACAGTAATACAACACGACGAGAAATGTAGATCTTCTGCAAGAACCTCAGTTATAGCTAAAATGTGCATTACTTCACATCTGGTGACTTCATTTGGTAATTTGGTTTCCCCAATGAATCATGCAACTCTTTGACTCAGTAATGTAGAGCGAAAGTTTTAAGATAGCTTGGGGTGTGTGATAACTTGAAATGTCAAAGTCCAAGGTCAAATATCCTTCGCTTCATATTTGACATCCACCAAAATCTTCTCGTCTTCGAAAGATTTAGAGGAAAGAAGAAAACTTCAAAGTATCGTGAACATATTTGAAACATCTCCCTAAATATGGCATACTTCAACATTTAATTTATTTATTTTTTAATATTTTAACGTGCACTTTCTGAACCGACTGATTCTATAGCGAGGGCGAAAGGGACTACCAATTTTGCCGGTAAAGATATTTTCAGATAACATCCAGGGTTCTTTAACACGCCAAAATCAAAATGGGGGACAACGGCTTTACTGCCTCTTCAAAGGAGGTTGTGCTATGGATTTTTAACATTCAAGAAAATCCATTGACCTCGGTTGGGTTTGAGACAACGAACGTTGGGTTCTGAGGCGAGCATTATAACCTAAGACCACCGAGGTAGACAAGATTTAAGCATGCTTGTAAGTTACAAAAGATTATTTTAACACAAACTAGTGATTAAATTACATCTCTAAATTAAGATATATCAGCAAAATATAAGAAAGTTTGCTCTTTTTTTTTTTGCTTTAAATAGTTCTCTTTATCTAGATCCACCTAATGGAAAAATTAAAGTAGTGTAATGCGGAAAGAGCAAGTTCGCTTGGACTTCACTTCTAATTTAAAAAGTGACCTTCGCACTCCCGTAGAGCTATGTAAAATAAAAATAAGAATTAATAGCCAGAGCTATTATTTATGCTTATTAGTGGGAATTACTCCATCTAGATATCATATTCTGAAAATTGAAAAATGACACCTGGACACGGGAGGTCCCGGGTTCGATTCCCGTGTCCAGGTGTCATTTTTCAATTTTCAGAAAATAAAAATAGTTTACTTGTACATTACCAAGTGATTAAAAGAGTTTGACAAGACCATATTTTGTTTCAAGGTGGTTTATAAACGGAATCGATTCTACATTCATATGTAGATAATTTCTTACTTTTCCCCACTATTAAAATCATAGCGCTAGGATCGTGAGTGTTATGATAAATACGTTGTGCTGGATTTAGTTGTTATTTTTAACACCACGTCTTACTACCCCTTAGGGCTATACGCTTATGTACTAATTACCTAATGGTTTTAGGGACTAGCGAGGCTATATTTATGAACACAACATTTGTGAGGAGGGAGAGTAGAAAACTATTTTGGAAAAACCACCCTCAGTACACCTGAAAGAGATTCGAACTCCGATTTTCTCGTCACCGGCAGTCTATTCTACTGCGAGAGTTGCGCGTTAGCCCATGCGGCCACCGAAGCGGGTATTGGTTTAGTTATTTCTAGGTAGTTGTCTGGAGAACCCTCTGTATAATCCCCACTTCAAATCCCCCCCACAAAAAAATCCTTAAATAGGGTATTATAAATATGAATAGTTTGCTTTGTAAAATTCAGAAATTAGAATTATTGAATATCAGGAGGCGATAGTAAATTATAAAATAAATTATAATAAAATAATTTCATCGTTTACTGATTAACTACTAATCTAAAGAAACCTAATTAGTATGATAGAGCTTAAATAACTGAAACAATATTCATATGGATATAGAGTGTGAAATCACAGTGTGAAAATATACTACTGTAAATATATTTTTAATGAAGTTTTTAACATCCTGATTACTAAAGACTCAATCTAAGGGCTATTTATAGAAACACACCCGTATTAGTTTGGAAAAGGGATGTAAAATCGCATATTAAAAAACCGAAGTGTATCTGGCCGCATCATCGGCAATTCACTATATTGTGAAAATTATTTTTCCCGACCATGTTACCACTGGTGCAGATGTTTGTGATATAAACGTGACGCTATGTTCATATATTTAAACGGGAAAAGTTGAGATTAAAATGTGTAGAAAATTAAACTAAATGTTTCTTCTGGAGCAATATTTTATTTATTTTGTTTGAGGGAAGTATAATAAACTGAGCTCATATCTTCCTTCCCAATCCTACTAATATCTCTGAAGCATGACCGCCCCTCGGTGTTTACCCTCAGTAGGTCTGTAACCTCTTCTAGCGTGACAAATCTTACAACAGATGAATAATTATCTTCTGTCGGCTTCAATGCTCCCGTGCGTCGCTGCGGTGTTTGCTCTTAGACTGCCGGTATTACGTGAACAACGCTGTGAAATGTTGCGTCTCAACTATACTAGAGGTAATTATTTGATTTACATGCATCGCGGCTTGCTACTTGTCCGGGCTATACGCTTATGTACTAATTACGCTCGTGGTTTTAGGGATGAGGACGTATATTTAAAGGAAATGCACCCGCATTTGCGTGGGAGGAGAGTGTAAAACAATTTTGGAAAAACCACCCTCGGTGCACTCTACTGGGATCGAAACCCGGTAGTCTAGTCTAAAACAAGAGTAGCACGTTAAATCATGCAGCCACCAGAGTGGCCATAGGAATGTTTAATTTAGAGGAAGTGCACCAAAATTTGCGTGGAAGCAGAGTGGAAAACCATTAGTAAAAACCGCCCTCAGTGCACCTGACTGAGATTGAACCCCGATCACCTTAGACCATGCAGCCACTGAGGTGGGTATTTACACTGTTAGACTAGAGGTGTTATAGGTAGGATCTGTAGAGATTTTTCCTGCGTTTTTCTTAGCGGGAAAGTGGGAAACTGCCTTGGAAACAAAACATTTCAAGCCACCAAGTAGGGTTTTGAAACCAGACCCACTCATCGCTAACAAAACAGATTAATGAGTTTGATGTCTTCCTTCGTACTCAACGTCAGGATTTCGATATTTAGGGTTTTTTTTTCCCACCATGTCTTTTCAATCTTTCGGACTATCCATATATTTGCATTTATCGGGTAGGATGAGGAAGGTAGAAGAAAAAGAAGAAATCTACTAACATTTGCGTGAAGAGAGGGTTAGACACCATTGAGGAAAAATCAATCCTCAATATACTTACCTTGGATTTTTAAAAAAAAACCTACTACCCCACCACAGGTAAACGGGACTAACATTAACTTGGTATGCTCTCCGATGAGGGTATTTCGATGTAATTACTATACCTAATTAAAGAAGATAATTTAGGGGGCGATTTAAAATATGTTAGGTCAATATCTCGAGAAATCATGCAATGTAAAAATGTATAACAATAGAACCGAGACTATATAATTATAAACCCTAGCAATATTACATAAACACGTAGTGAGAACGTTTTGAGATTAACTCACTCACACGTGTATAATAGGAGCAATTATTTCAGGCGAGTGATAATAAAATGCACTCATTTGTAACTCAAAGGAAACTAAGAGCCAGTTTCATAAACAGCCCAAACACATTTGTATGTGTTATCTAATGTGTGGTGATGTTCAAAGATAATTTCACTTACGAGTTGGGTGACCATAAATGAATCGTGGTAACTATTGCAGGTATGAGTCATTTATGCCGGGATCACGTTCAACTTAGCGTTAACTTAACGTAACTCAACGTGACGTTAACTTAAAATTAACTTAACGTATGTGTGATCACGATTCACGTAACTTAAAGTAACAACTCGAGCCAAACATCTTCATTCTCGAGTATGATCTGTGATTTGTACTAGTTTTACAGTGATGATCTGTGAATGTTTATAGTTTTCAATCGATATAATAAAATATTATTACAATTTTTTTTGTGATAAATTTAGCTTTCCTATTTTAGTGTAATTATTTTGTTTCAATTTCTGATCACTAGAACTTACGCTAAAGAGTAAACATTAGTCATAATACCAACAAATGAGTTACTAAATATCCCTGAGACGTCACTCGCATAATGATTGGCTGGCTAGATCACGTGATATCCTTCAAGTAACGTAAAGTAAAGTAAAGACCTCCCAGGACATCTCTTACGTTAAGTTAACTCAAGTCAACGTTAAGTTAAGTGCATCGTGATCGCCTCAATTTAAACACACGAGGAGGTATTTACGTTAAGTTACGTTAAGTTACGTTAAGTTAAGTTTAAGTTGATCGTGATCCCGGCATTAGTATTAAAATGAAACGGCCCTTGACTTAATGAAAGAGCAAGGTAGATATTTTCTTCTGAAAGTGTGACGATAGATTTTGAATAAATTAACCGATTTAATTCAAACTTTACACAGTTGTTATATAAACCTTTATACATATATATTTTGTTGTGAAAGAAAATCTCATGAAAGTTGGGGAGAAATAAACACTTATATGTATAAAAACACTGCTTCTAGCATTAATTATTCCATGTATTTACCTCCTAGGCCGTTTCTTGACACATCATAAGGCTGAAAATTGGTATGTAGGTGCAAAACTACTGTAATAACATAAAAAAAATTAAGATTTTATGGCTCAAAATGATAATAACATTGTTCAAGTTATATGTTTAAGATAATCTTAAAATTTTATTTGAGAAATTTTGTTAAGCTGTACTGTGCGTATTAATAAATTGTGCTTTAAGATATTTCTATTTGTTTCATAAGCAACATAAGAACACTTGTTAAAACGTTATAAATAAAGATTTATAAGACAATAGACTTGTATCTTGTGGTTAACAGGTGACCTGGTGGTCTAGAGGTAAGGTGTCAGACTTCTGTGCTGAGGGTCCAGGGTTCAATCCTCGGTCCCAGCACAGATTTATTTGATTGCCAAACCCTTCCTTCACCTCTAACAAGACGTGTATTAATCACAACTTGTGGATGTGTGGAATGCTAGGTCTCTACCGTGGTTCGGATCTCACGTTAAACTGTAGGTCCTACATTTCATCTCACAATCACCCTACCATTACACATTAGCGTAAGTGCGTATAACCCGAATGGTTAGTAAGACGCTGTGATAATAATAATAGTGGTCAACACACTGTAAGTACTAAATGAGGCAAAAATGAGTTCAACTAGGTTAAAAAAAAAGAGGAAACTACAATTTTTGAATAATATTTTTTATGCAACTACCGACTAAAAAAACGGAAAATTCAAAATAATAAATATGATTTTATCATATTATTTCTACTGAAACTTTAAAACACTTTTCTAATTGAAACTCGTATTAGTGGTTGCATGCAGGGCCGCTAGATGCTCCTCAAACAAGGCCCGGTACCAGGGGCGAAGCGCGAGCCCCCCTCATTTTATTCTGCTCGACTTCAGTGACGCTGAAACCTTATTTGTATAAGGGTTAAATCAGTTTAGCAGATAAAAAGGGGTTTTGAGGGGCTATGAGCCTATACCTTAAGGGGGGCCTAGAGTCTCTAAGTGAATGTTTGAAAAAAGGGTACTCCCAGAAGATATTTGGGGATCCTCTTCAGAATTTTTCTTTTAGCTACACTTTTCTATAAGCTATTTAGAGTGGTCTTTGTCTTTAATCTTTCGGAAAGTTATATGCCTATTATATAAACTATTTGTAGTGGTCTTCTTCTGGAAGATTTTTGAAAATTGGATGCTTCTAGAAGCTTCAACTTGAATTTTTTTGAAAATTTTATGTATTCGGAAGATATTTATTTCCAGCAAATTTTGAAAACTTGGATGCTCTCAGATGTTACTTGGAACTGTCTTTCCCTAGAAATTTTAGGGATTTGATGCATATAGTTATATGCTACTAAAAGTGGTTCTCGACTAGTAATATTCAACAAATTAAATGCCTCTGAGAGCTATTTAGAATGGTCTACACCCGGCCAAGTTTTATAAAAACTATTTAAAGTGGTCTCAGTAATTTTTTTTTTTTTACAAAATGCCTCTCATCTTTATTTGTAATAGTACTTCCTTGCCAAAGTTTTGAAAATTGAATGCCTCTATTTGGAATTTGAATCAAGACTATTTTTCATCTTATTACTCCATAATATTTCAAGGAAGAGATGGAGGAACAGATAGCAGCAAGTGTGCAAAAGAGGAGGAGAGTGAAAGAGAGTGCAGGAGGAAGAATAGTGGAAAGACAGAGGGAGATGGAGGCATTTTACTAAACGGACCTGGCCACAGGCTAGAAACAGTTCATGGTGATGATGATGATGATGCGATAATATCAAAGGTGAGTGAAAATAAATCCAGAGAGGGTTAAGTATATTCCAGGAGAGAGGGCGCGTTAATTTCATTTGGGTAGAGGGGCATACAAATGATTTCCCAAGGGGATGGATCGCCCTCCCTCCCTGATACTCCACCCATGCTCGACTTAGATTTGTACGTTTCTTTTTTAAATCGTTTGTCACTTTTTCTAAACAAAAGCGATGAACGCAAACTAATCCGTAACTGAAAACTGAAATGTTATATCCATGATAAAATACTTAAATTTAAATTAAGCTTGATTGCCTGACTTTCTTCACGTGCCAAATTTAATTTAAGTACAAAAATAATGGACTCGATGAAACTTCCGAGCACTTCGAAACAAAGGACAAAACTAGACCGGACCAATGATACGATTGTGACAAATGGCATTAAGTTTATCCTGGGGGAATCCCAACTGGTGGGTCGGACATGCTCTGCCATCAAGTTTCTCCTGAGGGGATCCCAACTGGTGGGTCGGGCATGCTCTGCCATTAAGTTTCTCCGGAGGGGATCCCAAATGGTGGGTCGGGCATGCTCTGCCATTAAGTTTCTCCTGAGGGGATCTCAACTGGTGGGCCGGGCATGCTCTGCCATTAAGTTTCTCCTGAGGGGATCCCAACTGGTGGGCTGGGCATGCTCTGCCATTAAGTTTCTCCTGAGGGGATCCCAACTGGTGGGCCGGGCATGCTCTGCCATTAAGTTTCTCCGGAGGGGATCTAAACTGGTGGGTCGGGCATGCTCTGTTCCCAAGTATGAATCGGTATTTTAATGCTTATCATTCATATTTTATTTGATTTAATCTACTAAAGTTTTTAAAATTCGTTATTCTGGATCTTGAGCCAGGACCCCTGGGAGTCCCGGGCCCAATACCATGGTACCAATAGTGCCAGCCGGGAGATCGAGGGTCGAATACCAGTCGGTTGTGTTTAGGGTAATCTTTCCTTAATTGTTTCCCAAAATACGTGTATATTTTCTCAAAAATTCCACGTTTTTTGTATAATTGTCATAATTAATGTATGCGTATTATTACCTGAATGGTACTAAGACACAATGAAAATAAATGGTACGGCGCACCGCACAGACTTTCTCTCTCTTTCTATAAACTCGTGAGATTTCTGAACTGAATAATGTACATTGTATCATCACCACTCCACATAAGAACACGCATAAAATAATATACAATGATATAGAATCAATGAGAAAAGAGGCGCATCTTTGTCCACCTAAGAACATTTCAAACAGTTTAATGTCTTCCACAAGGTCTACACTTCGTATTAAAATTTCGATTCTGGTTAAAGTTTTAACATTTTATAAGGTGTTGCATATCTTTAAGTCATCGCATTGATATTTAATTATTCATTTATACATTTTGACCAATAAAAAATGTAAATATTGACTATTGAGTCTAAAATGGAGATAGATCATTGCTATGCAAACATTTCTCCTAAGAGATTTAAGGAAAAATAACATACTTTTTGAGATACTTATATTTAATTACTCTATGGCATTGGAGAATTATTGCGTTAAGACTTAAGTAGTATATGTTTACAACTAAAGCTCACAAAATTGTATTAATATATTTGCAAATATCTCAGAAACTGCTGCTTTTATAAAAATATATGTCAAATAAAAGTTTTTTAATTTCTAATAATCCTACAATTTTGCAATGATAAGTTGTTTAGTTTCTCCAATAGTTGTGGAGATACGGAAACTAACGCTTCTGTAATGTACCCTAAAAATCATTTTCATAGGAAAATGAAAATAGCCAGTCTATTTATAATCTTAATCAACGCCTAGATACGAATTTTAATCAAAATCGTTTGAGCAGATTTTGAGAAAACCAAATTTTTCTCTTTTCGCCCTTCAATAAACTACCCTTATTTTAAGTTTTTATAGACACACAGACAGACGGCATTGCAAAGACTATTTTTTAGGGTTCGGGGGTAATGATACGTCGACATCCATCAACATTTCAGGTTAGTTTTTTTTTTACGGTCCCAATACTTAAACTTTAATGTCCAAAAAGTTAAAAAAATTCATATAATTGCGTATATATTGAAAGTTATTGATTTTATAAAAATATGTTTCGGATAAAATATCTGTATTATAAATAAATTTACATATTTGTAATGCTAAGTAATTTCATATCTCAAATAGTTTCGGAGCTATTTAAAAAAATGTTAATTACGCATCAGACCGGAGCCCTTAAAGCCATTTTGCCGAAATATTGAGGGTAGCCATTTTGTTTGGAATATTTATTAATGTTTATAAATGAAATTTAATCAAAATCGTTATAGCCGATTTTGAGAAAATCGACTTTTTCTCTTTTCTCTCAGTAAACTACCCTTAATTTTAGGGGTAGATATCCAATTCCAAAAACCCCTCGGGGCAACCCTATGAAAACCCTAGATATCAAGTTTCAGCTCAATCGGTAAAATAGTTTAGGCTCTAGTTGGAGGTACAGACAGACAGACAGACAGACGGACGGAAATTCAAAAACCACTTTTTCGGATTCAGGAAGTCATTAAACGTCAAAATTCATCAAAATCTCGAGTTCGATTTTTTTGACGATCACCATACTTTCTCTACCTGTAAGATAGAGAGAAAGTAAAAATTAATTGAAACATTATAGACTAACATTTGTCCACGGCTTCGCTCATACTAAACAATACCACAGTGAGAAGTCCTTGGTTATGTAATAATTATGCTATTGATATAGGTATTAGAAGGGTTGAATTTATATTGAGTGTACCCACATTTTCGTGGAAGGTCGAGTGGAAAACAATTTAGAGAAAAATCATCCTCATTAGAGTGATCTAAGCTTTCTGGTTCTCTTGGTTTTGGAGTTATATCTCCCAAACAAATAGGCCTACGACATACAAACAAATTAATACACATCCTATGATATTTATATGATTATTTATTATCATTGTCAGGCCTCCCATGGTTTATGAGCTAGAACGTTGTACAGACTAAAAGGTAGTGTTCTATAGCCACATTTTTTCAAGATGGCCGTAATGTTTAATATAATCATATACAGGAACCTTTAAATGTTGAGCCAATAAAAAACCATTATCATAATCTGAGGAAAATGCCAAAAAGAACTTTTTGTGTAGCTGCTATCTTGAAATAAAATGGTGTACGTAATTTGTAACTAGCCTATATTATGTAAACTGGACGTCTAAGTTGTATATGCTCTCGTCCAAATCCGATTCTAGGACAAACTAGATCGGACTAGGCCGAATTGATACATCCTAAGAGCCTCAGAATGTACTAGTTTAGCCTAGTCTAAATTCATTGATCCTGAAATGTTGGCCTAGCTCGTAGGATAAATTAGTATAGCCTACAATTTTATTAGGCCAAACCAGGGTTAGGTTAGGTTAGGTTAGGTAAAGTTAGCTGACAACATTTACGCGCGAACTGTGAATGATGAAACCTGCCCAAGGACGATTCATCGTATGGGTTAAGAAGAATGAAAACTAGTACTGCCTAAAACATCAGGCTATATCGGTTTATCCTGCAAGCGGCAGGATGCATTAATTCGGCCTAGTCCGACCTAGTTTGTTCTGGAATCGAGTTTGGACGGAACATATCCATGCGAAATTTCAGCAGAACACTTATTGATACAGTGGTTTGGGCGTGATTGAGCGACAAAGAACCCAAAAAATAAAAGTTAGACATTTAATTTTTATATAATTAGTAGGGTACAAGTAAAAAGAAAAATGTGGCTCACATGAGCTAGTTTCCCTAGATAATAATTATACAACTTTTAAGATGTTCTTGTTCCTTCATTTGGTATCCTTCCGCACCAGCAATCACGCAGTTTAATACTTCACAATATGTGTAATGACAAGGTTTCCCAAAGAAAGTGGTTAGTAACAAGTTTTCGCTCTCTATGTTTTTTAGATCTTTAACTACTCGAATAGGTATTCACAATATCTTATGTATATATGGTTGGTTAATTTAGTTTAAAGATGAACTTCCCACTTGACATGTAGTCTAAGGCATTAGGCTCGACATATTGAATTATTTTTTTTAATATACCCAAAGTGCATATCTTGGGGTCTCACTAAGTAGACTTGAAAATAACCACCTTTCTATTTTTCTTGGGTTTGAAATTAAACACACACACTGGATGAAACAGGGTTTAAGACGTCAAGATCTCAATAGACAGTCAACTCCGATTATAGTGAACCACTTTGGACCCAGAAATTTGGTTCACAATGCCTAAAGTTCGCTAAAACCGAAATGTGTTTCCACTAAACCTTAATTGAGAAGGATAGGGGCAAACAAAACACGATATCACAGTAAGACTAAATTTATTGAAAACTATTTCTTTACATTTAAATAGTCGGCTATTTGCAGTTGCATGCTGTATAACATTTTATTTAATAAGTTCTTCCTTTTAATTGAAGAACTAATATGTTTGTCTGACTATAATATATAAATGTAATTGTAAGATCAAATCACATAAAGATGTTGAACGTTACCTACGTGTAAGTTTTATTTGTTAAAGAATCACTATTTACCTAATAATAAGAATAAAAAACAACCAACACAAAATATAGTTTATATTTGGATTTAAGATTGAAACATATTTTGGAATAATTTACGCTTTTGATTGCTGTTGATTTGGCGATCAAGTAAGACCGAAAAAAAATATTAAATTATATGTTAATAGTTTGTTGGAAACAAACAAACAAAATAAATCGAAAACGTACAAAAAAACATAGTTTTGTTATATGTATAAATAGATATTGATTTGATATTTCAACAAACCAATTTTCTTCAAAACAAAGACTTCTTGTAGCTCAATTCAAACTAAAATTGATCTATATGTATGGTTTTTATTCAATAAATGAATGCGTATTTATATTTGTAGAGTTACAATCTAAACTTTTTTTTATGATGGATTGCCTACAGTAGAGATACGCCATTAATAATAATCGATTTAGAACAATTATGTAGTGTCTTATGTGTGTTTAGGCCAAATAATCTAAATATATAATTTTTAGACATTCTGTCTACAGTAAGAATAAATAATATATAAATACAATACTTTCTTAGCGAATAAAAAATCTACAAATATTGATCAAACTATGTTAATTGGTTCATACATTGTAAGAGCTATAAGTGGATAGATAAATCTTCATTTAAAAAACTTTTAAAAAAATTGACACCGCATCCATTTTTTTTCACTGCATCTTACCCGTTCGGGTTTTCGCATACTTTAATAGTGATAATGTAATAAAAATGAGAAAGATTGAAACTAAGAGAAGATGTACCCGCGTTTTCATGGAGAAAAAATAGGGAAACCATTTAGGATGAACCATCTTCAGTACACCCGACCGGGATTCAAACCCCGATCCCAAGACTCTCCAATGATAGTGTGGGAAATAGGAAGGTACAATTTAAAGGAAATATACCTGAATTTGTTTTAAGTGAAAGGGGGAAAGCAACAAGTAAAAAACCACTTCCTATCAGGATTCAACCCCAGATTTCCTCATCAATAGCAAATCAGATTGAAACATTAGCCCACGTGACCACCTAAAGGTTTGATAACTAGTGAAATTAATTATATTTGGATAAAACTTAATTGAACAACAGCGTCTTCAGAACGTCAAAAGAAGAATCAATATTATTTGTCTCTCTCCATGGAGTTTGATCTTGCTGATGAAGGTAGAGGGGGAATGGGGGGGTCCTCACTTTCACCTAGTGGTGGGACCACCGCAACATAGGAGACCCCCAGAGCGACAACCACACACACCCATCCCTAGAAGAGACAAGAAGACAACCAGTTGGCATCTCCCGGCAAAGAAGGGGAGTCGAATATCTTCAATCGCGACCCGACTCGGCAACCACTCTTGGGACCAACTCTATCACCTTCGCGCGCGTCTATCGTCTCACACAGTCCCCTCAGCAGCTGGATGTGGGTCAGGGGGGCGTCTTACGTATAAAACCAGTTGGGTGTACCCTCCCGCCTCTCAAACACTCCAACAAACTCGCCACGGTGAGTGATGAGAGCTATTTTGCCATCTTGGGAGTTGAACTGTTTCCATTGGAGACTCTTCTTCACGAACTCACTCTCATATCATTTAGAACACTTTTTTTAAAAATATTCTAAGCACGTGAAGTGATTTTAAATTTATTAATTTGTTTTTGTTGTGTTGGTGGAAGTGTGATATATATTTTTTATCGTGGACAACAGATCTTGACATCGAGTCTTATTGGACAAGTGTGGAGTTGTTGCGTGTTTTATTTTTTTGTTTAGAGTTCAGGAACTGTACTTCATGTGGGGAAGATAAAAGAAGATTAGTTACATTGAAAACTTTGGTTTTTTCTTTAAAGAAGAAAATAAAATAACATGACGGGGAGAAAGAGGTGAGTACATGAAATTATTGTACATCTTGTTTGCAAAAGATTTCGTTTTTATTAAGCCGCTTAACTAATATTCAGTATTAAATTCAAACTAATAAGACAATTAATAAAAATGTGCGATGTATCTGAACTATAAAGGCTTTTAAATACATCAATCAAGTTAATGTTTAAAGAATGTTACAGTGATCGGCGTTTCTAAATTGACTCTAGAAGATACCTTTAAGAGCGTCTATGTTTAGTTTTGTAAAATAAATATAGCTTCTATATTTAACAATAAATTTGGAAGCCTTATTTTTGAAAAAAAGACTTGAATTAAGCTACAAGAAAGGGCTGAAAATATTCACCAAGCAGTTACACTTTTTATTTCATGACTTTTGCAAGTTGTGTTAACCAACTCTTGTAAATCGTGGTGAACGCGTTGAAATTAAAACAATTATTCATTACTAAGAATATCGAACAAATACAATTTTTGAATATTTTTTTTAAGGTTATTTGCAGATTTAGCCATAAGGAAAATTCATAGCTCTGATTAAATGGTTGAATATATTTTCAAAAAATTAGCTAGGTTATATTCTGTATTTTACAGATTATTTTATTTACATAATCTAATAATAATAATTAATGATTTATCCTAATATGTAACTTTTTTCCATATAGATTTATTGTGAAATAATTTGAATACAAACGTAGAGTTATTTTCCACAAAATATGTCACCCGAATGGCATGCTGTGTAATGGATTTTATTCCTAAACTAATTGACTTAACTTGAATAATAATTTTAAGCTTGTGCAAATTTAATATTTTCAATATTGAATCCGAGTCTTTGTTTACTAGCTCGAAATCGAATACAAATCGAATAATTCATCATGAAAATGTTTCGAATCGAATATTTTATATTGAAATATAGGCTGTATTATATAATCTATTTTAAGTTCAATAAAAAATAAAGTCAATAAAGCATGTCATGAATAGATTTAAAATATTATGATATTCACACGTTTATATGATTAAGTCAAATAATGTATATATGTGTACATAACATCTTTAAAATGTTAAATAATTCAAATGTTGGAATTTTTAATTAGGATTTTGAATTAAATTATTTAGAATTCGATTCTGTGATCTATTTTATTTAAAATTTAAAATTCTGTACGAAAATTTCATTACTAAGATTCGAAATTTTGAATTAAATATGAATCCTAAAAATATTCAGTCAGATTAGAAATTTAGAAGGTTCAGTATTTTGTACATCTCGATTTGAAATTTCCACCTGATCAATCAATAAATTCATAGCTGGACGTGCTCAGTGTAATGTAAACAGATTATAAGTAAGAATTATAGGTTAGAAAGTGTTTTAGTTGATTGTTGGCGGCGGCCAGGTGTCATGTGATATTTTGGTAGTTTTAAATGCCTTTCGGCGAATTGCATTGGGTTGAAACGTGTTCCATGACGGCTGAATGAAGCGTTGAACTTTCATAAACTTTCAACACTCACCTAAAATTTGACCACTACAAATAAACTTAATTTTTTGAAAATTGATGATGAATGTGGTTGAAAATATTAACAAATATTTTTTTGTAAACGATTCAAATTGGTTTTTAAAACTATAAGACCTCAAAATTAAGATAGTAACATAAGCCAAATAGTTTTATTTTGGGTAGTACAGTGTATCCCTAAATTTCCAATCTGAACTATGGCATTTTTAAAAACATGGTTTTATCTGTTTTGCTGTAACAAATGGTTTATTCTATATTGCTTTACAGTTACTTTTTACTATCAAAACTTTTCTTAATTTTTACATCGATTGACACTCAGACTAAGGCATCAGTATCGTCTAGTGTAGCTTGTTAGCTTGTGTAGCTTGTTAGTTAGTGTAGCTGGTAGCTTGTGGTTAAACCCTGTTTGGCATATTGAGGGGATTTTTTCTACGTGGTTTCCCATTCTACCTCAACGCAAATGCGAGCATCCCAACTTTAAATTCTACCCTTCTCATCCATTCACCATAAACTTAGATTATGCAGATTGCAGATAGCCCAGATAGTTTTGTAAATTCTAATTTTGGTTTAAGGTATTTATTGTATAACTGAGAAACAAATATTGGGGATGTATCTCTTCTAGAGTTTTAAAAAGTTGGAGAGGGAAATCCCTATGCCAAATTTGATACTATATAACTAGTGTTTCTTTTATATTTTAAAACGAAATAAAGTTACGGGGCACAGGGGCGATTGACTTACCAGCATCTGGATCTATTTTTAAGTAAACTCCGACTCAATCTTAGGTTCCAACGGTTTTAACATCACATGATGGCTGAATATATAAACAACTAGAAATAATCAAGTCTCTAGAGCAGCGTTTCCCAAAAGGTGTTCCGCGGAACCCTGGGGTTCCGTGGAAGGGTCAAAGGGGTTCCGAGTTCAGATCTTCGCGTTCAATTGTCAGACATTAAGCCTAATTTTAGTGCTATTATAAGTAAATATGTGAAAAAATTTCATTCTTCACATTAAATAGTTACTTTTTTTTGTACGATAAATGTTTTATAATACTTATAATAATAATTTTTTATTTATAATTATTCTTTCTTTTCATGTCAAACATGAAAATATTCAAACTACACTACAAGGTACAATCACTTTTGTTATTATCAAAATGGGGTTCCGCCAAAAAAAAAGGTTCCGTGGCCAAAAAAAATTTGGAACCTCTGCTCTAGAGGGTAGTAGGCCATCTTAAGGCCCTTGGCCCTGTCGAGTTCAAGTCTAAAACCTATTTTGTGGGATGTAGGGCGGGAGGGTGAAACGCGTGTGGTGGCTTCACAACCGACAAAAGTATCCTTTCACGCCAACAAGAACAAATGGATCATGGAAAACGTAGATGGCGCTAGCTACCGGACAGGTCTTGCAGAAAAATCTTGCGTTTGGAAATATCAGTTTTCTCGAGAACGAGTGAAATTTTTATGTTAATATTTTCAACACCCCTTCTAAGATAATGTATCATGTTTATTTATCGTTACATTTTCTTATCTTTTGTTATGAAGCCGGCAGTTTTCTATTGAAAAATGTCAATTTTATCGATATTTGATTACTATTAAAATTATATACAAGGTGTGTATATAAAAAGTATAACTTTATCAACATGCTTCTATTCTTGAACAAACCATTTCCGAAAAGAAAATTGCAAAACAATAAAAATTCTTGAAGATAATCGTTTGTTCCCATGGCTCTACGTTTCCACGCCAAATGAAAAGGGCCAATCGCCTTAAGTGACACTCATTACAGCTCCCGACCACAAATGAGGTTGAGATAGAGACGAGAGTCTATTCGATATCGAAGAAATAACAATAACAAGGATTCTTTTAAATCTCTTTTCTTAGTATTGTTATAAAATAAGGATCCAACCTAGTCCGATCTGGTTTTCCAGTGAGGATGGATCATGGTTTGAATCCCGGCTAGGTGTACCAAGAGTGGGACTTCCTAAATGGTTTTCCACTCTTCTAATGGTTTTATAACCTCTCAACGACGTTGAAGATAATGATGATAGATATATTATATACATAGAATTTCATATTTGAAAATATAATCACTTTCTAAATTATACAGAATACAAGTTTCTAGTAATACAACAAGATTTCATGCTACGTCGATTTCTTAGCAGTGGTTTGTTAATTCGAGCTCTACCACCTATCGTAATGACTACAGTAGGATTCTGGAAGAAAGGAACTTTTAGAAAATGTAAACATGGTTTTCACCTGTCAACATTGTTAGTTTTTTTTCATTATTTAGCACCGCGTCTTACTACCCGTTCGGGTTATACGCTTAAGTACTAATTACGCTAATGGATTAGGAATCGAGAGGTTGAATTTAGAGGAAGTGAACGCGCATTTGCGTGGAGGGAGAGTGGAAAACCATTTCGGAAAAACCCCCCCCAGTTCACCTGACCGAGATTTGAACCTCGATCTCCCCGTCCTCGACGGTCGAGCTCAACACGACTAGCGCGTTAGCCAACTAACATTGTAGGTGTCTTACTTTATTACTAGTATTATTTCACATTGATAATATCTTCGAAAAGTTCTTTTATCATTGCGTCTTACTACCCATTCGGGTTATACGCTTATGTACTTAGTATGTTAGTGGTTTTAGGGATTCGTAAAGTTATATTCAAAATAAATGTACCTAAATTTGCAATAAAGGGAAAGTGGAAGACCATTTTGGAATAAACTTATCAGTACACCCTACAGAGATTCGAACCTCGATCTCTCAGTTATCGGCAATCTAATCTACTGTGGGAGTAACGCGTTAGACCACGCGGGCACCGAAGCGGGTATCTACGAGTAGTGAAAGTTGCATATCACATGACTTTACGTATACATATATAATATATGTATATAATGTATATATATGTATATTGTATATATATATATATATATACCAATTTATTTTACTATTTAACCGCTTGTTTGAGGTTATACGAATAAATGATAATGACTCTAATGAGCTAGGAATGAAGATGGAAGCATTTTAGAGGTAATCTACCCGTATTTGCGTGAAAGGAGAACGGGAAACAATTTAGGAAAAACCAACCTCAGTAGATCTGAACGTGATTCAAACCCCGATCTCCCCGTCTTTAGCAGGCCAGTCTAATACAACATCTTGAGCCTGGGGTTCTTAAAACCTTTTTACGATTACATACCCCAATACGTCACCATACCCACTTTTCCCCACTCTAAACAATCATCTTCACCGTCCTATTAGGCATTACTTCAAAATATATCGATAGTGTGCTTTTACTTTATATATGTATAGCTAGGCACAGAACAGCTAAAAGAAAATCACAAAGATTTCTTCATATTTATTTATGGAAAAATGCCAAATCACAACTACACAAACTATTAAATACAATTAAACGTACCTACACGTCAACTGTCAATGTTGATATATATCGATACATGTAAAATAATAATAATTTAGTAAAATGTTGGTCGCAAAAATGTTTGTATTTTCTAAAAGGGCTTCTTATGAAAATCAGGGTATAGCTACAACTAGAGTGATTTTTGCTGTTCATAGATCGATCCCACAGGCAAGGAAATATTCTCTGTGATCGAGCCCCATTACACAGTATTTGGTTCCCATACCCCGGTTAAGGACCCATGCCTTAGAGTTTAGACCATGTGTTAGCTATAAAAGTTGTCTTTATTCTCCAAATCAAATATATCTGGGCTGTTTGTTGGCATGATGAAGAGGTGGACTAATAAGACTGACTCGTTAAATTTATAAACTTGTAACGCTAATCAAACAAAGCAAAGAGATTACTATTTTTACTTTCTCAGATAGTGAACATTTTATAACTCGTGTTTATGATTAATATTGACATTTTATGAGCTCCCGAATCGAAATGAAAGTGAGTTTTCACCATTTTTCCTGTCCTCTCTCTATTTATCTGTATATCCGTTTGTCTGTCCCTGGGACTACGGCTTAAACAGTTTTATGAATTTTCTTCGAATTTGATGTTATTTAGGTTTTATATAGGGATGTCAAACTCAATTCTTCGATACCTCGATACCCTCGATTCTTACTGGTATCGAAAGAGTCGACAATCGGTCTTAATATTACGATTCTCGATACTTTCGATTCCTAGCTCTCGTTGAAAGTACTGACAATTAAAAAACGGAAAAATGGTGAGAAGAATTAGTAATAATCGATTATTTCTATACTAATTTATGTGCTGTTAGTTGCTAAATATTTTGATTCAATTAATGACCCTATTAGGTGAAAAGACTTGCTGTGTTTTTAGTTGTGGTTTTTTTGCTATGCTATGAAGTTGAATAAATTTGTTTGTATATGAGATAGGAAAAATAATGGAATAGGAAATTTTCAAGAATCGATATCAAGATTTGAAAAATCGAGATTGAACTTAAGAATCAGAATCGATAATCGGATTCGAGAAAAACGGGTACCATGACATCTCTAGTTTTATATGATGATACCTTGGGCTGTATTTTTCATTTTAAATTTAAGTAGTCTACTGGTGACTGATGTTTAAAAATCCAAACAATTTTATTTAAAATTGATATATAGGAAGTGTTTGACATGAAAAATAATAATAATAATAATATGTGTGTGGTGTTCTTTTTAATAATTGAGAGTAGTTTACTGATGAAGAATTTTTTTATTTGGTTTTTTTAAATGGTTACAAGTTTCGTTCAAAATTTATATTAGAATAATGTTTAATTTGATCATCAAAATTATGTTTGTTTTTGTGAGGAAACCCTAATAAGAAATAGTTTTCTGAAAAAAGATTTTTATTATTTTGTTCCGAATACCAATATACTATAATTATTAGAAAGTATTTACGATTGGGTCGTAACATTCATTTAAAGCCATTATGTGACCATTTTAATAACACCCTGCATTTTTAAAAGACTAATAACCTCAAATTCTTGAGGTCTGTACCATTTCCGTGTTAAGAAATAGAAAGATATTACACAAGATTCATTAATTATTTTGTTGTTCCTAATTAGATACATGCATGAGTAATTGTTAGACGTTACTATAGAGAGGAACAAAAAGCTTGTTTTTAATTGTGTTTTTACAGGCCCGTGACTAGCAATTCAGTTATATTTATGGAATAGTAGCCATTCCCACAATACCAGTTATTTATACATTCAGCTGCCATAAAACCTTGGAACTTTTAAGTAAAAAACATAGGGTTATTGAACGCTTACTTTTTTCAATATGTGTACGCGTGATTAAAAAAAATTGTTCGACTACTATGTTTATATATGACTAATGAGTGAATAATAGTAGGGCTACTGAATTAACGCACAACTAACACAAAATAAAATAATGTTTTTGACAAATTATTAGTAAATAGTTGTCTACCATATACTTAAAAGCAAACTTTAGAATATTAACGTGTTAAAATCTGGATCTTCACTCAAATAAACTTATGGTGGTTGTAATATCATCAATTTAAACCCTAATTTTACACGTATCTTACCATAAAATTTTTGTATGATGAATAATTAAAATTTATAAATGAAAGGTTTTGATTATATTTCTAAATTACATTTTTAATGTGAGAAACAAGTATCTAATGTTTTTAACAAAATTTTTGATCGATTTTTGCCCCATATTAATTAAAACAATATAACATGTTTCATTTATGTTGTTTTCACTAAGTTTTGCAAGTTAATTTAATTATGAATATATAAAATAAGAAATCGGTTGGTTGGGTTTGAACCCTCGAACATTGGTAAATCATTAACAAATCGTTAACATCGTTAACATTCATTATGTTCTGGATTGTGAATGATAAAAAGAGTATTGCGATGTGTTGTGATTAGCTAGTAAACAAAGAGATCATAGGCGCTGACAACATAAAGAGTGTGTCAGCACTCCTCAAGGTAAATCAGGCTAGAAACCAGGTTAAATGGTAGTGTATCCTATCTGACAGGGCTGAATAATCACCATCGAGTCTAGGGTGTCACTCTGCCCGTTTTGGGGTTACGTGGGTTAGTACGCCGGATCATCAGTATGTGTATTGTAGAGCTACTATCAAGCCCAGCGTACCAGGGTTCGTAACCGTTTAGGATCACCTAGAGGTCAGTCAGTCCATTGGTCAAGCATTCCTTGCATAATTCTTTCTGTCACGAACTTCTAAGTAAATCTATTAGTTTTTTCATATCCTCTAATAGTTATTATCACCATTACGTTTTGTAATATAACATAGTAATACAAAAAAAACCAAAAAAACCCAAGCCGGACGTCAATTACGGACCCACACAATCAGAATCCAGTGACTTCCCCCATCCTCGGCCGCAACCCATCCTGACAACCTAGGCCCACATAAGAAAGATGGGGGAAGGATGATAATAGTAATGATAGCCCACTCCGCGCGGTACGAACGCGGATAAACTCTTCAGTCTCATCTTATCTGGTTTGCCAGTAAGGGGGATGTCAGTTTTCAAAAGGCTGAGTGTACAAACGTATGATTTTAACATAACTATTTTCCACTTTCCTTCCCCGTGAATTCTGGAACATTTCTTATTATTCTACCTTACTCATACCCACTACATTAGTGTAACGTTGTGGTTAGCCCAGAATGGTATTAAGGAATGGAACATGGGGAAAATAAAAAAGATTAACTTAAGAATGTATATATGTAAAAGCATAATAATTATATAATAGTTGGTACATAACGAATGATAGTATTATTAATTTTGCTACTTATTTTGGCACATGTTTACTTTGTAATGTGTATAGAAATATTTGTATTAAGTCTTATTTAAATAAATAACATCACTCATCTACACTCTCACTATAATCAATATATTTTTACCATTTTAATTTATTGATTAATTAAATTATATTTGATGACGTCAAGACCGGGGTTCCAATCCTGGTCGTATCTACTGAGGGTTGTTTTTCCCTTAATGTTTTCACACTCTCCTTCAAAGCAAATGTTGGTAGATTACCTCTAACTAAAATTATTCCTTTCTCGTCCCTCCTCCATTAGAATAATTACCATGTATGCGTGTAACCTGAACAGTGAACAGGTAGTAAGATGCGTTGAAAAACTACGATGGATATTATCAATGGCTATAAAATAACACTAATATAAGAATAAACGTTATCAGTGTTGACCGCGAAAAATATGTTAGTGTTTTCTAAAAGGTGTTTCAAAATATGTCCTCCATTCGTAAGAGAAACGAGGTGTTTAGTTTGGTTTTCTTCACAAAGTAAACTCATCAGTTCTTGAATATTTATAATGAACATTATGGAATTTGATGAGAAACTTTTAAATAAAGATCAATTTAAAAAATACCCACTTCGGTGGCAGAATAGTCTAAGGCGTCACTTTCGCAACAGACTACACTGCTGATAAAAAGGGAGATCGGGGTTCAAATCACGGTTGGCTGTACTGAGGGGGGTTTTTCCCAAATAATCAAGAAACAGTTGAGACCATTATGTTTAGAAAATTAAACTTAACATTATCTACTAAAACATTATTTTATTTATTTAGACTGAAAAAGGTTATTTGTAATTTAAAAAAAACTGTAAAAATCTTGTTCTTAAGTTGCGCTTTCTTTCATCCCACCTTAAACTGCTGAGATTTGTTAGCAGCCATATTGAGCCATACGTCACAGAGCCGGTCATGTTTCTGTCGAGTTACCAACACAGTAGCAATCTAGAACAGGGGTGCCCAAACCTTTTACACCGAAGAAGCCCTTTCAATAAAAAAAAATAACGTTGCTGAAGCCCAAATAAAAAACTTTTACACCAATATCAATTAAAGTAGAAATTCAGTTCAGATTCAAAAACAAAAGCTAATTGTAAAACAAACGGAAAACTTCGCATGTTCTGGTTGCGCCTTTGGCAAATGTTTTTTAATCAAATATGAAAAAAAATGGCAAGCCTAAGCACCAAGGCCCAGATTTTGATGACATGTAATTTTTTGTGTCACATACAATGCTCATAAGTATATATACTTTGTTCATGATCCCCTGGTTGTAGAAATGTATATTTTATAGGTAATTTTTTTTTGTCATTTTAGGATTAAAGATAAAATTATTTTCTTTGTATCTTTTATTTTGTCATTTTTAGGGATTTTAAGGGATTTTTAAAGCATTTCTATGCATTTTCGAATCATTTCAAGGCATTCATGTAAAATAAGTATACCTTTTAGTAATCTTAATATTTTATAAAGCATAAATGCTCAGAAATATTTTTTTTTTAACAGACAGTTGTCGGAATAATAAGATAATAATAGGCAATGAGCTTTATCCTCTTTTCCTAATTGCTTGTCCAGTTGTAAAATACACATTTCTGGCGAGACTTCAATTAAGCTGGATAGGGTTGCTTTGGAAGGGGGTAGCTATTACTTCTGAAGCAGATATTTGTAAATCAATATTATATTCAGCTGAATTCAAGAGTTTGGTTGTTAAAAGCTTTTCATTGAATTTTTCATCTGTAAAGTGAATGTTTGATTTAGTCGGGTGTATTTATTACATGTTTTTGTTCATACTCTTAGGCCAATTTTTTGAAAATTTGAAGTACTTTCTTAGAATTTTTAGGTCATTTTAAAAGTAAATTTTTGATCACTATTAGATCATCAAAATTTGAGCCCTGCTAATTACACATGCTATTTTATAATGTGAGAAACAAACAAATAATATTCCAAAATTGCCTCATGGAGCCCAAGATAAGTGTTTTGAAAAAAAAAACTGCTCAAGAATACTTCAGAGCTGATGGGTTGGTTACTACGCCGAACCAAACATTATCGCTACATCAAAGTTGGTACCCTTGCTCGTACTTTTTCCGCATGACCTGTTTCTCTGTTCTAAACGTGACGAAATAACATCAAGTGTATCTGGGCTTGAAACAACATAAACCAAGAACGCCTGCCGCACAGTATAAGACAAAATATTGCCAAATCATTATTAATTAATAGGCAAAAACAGTTCCTTAGTTTTGGAAGAAATCACGATTTAATAACTTTCACTGCTGGCAACTATTAAAGGCTTACAAAATGTGTTCTCTATTCTCCCTAGGAAAACCCACCAAATTGTCACCTACTGCAAGGAGACGGGGTGTTGTAAGAATATGATTGAATCGCTGGCGGGCGTTGTATGACGTCATATTATTAGATATTGATCCGTGGTGGTGTTGAAATCAGTGTACAATTGTCTAGACGTCTGTATGGGAGGATATTATTAAATAATGCTGAATGAAGCCTTCGTTGAGGTTGAAAGTATCGGTTAATATATATATACACACAACTTGTGAATGTGAGGAATGCCAGGCCTCCACGTGGTTCTGATTCCACGTTAAACTGTAGGTCCTCCATTTCATCTCGCAATCACCCTACCATTACACATTAGCGTAAGTGCGTATAACCCGAACGGGTAGTAAGACGCGGTGCTAATAATAATAATATATATACATTTTTTAATTATAAGGTCAATATTTCCCAAGCAATTTATTTTATTATGAATGCTATTAAAATGTGTCTTGAAGCAATCTTGACTCGACATTTTAACACCTTTTGAATTGTTTTCACCCGCTTCGGTGATCGCGTGGTCTAACGAACCACTTTCATGTTGGACTAGACATCCGAATACGGGAAGATCAGGGTTTGATCCCGGTCGAGTGCACTGAGGGTGGTTCTCCTCAATAGTTTTCCACTCTCCCTCCACGATAATGTGGGTGCACTTCTTCTCAATTAAGCCTTCCGAATCCCTAAACCTTTAGTGTAACTAGTACATAGGCGTATAACCCGTACGGGTAGTAAGACGTGGTGCTAAATAAATAAGAATTGTTTTCTCAGACCTACATCTGTTTTGATAATTTGAACCGCGTTTTCAACTAATAAATTGTGGAGTCCATTCACCATAGAAGGGATGGTAGCTGAAAGCAGATGATGTAAAATGTGTTAACATACAAACCCAATTAAAAACAAACTGTTTGTTGTGAAATGTTTGACTGCTGAAAGTAACAACATTTCAACACATGGTCTTGCAGATCACGTGGTTTGGCGAATGAATACATGAGAAGAGATCTGGTAGTTTTTACTAGCTGTCGCTGACCTACACTCCTACCGTAGATTAGATATATGTAGCTGTTGGAAAATAAATGGAGACCCACTTCGGTGGTAGAATGTCCTAAGGCACCACTTTTGCACTATACTAGACTGCCAATGATGGGGAGATTGAGGTTCGAATCTCAGTCGGGTGTACTGAGGGTGGTTTTCCTAAATGGTTTTTTCACCCTCCCCCTCCAAGCAAATGTGGGTACACTTCATAACAATATAATCTTACTCTTTCCTAAAACCATTAGCGTAATTTGTGCATTAGCGTATAGCCTGAATGGGTAGTAAGACGTGGTGCTAAAAAAATGTTGTGGCTGGTACTTTCTGGAGGACGAATGGTAGATTAGTTTCGAAATAATTTGCCTCGCGTTTTTTCTAACCTCTCTATACAGCCAATGCTGGTGCGATTCCTCTCAACTGTCCTTCTTAACCTTCCATAGGTTGTTAGTAGACCTTTAGCTTAATATAATGTATTTTTCTTTCACTACATCTAACCGTGCTATCCTCATTTAGTTATACTAATAGGCAAACGTAAAGAAGGAAGAATTTAGAGTAAATAAACCCACATTTGCGAGAGAGGAAATTTGGAAAACATTTATGGAAAAAAAAAATCTCAGTGCACCCTGCCAGAATGTAAACTCCAGCATCACCATCATCTGCAAATCAGACAAGACGAGACGGTCGCCTCTAACCACATGTCCACCGATACTGGTCTTAATAGTAATAATAATATCAACAAAATTACCAAACAATTCTTAGCATCACGTGTGTGGGCTTGTTTGGATCTCAAACGTGAGAATGTAGGCCTATACTTAGGATCTACAACATTTTTTAACTTATATTTATGAGTAATGGGACTACGTCATCAGTCTGGTCTAGTCTGGTGGTCTGCTGGTGATGGGGAGTTATGAGGGAGCTGTTTAAAGGTGTTTTTTTTTAATTTCACTCCATACAAATGCTGTTGTGTTTTTTTTTAATTCTATCTTCTTAGGATTGTTTTGAGATTTGATGGAGGACCTACAGTTTAACGTGGAATCCGAACCACGGTGGAGGCTTGGCATTCCACACATGCACAAGTTGTGATTAATACAAGACTTTTCAGAGGTGAAGGAAGGGTTAGGCAATCAGATAAATCTGTGCCGGGACCGAGGATTGAACCCCGGACCTCCAGCACATAAGTCTGACACCTTACCCCTAGACCGCCAGGTCACCCTAATATTAAATGAAAATGGAACATAAAAAACAAATGGTTTGTGTGTTACCAGCAGAAGTACTCGGCGTTGACCGGTTATCAATACAAATCTCCCGCTTAATCAGTGCCACCAAAACCCTAAGCCGTCAAAGGGCAGTCTAAACCTGAATAATGAAGCCAAACACTAGAGCAGTGAACTACCACATTGTTCTTTCAAGTTCCAGTGGGCGTCGCCATGTGTCACACATGCACAGTCCGACAGTTTTTGTATCCAATCGATTTCTTGGAAACGCTTTTACCCTATGGGCTCCATTTTGAGGTCGATAGGAGTGAGTACGGAGTGCATTCCCATTAGATTATTTGGTTTTCTCATATTTGAAAATATGATACACTACTATATTTAACTTACCAGCAGTATCACTGGATACTATAGCCTGAATATGGTTCGAAGAACACTTTAGAAAATTCAAACATATTTTTTGACGTTTTTGTGCTAATACCAAACAAGCTTTTTTTTTGTGTTTTTTCCTAAACGAATGGTTACAATCTTATTTTCGTAGAAATGGTCTTTTAGATATTTAAAACATATATTTTTTCTGTCAACCTTGATAATATTTTATTGTATTAATTGTGTCATTCTCCAAGTATTTATAATATCTATCAAAATAATTGAAAGCTGCAGATAGCATGACTTGATGTATGACTATATTAAAATTATTTTAGTAACTTTAGTAGCTACCAGATACTGTTCTTCCTAACAAAATCAGGGTATAGCTTGTCTTGCCCCTGATCTTAAGGAGTGCACCTAACGGAGAAGTAAAACACATTGCAGGCTTCCAGATATTCCACATTATCTAATAATTTGTTTGTTATTTTAAAATATGTTTCATTCTAAAGTGATGCCGAAAGATATCAACATGTATCTATATCTTTAAAAACCTTACTTTTTGAATTTTATATTTTTTAAGCTGTATTAAAAATATAAATCAGATAAAACTTATTGACAATTCTCGCTAAATGTTGTACTGCTGAGATTAAGGTAAATGGTGATATACATACATTCAGCCCAGGGGCTCCCGCAGGGAAGGGTAGGGGGCAATTGCCCCTTCTCCCTGAAATACTGAAGGTGTATAAATATTAGAAGTAGGCTAATCCCGCCCAACAGTGTTCTGAACTAGCGCTCAAACAGTGCCCCCAGCCAACAGAGAGTTATATAAAATGTATTTAATAAAATAATTACTGGAGCCCACCACCAGGCCACCTGCTTACTTTGGGTTTATAGTTTGGCGCATGCGCGAGCAATTTTAACAGCACTCGCCATTCAAATCGTCAAGGACAAGTGTCCACACACAAATTTGAATAAATTTGAAACATTTTCCTTATGTTGTATCTTATCTTCAGGAAACAAGGGTTTCCTTAAAAAGCGTATTTTGCTGCTTCAATGTAATAAATTGTCCTCTCCCCCCCCCCCCCCCCCACACACACACCACACACACTTAGCCCAAGTTTGCCCCCCTGGAGAAAGATCCTGTAGGCGCCCTTGGTTAGCCCTCCTCAAACAAACAAACAAACAAAGTATTATTTGATCGCGTCACAAAATACTATTTTGAGTTAATTAGGATGGTTTTAAGGGATTTGAAACTTCGGAACTCCTATAATTATATTAAGTACAACATTGTGAGAATATATTTCCCTTCTAATAGGCGACCCTCTAAATACAAATCTCTGACAAGAGTTTGCAGGACGCAGCTATCACTGTAAAACAAACATCTCACCAACAATGGAACCCTAGGCTGACATCTGGAGGATGTGTGTTTCCCACATATTGAGGATGTCTACATGCTGGAAAGTGATCATGAATATGCATACAGGTTGTAAAACAACTAAATTAACAGCTCGGTTGGTCTACTTTAGTCTGCCTGTCATCTTTAGACATTGATTTCTAACTACTTAGACAGTGCTAAGAGAAAGGAGTTGGTATGGAATAATTAACACGCAAAATAAAAAATATGAAACAATAATTTCACTATTGTTTAAAAAACCAAACTGTTTTGTGGGTAAGATTTAATTCTACCCGTTGTTCTTTATGGTCGTCGCTTTACATGACGAGAAGAAATTTAGGATGTATGACAGTCAAGTGTTTTGGAAAAAAAATTTGTCTACACATGAATGAAGGCAATAAAGAGTGGAGGAGATTACATAATGATGAGCTACATGCCCTCTACTCACCACCAAACATTGTTAGGAAAATCAAATCTCACACTCTACGGTGTGTAGGACATGCAGTGCGAACTGAATAAACTATAGCCGTGTTAAGAGTATCGACTGGCAAACCCAGTGGGGAGATACCATTGGGAAGACCTAGATGCAGATGGGAGGGTAACACTAGAATGGACCTGAAAGATATAGGGTGTAATGAGGTGGACTGGATAGAGCTAGCTCAAGAAAGGGATAGGGTTTAATGAGGTGGACTGGATAGAACTAGCTCAATATAGGGATAGGGTGTAATGAGGTGGACTGGATAGAACTAGCTCAATATAGGGATAGGGTGTAATGAGGTGGACTGGATAGAGCTAGCTCAAGATAGGGATAGGGTGTAGTGAGGAGGACTGGATATAACTAGCTCAAAATAGGGATAGGGTGTAATGAGGTGGACTGGATAGAGCTAGCTCAAGATAGGGATAGGGTGTAATGAGGTGGACTGGATAGAACTAACTCAAGATAGGAATAGGGTGTAATAAGGTGGAATGGGTAGAACTAACTCAAGATAAGGATAGGGTGTAATGAGGGGACTAGATATAACTAGCTCAAGATAGGGATAGGGTGTAATGAGGTGGACTGGATAGAACTAACTCAAGATAGGAATAGGGTGTCATAAGGTGGACTGGGTAGAACTAACTCAAGATAGGAATAGGGTGTCATAAGGTGGAATGGGTAGAACTAACTCAAGATAAGGATATGGTGTAATGAGGTGGACTGGGTAGAACTAACTCAAGATAGGAATAGGGTGTAATAAGGTGGAATGGGTAGAACTAGCTCAAAATAGGTATCGGTGGCGTACTTTTGCAAGTGCGGCAATGGACTTTCAAGTTAATAGTGCCAGGGAGTAGTTAAGTACAATTTAGTGATTGTGTGCTGATTATTAAAGACTTTACTTGATTAGCATTTTCAATACGCAAGCATGTATATATTATTCAAGCTACCACCATTTCTAATTTATCCGTTTAGTATTTTTCTAATAATAATGTCAAACGTGTTTGATTAGTGATTAGAAATTCCAATAACATAATTAAAAATGGAATGTTTTTTATTGTAATCAAACGAGATCATTTATATCTGACAGATATAAAAATTACTAGATTAAGTTCAAGTAATAATTCAAGTCGTGTGATATAGATCTGTAGCTTTTGATTACTTGTTTTTACTTTACATCCATTACTGTTTCCAGCCTGTGGCCTGGGTTCGTTTTTTATTCAAGCCAAATGTTCTTCCACTACGAGCTTGCTAGACCTCTCTTAGCTTCATATATCTTATAATCTAACTTAAGAATAGTACAAGCACAACATCCAGTCCCCAGCCGTTAATTCATCATTTTGAAAGGGTAAACCCACATCTCATAAATGATAAATGTTTCGGTCATGCCGGGAATCGAACCCGGTACCCTTAGATCAGTAGACAGACATGCTACCGATCTAGATAAGCCTATATCTTTGATCTATGTTATCAATATCTGTAAAATAACACTAATAAGAGAGTCAAAATATATCAATTGTGGTCGCAAAAATAAAGTTGGTATTTATTAAAAGGACCTTCTTATGAAAGTAAGAGTATACCACGTCCTTCTTGAGAATTATTCCAATTCTCGCTACTACTCAGTGGGCGCGGCGTTCTGGGAATGATCAGCCTCCTTATTGTATACTGTGGAACAACATTAATTGACGCCTTAGGATTTGGAAGCCACTGCCTTAGAGCAGTGGTGGCTTTTTTTTAGCACCGCGTCTTACTACCCGTGCATATTATACGCTAATGTTCTAATTACGCTAATGGCTCTAGGGACAAGGAAGGCAAAATTTATTGAAAGTTTACCTTCATTTGCATGGAATGGAGAGTGGAAAACTATTTTGGAAAAACCAGCCTCATTACACCCGACCGAGATTTGAACATCGATTTCCCTACTGCAAGAGTAGCGCTTTAGACTGTGTGGCCACAGAAGTGGGTATCATTGGTATTAAACCTGGCTCCGCGAACTACTTAGGGTACGTGAAGACATCTTAGGGGTTACATACAATTTAAAATATAATATATTTATCATTTAAAATGTATTACAGCAGAAGCTCGATATAACGCGATCCGATATGCTGCGAAATCTGATATAACATGGTGAAGAGTATGTCTCTAAAAAAAAATCATTTAGGCCTACGTACAGTATCAGTTAAATTCTTACTTGTAGAGATTCGGTGAATAGAACATTTCTGCATTGCATTTTTTAAGACAAAGGATAACTACTAGTACATTAGGTTGAGTGATCAAAGACAATGCAACTAGTGTATTTCATATTCTTTAAATTGAAAAATGATACCTGGACACGGGAATCTAACCCGGGACCTTTGACTTAGTTTGCCAATGCTCTAACAACTGGAAAAAGGAGTTAAATAAAACAAGAGTAGGGCCAGTTTTATCCGGGGGGGGCGGGGGGGCAATTATTTTCTAAAAGCAATCCAATCTCCTGGGATTCCCTCTCCTCAGCTATGCCATCCCCTATACATTCATATAAGAAGTGTTTAATGTGAATTCTCGCAATTGGCGGGAGCAGGCACCATGTAAGTTTCTAAATATTAAACAAATGTATAGCATTTAATGTATTTAATCTCTGCACTTAATTATAATTTAATAAATTCCAGATAGCTTCTAGAGGCATTTCGTATTCGTAATTTTTCTTTTCCTAGTGCAGTTGGGGGGCTGTGACCCCCAATCCCTCCCCCCTCAGAAATGTTGGCCTGACTACTGCTGTATAGTTGGCCCTTATAGCCACTGTGCCTCATGGGTATTTAATAACTAAGCTGTTGATCGTACAGTCAAGGTTGGTGTTAGATTATTCAAGGATTTAACGGGTGTTTGCTAACCAAACAAAAACTCGTTCACTGAAGAAATGGAAAGTTCGCCATCTCGAAGAGCGCTTCTTTATTTAGAGTTGTTGCTGATTTCTCTAAGCTATACCATGATTTTCTTATGAATGGAAATTTGGAGCACCTTTTAGAAAATACAAACTTTTTTCCTGACAGAATTCAAAAATTTAGTTGTTTAAGATTTTTCATTGCAATTCACATTAGTAAAGTGCTTGTTTGATTTAGTCGTTTGCATTTAATACAAGTTTTTGTTTATATTTTTAGAAAAAAATTGTAAATATAAATTCAGTTTTTGGTCATTTTTTGATCATTTTTAGGTCATCAAAATCTGGGCACTTATGATTACAAAGTCACTAATTCATTTTTTCCCAAACTTTCGCTAGTTGCGTAAATTATTTGGGGCAATGGCCAATCCAATGTATCTCTTTCGTCTCTTTATATATAACAAAACCAATACCGGTTATCTTATAAATTATAAACGCTTCCTACAAACTTTAGTAAATTTTAGTGATAGGCTAAGCCAAATCATTATTGAGGGAAAGAAAAGCTTTTAAAATTCCATGACATCCCTTCAAAATCTCCGTTAATTTGTTTATCACACCTATTATTAAATAATATTCCATTATTAATCAAACTTAGTGTTACGTCACGTACTCACTGAAATCTTTCGCGTACTCTTAAGGGTCCCCGGACCACAGTTTGGACAATATTGCTGACTAACATGTATATTGTTCTGCGTGACAGTGAATTATTTCTTACCCTAATTTAACACGTACAACATATTACTCGTATTCGTTCCCTTACGCTATTTGTAAAATAAATAAGGAGTTATCTGTACATCCAAACTTATAATTTTGATAAGCTGAGAAATAAACATAAAATGTTACTACATACGTTCGTATATGCTCCCAAACATTTCACATATTATGGTTCTCCGATTAAAAAACTTTTAAGAATTTATCTCTGCTAAAAAAAATACAAATTTTGTCTACCAAATTCACACGGCTGATTTACTCAAATTTTGCCAACTTTCCAAATGCTGTACAGATAAATCTCCCTTGACAGACAACTTTTAATAGCTGATTTTTCTTTATAACGGACAGTTTAAATTTCCTTGGTAAAATAACATGGGTTCTTACCGTGAAACAACTTACTAATAACGGACGCGAACATTGTTAGCGACGCAGACTAAGATATAAAAATATATAAACAGTGGATAAAAATTGAAAACACCAGTCCATTTATAGTGTTTTACTGTAGGAATCTCAAGAATGGTATTTTCTTGCGCGAAGTTTGAACAGTACCGCAGGCAAATTTTCTAAAATAGCCTAAGTAGTAATTACTTCAAGGTCCCCCTTGCGAGCTTTCAGCGGTGATTGTTCCATCTGTGTTCTTGCACACACATTGCTGTTCACATTTCATTTTCTTTGAGTACCGTTTTGTGTAATGCAATTTATACAGTGAGCTACGTACACTATTTATTCACTTGTCTTAATTATCGTTCATCTATTAATGCAAATTGCAGTACTTAGATTGTTGAAGTTAATATCCACAATTTATAGGTTAAATCACTATTATTTAATTATATATATATATATATTTTCCAAATAACGGTAACTGCTTAATAATGGACTTTTTTTTTATCCCGGAAGGTGTTTGCTGATAAGAGATTTTATTGTATTTCTACGACGTTTATAAAAAGAAGAATATGGTTGAGTTGTAGTTTGGTTCATCTTAAGGTCTGCGGGCCACACAAAATCAGTGATAGGCCCGCCATTTTGACATGCCGGTTCTAGATTATATCTTTGTAAGCTAAAAAGTATAAGTGGAAGACACTGAGGTGTAAATTGTATATAAATTAAGCTTTAAAGTGATTGGATCAATCGATGTGTTTACAGCTTCAAGTTTAAATTTAGCATTTGGGTAGAAGATTCCTAATTGAAACTTGTATATAAAATTCTTACATGTTGTTCCTGAATTAAGGATTAGTCGGATAGTATGAAAGTATGATGAGAAAATCAAGGTTAAAATACTGGCCACGTACAGGTAACTAATCTAAAGATCTACATTCATCATCCCTATTCCAATAACATAGTTAAGAAAGGAATGTAGTAAACGTGAGTTAAGAGCATTGTTTTTGCAGATTTATAACAAAACTTTTTTTGGCCAAGATAAATTTTTAAAAATTCCAGTACAAATATAGAATATTATTTTCTTCGTGCGGTGATATCAACAGTTGTTGAATATTTGTAGAACATAGCGTCATTAGATGATAAACCTTTTAAATGAAGAGAAAAAGTTGTCATTAAACTCCAAGACAGCCTTGAAAAGATACTCAACAAATGTTTATATCACCACGTGAAGAAAATTAAACTATATGTTTGGATGGAAGCAGTTTTTTTTTATCATGATCAAAAAATGTTTTGGTTTAAAAACTGCAAAAACACTGGTATTTTCGCTTGTTCACTACATTCCCACCTTAATATATGCGCATAGCCCGAAAGGTACTAATAATCGGTAAAAAAAAAACATACTAACATTTTTTTAAAAGGTTGTTTGCCTTGGTTTAGAAAACTACATCTTTCACGAATATGTAAATTATTTACATTTTCTTTTGTAAGATATAAATAAGTTACGCCATGGTTCTCATTTTACCAAGATATATTAGTGCACTCACTTTAATGACTTGATATTAACTTTGTGTCAACAGATCTTAAATAATATTTTTAATAAATTTATTTATTTTATAGACCTATATAATATAATATCATATATAATCCTTTTAAGCATTCAATTTATATATATTATACAATGTAATCGAGTAAACAGTATAGTTATAAATGAAAAGAGGATTAGGAAATGTTAAAAATACTAAAGTCAGTGAAAAAATCATAAATAAACGTAATATTGCTGATAATGAACATTCAGCAAACTTTAAATTAAA
This sequence comes from Timema podura, assembly GCA_033556935.1. NCBI lineage: Eukaryota > Metazoa > Arthropoda > Insecta > Phasmatodea > Timematidae > Timema > Timema podura. Next base: position 38,271,234 of record JAVRXN010000014.1, on the reverse strand, counting down.
TTTTCAAACACTAAAACAGTACAGTTCTTCCCTGACGTACATAAGTTTAATGATGTCAATAACATAGATATACTATTTACATCAGTGTGGTCCAACTGGTGACCCATGGGCCAAATGCGGCCCACGTTCACTGAAAATGTGGCCCTCGCGGTATCCTGGGGGGAAATTAAAGGGAACCCCTCTGTCAAGATGTGAAAAGAATTCAAATAAAAATATTAATTTTAAAATATCATGATTGAATTTTATCATGGATTAATTTGATTAATAAAAATATGTATAAATACATATCTATAATGCTAGGTTGTTTTGTGAAAGTGTGTGTGCGTGTATTTTTCATAATACACTTTTGAGGGATTAATCCTAAACTTTAAAAAAAAAGTAAAATTAGAAAGATTCTACCGACAAAATATGCAATTTGTATATAAGTAATGAAATTAACTAGTTGTTAATAAGTTGTCAACCTCGGTGGACTTAGAGTACAGTGCTTGCTTCAGGAGTGGATGTTCGTGGGTTCAAATCCAGCGGAGGTTGAGGTATTTTTCTTGAGCGTTAAATACCGTAGCACAACTTGCTTCGGAAGGGAAGTAAAGCCATCGGTTCCATGTCGATTGTGGCATTTAAATTAACTCTGGAAGGTATATGTAAAGACCTTTTTCCGCAAATTTGGTAGGGCCTTTCGCTCTCGCTCATAGAAAATTCTCGTGTGATGATATAATGAGTCAGTTCAGATATTGCACGTCAAATACCTCAAATAAACATCAGATAAATTTATTAAGGGTTGTTTTATTAAGTTGATTAGATTACCAAATACATCTTCGGCCCACGGTGTGAACTGATAATCAGATTTGGCCCTTGGGATCAAAAAGTTAGGCCACCTGATTTACATCATCACACTAGCAAACAATTTTTCACCTTCAAAAATTTTCAGATTCTATAGACTTGTCCTTTAGGGGGTACACCAAAACACCATTTCACAAAAAGGAGGATCGCAATATTTAAAAGATTATAAAGACGACCATTTCATTTAAAGACCAGTTTTTAACCGAGAGGTTACCGGGTGTAGCACGAGGAAGTTATATATGTTCGTGTGGTACTCCTGATGATGAGAGGTCAGTCCATGGCGACACTATTGCTCAACTTGACAACTACTGGTATTACTTGTCTCCAGAGGTAGCCTTGGCATTTCAGAGCCGACCATGTTCTGCCAGCTCGCACGAATTGTTGGCTACTTTCTCTTTCTGGATTGGCGAGTTTATCAATAGAATGGCTTGTGATCGGGAAAATATTATTGCTAAGAATATGTGTCTTTAAGATGAGATGGAAGAAACTTGAGCTAACTGCTGTTTTTATAGCAAAATGAAATTTCCAAAATAAATAAATTATCGTTCCATAAGAAAAGTTTAGCTCAATTTTCTATACACATTAGTGTAAATAATTATTTAATATCCGTCACGAGGATAGTGTCATTTGAAAAGAAAGTTTGAAGTTTATTACAGTGTAAGCTTACAATACAATATTGTATAATTTACCATTTTAATAGCAATGTTACAAAATAATTATAAATTACCACTCAAAATATCTGATTTCCTCCTTGAGCAGAGCTCTAGATGGAGAACTTACAAATTTAATTTAACAATTTGATTTAATGGCGGATGGTGATAGCACATTGAAATAAATAATATAAAATACTGTTGGGTATTTTAGGACATTTAGGACCTTTTATATTGAGAGAAAAAGGTATTATCAAATTTCATATTATCTAAAGACCACTATTCAATAGCTTTTGACATTACTATGACGAGAGAATTAAACTAAACGTACCTATTAGAGCAATAGATGTTTTTATTTTGGCCAGCCCATTGATAAAATTGGTAACTATTATATAATTTCCCAGCTTGTCTGAAAGTAATAGCTATTCGGTTATTTTGACGATATCCTCAATGTAATACACAACCTTCTCATACCTTTTTCTCAAGGATGGGTGTCCGTTCACGGTAATATTGACCGTTTGTGAAGCTTGAAAATGTATAAAAATTGGTTGCCATGCAATTATGTCATGTCCATCCAAAAATGTGTAGTATAATTATGTTACACAGAATACAAATAGCATGGTCGAGTTGTAGCTTAACAGCAGACAGTTAACATGGTTGAATGTTAGGAACATAGCTCTATATCTCGTGTTGTAACCTAACAGCAGACAGTTAACATGGTTGAGTGTTAGGAACATAGCTCTATATCACGTGTTGTAACCTAACAACAGACAATTAGCATGGTTGAGTGTTGGGAACATAGCTCTATATCTCGTGTTGTAACCTAACAACAGACAGTTAACATGGTTGAGTGTTAGGAACATAGCTCTATATCACGTGTTGTAACCTAACAGCAGACAGTTAACATGGTTGAGTGTTAGGAACATAGCTCTATATCTCGTGTTGTAACCTAACAACAGACAGTTAACATGGTTGAATGTTAGTAACATAGCTCTATATCACGTGTTGTAACCTAACAACAGACAGTTAACATGGTTGAATGTTAGGAACATAGCTCTATATCACGTGTTGTAACCTAACAACAGACAGTTAACATGGTTGAATGTTAGGAACATAGCTCTATATCACGTGTTGTAACCTAACAACAGACAGTTAGCATGGTTGAGTGTTGGGAATATAGCTATATATCACGTGTTGTAACCTAACAACAGACAGTTAACATGGTTGAATGTTAGGAACATAGCTCTATATCACGTGTTGTAACCTAACAACAGACAGTTAACATGGTTGAATGTTAGGAACGTAGCTCTATATCACGTGTTGTAACCTAACAACAGACAGTTAGCATGGTTGAGTGTTGGGAATATACTCTATATCACGTGTTGTAACCTAACAACAGACAGTTAACATGGTTGAATGTTAGGAACATAGCTCTATATCACGTGTTGTAACCTAACAACAGACAGTTAACATGGTTGAATGTTAGGAACATAGCTCTATATCACGTGTTGTAACCTAACAACAGACAGTTAGCATGGTTGAGTGTTGGGAACATAGCTCTATATCACGTGTTGTAACCTAACAGCAGACAGTTAACATGGTTGAGTGTTAGTAACATAGCTCTATATCACGTGTTGTAACCTAACAACAGACAGTTAACATGGTTGAATGTTAGGAACATAGCTCTATATCACGTGTTGTAACCTAACAACAGACAGTTAACATGGTTGAATGTTAGGAACATAGCTCTATATCACGTGTTGTAACCTAACAACAGACAGTTAGCATGGTTGAGTGTTGGGAATATAGCTCTATATCACGTGTTGTAACCTAACAACAGACAGTTAACATGGTTGAATGTTAGGAACATAGCTCTATATCACGTGTTGTAACCTAACAACAGACAGTTAGCATGGTTGAGTGTTGGGAATATAGCTCTATATCACGTGTTGTAACCTAACAACAGACAGTTAACATGGTTGAATGTTAGGAACATAGCTCTATATCACGTGTTGTAACCTAACAACAGACAGTTAACATGGTTGAATGTTAGGAACATAGCTCTATATCACGTGTTGTAACCTAACAACAGACAGTTAACATGGTTGAATGTTAGGAACATAGCTCTATATCACGTGTTGTAACCTAACAACAGACAGTTAACATGGTTGAATGTTAGGAACATAGCTCTATATCACGTGTTGTAACCTAACAACAGACAATTAATATGGTTGAGTGTTAGGAACATAGCTCTATATCACGTGTTGTAACCTAACAACATACAAGTACGTGACTGGATATTTAAGACATTTGTTTGCACCAATACACTACTCTATTCCTCTATTTAGAAAAAACTTTGTTTTTATCCATATTCATTATTACTATTTTAGCTTTTGTAATGTCAATACTACACCCAAAATCAAGATTAACTTGATATTATCTTTATAGTTTCTGTAAATATAATGATTGAGGTGTCTGACACCTTAACTCAGTTGGTATCATGTATATATATTTATATTAAGGTCCCAAGTTTGATTCACAGCACAGCTGAAGAATGTAGGCGCTCGAAAGAAATTTAAATTAGTTTTTACAGTGAAGGCCAGCTGACTGAATGGGAGTTGTATGGGTTATGAACTTCAGTTTGTTTTGAGTATAGACTTAAAATTGTCACCTGGACACGGGAATTGAACCCTTTACAGAAGAAATGTTTCACCATTTTATATGAAAAGTACATGGGAAAAGTCACATTACACACATTTTTCACAACAACTTTTATAGGTCCATATCAAGCCCTATAAGGACAGCAGGAAGCACTTGTTTTAATTAATTTAAATATGACAGAGACCTCTTTTAACCATAACATAAAGTGAATTAGAAAGGTATCATGATTGTCTAACAGATAGAAGCATCAACTCAATTTGAGTTAAAGTGTTACATTCCCCCTTTTCTCCTGTACCCCTCATATATAAATATTTGCAAATTCCATTTATCCAGACCATAGTGATAATTTCAATATACTGCGTTAAGATAGTCTGTATTATTTCCATTATTTGGGCCTACCAACAGTAACATAAAAAATAAAAACCTTCAACACTAGAGCTATTAAATACTGACTCCAAGAGGTAGGGATTGAAATGGTAGTATAGAAGAAATGTACCCAAATTAGCGAGGAGAGGGTATAGAAAAACACGATCATACGGTCTAATATGGAAAAAACCTCTTACTTATCCTGTCTAGATTTGAACCTCAGCCTTCCCAAGCTTGAAATTCAGTATACTGCACGATTAATACCTTAGAGATAGATCGTTTTACAACTGGTGCAGAAAATTTAATTTGTAAGTCGTGTGTTGTAATCAGTTCTTTCAGAGAGTGTCGCCACACAAACACTTTTTTTTTTAATTTATTTATTTATTTATTTATTTATTTATTTATTTATTTATTTATTTATTTGAGGTATTTACCGTACACTTTCTGAATCGACTGATTATATTAGCACACGAGAAATTTTATGAACGAGAGTGAAAGAGCCTACTAATTTTGTCAGGAAAGGTATTTTCACATACCTTCCAGGGTGCTTTACATGTCACAATCGACATGGGACAGATGGGTTTGCTTTCCCTCCGAAGGAAGTTGTGCTACGGATTTTGATCGCTCAAGAAAAATTATTTGATCCTGGCTGGGTTTGAACCCACAAACATCGGGTCCTGAGACGAACTCTTTACCACAAGACCACCTAGTTTGACTAGTCAAAACTTAACCTAAATATCTTCATAGATAAAAGATCAATTTACGTATAAAAGTTGTCTAGATGTTCTGTTTTATATATAACAAAAACGTACTTAAATACATTTTTGAAGGGATCCATTTAAGATTAAAGAGAATCTAAATAGAGGTTGAAAATGAATATAAAGGCTGTGTATTAAATAAGCTACCCTATATTTACTATTTAAATTTTCAGATTGACTTAAACTATGACATAATTCGAAATATCTCATAAATTCTCATCGATTGAAATATTATGGACAAAAGAATGTTTAGTGAGATATTTCTAACAAAAAAACTAAAACTTATAACTACGAATATAGTCTTCTTCAAAGTGTACTATAGTAAGTTTCCATTTGTACACTAGCCAGGTATGGATGTAGAATTATATACCTTAGAAGATTTGTACAACATTTAACTTTTGTGAAATGAATTAAAAAACTATACACGGTAGATATCAATAATATATTTATATTAATTTTCATTAAATGGCCAAATATTTATTCAGTTTTTTCATTTGAATTAAATAGTAGAGTAAAACACATTTTTTAGATTATTATTATTGTTGTTGTTATTATTATTATTATTATTATTATTATTATTATTATTATTATTATTATTATTATTATTATTATTATTATTATTATTACCGCGTCTTACTACACATTCGGGCTATACGCATTCTAGATAGAAACTGAAACCAAGATAGCGAAGATAATTCTGAGCTCAGTTTATGTAAGATATTTGATCAAATGTATAGAGATATAAAACCTTTTATAAATCTAATTATCATATTGGTGGGAGCCACGGAAACACCGAGTTACTTATCCAAACAAACTGGGTCAATCAAACACGCCCCTATTGAGATGCACATTAAGTGTTGCGATGAATTATAAGTCAATTAAGAACAGTGATGAAACTTTTCATCGGATACATAGGGAGAAGGGGACGGAGGTTAATGACGGAGGGTGCGCTGATCATTCAAAAGGAAGAGGAATCGTGAATACTCGAGACACAAACATGGAAATATTTATAGTTAAAAAGTGGCTCAGAAGCACAAGACCAACGAACCACGCAGATGTGTCCTTAATCCAAATAATAATGTTTCCAATATAAAATACAGCAACTAAGAATATTAGGACAAAATTAGATATTAGAATGAAATATTATAATGACCAAATCCAGTCTATGCCAGATTCACAGGCAGACTTAAGGCCCGTTCCCACGGCGCGTGTTTAGACGGATTCGGCTCGTAGATTGCACTATCACAGGTCGTGGGATCGATAGATGCGCGTTGGCTTGGTACGGCTCGATACAAAATACAAGACGAAACCTTCATAAACTCGAGTGGAATGAGCCAGTTTCGCATATGAAATTGGCTCATTATATTTTGGTCTAGGTGTTGTTTTTTTATCGTATGGTATATATGACCGGAAGGACATGACATCCAGGCTCGGTCACCTTATGTGTAGATTATTAGCCGCTCTGGTGGCACAGAACGTTGCCCAGGGTACACTACAGGAGGTTGTCCACACATCGCACCTAGGGATGTAGTATCAAAAGGAAAGTATCGATACTGTACTCATTAAAAGTATCGGAAGAAAAATATCGATACCATAGGTCTACTATTATCGAAAGAAAAGTATCGGTATCAAAATTTTAATCTGGAAAAAGTTTTTATTTATCTAGTAATAATATTAATAATAATAATTCCAACTTTTGCATCATAATAATTGTATTATAATATGTATTTAAGCACTGAAAAATATAGTAATTTAACCATATTATAGTTTACTTAGGTCTATCGCTTCTATGTAATTTGTTGGAACGTGGATGGTTTGATAGATAATATTATATGATGGATATTATAATAGGTCTTACCATACCATCTCTCAAAACATCTATGAAAATGTAGCTGATGAAAAGTTATTTAAGAAATAATTATGATTAATAATATTTTTTCAATATATTTTTTACCCTTCTTTAACCATTATAGTTGGTGAAAGAACATCTATGAATTATGATGACTAAAGAGATGGAGTTCTAGAGTTGCAGAAAATGAGTGAGAATTGAGAAATAGTTTCATTTGTTCTTCCTCCACAGTCCACCTTAGTAAACATTTAATCTCAGCAAAGTGAAGATAATCAAAAAGTTGTTTCTTTCGATACCGAGCCGAAACCCGAATGTGAGTACTAATATCAGTAAAAGTATCGGAAAAAAGTATCGAGTAAAAAAAATACTAGTATTGAAAGGAAAATATCGATATTAGTAAAGTATTGATACTTTTTTCACATCACTAGTCGTACCCGTAATGAGATGATGTAATGATAGTTATTATGAAGATGTGGATTCGGTGTGTCTTAACACAACTTAAACCTAATCAACCAAACCCTAATGATAGTTGGGATCATTCTCCTTACGGTAAAAATACCCTAGTTACCAGCCGGAATCTAACCCGGACCCTTAAGCTCGTAACCACTCACTACACCACAGGGCCGATTGTCTAACCCGGGAAACTGTTTTCTCTGCTTCAAACATACAGAAAAATCATTCATTTTCTTTCTTCCGATCAAGTTTTTAATTAATTTAAGAAAATATAATCCAAATTTTAAAATTATGTTTACGAGATGCACTGCACATGTTCATGCACAGGTGGTATTAATTTTAAAACTTCATCCCTCTGCGTGCAGTAGATATCGCACAATACTCATGACAAACAAACAAAAAAACTCTTCATTTTATTAATATAAAGGATGAGCAAAGCAGCAAGAGAGGACAAACTTTTAAATTATGAGAAAAAATTGTCATTAAATTCCAGGACACCCTTGACAAATAATCAACAACTGTTGATATCACCATCTGTTGATATCACCATGTGAAGAAAATTAAACTCTATGTTTCTATTGGAGCAGTATTTGATTTATTTTGACCAAAAAAAGTTTTGATATAAAAACTGCAACAATACTGCCCTCAACTGCCGTTCCTCACACTGCCGCCACAAGTCTCATATTATCTGATTGGGCAATAACTCCAGATTTCAGGGCTAGAATCTCGTCCGGGCCACTGAGATGGATTTTACATATTGATTTCTTAATTTCCCTTTACGTGATTTCGAGTGTATATTCTTAAAAATGCTATCAAATTTTTTTGACGTTATTATAGTGTTGTTTTTTAGTGACACACCCACACAGGCCCTCAGTAACTGAATACTAACTTATCTAAGAAGTCAGGATGAATAGAGTAGAACTATGTGTAAATGTACCAGCATTCGCCTAAAGACACGAAGCGACACCCTCAATCCTAGGTAGCCCTACTGAGATTTAAACTTAGTTTTTAATCAGATTAATTAGCCCAGCCCCGGATTGACTGTACCTACGTCCATGATACCAATAAATGTTTGCCCCCGTTGTTCTACAATACATTGAAAACAAATAAAACAAACTATTATTTTTTCTAAATTATTTTTAAAAAATCATTATTTTAAGAAATAATACATTACAATAAAGAGTATTTATTAAATAGTTTATAAATAGCAAGGCGAGGGATTTTGATTAAAAAAAATTAGCTGAAAACAGAGGATGCGTTCTAAGACTACAACGGAAGAGGTTTTCCCCGAGCCTTTTCATTAGCAAATGAAAGAATCATACATTCATAGTTTAATTCTACACTCATTTTCAAATGCAAGGGAAAAATTAAAATAAATAAAAAGAATAAAATTAAAATAAATAATAATCAAACCATAGATAAAGAACAAACTATATTGTTGGTGTAAAAATTCACCTTTAGTGTTGGTAAATTTCCTGTATCGTACATCCGATTTGGTGCGTATTTTACAAAATTTATCTGCGAAAATTTGCCGCCATGGTACCAGGGCCCATGTGGCCCGTGCCTAAATCCGGCACTGATTAGACCTAAATATGGATATGAACTAAATATAGTGGTTGTTGGATTATTTCCTCAGATATTATTTAAGAGAGTAGAAAGCGCTAAACATTTAAATTCATATTAAGTCAGATCTGTGCTCAAACCAATAGAGTGTGGCCTAACTTTCCAATTCCTCATTCCTGAATACACTTTATGAAACTTGACGTGAGACTGGCAGAGGTAGAGAACTATGTATGTCTTGTACTGGACTCTTACTGTCGGGATGGAATCAAATCAAAGGTTTAGATATTCATCTTGACTTAAAATGTATGGATGGTGTTGTCTGTTTGGATGTTAGGCTTGACACTCAACTGTATTGATAGGGTTTTCAGTTTGGATGTTAGGCTTGACATTCAACTGTATTGATAGGGTTTCCAGTTTGGATGTTAGGCTTGACACTCAACTGTATTGATAGGGTTGCATGTTTGGATGTTAGGCTTGACACTCAACTGTATTGATAGGGTTGCATGTTTGGATGTTAGGCTTGACACTCAACTCTATTGATAGGGTTTCCAGTTTGGATGTTAGGCTTGACATTCAACTGTATTGATAGGGTTGCATGTTTGGATGTTAGGCTTGACACTCAACTGTATTGATAGGGTTTCCAGTTTGGATGTTAGGCTTGACACTCAACTGTATTGATAGGGTTTCCAGTTTGGATGTTAGGCTTGACACTCAACTCTATTGATAGGGTTTCCAGTTTGGATGTTAGGCTTGACATTCAACTGTATTGATAGGGTTGCATGTTTGGATGTTAGGCTTGACACTCAACTGTATTGATAGGGTTTCCAGTTTGGATGTTAGGCTTGACACTCAACTGTATTGATAGGGTTTCCAGTTTGGATGTTAGGCTTGACACTCAACTGTATTGATAGGGTTTTCAGTTTGGATGTTAGGCTTGACACTCAACTCTATTGATAGGGTTTCCAGTTTGGATGTTAGGCTTGACATTCAACTGTATTGATAGGGTTGCATGTTTGGATGTTAGGCTTGACACTCAACTGTATTGATAGGGTTTCCAGTTTGGATGTTAGGCTTGACACTCAACTGTATTGATAGGGTTTCCAGTTTGGATGTTAGGCTTGACACTCAACTGTATTGATAGGGTTTCCAGTTTGGATGTTAGGCTTGACACTCAACTGTATTGATTGATAGGGTTGCATGATTGGATGTTTGTCATGGTTCACAACTATAATATTGCATGTATGAAGTATATCTATACAATCTAGAAGTGCTCCATGACTAACACTTTTGAACAAGGAAACGCGTGTCAGTGACCTTGATTTTACTTTCATGGGAGATAAAAGTGAAGGTGACACGATACAGCGCCAACCAATCCTGTTCCGGAGTACGATGCCAACATCTCATCAAAACAGAAACTAGTTTCGGAAAGTAAGGAAAAAACAAAGAGAGGGGATCGGTTCATTTGAAAACCAGTGATTCAGATTTGAATTTGCAATCAGCTTTAAAATAAACTAAAAATTATCGAATCTAGAAAGCCACACTTTTTGTCTTGTTAAATTGTGTTCGGTTCATTTGTGTTTCAAAATAATTGCAGAGTGTAAATTCTAGTAGTTAAATAAATTATTATAATATAAGGTAGTGTATTTTTAAATATATATTTACTTTTAAACTCTTTGCAACTGTTTAAGGATATTTATATTTGGATTACAGTAAAAGGGAGGAAATTTACAATTACCAAAACGTCTTTTCATGTATTCATGGGTCAAATCTAAATGGTTTCCCGCTCACCCTCTAATCAAATGCGGGTACATTTCCTCTAAAATTATATCTTCTTCCACCATACTCCATTTTGTGTAACTAACGTACGTACATCCCGAACGGTTAATAAGACACTGTGGAAAAGATAATTTATAAAAGTTTAATTAATACCGAATCGTAAACTGAAGTTTTTTTATCTTGTTAAAGAATTATTAAAAGAATTAACCAAAATAATATTTTTTTATCACCCCGTTCGGGCTATGCAACCATGCATTAATTACACTTATGTGTAAGGGATTAGGAAAGTTGAATTTATAGGAAGTGTATCCACATTTGCGTGAAGGTAAATTGGAAAACCGTTCAAGAAAAACCCCGTCTTAGGCAGTCAACTCTATTACGAGAGTAGCACCTTAGACCATGCGGCCACCGAAGCGTGTTGTATTTAATTAGCTTATTATAACTATTATTTTTAGTAATATTGAGTCATATTAGAAAAATGTATTTTATCGTCTAGAAATGATCTAGTGAAATCAATTTATAATCTTAAGGTGTTATGAAATTTGACCTGAGTTAAAATGTATCTTTGGGCAGTTATTTTAATCCTAGGTCTAACACACTTAAATAGATATAACTTTTAAAGAAAAACCTCTACCGAAGGCAATAATCTTATATGGGTAAAAGTACAGGGAAAATAAGTAGGAAAAAATAAAGGGAAAGATATATTTTGTTTTGTTACAATGAAAGGAGGAATGCAGTTAACTTGTGAACTGTGACCTTATTTGCTTGTGAAAGCTATGTCTATTGTGTGTCACTTTGATTTGTTCCCACTGTTCTTTCCTGTGCCTTCTCCCATACATAAAACGTAAATAAATTTTAAAAGAATGATAGAGAAGTTAAAAGTAATGTTACTTTTGATGTTCATGTATTTTAAATAGCTATTACAACCACGTGAATCATGTAGCACGCTTTAAAAAGGTGTATATAAAACGTCATAGTCATATTAAAAATTGGTTACTATAAGCGAACACCTAAAGATAAATTAAAACAAATTAATTTAGTAATTCATTTTTCAATGTAGATTTATTTATATAAATATTTATTAATTAAAATAAACTTGAAACAAATGATAATTTCAATATATAGTACAGTACCTTATTCATGTCGGCACCTTATCTCGTGGCGAGCCTACTCCACGGTGACAATCGGATAGGCCCTACTTACAGCCTACCTTCAATTGTACACATCCGTGAGGTAAAGAGTTCCAGGCATACATAGTTTTAATTATGATGCGAGCGCATCTTTTTGGTAGGAAAAACTTCAACATTTTTTATTATTATTATTATTATTATTATTATTATTATTATTATTATTATTATTATTATTATTATTATTATTATTATTATTATTATTATTATTAGCACCGCGTCTTACTACCCGTTCGGGTTATACGCACTTACGCTAATGTGTAGTGGTAGGTGATTGTGAGGTGAAATGGAGGACCTACAGTTTAACGTGGGATCCGAACCACGGTGGAGCCTGGCATTTTTTAATTAGTAAATGTGGACTTTCTGAACCGACCGATTATATCAACACACGAATTATAAACGAACTGAAATCTTGAACAGACACAACATCCAGCCACTGGCTATTAATTCATCACCGTGGAAGAGGAAACCAACATTTTACTATTAATAACTCTTATATTTTAGTGAATGATAAGTTGGGAAGAAAGGGTCATTTTATGACAAAAACCATTTTGGACCAAAGTAAATAAAATATTGCTTCACTTGAAACATTTATTTTAATTTGTTATATAAATAAATCTCGAGGGTCCATTAATATGTGTCATAGCCCATGAGCATTAATTTGACATTTGACCATAAACATTTTTAATTAAAAGAAAAAGTTATGAGAAATATTAAAGAACTAGCAATTCCGCACGGCGTTGCTCATGACCCACAGTAAATTGTTAGAAATAACCTAATTAAAATGCTGATTAAAAAATTAAAAATCCTGCTTCGAGGTGCATTCGGACCCCCTTCCATCCACCTATGTTAAAAAGATAAGATCTCTGCGTGCCGTCAATTTAGCTGGACATCGCACACAAACAAACAAACACACACACAAACAAACAATTCCTTTTATTATATTAAATAATATTTAGCATCGAGTCTCACTACGCTTAAGTACTAATTACACTAATGGATTAGGAACTGGGGGGGTTGAATTTAGAGGAAGTGAACCACATTTGCGTGTAGGGAGAGTGGAAAACCATTTAGGAAAAACCACCCCCAGTTCACCCGACCGAGATTCGAACCTCGATCTCCCCGTCCTCGGCGGTCGAGCTCAACACGACTAGCGCGTTAGCCAACTACGCCACCGAGGCGGGTTATTACATTAAAGAATTATTTTTGAAAATACTATACGTAGAAACTTAAACCAAACGTACTGGAGAAATATTTTATTTATTTTGGTCTAAAATTTTTTTTTCATAAAAACCGCATAGATATGAAACTTAACTCACATTCCCATCTATTCCACCTTAAAAAAATTGCAATATAAATTCCTAGTTCAGGTTAAAGCTGAGAGTTTGTTAATGTTTTGTTTGTAAATAGATTGCAGTGAGTTGTTTGCACGTAACTATTTGTAGAATAACAAAAAGAGTTGTTGAGTGCCGCTGCGCATTTCACTCGAGGAATTCTGTTTATATTTCCTTGTCACACCCTCAGATACTTATCACTCACTCCTGGCATTAACATTCAAGACCGTGTTACTTGCCAGCCGTGTCTTGTACTGGCAAATGATGCGTTTACACGAACATGTCGCTCCTGGACGTGTTTTCACTTTTCATTTTAATGTGAGGTGTAGGGGGAACGTGAGTTAAGGTTGTAGATTTTAAAAAAAAAATTGCACCGCGTCTTACTACCCGTTCGGATTATACGCTTAAGTACTAATTACGCTAATGGATTAGGAATTGGGAATGTTGAATTTAGAGTAAGTGAACCCGCATTTGCGTGGAGGGATAGTGGAAAACCATTTAGGAAAAACCACCCCCAGTTCACCCGTCCGAGATTCGAACCTTGATCTCCCCGTCCTCGGTGGTCTGGCTCAACACGACTGGCGCGTTAGCCAACTACGCCACCGAGGCGGGTAAGTTTGTAGTTTTCATGGCAGAAAACTTTTTGATCAAAATAGGGGTGGAAAACGTTTTAGACCAAGAGAAATAGGACATCGTTACGTTGTCATGGGTGCCACACAGTTAACTAGGAATTTTTCTCTTTATTTAGAAAGTTTCGCATCAATTTACATTATATGGCGTATAAGCCAAACGTGTACTAAGTAGTACGCTGTGCTAAATAATAATAAAAATAAATCCACAATGCTCGTGACAAATATTCCAGAAGAGTTTGTATTAATGTGTAGAAAATTAAACTAAATGTGTCCACTGTAGTATTTATTTTATTTGTTTTGTTAAAAAAACACTGCAAAAAATGTGTGCGAAGTTATGCCGGAAAACTACTTGAAAAACTCCTCATAATACTCGGCTTGGATTCAAGCTTTCACCTCTCGTCACCGGCAAACCGGATAAATGAGCTTTACATTTAGACCGCGTGGCCACCGGTGCGGGTAAGTAATTAATAATAGCCTTGAGACCCACTTCGGTGGCCACATGGTCTAAGGCGTCACTCTCGCAAAAAGACTAGACTTTATTTGTTTTACATTTTTAGCACCGCGTCTTACTACCCGTTCGGCTTATACGCTTATATACTTATTACGCTAATGTTTTTATGGATTAGTAAGGTTTTATAGGAAGTGTAACCGCATTTGCGTGGAGGAAGAGTGGAAAATAATTTTAGGAAAATCACCCTCAGTACACCCGACCGAGATTCGAACCTCGATCTCCCCGTAATCAGCAGTCTAGTCTACCGCGAGAGTAGTACTCCATACCATGCAGCCACCCGATTGGGTTGGACTAATCTCCAATGACAGGGAGAGTTGAGGTTCGAATCCCAGTCGGATGTACTGAGGTTTTTTTCTAAATGGTTTTCCACTTTCCCTCAACTCTAATGCTGGTACACCTCTAAATTCAAACTTCTTCATCCCTAGTAATCCCTAACACATTACCATAATTACTATATATGCGTGTAACCTGAACGCGGTGCTTAAAAGAGAGTCTTTAGTTTTAAAAGAACTAATAAAAAACACATTTGTATGTTTAAACATGAGGAGTCAACTTGATGAAACGTTCTAATCAGACTGGCGATGTTTGGGCGTGGTTTGTGGATATGTGCGAGCTATTGCTTTGACGTGATCAAAATAACAAGTTATTCTCCGTCATCCTCAACGAGGCCCTCCTGGGTTCATGGCTGGTCAGCGGCAGGATTAGCACCTTTTCAAGTGGAATGACCTCGGTGGATGTCTCAATATACTAAACAGCTTGTCGACCTCGGTGCCCTTGGGTTAAGGTCTCGCCTCAGGACACACTTCTTGGGTTCAAACACAGCCAGGGTCGACAGACTTTTATTGAGTGATAAAAATGTAGCACGCTTCCTTTCGGAGAGGAAGTAAAGCCGTCGGTTTCGATTGCGACATGTAAAATAACCCTGGTAGGTATGTGAGAATACCTTTCCCGGCAAAATTGGAAGGCACTTTCACTCTCGCTTACAGAAATTCTCGTGTGCTTATATAATCAGTCGGTTTAGAAAAAGCACGTTAAATACCTAAATAGATAAACAATAAAACTAATGACATCCACGTAGTGGAGAATATTTAATGTATGTTTCCAGCTGGGCTCACTACACATTCAAGCTCTGAGCATATTTTATAAAACGCTATTGGGCTTGGGAGGAGTAGTAGAGAATTTAGAAGAAGTGTACCCTAATTTTTCGGGAGGGCAGTGAGAAAAAAGCGTATTTTAAAAAAAACACCCTTGTAATAGACAGAGCTACCGGTGGTGGAGACATCGGGGCTCGAATCATGGTCGGATGACTTGAAAAGGATTTTTCCTAACTTATTTCTCCTCTCCCTCTACGCAATTAAGGTAAAGCTCCTCTAAAATAATACTTTCCTCATTCGTAGTTCGTTAGTGTAATTAATGATAGTGTTAACATGAAGAAGTACCAAGACGCGATGGGATTAGGAGGGGGGACAATCGACTGTCTGAATTAGGTGGGGGTGTAAGGAACCGCGAAAAATGGTCGTTTTTGAAGTTTTTATAGCAAAACTTTTTTGGCCAAAATAAATAAAATATTGCTCCAGTAGCAACGTTTGTTTAATTTTCTTCACATGTTGATATCAACAGTTGTTGAATATCTGTCATGAGCATTAGTGGCAATTATCTGAGAAACTTTTTAAACGAAGAGTAAAAGTTATTCATATTCGAGGATTCACATTCAGATACTAAAGAACTGTTGAGTTGAGATTTATATTTAGCAAATTAATCTAAATGTATGTACTGGATCCATAATTTATTAATGGTATCGAAAAATCTATTTGCTAAAAAAACTGAAAGAATAGTGGTTTAAACTCGCGTTTCCTTTCCCCCCAAACTACATCGGGAGTATGTGCAGAACACAAAGTGCACCTCCTCTCCAAAGTAGGGATATGATATAGAAAGAAAAGTATCGATATGTACTCGTTAAAAGTATGGAAGAAAAATATCGATACCGTACTATTAGCAATAACAGTAAGTATCGGTATCGAAACGCACATAAATTGTTCTGCTTCATCTGCTTGGGGCAACCTTGAGTTAACCGAGTTCATTGATCTCTACAAAAGCTTATTTTGTTTAGTTTTTGATGACCGTGCTCATTGATAAAGGAAGGGGTAGTAAGACTGGTCGCTACTAGCCCCGTCAGGATCAGGCTGTATTGATAAACAAAGATGAAAAACAACTATGAATTATGACGAGCTAAAAGAGATTGCATGCTAGAGTTGTTTCTTGCTTTTCATGCAGAAAATAAGTGAGAATTGAGAAATAGTGTCATTTGTTCTTCCTCCACAGTCCACCCTAGTAAACATTTAATACCATCATGAGTGAAGATGACAAAAAAATTATTTCTTTCGATACCGATATGATATCGGGTTGTGTGTACTAATATTAGTAAAAGTATCAGAAAAAAAGTACAGAGTTAAAAAAAAAGTACTAGTATTGAAAATGAGATAAAGTATCGATACTTTTTCACATCCCTACTTCAAAGTAACCTTTGGTTCCTCCGACCCACGACCGCCAACACAATCCGGCCAGTACCGCATTCCGCGGAAAGAATGCGACTCTATCCCAGAGACGAGCTTTCCAATGTTTCATCGAACACGTGGGCCGGGAGATTACAAGAACACAATGGAGGAGCTGCGGGGGACAACACTTTCCTTTGAGACGACGAGGATATTGTGTACGTTTGTCTTTCCTACCTCTTTACTTCTCAAACATTGGGGTTATCAGCACCTGGGACCTTGCTCCCTCGCACCAACAACTGTCGTTGATTCTTGTTGTATCAAACATTGGGGCTATCAGAACCTGCCAAGATACATTATGGTTCGAATCCCAGTTGGGACGGATCTGAATCATCACACCCCAAGTACGAGTGGTTCTGATTGCATCGTATCAGACGCCTTAGCTCAGCCGGTAGCTCCTCTGCCTGTTAAATTCATTCGACGGTAAAATGTTATTGCACAATTTTAAACTAGCTATAAATAGTGATTAAATTATTTCAAACATTACAGTTCACGAGCTATAAGGAGTCAATCTTGCTATTTTATGCTTTTACGTTCTATTGTTGAGGCAAAATAATTAATGTATGATAATTAAATTTAGTGTAACTAGACATTTGTTTGAGGTGTACACAGTGAAATATTTATATTATTAATAATAATTGTATTATTTAAAAAATATAAGTATTATAAATATTTCATTGTGTACACCTGATGTGAATGTCTATTTATACTAAATTTAATTCCCCTCCATTAATTACTTTACCTTAACAATGGAACGTAAAAGCATAAAATAGCAAGTTTGACCCCTTATAGCTCGTGAACTGTAATGTTTGAAATAATTGAATAAATAATAATTTCTTAAAATGTTAAAATGGTGAAATACAATTTATCTACTGTTGAATGAGCTTAACTTGTAGGTATTAGGTTTAATTCCTGTTGTGACCGTAAAATTACTGTCGTAAAAAAAAAGAGATTTCCCTTTTAACAGTGATGAATTCATTTTCGGAGAACTTAATGTTCAGTCTGTTATTAGAATTAAGTTAGGTTGTAATTCATTTTCTGATACAATCAGTTTGAACAGAAAGTGAACGTTTATTATTCCTGAGAAAATAAAAGGGTTATGGTTTCAGAGGTCACATCTGTATAATATGTATATATATATACATGTTTGAATATAATATGTTGTATAATTGGTGTTTGGCTAGTGCTCCATCTTGCAAAATGAATCATATACTGTGTGTACAAGCACATACAAACCTTACAGAACAATCAAATGAGCAAATAACATAGCATTTCTCACATGGAAATTGCTTAACCATACAGTATGAGAAACTTGTTGAATTCGTTGATTCGGTGGTGAATTATTAAAATGAAATATCTCTCAAATTGTAGATATCAGTGGGAACCATGCCAATTCAAAAATAAACACGCTCACATAAAGCAAACCCTCTTTCAGCCATTTTGTTGCTAATGTGGACATTTTAAATCAAGGTGTAGGGAACGCGAGATGTCCATCATAGGCTCTGCCTTAAAATATGAGTGAAGAATGACCCTGGGCACGGGACGAATCTGGATAGCTCAGTGGTATTGGCGTAATAAGCCAAAGGTCCCGGGTTCGAGTCCCGTGTACAGGTGTCATTTTTTAATTTTCAGAATATATACAATATTTTTAACTAGTTCAGTGCAGAGAAAGCGTGTCACGACACGTGTTAAAAACCATAGTTTTTGCGAACCAAAAGGACCTAGTTGGCATGGATTAGTTCTGGGACAAGACCGTCGAAGGGTAATAGACCCTCCCCTGGCGATTAAATACGACAGAATTTGGTCTAGATCAAGAAAGCTTGGATTTCGTTTCACTTGCGGACTGTCTATATTAGGAGTTGGCAACATTTTTTGGGCCCCGATCGAATTTTAGATTTATCAAAGGTCCCGCGATCACTTTCCGTCTCTCCATTCTACTTTTAATTATTATTATTTTTCTATACATCTTGTATTTATTCCTTAAATTCCATATTTACTCCGAAACTTCTATCCCTGCATTTGCACAAAATATATAAAATAAATATGATGTATACTCCGTTTACCATGAAAGGTAGCAGTCTTACCGTGACTGAATGCATTATGGCCCTTACAAGCTGCACCATAGTGGAATCAAGCAAGGTAGCAGTCTTACCTTGACTGATTACACCATGACCCTCTCTTACAAGCTGCACCATAGTAGAACCAAGCAAGGTAGCAGTCTTACCTCGATGTCCTACGCTATGGTCCTATCTTATAAGCTTTACCATAGTGGAATAATGCAAGGTAAGCTTGCCTTTTAAAGAAGATATAGTTTTCTTATGCGATCGACTGAAAATTGCTGCGAAATCGACCGATTGATCGTGATTAACCTATTGCCAACCCCTGGTTTAAATGGTTGAGGCTAGATTTCGTGTCACTGGTTGTTTAATTTTGATCATAAGCTCTCACTAAGAGTAAAGGGAGAGAGAGAGAGATGCTCTCGTTCATTTAGGTCAAGCGATTCTGACTTGGAGAGTCAAGACCAGTTGTACATTTAAATAACACATACGAAGGTTACCATACATCGGCATGAGCGAGCAAGAGATGAGTGTACCTCCCGGGTATCGAACCCAACCCTACTTACACTAATGCAGGTTGCTCATATGATGGTCTCACTTACAACCAATCTCTTTAACCAGACATGACTTTCGTCCCATCTTTGTACGTCTTGTTATATTCTTTATCCACGTTTTTTTTTTCATTAACACCTCAAAAACCAGTTTCGGTTTATTTATCCCAGTCGCACCTTTCTTTCCCTCCCCCCCCCCTCTTAACCATCCTGACAAGAAGCGCCCAAGAGGAGGCAGGTACAGGCAATATGTTAACTTCCCAAGA
Source organism: Timema podura (assembly GCA_033556935.1). Taxonomy (NCBI): domain Eukaryota; kingdom Metazoa; phylum Arthropoda; class Insecta; order Phasmatodea; family Timematidae; genus Timema; species Timema podura. The sequence goes on along the minus strand of JAVRXN010000014.1, from coordinate 38,251,228 downwards.
GTGAACAAGGTGGAGAAATAATCTACAACTCAAAAGGGTGTGCGAAACATCAAAATGTCTAAATCGGAAAGTAAAATATCCTTTGCTTCGACTTTGGCAACCACAATAATCTTCGCACCTTCAAAACATTTCAACGAAAGAAGAAGACTTTGATATAATTTTAACAGATTTGAAATATCTCCCTTAATATTACATGTAGTCATTTTATAACTGTTACTAAACACTATTTTAACACAGGCTAGTGATTATACTCCATTCACGGTAGGAGTTACCCTCTGAAAGGTCTTTTTTCCTAACAATATCCTACTATATAATAGATTTCTGGTAGGGAAAAAGGCCTTTCAGAAAACAATTCCTACGCTGAACAGACTTTAGATGACGTATATAACGTAAGCATATGTAGATAAATACAGATGTGTCAATAAATAAATATATTTGATTTTGTTTTTTTCTCGAAACGCTTATGTACCAACTATGCCAATGGTTTTTAGGGATTAGGAAGGTAATATTTATAAGAAATGTACCCACATTTGTGTGGAGGGAGAGTGGAAAACAATTTTGGATAAACCTCCCTCAGTACACCCAATCGAAAGTTGAATCTTGATTTCCCCGTGATCGACACTCTAGTCTATTGTAAGAGTAGCACCTTAGACCATGCGGCCACCTAAACGGGTAAAAGGTTGATAGTTAAAAAAATTAAAACTGATGTTATGTGACAGTAACAAAAACCTTATTTTCGACTTCAGATTCGACTTTGCTCCCTAAGTTTAAAGCTTCACTTTGACTTCGCTTCGCATTTAAAAAGTGACCTTCGCAGAACTCTATAGGTCAATAAGTACCGGTAGGTACAGTTCTTCTGGATTTTAGAATTCAAGGTTCAATCCTAGTTTCCAACCATCTTGTTTGTGATGTGAGCAAACTGTTTTTAATTCAGAACAGGAAACTATGTAGATAGAAATCAAGGAAATGGGACAGCCTTTCCGTTAGCCGGTTTACCTCGAAGCCTTATACAGGTTTTTATACAGCTGAAGTTGTATTATTACTTCTAATTCATTTATCTCCCTTCGGACAGTAACCTGGAAAAAATATTAGTATTAATTCGGAGGTTTGAATTATTGTTTCACCTGTTTATACACGTTTGAGCTATCAGAATAATTACACTTAATAAGTAGGATAAGAAAGGTAGATTTTGAGCAAGTGTATATGTATTTACGTGAAGGTACAATGGCAAATCATTTAGGAAAAATAAACTCAATATGCCTCCTAGGATTTGAAGCTGGACCTCCTGTTCCCGGAAAACCAAACTAAAAGAGATTGACTCTTGTGTGGGGTATCGGTCTTGTCAAAGTCTTTATGCATAGTTTAGTTGATATAATTTCAATGAATTTATTTTATAAAAAATCTTTTGTAAATCTATAAAATAAAGGTCTACTATAAATAAATTGAATGAATAACATATTTTAGTGTTTTATTTTTCCATACATTATCAGTACGAGCTCATATATTGATAACAATATAGTTAGTATAGCTTTATGTGAGTATAATAACTTTAATGAGTTTGCATATATATATATATATACATATATATACCTACATTTAGTTAGAGCAATATGTGCATTTATTTCGACAGGTTTAAACTTGTATTTTTGTGTATAAATAAAACTAGTAGGCCTACATAAACGTCCAATATTATAAAAAAATTCACAACAATTAACAATATTAGCAATAGATGTCGTATTTAATTAAATTGCTGTCACAAGATCTTCATGTCTAAATAATTTCTTAGATAAAATACAAATCAATATTTGATGTGAATTTTATTTTTTGCATAACGTCTTACTATCCGTCCGGGATACTCCCATTTAATTGCACTAATGAGGTAGGTATGAATAAGGTATAACTTAAAATAAATGCACCCACATCAGCGTAAAGGGAGAGTGGTAAGAAGCGTTTATAGACAAAACATCCCCGGTACACCCGACCGGGATTCTAATTCCGATCTTCTAGTCACAGCAGACCAGACTACTGAGCTTGACTTTTAGTCCTCTTGCACACAGATGCGAGTTTGATGGGGATTAAATAATATTTTAGTAATTGAACCTCGTCACGAGAATATAATATAAACGTGCAACTCTCGCAGTAGACTAGACTGCCGATGAAGGGGACATTGAGATTGCCAGTCTCAGTCGGGTGTACTAAGGGTGGTTTTATCAAAATAGTTTTTCATCTCTCCCTCCACGCAAATACTAGTACACTTCCTCTAAATATAGCCTTCCTAATCCCTAAAACAATTATCGTTATTAGTACGTAAGCAATTACCAGAAAGGGTAGTCAGACGCCGTGCTAATAAAACACTATTTGCGGGTTGAAATAAGGGTACGTATGAAGAGAGTAGTTTATACAAAATTGCACCAGCAATTAATTGGAGAGGGAAAGGAGAAACCACTAAGGATTGAAATGAACGTGAGTTAAGGCTATTATTTTGGTAGTTTATATAGGAAAAAAAATAAAGTTTGACCAAAATAAATAAAATAGCGTTAAAGTTGAAACATTTATTTAATTTTAGACATATTATAATATCAACAGTTCATGAATATTTTCAATAACATAGTGAAATTTAATGAGAATTTTTTTCTCTTCATTTAAAAAGTTTATGCCCCTAACAAACATTCAATAACGTCTTAAATTATTATTTGTAGAAAATTAAGCTAAACCTGTATCTACTGGAACAATATTGAAAAAAAAGTTTGTTATAAAAAATATTGAAATATTGACCATAACTTCGCGTCCCCTTCCATACACCTTAAGACATATCGACTCTAACTCACACTGTGAGACATGAGTATCGTAAGGAACTAAGAAGCTCTTGATAAAGGAACTGTCCCTGTGCTTTGTCCCAAGCAAGGTTTCTCGACGTCATACCTCAGTGAGCCAAACCCTTGATAAAGGAACTGTCCCTGTGTTTTGTACCAAGCAGGGTTTCTCGACATCCCAGAGCCAAACCCTTGATAAAGGAAAATGTCCCTGTGTTTTGTCCCAAGCAAGGTCTATCGACGTCACAGAGCCAAACCCTTGATAAAGAAACTGTCCCTGTGCTTTGTCCCAAGCAAGGTCTTCGACGTCATACCTCAGCGAGCCAAACCCTTGATAAAGAAACTGTCCCTGTATTTTGTCCCAAGCAAGGTCTATCGACGTCATACTCAGCGAGCCAAACCCTTGATAATGATAAAGAAACTGTCCCTGTGTTGTGTACCAAGCAAGGTCTATAGACGTCATACCTCAGCGAGCCAAACCCTTGCCTCTCACTCCCACTTTCCGCTGGCCCGGTAGGTAAGTTCGTCGCGAGGACCACAACTTTCTCATCTTCACTCACTTTCCTTACGACCTCTCTCCTTCATTTCACTCTCTTTCTTACGTCTCCCTCCACGCTTCACTTGGCTTTCCACTTCGACCACAGGGGTGCACAAACACTCCTGGCGAGGAGGTCGGGGAGTATCGACCTCAATGCGAATGTTGGTGCACTTCCATAAACTTTGTTCTTTTTATTTAACTACCCTAGATATAGTGGAATCATGATAGTAAATAAGTTTTAGTAAATATAAGATAATATTATTTAAGGGTGTGTGAAGTTGACAATTTAAATGCAAGGAGGGTCTAAAGCGAAACTTGAAACATGTGAAGCAAAGTTTAAAATGAAGTCGAAGTTACGTTGTTTTTTGCTACATTTAACTACTCGTTATTTTTAAATTATCAAATTTTTGCAACTATTTTTTATCGCTTGTTCTTTGTGGCTGTATAATGTGTCCCTTCTCACATAAATATTTCCAGCAGTTAAGTGCTTCCCCCGGAATATAGATAGATCTTCCTACCACAAAATAAAGAGTATACAACAATCATGTGAGGATTACATAAGCCTGTCAGTTCGACAACTGTGCGGTGAAAAATCTTATGTTTGAGTAATCATAAATCTACAAAACATCGAAATTGTTCAACATAAATGCCGGAATACTACTAAAAAAATTATTTAAATCCTTAAGATACGGTAAAATTTTACCTATAAAATATATAAATTTTTATCTATAAAATATATACATTTACATAATCAGTTATCATTAACATAATGTATGTGCATATGAGCATTGTCCATTATGTATATTTTTTTAGCACCACGTCTTACTACCCGTTCAGGTTATACGCTTATATACTAATTATTACGCTATTGGTTTTAGGGATTAGGAAACGTTATATTTCTAGGAAGTATACCAGGATTTTCATGGAGGGAGAATGGAAAACCATTTAGGAAAAAAACCTCAGTACACCTGACCAAGATTCAAACCTCGATCTCCCCGTCATCTGCAGTATATTCTACTGCGAGAGTGACGCCTTTAGATAAATTGGTCACCGAAGTGGGGTATCAAGAAATTCCTTCACAGTAGTGCTAAACACAAAATATTCACTTTCTTGACCAACAGTCTACATAACATTTACAAACACTACATACACCATGTTTAGAGTAAGTGTAAGAGCTGAAAGTGTTATCCACTGTTTTCTTAGCACAGAATAACTTTCTTCAATGTATTGACACACACTTTACGTAATGTTTCAGCCGTAATAGTCCACATATAACTTTAAAAAGGTATGCTTTTAATTCAAAATCATTTGGTAGACCTCAGCATTGATGTTCCTAATATAATGGCTCAGTGCATTTAAAAAACTCCAAAAGTATGAATGAATTATAATAATAGAAAATGTTATCAATTAACTTCTGTAGAACCCATTTAGGTGGTCAAATGATCACTCTTGCAACATACTTAACTATTGGTGATGGGGAGATGTGGGTTCGAATTACGGTCGCGGTGATTTTCCTTAATGTTTTACCACACAACATCCACGCAAATGCTGGTACACTTCTTATAAATAGCCCAAACGTGTAGTAAAACTTGGTGACAAAAAACCCAACGTGGACAAATATATATAAATACATATATTGTCCATTTTACACTACCGTGGTCAAATATATACATATATGTATAATATATATATATATATAGTGTCTATTTTTCAGTTTTTAACGAGATCTGAGAGCTATTACAGTCAGAAACTGCACTAATAGCGGGAACTTCGTATCACACGCACCTCCATTGTTTCCACGTTTTGTAAGCCCGAATCGTTGACTCAGTGAACTCTGAAACTCGCGGCCTTGAGGACTGCAGACAAAACATTTTTATTTTAATGGGGTTTGCAATCATATAAAATATTGTAATGGCGTTTTAGGCTCCCATGAGAATTGCCCAAACTAACCAAGTCTACCAAGATCTTGACACCTGCATGTAAGGAATAGGTTGGGTGGGACAGGGTCTAGAGGCAAAACCTACGATCAAATCTCTATCAATATATACATATATATATATAAACTGAAAATAGACAATATATAGTGTATATTAAATGGTGTCAAATATTATGAGGGTGTATTCCCATCGACCAAATATTAAGAAAAGTTCATACAAACATGGAAATAGAAATGCTTGTTTTAGAGTTATCCTCAAAGATGTATTTGGTCATGGGGGATCCATTGAACGGCCTGCTTAGTCACTGGATTTGAACACGATGGATTTTTCTCTCTGGGGACATTTAAGGTCCACTTCTTACTCAACTCCTGTGCCTGATGTTGACGTTTTAAGAGAGTGTTTCGTAAATGGATCTGAGGAAACACATAACAACCCAGGTATATTCAACAAATTATGACAATGCACGGAATGCAGGTTCAGAGGATGCATCGAAGCAGGACATATTTTGAACAATTTTTGTAAAGAAATGTTCTGTCTTCTTATGTTTTGTTGTCTCTTTTTTTTCTGACAAGCTTTGTCTTATTTAGTTGCATTAGTTATTCTGTTGGGTTGCTTAATAATTGAACAGTAAAATTCATCTTAGCTCAGAAACTAAGCGTTTCTAGACCCATGTTTATATGAACTTTTCTTAATGTTTGGTCGATGGGAATACGCCCCTACACCGAATAATATACACCCTGTATAGTGATATTTATAGAACTGTGCGTTTACAGAAGATTTAACCACCCCCGATCAGACATTTCTTGACTTCCACAGGGACAGTCCTGCACTATTTGTAGTTTGTTTTATTTAATATCTTCACACAGGACACAGGTTTTCATACGCACTGGACGAACCTTTAAAATGTTCGTCCCAGTTGCATTCTGTATCTTATCAGTATAAATAAGCCCCACTCCCCTACGTGATTCAAAATAATAATAATAATAATAATAATAATAGGGTGCCAAAACACCAGATATAAAAAATAATACAAAATGTATTATTACAAATAAAAAATATCCCTTGTTCTCTTCATTTTCTATCTTTATTTTCGGGAGTTTTCAATTTGATATCAGTGTGATTCGCCGACAAAGCCTTTACATTTAGTTTTTAATTATATTATAAATACTAGCCAACGTTTAATAATCGTATCCTCAAAACATAATTACAGTTGATAAGAAAATAAAAAAAATAATATCAAAACATTGATGTATTCTAATAGAGATAGTCAAATGTATTATTAGAGTGTCAATAAGTATGAAATATGTGCTATCTTGCACTAAGTTATGATCTGTGCAGTCCACTTTTTGTTGATGTCCCTCGTATTTTTCTGTACACTTGACCTTCGTTCCAAGAAAGCAATACCATATAAGACTAGTTTAAATTTTATGGAAATGTTTCTTGTACACAGACTTAATTCAAGGAAATGATTTAACTGTTCAAGGATAATATTAATTTCCCTTCCTTTAGAATAACCGCAGTAATAATGTAGTAAGTTTTATTTTGTTATTACATTACACTGAAATATATACGATCTTGATAAATAATTTGATGCAACATAAATTTAGGGCAGTGGTTCTCAAAAAGGATGCCATGGCATTCTGCGGTGTGGTGATGATAATTGGAGGGGCCACGAAAATATGAATGAAGTGTTGCACCAAAAAAAAATTCTCTTTTTAGCTAGGTAATTGTAATTTAATGTTCCTACAATTTATTTTTGATTTAAAAATAATATTTGTTTTCTTTTAATTACGCCCTATACTAAATATTTTCTTATTTACGGACAGAACTAAGAACATTTTGAACCAAGAATGCCTCGAAATATAGGGCGATGTATCAAAGGATGCCACAGTGGTAAAAAAAATTGATAAACACTAGTTTAGGGTATGAAAGCTAAATTTTATCTTAATTAACAAAGAATTCAGTAAACTATTTTTTCCTTATTTTGTTTAGTTTTACTAAAATATTAATAGAAATAGATTAAAACTAAAAATTGAATAAAAATGTAATAGGAAAAATTATAAAGACTGAAATCCACTTCAGTGACCGCATAGTCTAAGGCACTAATCTCGTAATAGACTAGACTACTAAGTTCTGAAGACGGGGATATCAGGTTTAGATCCCAGACGGGTGTACTGAAAGTGGTTTTCTTAAATAGATCTTCCACTTTCTCTCCAAACAAATTTTGGTGCAGTTCTTCTACATTAAACCTTACATATCAGTTTAAATTAGTACATAAGCGTACAACCCTAATAAGTAATAAGACACGGTGCTAAAAAAATACTAAACGCTTACCAGGATTTATTTAAGGAACGTGCATACATCACCTTGGATAGAAATATTCCTAATATTATCTGTTTTCCAAAACATCATCGAGGAAGCGACCTACTTGCACCTATGGTCACATGGCCTAAGGCGTTACTCTCGTAATAGACTGGATTACCAGTGGCGGTGAGGTAAAGGTTTGAATCTCGGCCGAGTGTATTTTTAAGCTAACGCGTAATTTATCCCTGTGGTTTTTTTTACGGGTGCACTTGCTTGATTTAGCTTTTACTTTCCATCCATTACTGTTTCCAGCATGTGGTCAGTTTTTTATTCAAGCCATATATTTTCCACTACCAGCTTGCTAGGACTGTCGTAGCTTCATATGCCTTATAATCTAACTTAAGACTAGCACAGGCACAACATCCAGTCCCCGGCCGTTAATTTATCAATGTGAAAGGGTAAACACATATTTCACCGATAATAAGTTCTTCGGCCATTCCAGGAATCGAGCCCGGGAGCCATAGCTCAGTAGACAGACACGCTACCGATTGAGCTAAGGTGTTAGACCTTAATTTAGCTGAATCATCTTAAAACCCTTCCGACACCTTAGCTCAGTCGGTAGCGTGTCTGCCTACTGAGCTAAGGGTCCCGGGCTCGATTCTCAGCAGTACCGAAAATATAAGTTTACTCTTTCACATTGATAAATTAACAGTCGGGGACTGGATGTTGTACCTGGCCTTGTCTTAAGTAAGATTATAAGGTATGTGAAGCTACGACAGGCCGAACCAGTCGATAGTGGAAAATATATGGCTTGAATGAAAAACTGACCCAGGCCACAGCCAAGAAACAGTAATGGATGTAAAAAAAAATCTTAAAACCCCTGAATTAAGTCACTATGTACCCCTTTGGTTAGTAAGTGTAGGACATAGGCTATTTTAAAATATGGCCTACTTCATAATATATTCGAATGTTATTTCTTATTTGTGAGGTTATAGTTTGAGTTTTAATGCAAACCAGATACAAATGTTTTGGTTTACGCAGGAATCTGTTTTCCAATTACTTCAACACATAAAAAACCGTTTCAGTTGTCCATGTCATTTATTCACTATTAGAATAAGTTTTTGATCGTCTTTTAAAATAAATAAGCCAATAAAAATGTAGGGCGTGTCAATAAAGTTATTTAGCTAAATATATAAGGTTCTCTCATATTGTCCAAGGTAGAATGTATAATGGTAGGAATTATGGCAATGTATTCACTATTCTTGTTTCCTTTTGATTAACAAGAGCAATCAACTAGCTAAGAATGTTCAGTTGATAGCCTTCAACTACAGTTTTGTTTGTGTATTCAACACCTACACAGAATAAAAACATTAATGATCTTAAAACCAAGAAACACGTCATGTATGTACATTTAATTTAAAGAATATTATTTTAATGGAGAAAATCCCTAAATGAAACTCAGAAATAGAACAAATAGTGGTAATAAAATATGCTTTAGACATAACGTAGATCTATAAGATAGAGTGTGAAGAATATACTCTGTTTACTAGACTAAAAAAGTGGTTTTTACTATTTTATGTATTTTATTTTGTTCAACATAACATTCAAATTTGACTTAAAAATTCCCTATGAATCTAGGGTGAAAAGTCCTTTGGTGGAATTTTAATGTCAGAGGGATATAACAAACAAAAAAAAGTATCCTAAGCTTTATTTGGTTAGATTTGTGTAGGAGTGTGCGAAGGTAATTTTTCAAATTCGAAGTGAAACTTGGAACACGCGAAGTAAAGTTGAGTTTTAAGTCCAAGTTAATATTTTTGTTGTTGTCCCATAACACAACATAACAATCTTTTAATCATACAAGTGCATCTAGGTAAAGAGAAATGTTAGATAAAAAAACATAGCACACTATATTATTTCACGCTGAGTTTGGGCCTATCTTAATTTGTCTATGCTTACGTTATAGGTGTCATTTAATCACTTGTCAGTGTAACTGGTCCCGTGGTGTAGTGGTCAGTGCGCCCGGCTACGAGTCTAGGGATACCGGGTTCGATTTCCGGCTGGTACCTTGGGTATTTTTTCTCGAAAGTGGAATCACCCCAGTGGTCGCCATGGTTTTGTTGGTTAGACTTAAGTTAAGTTTATTTGGTTCCACGCCCTCATACTCACTATTTCCATCATTTCATCTCATCGGGACATGGGAAGAGCCTCCACGGAAAGGATGTCTGATTAGTACATCCGGGCGTCTCCTGGGCAACGGTACATTAGTACTGGATAGTATTTCCACTACTGGTCTAAGAGTGACGATCAATAAATATATATACTGATCGGGGTAAAATACTGTTTAGTAGTTCTAAAATAAGTAAATGTTAAATTATGTCACATTTTCTGGGATATTTCAAAAGCCACTAATTTTTTACTAATGTTTTCTTACTAATATTTTGAAATGTTTCAAAAATTCAAAGATTATTGTGGTTGTAGAAGTCAAAGTTTATGATATTTGACCTTTGACCTCCCCATTATGAAGCTTTGCCTTCCTCCCAGTAATCAGTGCCGGCGTTGAGGTTTGTTGCGCCGCGCCGGTCAGTATATTGCGCCGCGCCGGTCAGTATACTCACATCCGGCATTAGAGTCCTCTGCTCAAGAGGAAAGTGAAGTTTCGGATGACCTTGACAATGTTAAGGAGCTAAGTGTGTCATGTCTTGGTGTGTGTCTGACGATCCTTGAAGCACGAAACATTGAATCCGACATCTTGTCCCGCCCAGCTCATTAAATCACGGCCCTTGAGGCGCAACCACGAGTAATGAGTGTTTTCCTCGTACGGTCAAAGCTGTGTGACATCGAGACTTTCATGTTTGTACCAGACATACACTTACATGTTCGTACCAGCATAGACTTACATGTTCGTACCAGACATACACTTACATGTTCGTACCAGAAATACACTTACATGTTTGTACCAGCAAAGATACTTACATGCTCGTACCAGACATACACTTATATGTTCGTACCAGCATATAAACTTACATGTTCGTACCAGCATAAAGACTTACATGCTTGTACCAGCACAAAGACTTAAATGTTCGTACCAGCATAGAGACTTAAACGTTCGTACCAGCATAGAGACTTACATGTTTGTACCAGCATAAAGACTTACATGTTCGTACCAGCATATAAACTTACATGTTCGTACCAGCATAAAGACTTACATGCTTGTACCAGCACAAAGACTTAAATGTTCGTACCAGCATAGAGACTTAAATGTTCGTACCAGCATAGAGACTTACATGTTTGTACCAGCATAAAGACTTACATGTCTGTACCAGCATAAAGACTTACATGTTTGTACCAGCATAAAGACTTACATGCTTGTACCAGCACAGAGACTTACAGGTACGTACCAGCATAAAGACTTACATGCTTGTACCAGCACAGAGACTTACAGGTTCGTACCAGCATAGAGACTTACATGTTTGTACCAGCATAGATACTTACATGTTCGCACCAGCGTAGAACCTTACATGTTCGTACTAGCATAGAGACTTACATGTTTGTACCGGCATCTAGATATTGATAGGTTTGTACCAGCCTAGAGATCTACAGATTTGTAAAAACATCGAGATTTGATGATATAATATAATAACTTAATTAAATGACGTGCCCACGTTTTGCTACCCACCATACAAATTTATTTTTTTACTTAAGGTGGGAGTGTGGGGAACTTTAGGTAAGTCATTTTGCAGTTTTCATAGCAAAACATTTGTTTGACTAAAATAAATAAAATATTACTTGAATGGGAACGAGTTTAATTTTCTTCATTTGATGATAACAACAGTTGTTGAATATTTGTCTTGGGCATAGCCGCATTTGATGACAAACATTTTAAATGAAGAGAAAAATTTGTCATTAAATCCCAGGACACCCTCGACATGTATTCAAGAACTGTTGATGTCACCATGTGTAGAAAATTAAACTCTATATTTCTACCGGAGAATGATTCCATTTCTTTTCACATAAATAGTGTTGATATAAAAACATTAAACTTATCGCTCTTAGCTTGTGTTTACTATACTCCCACCTTAAAGATACCAATTATAGAGGTAGAATTATAAAATAAGTAAATTAATTTTTTATACAGGGTGAGTTGTAAATTATTCTTTAAACACGTCTTTTAATTTTAACCTTCCTCAGTGATAATGCATTAGACTAAGCAAATTAATTAGCATGAGTATAGCTCGAACACGCTAGCAAAACACATTAGGAAAAACACATCATTTGACTTAGCTTGGATCAGAACCTCAATCTTACTGACATCGGCAAATCAGACAAGTAGAGACTGGCGCGTTTGTTCACAAATCCTCAATGGTTTTGGCTAGCTTAATTATTCTTAAAATAATTAATTTCTATGAATTAAGCATATTATAAAATATAATCAAACGTGATAAAAACAAATTACTATCAAACAATTCGCAACATTATTGAAGATATACATTTTTATATTCTGTTACCCTGTTAAAATGTTCAATATTGGAGTAACGAAAGAGAAATGACTCACATTCAAGCCTTTTATTTTGAAGCCTGCTAGCAAAGCCTAATAGAAACACGCAAGGAAAGTCAGGAAGTCGCTAATGAACAGGTTTTAACCTTGGTAAAAAAAAACCAAGACATAATTGGTGGGTGGAGCAATCAATTATTGAAGAGGGAAAGTAGCTCAGTGTCACCAATGTAGGCTGTACATATTTACCAAAACATTTTATTTTGTTCACGGACTATATCAAGAACTATAATTACCTGCTTCAGTGGTCGCATTGTCCAAGCCGTCACTCTCGCAATCGATTAGACTGCTGATGATAATGAGATCAGGGTTCGAGTCCCGGTAATAGGGTCCCTACACGACCTTTAAGACTGTCAGTATTAATTATGACTTTATTAATACTGACAGTCTGACTTATCGTGTAGGGGCCTTATAATGTATACTAGTAATAATATGAAACATCCAATTATAAAAATTAACGCCTAATAGAAATGTTATTGAGAAAGGAACTTATCTAATATAAAAACCATCTGGTTTAATAGTAGAGTACTATTTTCGTTTATTTCTTAATCCTATTTTTGTATCACAATTCAAATAAAACTTCTATATAACTTAATGCGAAGGTATTTTTCTATACTTATTTATAAAGCACTTAAATAATATATGTTCTTAATATGAAATGACCCATATCAGTGGTCGCCTTATCTAAGACGTCATTCTCGTAATAAATTGGACTTCCAGTGACGAAGAAATTGGGGGTTATAATCCTTGTCGCGTATATAAAAAGTTTTTTCTTAAATAGTTTTCTACTATCCTCTCACGCAAAGGTGGTTACATTTCCAATAAATCGTAATTTCCTCATTCATACCCCATTAGTGTAAACATATGTATACATCTTACGAGTAATAAGACGCGTTGCACACACACACACACACACACACACACAAAATTAAATGAATATTGGACGCGCATTACATTTACTTCCATGTTATGCTCGAGTGTATTTAGCCCACACTAAAACTTGGAAACCCCCGGGATGCTAGGCAAACATGTTGACGCAGCTGTGTCTCTAGATTGCCTAGTTTACGAACTTAGGCTCTCATTCAGAGACAATTGAAACCGTTTTAATAATATGAACAGTTACTTGCACTCAAGGTCATTGCTTATGGTGGCCTTGCATTTATTTCTGATGCACAAACATTGCACACTCATCTCCCTTAAGCACACGTCAATTTCTTTAAAACCATTTGTATCCGGATTGATGATATCCGCTTTAATGGTCGAATAAATGACCGACTCTGTGGTCAAGTGGTCGGAGTTCCTGGCTGCAGGTCCCGTGATCGATCCTCATCGCTTCCAGAATTTTTCTATGAGCCAGTGGTTCTAGAAAGGGGTCAAACTCAGCCTCGTGAGAACAAATTAGGATCTACTTGAATAAATGAGTAGCAGCTCCTATCTAGAGAACTGAGATTAACAGCTGGAAGGGTTGTTGTGCTGATCACATGAAACCCTCTATCCGCAAATGTTGGTATTATCATCGCTAACGGCGGTGGCCACTCAGTCGTTATAGCTCGCTTGTGGGTTCACCCCATGAAGTTTTTAATTGTCAAATAGTTTAAGGCGTCACTCTCGTGATAAGACTGAAATACCGATGACGGAAAGATTAGAGTTCAATTCCCGCTCAGGCGTACTGAGGGTGGTTTTTCCTAAATGGTTTTCCACACACGCTCTCTCTCTCTATCTCTCTACATAGATACGGGTACAATTTATAAATCCAATCCTACTCATCCCTAGCACACTAGCGTAGTTCATATTAATGCGTGCAGACTGAACGGGTAGTAAGACACGAAGATAAAAAGACTGGAATGATTATTCTTGATTTATTCTTTAAGAACTATTCTACGTAATATCACCCATCCAGGTTAACCACATAGCTACACTATAATAGAGTAGTGATGAGATATGTAGAATTTTAGAGATAATTTACCCACACTTTCATGAAAGAAGAATGGTAACACATTTAGGGATAAAGCCTCTCAGTACACTCGGTATGGATTCGAACCCCGACCTCATCACTGTCAACCCAGATACACGACTTACGCCGTAGTACACAGGCCACACAGTTCGGGTTTATCTATACACCGGGCCTACCATCTATAAGGTTGAAATCAGATCCCAACAAGTTTTTCTTTTATGACTAATCAAGGTCTCTTAGTTCGGCAAACAAAAGAAAACGCTGAATAAATACGAGGTTATCAGGTTTAACCTAACACCAAACAATCACCATAATCGTTTTCATTATATCTTAAAAATATTATATATCAGAGTGAAGAATCGGATGTTTTAATGTGTGAGAAAACTATTATAAGTTATATGAAAACAAAGTCAAGACATTAAAGGAATCACAGTTATTTAAACAATAATAAACGTTCTTTAATTCCATATAAATTGTTTTGAAGGCCTTCTAGACTGGTGTCAGAATTAAAACCAATGTTTCAGGTTTGAGATGCGTTGACTGCCGACATTTTGGCTGGAGTAACAACAGGAATCATCCGGAATGTTTCATACACCGTAGCTACAGTCGAAACAGCTGAATTATTATTCCCTCAACATGGCTCCAGCCTTAAAACCATAATTTCAATTTTATAAATTTGTTTGATTTTTAGGATCTATAGGGTTTATACCGTTAGTTAGAACAGATGGATTAACCGTCAGACTTTATTGCATATGTTCGTGAATTTGACCAGTTCATGAATCGGGAAAAAATCTCTGACCATTTCACGAACTGGGCAGCTCCAATGTTTACCTAATTTATTAACTGGGAGAATTTTTGCCCAGTCCATGAAATGGGCAAGCGGAGAACAGGTTTGGTCTTTAAGTTAATTTAACTTTTAATCGTTTCATAATGGAAGGTTAAGTTAAGTTAGACTGGGTTAATTTAATAGAATATCTTAAAACCAATTTTAGTTAAGCTTGTAGTAGATAGTTCCAGTTCATAAAATGGGCAAGAGTTAATACAATTTTTGCCCAGTTCGTGAAATTATCCAGCGAAGAAGCCAGTTCACAGAATGAGCAGAAGTTTTAATATTGTGGTGTAATATATACAATGATATTAAAAGATCTTATTTATGTTGATTAAAAAAAATACAAGATGTTTGTAGAGAATTAAAGGTCAAATTTATGGAGCTAAGCTATGGACCCTCCGAAAAAAGGAGAATAATTACTTGTGAAACTTTGGGGTATGGTATTGGAGGAGAGTACGGGTAATAAAGTGAACAAATTGAGTTACTAATCAATAAGTGCTAAGAAGAGTAAATGAAAAGCTAATCACTATGCAAGTGGTTTTATGAAGAAAGTCCAAATGGATTGGCAACATTAATAGAAGGCAAGGTGGAAGGAAGAAAGGGACCAGGAATACAAGGAAAGAAGATGAGGATTCAGGATATAATAAAGGAAGCTGTTGTTGATAGGATATGCTGGAGATTCGCTTTGGACAAGGCAAAGGACCTGTTGAAACACATAACACATAAATAATAATAATAATAATAATAATAATAATAATAATAATAATAATAGTAATATTAATAATAATAAAATTAAACCTATTCGATATTATACTTGAGTAGATAAAATGTATACAAGTATGCAAAATATATAACCTTTAAAAAATTGAGCCTATATATGTAAGTCAAATCAAATTGACCTTAATTTAACGCTTGATTACTAATTTAAACAGACTTTTACCGTTGTATAGCCAAAAGAAACTAACGTTTTTGTTTTTTTTCCGTCGGTAATAATAAAAAGAAACCGATAAAACCTCTTAGTGACATGATGATAGATATACAATTGGTGAATGGCATGACAGAAAGCTTGGGTTCGATATCTGACTACATCAATTATTTAGGTCAAATCGTGAGGTTAACAATACTACATGATTGGTTCACAAATGCACGCTAAATTACATAATAATAAAATCGACCTAACCAAACTTGATATTTTAAATCCCCCCCGCCCCCCTGCCTTGTATATAGTTGAGAATGGTTCACACAATTCTTTGTTCCAAATTCAACCTTGCAAACTTTTGCAACTTTTAAAGTGAGTATTGATTGCAGATAAAGGTCGTGAAATATGAACCCAGCCATCATGGCGGTACTTGTCCTTAATGTGTCGCAAGATGGGCGTGTACCACAAGTTAGTACAGTCTCGCTCTAAGAAAGTGGCCCCTCTGAGAACAACAAAATACCCTCAATTTGATAATCGTACCAACACACCATTTTTAGAAAATTATAAAACAATAGAACATACACAGAAACAAATTATTTGAACTAATCCAATATTTTTAAGTTAATTTAAAATAAATAACTCTATTTTACTTTCTGAATATTTCTACCGGTAATTCGTTAATTTAACATAAGGGTTGTATTTTTATTATTGTTTTAGCACGGCATCCTACTACGTGTTCAGGTTATGCGTTTATGTACTAATCACGCTAGTGAGTTAGGGATGATGAAGAGAAAGTGTACCCGCATTTGTGTGGAGGTAAAGTTGAAAAAAATTGGGGGGAAAACTCTCTCAGTACATCCGACCGGATTCAAACCCTTATCTCCCTGTAATCAACAGTCTAGTCTAACCTGAGTGAGACGCCTTAGACCATGCAGCCACTGAGGCAGGCCACAAGGATTATTAATTACTTAATCTAAGACAGGGTGATGAAGAAGGTAACTCAAAGAAATATACCATTAGTGTAAAAAAGGAAGGTAAAGCCATAATTAAAATAATTTGAAAAAATTCCTTAATTGCACTCAGCCAGGATTCAAATATCAACGGCTTAAAAGTATAATCCTAATGCAAATTTTAGGCCTTACACTTTTTAAATTTAATTTAAAGTTTATTGTTTTATTTCGGTTTTTTGGCATAAGTGTTGTGGTTTCTGAAACTTAGAATACACAGTTCTAGACTAGATGTTGGAAACCTTCCACGTCATTTACTTTATATATCAACCAATTTAACGTTATTATTGAAGTTTTTGAGCTAAATCCCTGAAACTTTAATAAACGTGTGAAACTTTTTTATGTGACAAAGAAAATTTTGTGTAAGGTCTCTATAAATAACTTTTTAGAACTATGACTTGCTAATTTCAGAAAGCAAAATGTTTTTCCTACCAAAAATAAAGTATTTAAAATAATTCAAATGTGGTAGGCACAGCCATAATGTTAATAAATTGTGAGTCATCTAAAGTAATAATCTTATATGGGAAAATAAATAGTTAAGTTTATAAAATGGGAATCATGATTGTTTTTACGTAACATTGATTTCTTTTTTTTTTAAGATGTGAATATTTCTTTTTTTTCTATCAAATAACACAACAAATGTGTGTTTAAAAATGTTTAGCCTTTTTATATTATTATTATTTTAAAGGTTATAACATTCTACAGGAAATAAATTGTGTGTGTTTCTTAATATTATATAAGTCAAGATACACCTGACATAATAGTAAAGGTCACACCACTGAAGATGCGCAGGTAGATGACTAGTTAATACTGTTGAGCGAAAGTTGATGATGACTTTACATAATTCAGAATTAGTAAACAAAAATACTGGTTATCCTGGTTGTTTCTAACACATTGCATGACTAATAATTGCCATATCATTCACGATAATATACGGTAATAACTGGGAACATATGTTAGTCAACTTGATTACAATATCTAAATTGGATATATATGTTTACTTACCTAATATTTACCTGTCAGTTATTTTAAATATAATGTAGGAACCTCAACCATGAAATTAGCCTGATTGCTCGTATTTATTAGTTGCATTCTTTTGTCAAAACTTTCCTACTAACACCACTGAAGCATAGAATGTGTTTCACTCAAACTACAAACTAAATAAGATAGAGGAAGTGCGGGTAATATGAAATACCATTTACTTTTTCATTAATATCAAAGCGTATTTTCACATTTTGTCATTGAGTTTTTTATTAAACTTATAATTAATATATTTTTAACTATTTATAGTGTTTAAAGCAAAAATAATAATTAATAACATTAATAACATTAATAACTTTTAATGTCCTGTAGGAGCACTTAAAAGATATGTGGAACAAATGAGGGTAATATGGAATATTACACATTTTGTATAAAAAATTAATTATTTTCACTAAAACTAACAAATGTTTCATAAGAAAGTGTAAAAAAAAAACATGCAAATATTATGTATATGTATTATGTATATATTACGTGCTCTGTCCTCATCACAAGACATTGTTAGGGTAATCAAGTCTCGTAGATTACGGTGGGAGAATCTAGAACCTTGCTCAGGGTATTGTCTAGCCCCAATAGTAAGATACCATTGGGAAAACTTAGAAGCAGATGATAAGATAACATTAGAATTAACCTGAAAGATATAGAGTGTAATGAGGTGGACTGGATAGAACTAGCTCAATATAGGAATAGGGTGTAATGAGGAGGACTGGATGGAACTAGCTCAAGATAGGTATAGGGTGCAATGAGGTGGACTGGATAGAACTAGCTCAAGATAGGAATAGGGTGTAATGAGGAGGACTGGATGGAACTAGCTCAAGATAGGTATAGGGTGCAATGAGGTGGACTGGATAGAACTAGCTCAAGATAGGAATAGGGTGTAATGAGGAGGACTGGATGGAACTAGCTCAAGATAGGTATAGGGTGCAATGAGGTGGACTGGATAGAACTAGCTCAAGATAGGAATAGGGTCTAATGAGGAGGACTGGATGGAACTAGCTCAAGATAGGGATAGGGTATAATGAGGAGGACTGGATGGAACTAGCTCAAGATAGGTATAGGGTGCAATGAGGGGGACTGGATGGAACTAGCTCAAGATAGGGATGAGTGGCGTACTTTCGTAAGTGCGACAATGAGCTTTAGAGTTTCTAATGCCATAGATTAAGTAATCAGTGTGAGCTGCAGCTTATATGAATTGGCGTATGACTATAGTTTCAGTAACGTGTGTGACTAAGTGTGTTTTTTAGATTGTCCGAAACCTTAGCTTAGTCGGTAATGTGCCTACCTACTTTACTAATGGTCTCGGACCCGCCTCTGTGGCGTAGTTGGCTAACGCGCTAGTCGTGTTGAGCCCGACTGCCGAGGACGGGGAGATCGAGGTTCGAATCTCGGTCGGGTGAACTAGGGGTGGTTTTTCCTAAATGGTTTTCCACTCTTCCTCCACGCAAATGCGGGTTCACTTCCTTTATTCAACCTTCCCAATTCCTAATCCATTAGCGTAATTAGTACTTAAGCGTATAACCCGAACGGGTAGTAAGACGCGGTGCTAAATAATAAATAATAAATAAATAAATAATGGTCTCGGGTTTGATTGCCGGCATGGCTGAAAAATTAATAATTTGGTGAAATGTGGGGTTTTCTTTTCACAGTGATGAATTAACGGTCAGGGCTTGGCGTTGTATCGGTTCTATATTTAATTTTGTTTTTAATTCGTGTACTGATATAATCAGTTTGTTCAATTTCACGTTAAATACCTAAAATAAGAAAAATGCTCATATTGTGTTCTTACCATGTTCTAATGTATCTCATGATTGTTCCTAATAGCAGAACATATATTCTCTGTTGTAGATTGCTGTTTCTGGTGCTTCTGATAACAGTAGCAAAGTCGTCCCTCGCCAGACCTCAGAGTGACGTCCCGTTGATCACAGAGCCTGAGCCAGGGCAGGAATATGTCATCTTCAACAGTGGTCAGACCAAGCAGACCAAGGCTCTGGAGCAGTCACAGGATGAGCCACAAGGTAGGACTTACGGTCATCAGACTTTACGATATTACGGTGGGAGTGTAGTAAACGTGAGTTAAGGACATTATTTCTGCAGTTTTTGTATAAAAACATTATTTTTTTGGTCATAAGAAATAAAATATTTATCTAGTATAAACAAAGAGTTTAATTTTCTTCACATGATGATATAAACAGTTGTTTAATGTCTGTCGAAGGTGTCCTGGAATTTAATGACAACTTTTTATCTACGTTTAGAAAGTTTCTCGTAAAATGCCGCTGTGTTTGTGACATATATTCAGGAATTCTTGATATCACCACATAAAGAAAATTAACTTCTATATTTCTACTGAAGTAATGTTTTATTTATTTGGGAAAAAAAGTTTTGATATAAAAACTGGGGGAAAAAACTCCCTTTATATTACGTTCTCTACATTCCCCTCTTAAGGTGGGACGAAATTCAAGGGGGGCGTGAGTTAAGGTATGTGTTTTGGAAGTGTTTAAAACAGCAAACCTTTTTAGCCAACATAAACTAAATATGGTTCCAGCAGATATCTTTAGTTTTATTTTATACATATTTTAATATCAACATTTATTGAATAACTGTCATGGGTATATCAGCATTTGATGAGAAACAATTAGGATTAAATTAAAAAGTCCTGGTAAAATTCTACGATGACCATGACAAATATTCAAGAAATTATTGATTATACGTACCACTATGTGAAGCAAACTAAACCAAACGTATCTACTTAAGAAATAGTTTACTTACTCTTTCCAAACATATGTTTTATTATAAAAACTACAAAAATACTAAACTTGGATAGCGCTTCCTTCAATCCTACTTTAGGTTCCCTTAAGACCGCCTTCGAGAGAGTTAAAACGCATTACGGGCGCTCAGCTGTCTCGCAATAGTTAAATAGGAGTTTGTCATTTCAAATTAGGGTTTGTACCAAATTAAAATTGAAAGATACCAACAGTGATATATATATAATAAAAATACTTACTTATTGATCTGAATAAAATTAAAATAAAAGTGAACATCTAGAATTAACTCGTTTTCAACGATCGTTCGGCGAATTTCAACAGTTCATTGGCTAAGGAGAAAAGTATAGGAAAATATAGTCCAATTTTCATAGAAAGGGCCTTGTCCAACAGCTAGTAAAGTTAATAGATCGACATTCACAGAGTCATACGTCAAGTCATGTGATCTGCAGCTGTCACTTTTGATATATATCATCAATACCTCTCAAATATTATTGTTGTTATTATTATTATTATTATTATTATTATTATTATTATTATTATTATTATTATTATTATTAGCACCGCGTCTTACTACCCGTTCGGGTTATACGCACTTATGCTAATGTGTAATGGTAGGGTGATTGTGAGATGAAATGGAGGACCTACAGTTTAATGTGGGATCCGAACCACGGTGGAGGCCTGGCATTCCACACATTCACAAGTTGTGATTAATACACGTCTTATCAGAGGTGAAGGAATGGTTTGGCGATCAGATAAATCTGTGTCGGGACTGAGGATTAAACCCCGGACCCCCAGCACAGAAGTCTGACACCTTACCCCTATACCAGCAGATCACTAATAAAATAGTAAAATATCAACAATTTTGGCCGTATAAAATGGATTGTATTTTCTAAAAAGCCCTTTCTATGAATTAGACCGTAGATATAGCCCTCTATAAACAATTGAACATTTGTTCTTGGCACCACATTAGTAAATTCTCAAACTAGTTTAGTAATATATTTTGTTTTGATTCTTTCAAAGCTTCATTATAAAAAGAAACATCAAAGTGTGATGTACACCTCCAGGAGAGAATCACCTCAGGAAATGTAATCACCAGCTCTAGCTCACCAGTCAGATCTGTCCGTTGAGCTGAGAGCCCTGGACTCGATTCAAATACAAATAAAATACGAGTATATTATTGTGATATTTTTATTTTCACTAAATAAAAGTCAATGTTAGGAGGATTGGTTGTTTTTATTATTCTGCACGCTAGATGAGTTCATAATAATCACTAAGTGTAATAGGAACTTATAGAGCCCCTTAAGGTAGTTCTATAGCTTTCAAGCAAACAGCTCCACTAGTTTTTTTAAATCAAATATTACAAATTTATGTTAATTTTAATCAAAACATTTTTCCTAAATAAATATTCATTTTACCTTCAACAAAGAAGTGACCAGCATCTATGGTCGAACAGTCTATGATGTAATTCTCGCAAGAGACTGGATCGATGATGATGGGAGGTTAAGGTTCAAACCCCGGTTGGGTGTACTGAATGCAGTTCTAACTAAATATGTACCCATTATCCATACACGCAAATGCAAGTACATTTATTCGTCCCTATACAATAATCTAGATATTCGAACAGACCTGATGGGTAATAATAAGCGATAGCCAGGGAGGTTGAAGTTTGAATTCCAGTCGGGTGCATTGAGGGTGGTTTTCCTAAATTGTTTTCCACTCCACCTTCACGCAAATGCCAGTACTCTTCCTCTAAATTCAATCTTTCTCATTCATAGTTAACTAGGGAAATTAGTACATATACGTATAATCTGAACAGGTAGTAAGACGTGGCGCTAATAATAATAATAATAATAATAATAATAATAATAATAATAATAATAATAAGCCATACACGAAATAAAACAAGTTTAAGATAGCTTGGTTAAAATTAATTGTGAAATAAGATAATTCAAAACTCGTAGAAATTTAACCAAAATTATTGATGCTCTAAAGTAAATATCAGTTGCTAAAATAAAACTATTTTTTCCCTATGAGCCTTAACATAAGTACAGTTTTGTATGAGTTTATTTGGGAAATAATTTTAAGGAGATAATCCCACAAAAAACCGTCTCTTCACCTTTTCGTCACTCTTTTTCCCCATCCATTCTTTTTGCTGTCTGACCTCAAGACTTAGTAATAATAATGGAGAAAAATGCATTCATGGTATTTTGACATTATATGTTTCGCGTGTAAAACAAAATTTGTCTTTGTTTAAGGTGAAGGCTTCTCCACCTCACACAAAATCCCTGGACTTGATGCTTCCGCTAGATCCGCCGCAGACGACACAGAGGAGTTCACGACGTCCCACAGGATCCCCGGGCACATAGAGCCCTCGAAGCGCGCGATCAACGAACAAAACTTGGAGACAGCGGCTGAGTTTATGGCGGAAATCACCGGAAGTCTCCTTACACCGGATCAAGTTTTACCTCTTGAGGTCCTGAACTCCACCCGAATCGAAGAGGTCAGGACGGAATACTCCGTGGTGACCAGCAGGCCAAGGAAGGGAGCGCCTTCCGATGTTCTCCCAGATATAATCGTCGAGCCTCTGGGGAACACGG
The DNA here is from genome assembly GCA_033556935.1 of Timema podura. Classification (NCBI taxonomy): domain Eukaryota; kingdom Metazoa; phylum Arthropoda; class Insecta; order Phasmatodea; family Timematidae; genus Timema; species Timema podura. The sequence goes on along the minus strand of JAVRXN010000014.1, from coordinate 38,227,978 downwards.
GTTTTATTGAAGCCAAAACTCAAGGTGTGGACGAGAAGAAAGTGATGCAGAAGAAACTCACAGGAATTGAGAAGACTGAAGGAGGTGTCTTCAAGGATGTCACTAACCACAAGGAGAAGTTTGATGACCTCTCTTTGCAGGGTAGCGTGGAAGTGAAGCCTGTGTCGCAAGTTGGAGTGACTAGTCCTAAGTTTGAAGGCAAGCCTGGTGACATTACAATGCTCCCTATGAAGGAACAGGATACGATTCCTAGGTAAGCCTAGTTGTAACTATGTTAAGATTTACAGTACCTATCATCTTAAACTAAATAATGGTAGCCCTAAGTAAGTACCTAACTTATATTAATATAAGTTAATTATACTATGAATAGCGATTGAAAAATAGCTAACATCCATTATTGTTTCCAGCCTGTGTCAGTTTTTTATTCAAGCCATAATATTTTCCACTACCGGCTTGCTAGGCCTGTTGTAGCTTCATATGCCTGATAATCTAACTTAATACTAGGACAGACACAACATCCAGTTCCCGGACTTTAATTTATCAATGTGAGAGGGTAGACCCGTATTTCACCAATGATAACTTTTTCGGCCGTGCCGGGAATCGAACCCGGGACCCTTAGCTCAGTAGGATGACACGCTACCGACTGAGCTAAGGTGTCGGATTATCATTAGCATAAACCATCATTTTTTTTTAAATTTATAAAATGAGAGTTCATGGAAAATTTATTTTAATAAAATAATTTTCACTATAGTTTATCTAATTATCATAATAATTATAATGAGTTAAAATATATTAAAATAATAATTTAATATTAAATAAAGCGTATAACCTAAACGGGTAGTAAAACGCGGTGCTAAAATATATGTATATAATGTAGTAATCTTATTTTATAATATTTTAAATAGTACATCTATAAATTATCCATGGTACTGTGAAAGTTTAACTAATTCAATACAAACAGCAAACCAACTTCTTACACAATTCAAAGGAGTTATCAGAAAAGTCATTAAAACTAATTGTATTGTATCAAACTACTGTATATTCATATTTATTTCAAACCGATCAGTAGAAATCAAATAATTGTTCAAATAATCAAATGATATACATAGCATAACAAAAAAAAACTGCGGTGCTCAAATGTTTACTCTCCCAACACATTCTTGAAAATACGATTTCAATTCATCTAAAGATTTTGGTTTACGGCTGTAGACCATGTATTTTACTCTCCCTTTCCCTCTCCACTCACCCCCCCCCCTAAAAAAAGTAGCTCTTGACAGTAAGTTAGGTGACCAGGGAGTTAACTCCACAGCTCCTCTTATACCAACTACTCTGTTCGGGAATATTTCATCGAGCAAATCGTGTAGCTATAACACGAGCTTAATGTGGTGGCGCTACATTTTTTTGGAAGAACATTTCGTTCAACAATTCACAATATAGTTCAAGTCCCGGAATTACGTAGCATTTGTATGTGACTAGCGCCAGTAACCATCCCATCAACAAACCAAAGGCCTACTACTCCAATGGAGGATAGGCCTCCCCAAACACAAACCAATGGCTGTTTAAGTCGACTTTCAATCACAAGTTTGGGGTTACTGGTATTCCAGAAGGTATAGTTGTACCAGTTTACATTTCTAGAAAAAAATGACTGTTGCTTTACTATACCAAAGGGCTTTAGTAGAAGAATCAGGCTACACAGAAAACTACTTAGTATTTTACTATGTTGTTCAATGGCTTATGGTTCATCCTGTATATTATTAAAATCTATATTAATAAAATGAAGAGTTCGTGTAGCTATCTTTCATGAGCATTGCGCAATATCTATCAAATGCAGAGGAATTAAAATTTAAAATTAGTAGCCCCTGTGCACAAATAAGTGCACCCCGAAGCTGGAATTTTAATTTTTTTAAATAGATTTTTAAAAATGTATTAAAAACTTGGTTGGAAGAAATAAAAGGAAGAGACTTTTTTCTGTTTGTTTAAAGCAAAAAAAAAAGCGTTGCCTGGGGTAAGCACCCAATTCATTGCATGGTTACCCCAAGCAACTCCAGGTACTTCTGCAAGCGTGCCATAAAAAAACACGCCACAAGCATTTCATATTATAATACGATATCTGACTACAATTCCAATATCGTGTACAGGTGTCATTTTTCAACTAACATAACATCCATTAAAAAATTGTTCTGCATGTCGGCTCACACCCGTCCGGGAAATACACATATCTACATTAACAGATGCATAAAGATCGAGTGGGAAAACATAAAGAAAATACATCTCGATATATCCATTAGGTATTCAAACCGGAACTCTCAGTCACCAGAAAATCAGACGAGATGAAACTAACACTCTTATCCACGTGCTTCTTGTGCTGGTAATATACATAATGGTTTATAATACGTTCCCAAAAACCAAACTAAAGAATAAAAATATGTTTCCGTTATTAATTGCAGAGCAATTGAAGCTGAAGCTGCCTCTGAGCTAACGACCATCCGTCCCTTGACAAGCACCCCCCCGCATGACAAATCCAGTTTCGAGGTGATCCCCGTCAATCTAATACCCGTCGCCACTAAACCGCAAGAAGAGAAGTCCTTGGACTTCATCGACTCCCCCCTGGACGACAAGCTCCTGGTCCCGGCTGGTTCCTCCTCGAACCCCAGCTCGAGGATCCAGGTCAAGACCGGCCCGAACGGTCAGGACTACGAGTACGAATACGTCTATTATTACTACGACGACGAAGACAACGAGACCCTCTCGGACTCGTTCGAGAAGTTGGGCGACTCTGAAGAGGTGCGGTCTAACCTCGTTCCCAAACCTCCTCCGTCGACCTCATCGACCACAAGCACCACCACGACCACAACAACGACAACAACCACGACCACGACGGAGAAACCAGCGAGCAAGCGGTACCTTCCCGGGGGTGGCTCTGCGAGGAAAGATAGCAGCGGTGAGTCCTCCCAAGAGGAGCACAACGGCTCCTCTTCCGGTCGTCTCAGGAGTAGGAACAGGAGCTCTGCGCAAGGTAGCTCAGCGGAACAGACACACAGTGAAGAGAGCACTGGCAAGGTCAAGGGGCGATACAACAGCATTGAGAGACACCGCGGGGACGTCAGTACCACCGCTGTACCCGAGGCAGCCAACGAGGTCCTCCCTCCTGCCAGAGTTGGCCCAAGGTGAGCCTCATTCCTTACCTTAATCAAATCTTTGTTAAGGTGGGATGGAACGGGACGCAAGAAAAGATCAGTGTTTTTGCAGTTTTTGTTGCAAAACTTTTTTGGCCAAAATAAATAAAATATTGCTCCAGTACAAAGATGGAATTTAATTTTCTTCACATGGTGATCTCAACATTTCTCGAATATCTTCAAAGGGTGTTCTGGAATTTAATGGCAGCTTTTTCTTTTCATTTAAAAAGTTTGTTAGATAATACCGCTGTGTTCATGATAGATATCCAAAAACTGTCGATATCAACATGTGAAGAAAATTAAACTCTTTGTACTGGAGCAATATTTTATTTACTTTGGCCAAACAAGTTTTGCCATAAAAACTGCAAAAATACTGACCTTTTCTCGCCTTAAGGTGGGATGGAAGGGGTCGTGAACTGTGGTCATATATTTACCAAATATTATTGGCCAAACTAAATAAAATATTGCTTTAGTAGAAAAGTTTTGTTTATTTTTCTACACACGGTAATCTCAAAATGTATTGAATATTTGTCATGAAGATAGTGGCATTTGATGATAAATTTTTTTAAATAAAAAAGTCCTAGTCAAATTCCGCAATAAATAATCAAGAACTGTTGATATTACTACGTTCAAAAAAAAACTAGCTGTACCTAAATTGAGCTATTATTTATTTTGTCCAAAAACAGTTTTTTGCTATAAAAACGTAAAAATAAAATCTGACCTAAACTCTCGCTCCCTTCCAGTTTAACCTAGCGCAGCGTTAATACGGGTTACCGACGTTCAGAAATCCTGGGTTATTTAAATAAGTGATTTGTTATTTTCAAACATGGTTCACGTCAAAATGAAGGCGAAAGGTATCAATATGTCTCTATAGCAGCGTTTCCCAAAAGGTGTTCCGCGGAACCCTGGGGTTCCGTGGAAGGGTCAAAGGGGTTCCGAGTTCTGTCTGAGAATTAACTAAAACGTTCGTAGAAAACGGTCATAACATAGCCGCGCCGCTGTAAGTATATCTAGTATCAAACAGCGCGGGCGGAGCGGGGTGGCGGGGCGGTGTCGAGACAGCCTAATTTTAGTGCTATTATAAGTAAATATGTGAAAAAATTTCATTCTTCACATTAAATAGTTACTTTTTTTTGTACGATAAATATTTTATAATACTTATGATAATAATTTTTTATTTATAATTATTTTTTCTTTTCATGTCAAACATGAAAATATTCAAACTACACTACAAGGTACAATCACTTTTGTTATTATCAAAATGGGGTTCCGCCAAAAAAAGTATGATCAATTAGGGTTCCGTGGCCAAAAAAATTGGGAACCTCTGCTCTATAGCAATAGACATTTTAAAATTTTAAGCGTCGAACGAAATGTCGCTGTTCTTAAACTAAGCTAAAGGATAAACACAGTGAAGCATCCACTAACGGTTATTTCACAGAGGATGAATAGTTTTTATAACGGACAGTTTAAACTTATTTAACTATATAGCACGGAGTCCTACTACTGACCCGCTTTGGTGGCCGCATGGTCTAATGAGTCAACTCTCGCAGTAGACTTGACTGCCGAGGATGAGATCAAGGTTTGAGTCTCAGTCGGGTGTACTGAGGGTGGTTCTTCCAAAATTGTTTTACATTCTTCCACTCAAATTCGAGTACATTTCCTCTAAATAATAACCTTCCTGATTCCTAAAATCATTAGCCTAATTAGTACATAAGCTTATAACCCGAACGGGTAGTAAGACGCTGGAGTTAAAAAAAAACTGCACACTACGTTAACCCTGAAAGGTAGCAGTCTTACCTTGACTGGTTACACTATGACCATATCCTAAAACCTACGATATAGTGGAAACGTTCAAGGTAAGGCCGCTACCGTTCAGGATAAACGAAGTGTACAAATAAGTTAGAATAAGTTTAAAATTAAGTTTCCAAATAATGGACTTTTTTCTATCCCCAAAGGTGTCTGCTATTGAGAGATTTCACTGTCTTGATGTTATCCATCGAAAGTGACAGCTGCAGATCACATGACTGGATGTATAGACCTATAAAAATAGTTTCCGTAAATTAGTATAGCTGTAAACAAAATTTGACGGTGCCACGAAGCTAGTGATTGAGCTGTGAGTGTCTGCGCAGGTTCCGCGGCCGTCAGTTGAGCTTGCAGCAGTCGCCGACAGTGCCAGTAGAGGAACCGGTGGCTGAAGAGCGTCTTCCCGCCAACACCAGATTTCCACCCCGCGCCCGCTCCGGTCCAGCCACCACCACCTCCGCTCCCTCCCCCTCCCCCGCCCCACAAAGTGGCCCCACTATCAGGGGTAGACCCAACAGCGTGCGCAGACCCAGTCTCGAGCTTGTTGACAGCAGTTCTTTCAGGACGCACTCCAGTGACGTCTCACCTGATCAGGACCTCACCTCGCCATCTGGTAAGAACAGCTCGCTCAAGTTCCCCCCGGCTGCCGCTGAAGAGTTAGCAGATTCCTTTTGTATTCCTAGTTAGAAAGAAGAACTAGTTCAAGCTCACTTTCCTAGTTGGAAAAAAGAACTAGCTTAAACTAACGTTCCTAGTTAGAGAGAACTAGAAGCTCACTTTCCTAGTTAGAAAGAAGAACTAGTTCAAGCTCACTTTCCTAGTTAGAAAAAGAACTAGTTCAAGCTCACTTTCCTAGTTAGAAGAAATTACTAGTTCAAGCTCATTTTCCTAGTTAGAAGAAATCACTAGTTTAAGCTCATTTTCCTAGTTAGAAGAAATCACTAGTTTAAGCTCATTTTCCTAGTTAGAAGAAATCACTAGTTTAAGCTCATTTTCCTAGTTAGAAGAAATCACTAGTTTAAGCTCACTTTCCTAGTTATAAAGAAGAACTAGTTCAATCTCACTTTCATAGTTAGAAAAAAGAACTAGTTCAAGCTCACTTTCTTATTTATAAAGAAGCTCTAGTTCAAGCTCACTTTCCTAATTATAAAGAAGAACTAGTTCAATCTCACTTTCATAGTTAGAAAAAAGAACTAGTTCAAGCTCACTTTCGTAATTAGAAGAAATTACTAGTTTAAGCTCATTTTCCTAGTTGGAAAAAAGAACTAGCTTAAGCTCATTTTCCTAGTAATAGAGAACTAGAAGCTCACTTTCCTAGTTATAAAGAAGAACTAGTTCAAGCTCACTTTCCTAGTTCGATACAGAACAAATTTAGTTTCACTTTCCTTGCTAGGAAAATTAATTAGTTTGAGTTAAATTGTCTACTTTGAACAAAAAAATATAGTATTTTAGCTTCTGCTTGTTCAATTTCATATTCTGAAATAGGAGCTAGTTCAAATTCCCTTTCCCCCCCCCCCCCCAACATCGGTGGGCATGCAGACTAAACGTCGAGATCTTCTGGTTTGGTTTTCTGGTGATGGGGAGGTCTAAGTTATAATCTCGTCTAAGTGCACTAGGAATATTTTTTCACGTGTAATTTGGTCACTGTGGTTGTCCCATCACCTCTTCACTCTAATGCGGGTACATTTCTTCTAAGTAATCCTTCTAACCCTCCCACTAAAATAAGTTATTAATAGCCTTGTGACTTAACATAACTATCAATCTGAGCCAGTCACATGATTACACTGAGATAGTTAAGAGGAAGGTAGAATTAAGAGGAAGTATAAAAGCATTTGTGTGGAGGGAGAGTGGGAAACCATTTATGGAAAAACACCTCAATATACACGTCTATCTTGTTATTGGCAAACCAGACAAGTTGAGCCTCATGCACGTATCCTCCGATACTAAACTACTACCTACTCTTAAGATCCCATATCACGAATGATTAATCTGGATATTAGATACAAGATTACCCGCTTTGGTGGCCGCATATTCTTAGGCATCAGTCTCACAGTATACTGAACTACTGATGAGGGGGACATCGGGGTTCGAATCCCGGTCGGGTGTGCTGAGAGTAGTTTTTCCTAAATGGTTTTTCACCAAATGCGGGTACACTTCCTCTAAACTAAACATTCCTCATTAAAGTAATTATACCATTTGCGTACAACTTGAACAAGTAGTGAGACGCGGTGATAAAAAAAAAATTACAAGATCTCGCTCGAACCGGAAAACTTATCCAAGTGCAGTTTCTTGCACTCTTCATTTGACAATAACAATTTGGAATAAGTTTAAAGATTATTAAGTTTAATAATTATTATAAATGTTGTAGTTTTTTTAATATGGTAAAACGGTCTCATTGATTTCTAAATTATGATATAAAAAGTCCGCACCAAGATGCATCATCTGTTTCGATCTTTATTATCCACCTAAGCTAGGAGTTATTCGTGAAATTAGACGGGCTCTTAAGACGTCATCCATGTTATCCGTGGGGCGAGACGGTCCCTTAAGGGCTCACTGAACAAAACAGTCTAATATCGAACCTTCTCGACGTGTGCAGGACCTGTGAGAGCATCCGGGACGACGTCAAGCGAGGACAGCAACGAGTCCGAGACCAGGATCTTGCGGCCGGGCAGGACGCGTGGCCAGTCACCCACCCCAACCCTTGAGACGACACTTCCCGAGGAGGAGGTAGAGCAGCCCGAGCATCCCGCGAGGCGGGCAGGTCCTCATTTCCGCCGCCCCTCATCCACCACTCCCCTCTACGAGGAGGAAGAGGAGTATTTCACGGAGGCCACCGTTCCAGATCTGTCCAGGTGCGATCCTCGCTGGCATGATAATGATTTTATTATTTTTAATATATTCAATAGCAACATTTCCTGTAAATTTGCCCTTGGTCATGTATGTATTCACATCCTTTCTCGGGGCTAATATTAAAATCCATCCTCAGAGGTCGGCCGCAGCCCATGGAGGTGACGGAGACGCCCGACGATGAGGTGACGAGCACCACGGTGGTGGCGACGACTGAAATGGACGTTGGTCTGACGGCGGCCATGATGGACAAGGTGGCGCTCGAACTGTACGCCGTGTTGCAGCAGGCCCAGGCGGAGAACGCCAGCAACTTGGTGGACGATGACGTCACTGAGTACATCACCGAACTTGTGGACGATACCACTACAGTCGAGGTGAGTCTTTGGTCTGTAGCGCTACAACAAGGTCGATAGAGTGGTTGGGGGGTTGAGAACATTACCACGGTTTTGTTTAAAATTTAGTTAAAACGTTTTAGCACATGAGCTTTTATATAGGGTTTGTAACTTACTGTGGATCTACACTTTCACCGACAAAGAGAAGAACTGAAATGTTGGCATGTGAAGAGCTCTAACTCAATCACATGAAATCAGCACCAACTATAAGTTGTTCTGCAATAGTAGAAACAATCTTAGGGCCAGTTTCATAGTCAAACTTAGCATGCCTAAAGTGTGAGTCGATACTAAATACAGGACGACACCTACCTAGACCAAAATGGAATGGGCCAGTTTCGCATATGAAACTGGCCCATTCCATTCAATTTCAGGTAGGTGACGTCTTGTATTTAGTATAACGCCGCACTTGAGGCGTACTAAATCTGACTATGAAACTGGCCCTTAGTTTTGTCCACGCCTTTTCGTCGAATTTGGGTGGAAGAATCAATCATATTTCAAAAACAACAGACTCAATTATTGCACATGCTCTTAAATCCATCGACTCAATTTGCGCATGCACCTATAAAGCGTACAAACAGAGAGCTGCACTTACTGTTGTGAAATTACTTAAAATAACTCGTTAAATGAAAAGTCTGTCTCGTTGTTTTGATTTATTCACTATAACCAACAAGGTAATTATTAGAAAGCATCCATCGTGACAATAATCTAAAATATTTGTCTATCCATTAGAAATTTGCATATATTGATGAACAGCCGTTTTAAGTTTGTGTTGAGAAGCATCATTTGTCAACATACATTTCTGCTAGCTTGGGGATATTCTGCGCCATTTGATCAAATTCTGCAATGTCATTTTGGGGAATGTGTGAATCAAGCTTTGATCCAATTTTGCCGCGTCCCGAAAAATCGTGCAATTACGCCGCTTGTATCTTTCTCAAATATTCGCAATGCTTATTTCACCGTCCATACTGCACCGTAACCCTCATATTTTCATTACCACTGACCTACACACCAGGAGACTGTCTCCCGTCAGTACGTACAGTTGACGCGCACCACTTTCAACCACTGGGAAGTTTCTAATACCACCTCTTAACACCAAATGTAAAGGTTTTTTAATCGTATGGCATTATTGATTGGGAAGGACATGAGATCCAGTTCTGCTGCTTTATGTGCAGACTATTAGCCGCTCTGGTGGCACAGAAAGTTGCCCAGGGTACACCACAGGAGGTTGTCTACACGTACCCGTAATGAGATGATGTGAGGATAGTTATTATAAAGTTGTGAAGTCTGTGTAAGTCTTAACCTAATTTAAACCTAGCTAATCAAACCCTTGTGGCCGTTTGGATTATTCTTCTTATATCCAAGGTACCAGCTGGGAATCAAACCCGGGACCCCTAGGTTCGTAAACAGGTGCACTTACCTGTTACTGTAGAGCTATCGTACTCATTTTCACAGGATATAATTTTAATTTGAATTTTTCAATTGCTATTAAAAATTATTGAATAGGTGTTCCGAATGAACCAAAATTCCAAATAATGATAATTCGTATAAATGGGTTTCTAGTGTATACAAGGACATATACAATCGATACCTAAACCTGTCATGTTTTAAGCAGACGCTGAGCACGACCACAGTACCCCCCACCACGACACCGACCACTACGACCACCACGACGACCACCGCCGCCCCAACCACCACAACCACCACCACCACCATTACGGAGGCCCCCACGACTCAGGCGGCAGGCCGCGGTCGTTACAGGACTCGCCCCGGTAGTAACGGCGCTCAATCGCGCAACCGTTTCCGGTCCGGAAGTCCTTCCACCACGACGACCAGCCCTGAGGAGCCCTTGGAGAGCAGCACCAAGGGGAAGGCGAGGTTCGGCAACAACAGGTACAAACTCGATAGTCTCCTTACCCGCATCGATGGTCAAACGGTCTGATGCGTCACTATCACGATAGACTGGGCTGCCGATGATGGTGGAGATCGAGGTTCGAATCTTAGAAAGGTGAAGACAGTGGCATTGTTTACCATAGATGTTCATTAAGAATTAATAGCCAGAGCTATTATTAAATTATATGTGCAATCCCGTACAATTTAATAATTGTGCAAATGGCAGCATAACAGCCAACTACCGAGTCGCAGATGGCTGCGTTATCCGATGGCTCGTGATATTAATATAATCACATACTTGTAGCCGCCAGTCCATCATAGACTCTGCCTTAAAATATGAGTGAAGAATGAACCTGGACACGGGACGAATCCTGGATAGCCCAGTGGTTAGAGCATTGGCGTACTAAGTCAGAGGTCCCGGGTTCAATTCCCGTGTCCAGGTGTAATTTTTCAATTTTCAGAATAGATGTTCATGTTTTGTTTACTTTAAATTGTAGTCAGTTCATGCTTAAAATGTATTGATCCGCGAGAAAAATATTGTTCCAAACATTTTATCTAAGCCCTTCAATCAATAAAATAATATAGGGAATGTTTTCAGACCTCTCTTGGATGAAGCAGTAGAACCACTAACGCCAAACTAGATTGTAATTTACCTACCTCACATCTAGATTATTATAAACTCTATAGTAAAAAAAAATGGGGGGGAAGGAAATACCGAAAACACACAAAGTATTTTCCCCCTAGAAAAATTGTGAATTAATATTTTAAAAAAACAATTAAAAATCCCACGAGTTGCTATTTGATTATTTTAATCCCCCGCTTTAGTGACTGCATGGTCTAATCCAAGGCATGCATCATTCTCACAATAGACTAGACTATCGATGACGTGGAGATTGGCGTTCAAATCCTGCTGAGGGTGGTTTTCCTTTAAGAATATTCCACTCCTTCTCCACGCAAATGTGGGTGAATTTTCTCTAAATCCAAACTTTATCATCCCTAACACACTAGTGTAATACGTAAATATATGCATATAATCCGAACGGGCGGTGAAACGAGGAAACAAGAACAAAAAATGAACTGCACTCTGAAAAAAATACCAGTAGATATATTTGTATTATTTAGCACCGCGTCTTACTACCCGTTCGGGTTATACGCTTAAGTACTAATTAGACTAATAGATTGGGAATTGGGAGGGTTGAATTTAGAGGAAGTGAACCCGCATTTGCGTGGAGGGAGAGTGGAAAACCATTTAGGAACCCCCCTCCCAGTTCACCCGACCGAGATTCGAACCTCGATCTCCCCGTTCTCGGTGGTCGAGCTCAACACGACTAGCGCGTTAGCCAACTACGCCACCGAAGCGGGTGATATATTTGTAGAGGGCTACCCGCCTCGGTGGCCTAGTTAGCTAACGCACTAGTTTCGTGTTTAACTATACTGCTAGGGGGACGGGGAGATTGAGGTTCGAATCTTACTCGGGTGAATTGGGGTGGTTTTTTCTAAAATAATTTTCCACTCTTCCTCCACGCAAATGTGGGTTCACATATTAAACCTTCCCAATTCCTAGCCCATTATTGTATTAGTACTTAAGTGTATACCCCGAATGGGTAGTAAGACGCGGTGCTATGTAAAGGGGCTAAACTGGCCACATTGTCTCGGTTGAGCGCCTCATGGCTGCCATTGTTACCGTCAGGATCTCCGGGAGCGGCCCAGCGTTCGGAGGCCGCCGTACACAGGCCAAGACGCCCAAGCCCGAAGAAGAGTCCCAGGATAGTGAGGACTCGGTGAAACAGGAAGCCGCGCCGCCCCCACAGAAGACCAGCTACTCTAGGACAAGGTTCGGTTCTCCCACCCGACCTGTTCGCACCAGTACCACCACCAGCACCGCAGCGCCTCCGACAGACGCCTCTTCCTCCGCCTCCAGCACCGCCACAGCCACCAGGACGGGAGTTGCCTCCGACAGGTAGGACTGCAAGAAATACACCCTAGATCTCATTATTTGGGGTATTTACTCCGCTCTGTGTATACACAAGAGAGTGGCAAACTAAATTAATCCAAATAAAATAACTTCTATAGTAGGATTCTGGTAGAAAGGAAAGTTAAGAAAATACTAACACATTTTTTATAATTCAATTCAATTTAATGAGCCCCGTTTTGGTGGTCACATGGTTTAAGTGTTATCCTTGCAATAGACTTGATTGCTGATGATCGGTAGATCCTAAATGGCTCTCCAATCTTTCTCCACGCAAATGCTGGTACAGTTCCTCTAAAATTCAACCTTCCTAATCTGTATATAGTGAGTAACGTGTAACTTATACACATGCGTACAAACTGAATGGGTAGTAAGAGGCAGTGCTTGAAAATAATTAAGTGAAAAATGACGATCTGGACACGGGAATTGAAACCTGGACCTTTGGCTTTGCCCGGAAAAAAATACCGTTTTTTACATCATCTCTAATAAAATTTTCAAATGTTTTAAGTACTATTTATTAGATAGGCCTATTTATACTATCTATTAAGTGTATCACATCACTTTATGTGAAACTATATGAAAATTGTCAAAAAAGTTATCATCTATATGAATTGGACGTTAGCAGTGGTGGCCATATGGTCTAAGGCACTATCTCGCAGTAGACAAGACTGCCGATGACTGGGAGATCGAGATTCAAATATCGGCTGGGTGTATGTTCTAATATGGTTTTCCACTCTCCCTCCATGCAAACGCGGGTACACTTCCTTTAAATATAGCCTTCCTCGTCCCTAAAACCAAACCATTAGCGCAACTAGTATATGGGTAGTAACTGGTAGTAAAACGCAGTGCTAAAATAAAAAGTAAATATAAAGCCTCAAGTATAGACAAGATCGTAAATACGTTGCCTTTAAATGTTACCAAACCATTTCCAAGAAACATTGGTTCGAATCCTAATGTTTCAAAGATTAGTTGAACATCAAATGATTCGCATAGGTGGTCATATGGACCAGGATTCGAGTCCCGGGTCCAAAATGTCATATTTAAACTAAGTTATTCAATACAACAAATGTTCTCCAACCAGGGACATATCCGTAAGGGAAACGGTGGAAAGGTGTAGAAAATATTGAAAATAAGCTATAGCCTAATTTATTTTGTTATTTTATTTAAATTTTTACAATGCAGCTTAACATAACAAATGTATTTAACCGCAATTTCACACTATGATGATTAATTTATGGAGCTCACGATGTTTTTAAAAGAGATGGGGAGGTGTGATAAACAAAACAAGTTCCACCTATGGACAAACTAACATCTTCAACTGCTTGCTGGGCTTGATCTGTCAGAGGTGAAGGAAGGGTTCGGTGATTCCTACCAAAGTTTTTGAAACTTGGATGCTCCTATAAACTATTTAGAGGGGTCCTCACCTGAACACTTTTTGAAAATTAAATCATTCTGGAATAAATTTGGAGTGGTCCTTTCCTCGAAGGGAAATAATCTAGAGAGGGCAAGTATATTCCAAAGGAGGTACGGGCAATTTCCTGGAGGATCATGCCTTCTTTGTCACCCCAAGTTTCCACCACCACTGGATAAAGCAATTACATCGAATATTGAATGTGCAAATAAAAAGGGGAATTTATCAAACTTAATTTAATGGCCCTAAGAGCAGCTAAATAAGCATTATTTGTTCTTAGTAAGCTTTTAAAGTCTCGTACGTATCCATTTGACTAATACAATCACTACAATCACTGTATTGTGTTCAGATTCAACATCAGACGTCGACCAGGTCTGAAGCCAGTGTCCACCACCCAAGCGCCCACCTCTGAGGAAACCAAATCTGAGGTGGAGGAGACTAATGAGCCTGCCACCGCCTCCGAGGCACCAGCCCCGTCCACAGGAGCCGCCCTCAGGCCAGGAGTTGGCAGGTAACACTAGAGTTCCCTGTATTACACAAGGTTCGTCTACTAGGTTAAGTCACACTACCCAAGAGTTGGCAGGTAACAATAGAGTTCCCGTACTACACCAGATTCGTTTACTAGGTTAAGTCACACTGCCCAGGAGTTGCAGGTAACACTAAGTTCCCTGTACTAACACAAGGTCGTCTACTAGGTTAAGTCACACTACCCAAGAGTTGGCAGGTAACAATAGAGTTCCCTGTACTACACAAGGTTCGTCTACTAGGTTAAATCACACTGCCCAGTAGTTGGCAGGTAACACTAGAGTTCCCTGTACTACACAAGGTTCGTCTACTAGGTTAAATCACACTGCCCAGGAGTTGGCAGGTAACACTAGAGTTCCCTGTGCTACACAAGGTTCGTTTGCTAGGTTAAGTCACACTGTTCAGTACAGGATCATGACGTTAAATGCCAAATAACTATAAGTCCCAATGTCTAATCCTTACTCTCTCTTAATTTAAAAACACACATTAGTGCAACCTTAAATTGTCCTGAATATAGTAATATAAAAATGGGCTGCAAGAACGTGCGATCAACTAATTAATTAACAAGGTGATATTAGCTGGGGATGGGGGCATGCTTTTAGATTGCACCTTGTGAGTTATATGTCCGATTTAGGGAAACCCTTAATTTCTCCATTAAAGCCGTTTTATATTATTAACCATAGGCTTACTTTTTTATTTTTTGTATGTTAGATAGCCAACAGTTTGCTGGAGAGAGTGGAACCCTTAGGAATAACCACCCACAGTTCAACTCACACGTACATAACACTAACCTCCTCTTATCCGACAACCTGTCAAATCACAAGAGTGCGCATTAGAACCACGGGGCTAGGGTACTCGTCATTCCTGAGTCGTTGGTGTGTATTTAACCTTGGATGTTGATTTGATCACAGCCGATCTAGGCTCAACATCGGCGGTGGCACAAACCCGTCCCCTGAAACCGGGTCCCATGGTCAACATAGCAGGTCGCGGCCGTCTGGGCGCCGCCCCTAGCACCACCACGTCGCCCCCAGCCACTGAGCAGGAGGTAGAGACCAGCAGTGAGCAGACTGCCGCCAGCTCCGTGTCGGCCGAGGAGACGCAGCCAGACACCGAGGTGAGTTGTGACAAACCACCCTCAAACTTGCGTTCGTTACTTTGCCTACTCGGTGAGTTGGACGTGGCTGGACTGGGAATTGCCCTTTACCTCAGGCTATTACCAGCATTATCTCCCCAAGATGTATTTACCACTGCTATCTTAGAGTACTATCTACCTCCCAAGATGTTTTGGGCAATGCTAGTCCAACCCAATCCACCTAATCTAGCCTAACCTTGGTCCCTCTCTCGCTAAAAGTTGATTCTACCTCTGAAATTCTATACGGAGTAGTTAACATTCAATTGATTAGCTTATACAGGGTGGGGCGGAAACAATTAGCTGATCTATTCTGAGGAAAGTGATGGACAACGTGCTGGGGTTTACCTGACGTCCTGTGGAACTCATCTGAGTGATATTATCTTCAAAAAGTGAAATACCGTAGTATGTAGTTTGCTTTTATATGGCTAGTGAATATTTTTCAATTAAAGGTCTGCGCACAACAACGCGAAGCGAATAGCGGTAGTTAAAGGAAGGTTACCAGTGTATGCGGATCTGTGTCTCTTGAGTTGGTTTTAGTGTACATGTTCATTACATTATTAATTAAGTGTAGACTAAGTTTGTAGCTATGTGTACTACATCAGAAGAAGAAATATTGTTGTCGCTTGCTGTAGCTGAAGATAAGTGAACGAATCAATAGGTGCATGGCATTAATAATAAAGACTGTCAAACGGAGAATATTTACTCGCCATACACTTTTAATTCCTTCCCGATCTCATTCCGTATCCGGTTCTTCTTCTTGATGTTCTTGTAGTCTTTGTGACTTTGAGCACGGGGTAAGTGTACACTATTTCTAATAACTGCTATATGATCAACACGATGATCACACACACACACACAGCACCGCACCATTTGCAACCAAAACTATCAGCGGGATGCGGGAAAAAAGTGCATGCAGCGAACCACGTGTGACGACGCTGCAATCCCGCGTTCTCCAGCCAATACGCGGGATTTATTCGCCCCGGTTAGTGCTCTCCTATATCCCGCAATGGCGTTGTTATTTTGTGCGAATTTCGCTCCCGTTCCCGCGTTGCTCTACGCAGGCCTTAAAGTATTAATTTTAAAGTTGCGAATTTTATCATTGTCTCGGCTCCATCCTGTACTTGACTGAAATCTGCTGGTGGTTTTATAATCATTTTCAATTAATATTCTTCTATTTAATCCACCTCTTTACAATTCCTTCTAGTTGAATCGAAGGTGCCCAATCCACCAATTCCTCACATAAAAAGGAACCAATCCTCCCCAATTGGTGAATACGAAGTTATTTTGAGAAGCGGTTAGCATCTTAGATTGACTCGGTAAAGTAGTATGAGCACTATCACACTTTGAAGCATAAGTAGGCTACGAAATGGAAATAAAGGAAATAAATCAGCGGTTCGATCTGCGAGACTTTTTGTTTATCTACTGGTAGCACCTCCTCTCTTCCTTTGACGAGTATAAACAATCAGTATACTATTTGCCCCTGTGAAGCATTAATGTGCATTTCAAAATAAGCTTGATCTTGTTTCCTATTCTAGAAAGATATATTATGCTTCCACGGATATTTTTAATCAACATCCTGGCGGAAAGATTCCTAATGTGCAATATCATGAATAAACCAAATATTCTGAGTTGTAAAAGATTATAAAGAAATATGATTAAAAAAAAGTTTCAACATAAAAAATATATAATTGTGTGTCAATGTATGACTATTTTAAGAACTGTTTAAGAATGTTTGGTTTTTATTTTCAATGCTATTTAAAACTATTTGAATAAAATTAATGTATTCACATGAGAGGTCCTATCTTGGCTTGCCTCTTTGTCACAGGTAAGCAACGTTGGGTTGTAACACTAACCAGTTTCAGATACTGGCACACAGATAGCCCCATGTACTGCAGACACACTGGATGTAGTATCCACAAAATGAGCACTGAACTGTTGTTTTGTTCCAGTCGCTGGAGGCTGTGACGACGCCAGTCCCCGACGCTCTGACGCGCCTTCGCAACAGACCTCGCCTACGCGTGACGGAGCGCGCCCACAAGGTGACTACCGCCGCACCAGCCGGAGGACGCAGAAATCTCGTATCTTCCTTACTTCCCCGCAGACGTCCAAAGCCAGAACAAGCCGAGAATGTTCCGGAACACGAGGGAGAAGGTGAGTGATCTGCGTTTACCACCTCAACGTGCACAGTACTCGGCCAGGTCACTTAAAAATGCAAAATAATGGACAGTCACATTGAAAAGCAACAACCTTTCAATTGTATAACTTTATTAATTAATTTTTTTCGCAAGTAGATTTCTGAAAAATCTTCTTTCCTACCAGAACCCTACTATATAGTACGGAAGATGTAACAGAAATCAAATAAAAGCCATTACAATTTCCACCCATTTTATTGTTGGTTAGCACAACCTGCGCAAGTTCGATTGTGAGATATTTGAAATACTCACTATTGATTTATTTGTTAAAACTTCTTTCTTGTTTATCAATATTATTGTTATTTATTAAAGACAATAGTAAAGTATAACACTAGTAACTCTGTGAACAGTAGAACTCACTCCATTTAAAAATGCCAAGTGCATCATGTTAAGAATTATGTCATGCTATTAACGTTACTAGTCTAAAATCTCTCCTTGGATTTCAAATTGAAATATCTTCTTTAATTATTTCTCCTTGGATTTGAGCTTGAGATTGTTCCTCTGAAATCAAGAGCTATAAAAAACCAATTAATATTATATTCAATAGTAAACTAAATTCATAGAGAATAAACATTGTGTACGAGGTTTAAGGCGTCAGTCTCGCAATTGTTTTAAAATTTTAAAACATTTACTCTAGGTACTCAATTGCTTGTTTAGAATTTTTAATTCACATCAATTGAGATGGGTTATTAAATAACAAATATTTTGAGCGAATGCCATATTTAAATGGATAGCTAGATTGAAAAAAATACATTGTTATGCTGAATTTCATTAAAACTAGTCCGCATATTTGGCAGTGACAAATTAACAGACAGACAGATGAAATTCCAAATGTTCAAACTAAAACTGAACCACTATAGATATTGTGATTATATTCTGGAGACCAATTTTATAACTTATTGAAACGAGTCCCATTATATAGTATGTTGAGAACCTATAGTAACTCAGCGAATAATGTGAAGCGCATGAGAATATATTCAGATTCACTAGAAATTCACTATCTGAATTTTATGAGAGCAGTTCCAATCCAGATAGTCAAAATTCTAGATATCCGTATTTTCAGAATTTCTTTGTTATTAGGGAAGTAAAATTTTGGACACACGCAATATGTTGTGAAAGCAATAAGTTATTTTACAGAAAGAGGAATGAGATGTGATTTTTTGTTACAAAGAAAGAATTAGTTCTAAACTGGTTAAGAAGGTATTTAAAAAAAAGTATATTTGATGATTGCATGCGAATCCCATATCTGCCCGATTTTCTTACAACGAACCTTTTAAATGGTCTTTTTTCCTACCGAAATATTATTAATAATGAAATAGCTAAAGCTATCATTTATGCTTTTAGTGAGGTTACTCCATCTAGCATAAATCCATTTAGCATAAATAATAGCTTTAGCTATTTGATTCTTAATATGCAATCCGTGCAATTATAATAGTTGTACAAATGGAAGCAATAAGCCAACTACTGAGTCGAAGATGGCTGCGTTATCTGATAGCTCGTGATATTAGTATAATCACACACTTATAGCCGACGATTTCCGCACGTCCATCATAGCTCTGTCTTAAAATATGAGTGAAGAATGACCCTGGGCACGGGACGAATCCTGGATACCAGTGGTTAGAGCATTGGCGTACTAAGCCAAAGGTCCCGGGTTTGATTCCCGTGTCCAGGTGTCATTTTTCAATTTTCAGAATAGAATATTATTTAGACCTTCCAGAATGGTTAGTATCAAGTTGATGCGCAAGTCCGTGGCGTTTGTTGTTGTGATGGTACCAATGTATACTAAGAATATTGATCGCCAATTGTTGTGCACCATATTGATGCGATGTTGTTGTGCTAGTGAATATATCTACAATTTATCGATTTTGAAGAAAATAGTGTATTTTTTTAAAAGGGAAAACGGATTGTCAAGTGGAAAAACGCGAACATTTACAACATATCCCTTGGTTGGAGTTTAATCGAGGAGCAAAAGCATCGAAGGCCGCTAGAAGCATTTGTGCTGTTTACTGGGAGAATGTCATCGGAGAAAGTAGGCAAGAAAAAAAAATTTTTTTGTTTCAAAGCGAGCCATTTCGACCTGAATGATTCTCCACGTTTAGGAAGACCATCCGACTTTGGTGAATACCGTTTAAAACCTTCAGTTCACGACGATCCAATTCAATACACTCGAGAATGTGCCATTGAGATGAATTGTGACCAATCAACCATCGTATGACATTTGCATTCAATGGGCAAAGTTTTAAAAAAGGTAGCATGGGTACCTAAGCTTCGAGTGAAACAACAAAAATCAGCATATTACCATTTGTTTCTTTGCTTGCTCGTCATCGTTTAACTCAAAAACATCGATCGGTCTTGTCTCAAATTGTTGCCAATGACGAAAAATGGCGTAATTTGTGCATCTGGTGGGACAAATAAGGTGTCGTGTACTTCGAATTACTTCCTTGGAATGTAACCAACCATCACTGCTAGATGTATTGCCAACAACTTGGATGCAATGAGGCCACAATCCAAGAAAAACGACCGGGAAGACTGCAAGTGATATTGCATCACGATAATGTCCGGCCGCATTTCGCCAAACTGACAAAAATGGCTAGCCAAGAGCTCGGTTGGGATGTTATCCCTTATCCCCCATCATATTTTCATCTTTTCTGTTCTCTATCCAAGAATCTTCCAGGAAATTAATTTCATGACAAAGCTCCTTGTTAATATTGGCTTGACTTCAACATCAAACCACCGACGTGAAATCGAAAAACTACCAGAATGTCGGGCGACAGTAGTAAACAATGCAGAAGAATGTATTAAT
Organism: Timema podura; assembly: GCA_033556935.1. Lineage (NCBI taxonomy): Eukaryota > Metazoa > Arthropoda > Insecta > Phasmatodea > Timematidae > Timema > Timema podura. Next base: position 38,207,838 of record JAVRXN010000014.1, on the reverse strand, counting down.
GATTAGTTTCTGTATTTTATTCATGTAACATGATTTTGAAGTAAAATTAAATGTCTGTATGGAAAACGCTACGGACTTATGCATCAACCTAGTAGTAGGAAAATAGACTGTACCTTTGAGCAGCATCTGTTCTGTATTTTATTTGAAGGACATGATTGTAATCGGAGATTTTCAGTTAATATTAATACGGTTTTAGTCTTTGCTTTTCATCGAAAGGGTGCTCCGCATAGGCCGAAATTTAATATAAACCAGAATTTCAAATAAACCGAAATTTTTGATTAACAGCGTGCATCATAGAAGGCCCAACTCAGCTCCCGGCTCATTTGTGTGTGCGCGCGTACACGCAAGGTATGGGAGTAAAAGAAAGGAGGGGGGGAGACCTACGATATTCCAGAAATGTGTGCAGTGTATTCGTATTTGAATGATTACTCAATTAAAACTTTTCGCGGTGACGATGGGGGACAAAGAGACAAAGTTTTTGTTAATAACTATAGTATTTTCCTATTATGACAAAATTAAGATTTGTGCATAAGGCTTATCTATGAAGCCATTCTAAAATTGTCAAAAAACGGCCTTTCAAATGCAGTTTTCATTCAAATAAATGTAATATTTCAACAATGTTCAGTATTAGAAACTTATTTTGATTCTTTATTTCCATTAATATTTAATAAGAAATGATTCACATGCAATAGTGTTCGTGTAAATTTATGATTTTTAGCCGACTGGATCACAAAGTTGATTGGCATGACAAAAATTTGGGAAAACCGGAATTTCTGATGTATCTCGCGAGTGTACAGCTTCTGATGGTGGTTATGTTGTCATGTTTCCTAGCAGAAGAGGTGGAGTCTTCGGATAAATCCCACGAGGAGACGGCGGAACCTTCGACCGACGTCACGTCCGCCCCTGCCACTACAGCAGCGCAACAAGAACCTCACGACAACAACAGGCTGTCGTCCCTTCTGACGGGTCGGAGGCGACCCAACGCTTCACGCAGACCCGGTTCTCTGTTCCCCTCCACCGGAGGCAAGACCACGAGTCAAGAGGCGGCGTAAATGTCTTCTTACTGAGGCGGCGTCCATCCACCTCCAACCCTCCCTCCCCTCACAGTGAACACAGGACTATGTATGATGGTGCGAGTGTAGGAAAAAGACAGGCGGTGCGACGCTTAGGGTAACTCGTAGGCATGGGATTTTATTTAACGACGCTCATCACTTTTTTGTTTTTATAGATACTTAGCACAAATGGGGCTATCGGCACCTTGAATCCCTCCAAAGATCGTTGACATAGTCTAGCTTCGGGGGTTGACCATTTTCCAAGTATACCAGATTAATATTATTACTATTATTGAGGTTTATAGGCCCATTGGCACAGTAATGTCACTAGGGCAAGTAGACCAGATAAATCATTGTTCAGGTTGAACGGAAGATTACGCGAGTCTCGAATCTCGATTATAGCTCTGATCTTTGAATCAAGTGCATACTACGTTTCAAACACACCTGGATTCAAACCAAAGTACAGCAGAATGGTTGGTCACGGTCTGTAGTACAAACAATCTTGTCTGTAAACGAGAATTTAACAAAATTAACATCAACTCCTTCAAACAATTTTTACTCTGGAAACAAATGATTCTCTTAAAATGAGTTGGAAATTACGTCATAAATGAGTTTTAAGCTTTGTAAAAGCAAAATTGTGAAATTGAAGAAATTTATGTTTCTACGCAAAAAGATATAGATCTAAATAAATATACTGATAAAATAAATGTTTAGTAAATATTTTCAAAAGTTTTAAAATAATACACTACTGACCTCGTGACATTCTTTTTTTACCATTCAAAATTAAAAGCTATTATTTATTACAAAATAAACAGATTGGAAAATCAACTCATGGTAAAGGTTTGTCCTTAAGGTGGGAATGTAAGGAACACGAGTAAAGCTCTAGGTTTTTTAATTTTTATAGCAAAACATTTTTTTGGTCACAATAAATAAAATATTGCTTCAGTACACACAGAGTTTAATTTTCTTCACATGGTGACATCAATATTTCTTGAATATCTGTCAAGGGTGTCCTGGAATTTAACGACAACCTGTTCTCATAATTTAAAAAGTTTGTCATCTAACGCAGCTATGTTCATGGCAAGTATTCAACAAATGTTGATATTACCATGTGCAGAGATAAACTCTATGCTTCTACTGGAACAATATATTTTTTTAATTTGGCCCAAAAAAAAGTTTTCCTATAAAACCTGCAAAAGAACTGGCATTTTCTCGCATCCATTACATCCCTACTTTAACATGAAACCAAGTAAACTGGCTTTAATCAAAATTTAAACTATTTGGATGCGAGTTACATTACAGTTTTAATTTTCTAACAAATTAAATTCTGTACCTTAATACAGTTTTGCAAATCAACAAAATTAAATAAATCACAATCTTTAAAGTCCACAACATTGATTAACTTATAAATTTTTCAACTTTTTAAGCAGACTAACCGAACAGGTAGTAAGCCACTGTGATACTGTGATAAAAAAAATATCCAACTTAATATGTCTAGCAAAATCATGTTTATTAATTTATTGAAGATAGTATGCTTATCCTCCATTGTTGAAATGGGTGTTACATGGATTCAAGAGAATAAATCTTTAATTTCCAATGCCTAGAGTTACCCAAATGGATTTTAAACAAGTTTTGTTAGTGAAAGCAAATATTCTAATTTTGCTTTTTTGATACCAACTTTTAAAAGTAATTGTGTTTATATATTTTATATATCTTTACAATCTTTACGTTGAGTAATGGAAATATGCCCTGGAGGTATAGATAGTAGGTAATAGCAAAATTGTGTCTGTTCTCCAATACAAAACACAAGACATTTTGATGTTAACTATGTTAATGATAGCCTAGTAATTATAAATCAATACTGAATTATAGTTGGCATTTAAAATTATTATTTCAGTGCTTATTTTTGTAATGACTCTTTTTTTAAATCAAAACATACATGGCATATGAAAAAAATAGCCAAAGAAAAAGGTTTTGTTATATTGAAAGAAAAATACAATATAGCTTATATTTACAATAAATTTCAGTTTATTAGTGTGGAAGATCTCCAAGTGTAAGTTGTACATCAATATTCTTAATATTGTCATACTCAACTAAAACTCTACAGATTCTAGGAAATGTTCTTTTTAAAAGTCTTAAGCTTTATAAAATAAGAGACACTACGTTGAAATATGTTTGAACTAAAATGAAAGCTAAATTATATATGTGCCAACAGTATAATATGTATATAAATTGTATTTGTACTTTTAAAACAAAATTAAATCCCCAAACAAATAATTATGTTGTTGATACTATTGTAATATGATTTACTCACTTTATTAATTTATCGGTGACTGGTGGTCTAGGGGTAAGGTTCAGACTTCTGTGCTGAGGTCGGGGCTCAATCCTCGGTCCGCACAGATTTATCTGATTGCCAAACCCTTCCTTCACCTCTGACAAGTTGTGTATTAATCACAACTTGTGAATGTGAGGAATGCCAGGCCTCTACCGTGGTTCGGATTCACGTTAACTGTAGGTCCTCCATTTCATCTCACAATCACCCTACCATTGCACATTAGCGTAAGTGCGTATAACCCGAACGGGTAGTAAGACGCGGTGCTATAATAATAATAATAATAATAATAATAATAATATATTTATCAGAACACATGTGTCCATATAATTGAACATAATGTCCTACACCAGAAGACAACACAGAATGAACATATTTGACAGCTATAAAGCTACTGATCTACTTTCAATTAGTCATATGTCAAGTCATGTGATCACTAGCAAACACTTTTAATAGATACAATCAACACCTACAAAATAACATTAATAATATAGTTGAATGTTATCAACTATTCAAGAAGAAAAAAAGAGTATTTTTATAGCGCCCCGTCTAAGAAACTTGGACAGTACTTGAAGATGATCTTTAAAAGTTGAGGTCAGGTTAGTGTGAGAGTGGACTGAGGTAATTAGATTCAGCTATTCAGTACCAAAACTAAGAGCAAGGTGGTGATATTAATTTCAGTCTCTCAATTTCTTAATTAGGAGCAGCAATAAGCGAATAATATCATTCACACATTAGAGTATAAGGAACGAAAGAAGAGCTAAGTGAAGGAGGCTCCTATACAAGAAGAATCACATTTTAATTAAGTTTAGATTAATAAAGAAAAAAGAGCTTGAGGTTAGAGAGAAATCATTTTGAAGACAGGAGGACACAAAGAATAACTAAGCAGATGTATGTTAACAGACGAACAAGTCGTCAAAAACATTGAAGGAAGCTACTGAAATCTTTCATGGGTGTACATCTGTCAAGCTTTACCTGTGAAGGAGTTTATTTACATTGGAAGCAAATAGAGTGGCTTTTGACCACTTGACGTACCATTATATTTAATAATATTGAATAAAACCTGTGGCGCAACAGTACAACATATGATTTCCTTGCACAGCTCGCTGAGTCGACACATCATCCCATACTTGCAGATGTAGTATCAGTTCTACCAGTGTCTTTTGAGCAGTGTACATTTCAATATGCATTAAAGTTAAGAAAATAATTTTTTTTTAGTGCTTTCTTGCAGTATTTTTCTTTAGATTTCTGTTTTTGTATTCCTTGTATTCTTAACCTTATCTGTAAGACGTTCAATATCTAAATCATCTTTTTTTTTTTTTTTGGAAAAAATAAAATATCATTTCAACTTACACAATAATTCTATTTGGATGGAAACCTCGCAACTGGACTAATTTATTCTTCTATGGAGCTCTCTTACTAGTGACAGTTGACATCGGCGATGTCTAAGACAGCAGCCGAGAGACAAACAGGTGTGTTTGCATAAATAAATTTTCATGTCTTTCAAAACGCAACAGTCACTTAAATAGACAACAAAACATAAAATGACTCACTTGTTCCCGGTGATTTACAAAAGAACGTCCATTTTGCTAATGAATGTTGCGCGATACAAATTTCATGCATAAAAGGGCCCCTAGGGCTGGTTTGAGATGGAGCTACTTCTCTCATAGCAAAGACGGATTTGACTGCTTCAGATCTATTCACTAAAAATCATTATAGGTGCCTCTATGTTAGCGGCCCCCAGGCAACGTTCTTCCTTACTCAGTTGGGAGGTGGTCCTGAACGTTTAGTCAGGCCGTTTGGCCGGCTTAACTTTGAAAGAGGGGCGCGACAGGGAACTTGTATGTCACCAACGCATTTCAATATATATGACCCAAAAAAAAAGATGGAGAAGCCTTTAGAAAGGGCATAAGGCATTGTAGTAGGCAGAGAATGACTAAAAACCATTAAGTATGCAGCCGATCAAGCAGTGTTGGCAGAGTCTGAAGAAGAATTGCGTGACATGATGGGTGGTAATAAGAGTGGGGAAGGAATTTGTAATTAATGTAAATATCAGTAAGACGAAAGTGATGAGAGTTGGAAATGAAAAAGGCAATATTATTATATCTTTTGAAGGAAAGAAACTAACATGTAAGGTCGTTCAAATATTTGGAAAATCTGGCCCATTAGTTGATCAAGACCCCTAATATTATTATATAATTTCTCTGTTTAAAACAGTATAGGGCCTACTTATATATTATGTTTTCCACTTTTTATAGGAATCGATGCAGGAAATGTCTGCATGCACATATAACAAGTTTGGCCACTTAGTTTTATAAAGGTGTGTGCGGCTTTAAGTTGGAGTGCTCATTTAGTGAGTGGTATTTGGCTTTAGGCTTTTTAAGATAAGTTTTCTGTATATTTAAGAGAGGACGTGGGTGTGCTCATATAACAATATTTGACGTTAGGTCTTTTTAAGGGATTTTTTGTAGGTTTAAGAGATAATTTGGGTGTGCTCATATATAGCAAGTTTGGCATTGAGCCTTTATGGAGTCTGTGGACTAATATGATGTTTATTGGCTAGGAGTATGAACATTTTGTAACATGCTTGTAAAGACTGTGTGGTCTGTTACCTTTTATTTTTGTCACACATCATTTTGGAGGAAAATTGAATTAGGTGGCTTTCAACAACAATGAAATTTTGGGAAACTTTCCCCACTTTTTTAAAGCAAAGAGGGCTGGTTATAAGTTTTTCAAGGTTTAGGCCTCCTAACTTTTGACCATTATGTATTTTATAAATTTAATGTTTTCTTTAACACCTAAATTCATTTTCTTATGTAAGAGGCTTGTAAGTGCCCCCATTTCTAATATCCAAGTTTATTTGACCAGTTAATACTTCAATTTTATAAATCTCCACCTCCAAGTTTATCAGTTATTCATAGTTATTCATTATCAGTATAAAACATCATTAGCCTATTTCAATTGTATTTTGGTTTATCAAGTTAGGCCTATTAGCTATTCTATAATTATCATTACTAAATTGCTTTATAATAATTTGTGGGGGTTCTATGCTAATTTTGAGTAGACCAAAACATGATCAAAGTTGTAAGCAACATATATAACAAATTTCAATTCATTGATGTTATTTTTAGGCTATTAACTTTTTAATTTAATAATTTTCTTTCTTTTAAAGCCATTGTTAGAATCTAGTTTTGTCCAAATGTATTGCTATTAATTTTAGCCCTGAAGCTATGGGCATACTTTGTTTTGTTTCATTTTTAAAAGAATCACATAAGAGGAGTTTTAGAATCACTCAGAATAAGGGAAAATTAGAGGGAATTTGCGAGTGTCAGCCAATCAGTGAGTGTGTGTCTTTTGACTCCTTGGTTTTATTTTTTGTGTTAGATGGCAACTGAGGAAATGGGGCGATTATGTGGTTCTCCTATATGTTTTTTATTAGCGCCACATCTTACTACCTATTTAGGTTATAAACTTATATACTAATTATACAAATGAGTTAAGGATTAAGAAGGTTGAATTTAGAGAAAGTGCAACTGCATTTGCAAGGAGGAAAAGTAGAAAACCATTTACAAGAAGCCACTTTCAGTACACCCGACCAAGATTTGAACACCAATCTCCTTGTCATCGGCAGTCTATTCTATTACGAGAGTGACGCCTTAGAGCAGAGGTCCCCAACCTTTTTGCACCTTTTAGAGCACATTCAAAACTAACGGTAGTGCGGCGGGCACCATTCCCTTTTTCAACTAAATTTATAGCCGAACATAATTCATAATGCAAATAACACAAAAATACATATTATTTAAAAAATTGTGAGTTTAAAATTTTTTTAAATATTTTTTAAAAATATTTTTTAAATTCGCATATAAAATAACACAAATGGTACACATGCAAAGTTAGTCCAAAACCAGTTTAGACAATTGAAACAATTTTTACCAAACCAAAAGTCAATGTCAATAAATAAAAAAAATAATACTGCTTTATTTACAATTTTAATAAGACCAAAATAAATACACAAGGAAATATTTAACTATGCACCACCATTTTGGTGCTTAGGTACATTTTTAAAATATATATTTATTCTGTGTTTATTCAGGCAACAAAGCTGGGTAGACCCATGTCAAGATATTTACAAAGGAAAGCGAAGTATTAGCATGGTATTAGTGAATAGAATGATAGTTCCAAATAATAGAGTACATTTTGAAAATGAGCCGGCAAAGAATGAGGAATCAGAGAGAGAGATTGGAAAGAGGGGGGCTGTCAATTACCAACATCTTGAGAACAGCATACTTGGAGATAAGCACAGACTTGATTTTTGTCGGAAAAGTGACAGATTAAAATTATTAGTCAAGAACTTTTCAGCTGTGGTCAAAAAGTGGCGGGCAGATGCAAAAGGCTCAGCAGCCGCCATGGCGCCCGCAGGCATAGGGTTGAGGACCCCCGCTTTAGAGCATGCAAACACTGAAGCAGGTTCCTAATTAATTATCACCCCTGAATATTAATGCTGTGAGATATAAGAATGAATGTGAACATTCCCCCTTCCCACTTATTTTCCGGGGAAGGTCAGAAAGACCGCTGCCAGGTGTCGCAGAGTTAGAAGTAAGAGAATTGCACCATTGCCTGGCAGTAGGTCAATCACCCGTGGATAAAAAAATGACCGAAAGAGGTACAGGCCAGCACTGGCATGAGTGGTCAAGCAGTAGTAAGTTGGTTGAAATTTACTTCTGATCACCTTTTATCTGTATTCATGGAACAAGTGAATAATTATATAGCTAATGCTTATCAAGAAAGTGAAGTGTTCATTTGTGGCTGATACATCTTCCTAATATTATTATGTACTTTTTTACTACAGTCCAACACATTTGACCAATTACTATGTGACTGGTAGAATATTAGTGCTAAGTGAGCGTTGCAAGAATACAGGTTGTCACAAAGTATGCTCGGTTAATGTTGGGTATTACACAAGAAGACCAACCGAGGTGTCACATGGTAGCAGGAGAATTAAGATCCACGTGGCGGCCACAACACATCCCGAGGCAGCAGCGTAGGAGTCCTGGATACATAATTCCAGAATGTGCCCTTCTTCGCTCAGAACCAGCAGGTCACATAGGGCATGGCACACTCACCATTCCAAAACATACCCTTCTACATACAGTCCCAGGAGGTCACATAGGGCATGGCACACTCAACATTCCAAAACATACAGTCCCAGGAGGTCACATAGGGCATGGCACACTCACCATTCCAAAACATACAGTCCCAGGAGGTCACATAGGGCATGGCACACTCACCATTCCAAAACATACCCTTCTACATACAGTCCCAGGAGGTCACATAGGGCATGGCACACTCACCATTCCAAAACATATCCTTCTACATACAGTCCCAGGAGGTCACATAGGGCATGGCACACTCACCATTCCAAAACATACCCTTCTACATACAGTCCCAGGAGGTCACATAGGGCATGGCACACTCACCATTCCAAAACATATCCTTCTACATACAGTCCCAGGAGGTCACATAGGGCATGGCACACTCAACATTCCAAAACATACCCTTCTACATACAGTCCCAGGAGGTCACATAGGGCATGGCACACTCAACATTCCAAAACATACCCTTCTACATACAGTCCCAGGAGGTCACATAGGGCATGGCACACTCAACATTACAAAACATACCCTTCTACATACAGTCCCAGGAGGTCACATAGGGCATGGCACACTCACCATTCCAAAACATATCCTTCTACATACAGTCCCAGGAGGTCATAAAGGGCGTGACACACTCAACATTACAAAATATACCCTTCTACATACAGTCCCAGGAGGTCACATAGGGCATGGCACACTCAACATTACAAAACATACCCTTCTACATACAGTCCCAGGAGGTCACATAGGGCATGGCACACTCAACATTCCAAAACATATCCTTCTACATACAGTCCCAGGAGGTCACATAGGGCATGGCACACTCAACATTACAAAACATACCCTTCTACATACAGTCCCAGGAGGTCACATAGGGCATGGCACACTCAACATTACAAAACATACAGTCCCAGGAGGTCACATAGGGCATGGCACACTCACCATTCCAAAACATACCCTTCTACATACAGTCCCAGGAGGTCACATAGGGCATGGCACACTCAACATTCCAAAACATACCCTTCTACATACAGTCCCAGGGGGAGCAGGCAAAGTGATAGACAACAAAGTGGTCGACACGAGAGGACAAAGTGGTAGACAGCCAACTGCTAGACACGAAGAAACGACGTGGACCAAGTGATCGACACGAGCTGGACTATGTGATAGACAAGCTCCCATATAAGAGGACAAAGTGATAGACAGCCAAGCGGCCGACACGAGAGGACCAACTGCTCGACAAACTGTGATATCATCCAGCTAAGAGTGGCTCAAGTGACAGACAAGTTATTTCATAGCTAACAAAGTGATAAACATGGGCGTAGAAAGCTGTGTATTAGAATGGTCTTGACCCTCTCATAAATTTATACTCTCCCAACCCCCTGGATTTAATTAGCCCAAAAAAGGGCGAGGTCCACTTATACGTGTATAAACTTAAACCATAGTGTTTTTAATTTTAAAAATTTACTTTCACGTTGCACTCTTCAAAAAATATTTTTTAACGCTAGCTTTGTTATAATTTCGAATAAATAATAGGTTTTGATACATACAATATGGTATCTGAGAATATAGAACGTTTCACTGAATGAAAAGAGTTATCGGATCTGAAGAAAGGAGACAAATATTTGTTATAAATTGTAAAATCATACCTTAAGAATTAACAAGATTAAATACCATCTTATATAAAAGAGCAACTGCCAGAAACTAAGTTGGTAGATTATGTAGGCTCCATCCACCCTTACTTTCAACATACCTTCTTACCAAAAGCACTATTTTGTAACTTTCAACAAAATAGAATCGTTCAAAAAAGTTTAAAAGTATAGCTAGTTAGTGAAAGATTGTAAAAATTTTCCCGTAATTTTTGTCATCGTGTATTTGTACCCATTCAATTAATACATATATGAACTAATTAAAGTCTGCTTCGATGACTGCATGGTCTTAAGCACTACCTTCACAATTGACTAGCTGCCTAGGACAGGCAGATCAGGGTTCGATCCCAGTCAGGTGCAGTGAGGGCGATTTTTCTCAAAAGGTTTTCCACTCTACGACCACGCAAATTCGGGTGCAATACCTATAAATTAAATCTTCCTCATCCCTAACACATTAACGTAACTAGTAAATAAGCGTATAACCCGAACAGGTGGTAAGACACAGTGCTAAACAAAATATAATTACACTAATGGATTACAGAAAGAATGTTGTTATTATGAGATGTGTACTCTCATTTGCATGTAGGGAGAGTGTAAACCATTAATGAAAAACCACCCTCCGTACACCCGACCGAATTTGAACCCCGATATCCCCGTCATTGACAGTCCAGTCTGTTATGAGAGTGACACCATAGACCATCAAACACCGAAACTAAGAACATTTTGTTGATGTTGCGTTAGCACCAGGTTTAATAATGGTTTATTAATAAGGAGCTAAGTTAAGATGAAATAATCTCGCATTAATGTAAAAGGAAGATGTAAAAACCACAAGGGTGATAATTATCAGCCCAATCCACTCAGTCGGAATGCTTACTCTTATTCAAGCTACTCTTAAGCCTTATTAGAGCATGTGACAAACGGTATGAGTTTATGGTTGTTACAAACTGTGAAATGCAACTTATAACAGCAAATAAAATAATCAACAAAGTTATTTTACATTTTATATTTAAATATGAGTATTGCTAAAGGTTTTTAAAAGAGCAGAAGTTATTTCGATAAGGATATTAGCCTACATTTGATGTATTTTACTAGATACTGTGTATGTATTATGTTGAATCGAGTTCAGTTCGCCAAATAATAATGTTCCTGTCATTTCGCAAGATTGTAAAATCTAAAGTGTGTGAACTTGTTTTTAAATCTATTATGTCAGGAAAGCTAGCATAAATATTTTATTAGTATGTAGCTCACGCGTTTGAAACTAGGTGCATATTTGAACATTTTTCCGCCCCCCATTCCTCTTGATCTGTTTCTATACAACCCCCCTCAGAGGTAGCATGGTCTAAGGCATCACACTTGCAATAGACTAGACTGCCGATGACAGGGAGATCGGGGTTAGAATACCGATCGGGTGTACTGAGGATAGTTTTTCATAAATGGTATCCACTCTCCCTCCATGCAAATGAGGGTAGCCTACACCAAGCATACAATGCTATTTATGAGGTCAAACAACACCTTCATATACATTTTAAGCAAAATCGTTAGATCCGTTCGAAAACTTGGGAATTAAAAACAATCACCCATCAATAGACTACCCTTAAGGGTTTGCCTATCCTCTCTGGCGGTGTGTTGAGCTTTCAGCTCTCAAAATAGATGGCGTTGCTAACGTTATACAAACTAGTGAATTGCAGTCATCAGATTGGCAGCATTACTGCTTTGTATAAACCAGTGGTTTCCAACCTGGGGGTCCCGACCCCTTTCGGGGTCGTGGCATGTTTACGGTGAGGTCGTAAAGCTTGTTGAGGGAATAGCTTTATGTTTAGTTTTTAAAGTGATTATAATGATTATAGGAAGGTGCGAAATTCAAATAGAGATGGAAGTGGTTAAAATGATAACAACTGTTGAGTTTATGATTAAGTTTCTATTACACTAGCTTGCTGACTTAATTTACTTTAACAGTCTTGTGTTCAGGTGAGGGGCGCTGCCAAAATAACTTCCAAAATATTCGCTGAGCTGGTTGAGACGCTTTTGAGACATTTTAGTTGAATTCGTATAATCATTCATATAAGCAATTTATAATAATTAATTCAAGCACGTGGGCTTAACGTCTAGCTTATGTGGTTTGTTGGTGATGAGGTCATGATTCAAATTCTAACCGGGGTTGATTTTTCCTAAACAGTTTCCCTCTTCTTTATCCAAGCAAATAAAGGTGCATTTCATCTAAACTAAACCTACCCAAAAGTGTAAATAAATACGGATAGTCCTATGGGTAGTAGTAAGAGTCAGTGAAAATAATAATTTGCTACTAGGATATGAACGCTCGAAGGGGGGTCGCGATAATCTCAAAGACATCCATGCAAAAGGTTGAAAACCACTGGTTTAAACAATTGGGAGGCTGGCTGACCCGTAATCAGTCAAGGCCATAAGCAAACTTTTCCTAGAACTGATAGAGATAAGAAGTGTAGTGCCCACTGGACTGTAAAATGTGTGGGCGACACAAGTTGGACTAAATGTGAGGAGATAAAACGTCAAGATACTCTACTCTCATACTATCGAGCAGAAAAATTATCCTAGCCATCCCAGCCAGCAAGGCGCTTCGGTCTGACACGTCCAAAATAAGCCAAAAACCAGTCGGAGAATCTAGAGGTCGAAAATGTTAACGATTACAATATTTTCTTTATGTGTATGAATGTTTAGACTATACAAAGGGAGAGAGTGAAATCATAGTTTTGTGGAAATATAGTTTGTTGAAATTGTACACATGCCTCCCCGCATACGGCGACACTTGACTTCCTTATTTCTCCCATTAGTTTAAATTTTTGGGTAGCTTGTTAGTTCTCAAAAATAGCAATTTACCGTGTTAGTGGTCACATGCTCTAAGAAGACGTCTTTCTCGCATTAGCGCAATAGACTGACTTGTCATTGACGGAGAGGTGGGGGTTCAAATCCCTGCTGAAGGTATTTTGGATATATCTTATTCAGTTGTTTCCTTCTATTTTCCCACGCAAATGTGGGTACATTTCCTGTAATTACTTCTACCTTCATCACCACCACCCCAATATCGTAATTAATATACATGAATTCAGCCCGGACGGGAAGTAAAACGCGGTGATTTTTTGTCATATATATGTTAATTGCTTTTATTTCTCATTTGATCTAAAACTACTGACACTTGAATATAAAAAATCTCAACATAACACTATTACTGCCCGGTTTCGCTAGTTATTTTGCTTAGTGAACAAGGGTCACGAACAAATAAAAGTGAACCTTTGGTCTGGAGATTATCAATAGTTACAAAAGACTAGGGTGGAAAAAAATATGACATATTGGTCTATTAGAGGCCACGGGCAGTGTTAAGTACGCCAAATCGTTTTGACCAAACACATGTGATTAGTTGGTCAGTTTGAATCCCAATAGAGTCGAGTTCTCTTAGTCCTAAATCCTAACTAGATGTGAATTAAGGTTGGGTACGATTCGGGGCGCTATTATATCTTAGCTTGTAAAACCTGTAAAAAAATGTATACCAGTATTTCACGAGCTTTGGTCAGTTGTGTGCCAATTTTGGGGGATATGGCCTAAGGGGCTGTCCTTAAATTACGTAGGGATTTTGGGGGGAGGAAGGTTCAGTATTTCACTACGTTTTCTTGTGAGGGGGTGGGGAGTCAGAATTTAACTTACGTAAGGATTTTTATTGGGGGGTGTCATGGAAAATCTTACGGTACCTTACGTGGGGTGTGGGAGGGAGAGCGGGGGTCGAAAATCATGAAAAAAGGCTTAACGTAATTTAAGGACGGCCCCTAACAGACATACCCCTTCCAGCTCTTTATGAAATAAAATACACACACATATATATATATGTTGTCTTGCAAAGTATAAACGGTCGATCCAAATGTTAACAAAGCTCTAGCAGTAAATTAAACAAACCCTTAATAGATGAAAAGAAAGTCTAATAAATACCATCCCTTTAAGACAAAATCGTTAATTTGTCTATCAGACTTACTATTGTCATAGAATAATTTATGATTCATAAGACTCACTTTTACGTCACGTATCACTGGAGGTACACGTACCACAGTTTGGGAATCACTTTTCTATAGTCTAAGCCAGACTTTCTCAATGGGGTGCCAAGGCAGCGGTGCAGCGAGAAAATATGGAAATTAATAATTAAATCTATATAAATATTCCACTAGAAAAATACTTGATTTTCTCTGAAATTTGAAAAGTGACACCTGGATACGGGAATCGAACCCGGGACCTATGGCTTAGTACGCCAATGCTCTACCCACTGAGCTATCCAGGAATCATCCCGTGCTCTGGGACATTTTACAATCATATTTTAAGGCAGAGTCTAATATGGACCTACGGAAACCGTCGGCTACAAATGTGTGATTTTATTAAGATAAATAGCTATCAGATAACGCAGCCACCTCCAACTCGGTAGTTGGCTTATTGCTGCCACTTGTACAATTATTATAATTGTAAGGGATCGCATATTTAAGAATCAAATAGCCAAAGTTATTATTAAGTTCTAGTGAGAATTTACTCGCATCTAGATATCATATTCTGAAAATTAACAAATGGCTTTAGCCAGGTGTACCAATAGTAGTTTTTCCTAAGTGGTTTTCCATTTTCCCTCCATGCATATGCGGGTTCACTTTGTCTAAATAAACTGTCATCATTAATCCATAAGCGTAATTAGTTCATATGCTTATAATCCGAAATCCGAGTGGGTGGTAGAACACGATTGTAAAATAACTAAATAAATAAATATAGGATGTAGCTAAAATAAATATACCTACTCTCTTGTAAATAAAAAATACTGTAGAAACACTAAATTAATATTAAAATGTACCCATATTTTTGTATCACCTCTAATGCAATGGTGTGGTGAATTTTTTTAATGTGTCAGTATACCCAGCCGAGATTCGAACCCGGTCTCTTTGCTACCGGCAATTCAATGTAATACGCGAGCGATGCTTTGTGATCATACAACCACCGATGCGGGTAGCACTGCAGTGAATGAGGGAAGAAAGCAATGACCATTGTTACATGCTTGCAATTTGTAAGTTTATTTTTATAGTATTATGTTATTAGCGGGAGATAATTACTTGATCATTATATATTATGGTAACTATATTTATAAGCTTAACCTAGGTGATATGTTATAATCCTTAAGAAAATATATCATTTAATTAGATATTATAATTTAACAAGTCAAGGAACCTTATCAAGAAAATGAAGATTTGAACATTCTGTTAAAGTAACTTATTATTATTCATATAGAGGAATTTTGGTGAATTATCTTGAATATAGATAAAACCTTGCCCCTATCCTCTATATTCTTGGTTGAATAGTTAGAAGAATTGAGAATACCCTTAACGGCCAATGAGTTAAGTAGCCTCTGCTTCGGTGGCCACCATATCTAACGCGCTACTCTCGCAATATACTTGATTGCTGATGAAAGGGAGATTGGGGCTCGATCCCAGTCGGGTGGACTAAAAGTGGATTTTCATAAATGGTTTTCCACTCTTACTACACGAAAAATCGGGTGCAGTTCATCTATATGCAACCTTACTCATCCCTAAACACATTAACGTAGTTAGTATATAGGCGTATAATCCGAACGGGTAGTAACTCTCTAGTAAAACACGGTGCTAAAACCAAAAATATGTAGCACTAAATAAATTAAAATTATCTGTTTGAAAAACAATAAAAATCCTTTTTACTGTCGCTTATTGCCGGTTACTAATTTTACATACTATTTTAAAACTGTTGTCAAATTTCAAGTTTTAATAAAGGCCAATAAGGAATTTTTACTCAATGGTTTTCAGCTCTTTCTTCATGAAAAAGCGGGTATATTTTCTCTAAATTATACACTCCTCACCTCTAATCTATTAATATAAAAATAAGATAGTTCATAAGTGTGAACCAGCGCTGACTGTTCTTTAATGTTGCAGCCAGCGTTTCAGAATTATTTACGACTGTTCAATTCATGATATTATTTTATAAGGTCATCATTAGTTCGAGTTATTTTCACCTACATTTTTACTTTAGCAAACCCTACAAAAAATATGTCAAGAAGTGTAAGGTTAAACTGATGGGTTGGGAAGAAAAATTATTTGAGTGTAAACAAGGACACTCGTGTACTAAATTAACTGTTCTGTCACTTAGCCCACTCTTAACTGGATGATATCAAAGTTTGTCGAGCAGTTGGTCCTCTCGTGTCGACCACTTGGTTGTCTATCACTTTGTACTCCTATACCTGAGCTTGTCTAGCAGTTGGTCCAAGTCGTGTCGGCCACTTGACCCACCTAGCCTTCAAAATATTTTTTTATAGTTTGTCGAGCAGTTTGTTGTCTAGCAGTTTGTATGGTGCCAGTCCCAGGAGGTCACATAGGGCATGGCACACTCAACATTACAAAACATACCCTTCTACATACAGTCCCAGGAGGTCACATAGGGCATGGCACACTCAACATTACAAAACATACAGTCCCAGGAGGTCACATAGGGCATGGCACACTCAACATTACAAAACATACCCTTCTACATACAGTCCCAGGAGGTCACATAGGGCATGGCACACTCAACATTACAAAACATACAGTCCCAGGAGGTCACATAGGGCATGGCACACTCAACATTACAAAACATACCCTTCTACATACAGTCCCAGGAGGTCACATAGGGCATGGCACACTCAACATTACAAAACATACCCTTCTACATACAGTCCCAGGAGGTCACATAGGGCATGGCACACTCAACATTACAAAACATACAGTCCCAGGAGGTCACATAGGGCATGGCACACTCAACATTACAAAACATACCCTTCTACATACAGTCCCAGGAGGTCACATAGGGCATGGCACACTCAACATTACAAAACATACAGTCCCAGGTCACATAGGGCATGGCACACTCAACATTACAAAACATACCCTTCTACATACAGTCCCAGGAGGTCACATAGGGCATGGCACACTCAACATTACAAAACATACCCTTCTACATACAGTCCCAGGAGGTCACATAGGGCATGGCACACTCAACATTACAAAACATACAGTCCCAGGAGGTCACATAGGGCATGGCACACTCAACATTACAAAACATACCCTTCTACATACAGTCCCAGGAGGTCACATAGGGCATGGCACACTCAACATTACAAAACATACAGTCCCAGGAGGTCACATAGGGCATGGCACACTCAACATTACAAAACATACCCTTCTACATACAGTCCCAGGAGGTCACATAGGGCATGGCACACTCAACATTACAAAACATACCCTTCTACATACAGTCCCAGGAGGTCACATAGGGCATGGCACACTCAACATTACAAAACATACCCTTCTACATACAGTCCCAGGAGGTTGATGAAATAAGTGGTTGGAAGCAAAAGATTCATGAAATCGTTACTAAGTACTTTATTGCATTACAAACCCTAATTAGGAGACATGGGGGATATTCAACAAGGGAGAAGGTAGATACTACGTTCAAAAACCTCCGGCCAGATATTAAACTTCATATTCCCCAGGAAACCATTCAATCAATAAACGACTTTAACATAAAGCAGCCCATTATGAGCGCACTATGAAGTCAGTACATATCAGGGGAATATAGGTATAGTAATCTTTAGTCTAACTAACCAATGAGGGTTAAACCATCTCGATGGAGTTCAAGCCAAAAGGGTGCCCATGAAAAAGTGTGCACTTAGGAGCACTATTTCAAAAGAGGTGAACATCTGTGAAGCAAGGAACCCCTGAACAGTTAAGATACAATGATACGTCACAAGATCAAAAAAAAATTATCAACGGAGGTAATATAGATGTTACTCCTTTGGTCATTTAATTTATTTCTGTCCAAAGGACACAGAGAAACAATTTAATGGAGAAAAAAACTAGCACTGTGTGTTAAAACAACTAGGTCCGCCATTGGTCACGGGAAAGACACGGGAGCAGACTGCGTTAATACACGTGGTACGCAACTTTACCAGGAGTTTGATCCCCTCGCCTAAGTCGATACAGGATCATTTCATAACTTAATTTCCAAATGTTTTGCTAGAACACTTTGTGAAGCTAAGCTGATAAAAAAGGTAGAAGTGTGACATAAGGTGTGAAATGGCAGACAAAAGAGTTTTGACAGTAAGATTAAAACTTAATTTTTCTATAAAAATTAGGAAATTTTCATGGCCGACATGGTTTTTAGTAGCACCACGTCTAAGCATGGATGTTATTTTAGGGATATTATAAAATCATCCAAGGTCAATCTTTTCCTACTAGTTTATATATAACAGGAGCAATTAGATAACTTTTCAATACAATGTGTGTCATTGCTGGTTTAAAATCGAAAACAAACATTACAACCATTTTCACTAATACTCCAGGAGTTCTAGGACATAGTCACAAAAATTGGGGTGTACAAACATATTCACTTATGATATTCAATTGAGTGACATGAAGCCAATGAGGTCCCGCCCTTATCATTTCGCACCACCTAAGTTGGCTATTCTTAGAAAACATAATGAATTGCTTTTTAGAGAAGGGTATAATTGAGCCATCTAAAAGTCCGTTTGCTTCACCAGCTTTCCTAGTAGCTAGGCCCAGGAACACCCATAAGTTAGTAGTAGATTACAAAAAGTTGAATAAAAGTTTAGTATTTGAGGCCACTTTGTTATCTACAGTAGAAATGGCATTCCAATATTTAGGAGAGGCAAGGGTGTATTCCCTGCTAGACCTATATCAGGCTTATCACCAACCGAGCCTAATTGAGGCTTCTAAGCTGTATACTGTGTTTATCACATAAACTGACTGTATGATTATAAATATCTTTCATACAGTATAAGTGTAGGGTCTCAAGTGTTATCAAGATTACTAAACATAATATTCGGGGATATTCAATTTAAGTTTATTTTTAATTACTTGGATGACTTGTTGGTTTATTTTAATAGTTACGAAAAGCATCTGTTAAATTTATGGGAAGTATTCGCTATATTTCAGAGGGCTAATCTATCAATCCATCCAAAATACAGATAGCAGTAGACCAAATAGAATATTTTGGCCACACTATTTCATATAGAAGAGTCTCAATAAACCCTGAGAAAACCAGGCCTATTAAAGAATTCCCCATTATTAATACAAAAAAAAACTATCCAGATGTTTAGGGATGGTAGCATTTTTCGGCAGATTCTTACCTAATTTGGCTAGTTTAACTGCTCCCTTGTATAAACTGCACAAGCGTAGGGTTACGTTTTGATGGTTTGAAGAAGCAAAAGCTGCCTTAACAGATTTTGAAAATTTCTGATTAGAAAAAAAAAATCATATTACAAACAGATGCGTCATTATCAGGACTAGGACTTGCCCAGAATACAGTTGAGCAAATTTTTCCAATAGCTTACGCAAGTAGGACCTTTCATCCACACGAGCTAAACTACCCAACGTATGAGTTGAAAGCCCTCGCCATAACATTTACAAGAGAAAATTCCGCCAGTATCGGGAGTCGAACCCGTTTGAGTTACGTACTGAAAACTCCGTGTCTTGGTTGCTTAAACACCCGCATCAAATGGGCAAGACAGCCAAGTGGATAACACAGCTACAGGCGTTTCAATTTAGTGTGGTTCACATAAAAGGTAAAGATAACTTAGTGGCTGACGCACTTTCATGTATGTTTGAAAAAATAAAGAGGAGATCTTGTCTATCCCCCCTAATCAGCATTTAAACGTAGAGCGTTCAAAAGCAAGCCTCATAACTAAAATTTCCAAGTTATTTACCTCCCTGCATTCGGCGCAGGATCCGGTGTTGGTTGACATTTATTCACGCCTGAATAGTAATCAAATAGTTCCGAATTATAAAATAGATAATGATGTGCTGTTTACAAAACCATCCATTAAATCAACATGGAAAATGTGTTCCAACAGCATTTCGTAGTCTTGATTGAGTACTATCACAACTCTATGGTTGGCACACACTTGGGTGGGGCCAAGACGATCATAAATGTTCAAAATAAGTTTTATTGGACTAGTATGGATAGAGACTTAGGTAACTGGGTTAGATCTTGTAAAAATTCCTTAAGGTGCGGCAGAAGGGAGAACGAGTATTTTTACAGTTTTTAGCGCATTACATTTTTTTGGCCAAAATAAATCAAATATTTCTCCAGTAGCAACATAGAGTTTAGTTTTTTGCACATGCTAGTATCAACAGATTTGAATATATGTCAAGTGTGTCCTGGATTTTGTCAAAACTTTTTATTTATTTAAAAAAGTTTTGACAAAATTCCAGGACATCCTTGACAGATATTCTAGATCTGTTGATATTAGCATGTGCAGAGAACTAAACTCTATGTTGCTACTGGAGAAATGTTTGATATATTTTTGCCAAAAAATTTATATTCTATAAAATTGGAAAAATACTTAAGCTCCCTTCTGCCTCTAAGATCCAAACCAGGTCAAAAGTACAATTGCATTATGTTATCCTCAAAAGTAGCTAGTTTTCTAATGGAGTGATTATTTATAGATTATTTTGGTCCACTCTCTAGATCCGCAAATGGATTTCAGTATATCCTAACAGAAGTGGATAGTTTTAAAAATATTTGTATGGTTTTTACCCCTTAGAGCAGCCATGGCCGCAACCACCATTATAGCATTAGAACGCGAAATATTCAAAAACTTTGGTCTACTATGTGCAATAGTCATGGATAATAGAAGTCAATTCCCATCAGTTTCTTTTAGGAATCTGTGTTTTGAAAAAGGTATATGACATGTGACAACAATTCCTTACTATCCTGCAGCATCACATGCTGAAAGAATGCACAGAAATCTCAAGTCAGCATTGATAGCGTATCACCATTCCAATCATCAAAAATGGATCAGTAATTTGTCCTGGTTGCAAATCTCTTTTAATAATGCTCCACAGCTAAGTCATAAAACTACGCCTGCTCTCTTAATGTTAGTACACAAGCTTTGTCACCCATAAATTTACTATATCCATTGACCACAAATTACTCAAAAGAACAGACTATTAGAAGGTGGAAGCAGGTTTTCAAAACAGTTAAAAATGTCACAAAAGCTTCTAGCGAAAAAGTGCAAATCCAGTAAAAAATAAGAGATTACTAATGGAAAGTGTTTATTTTCCTTGCTGTTTACTTATTTCCATGTTTAATCAACCTATGTTTGGACAAATCAGAAGGATACATGAATGTCTTATTGCATAAATCACATATGTAGTTTCTTTCTCTTGTGTGAAAGATTGTATGCTTTTTTAGTTGATATTTTTCAAAGAATCTCTTATTGCAGATTGTGCAATGATATTTTTTATCCCCTTTGTGGAGTAGCCTGTGTTGAGATAATGCTGATTTAGTATTAAATTTCTGAAGGCAGATTGTGCATAGATAATTTTTTTCCCCTTTGTGTATTTCCATGTGGCCATTTAAAGAGTATTTATTAGTAAGCTTTTTACTGCATATGACACAAGAGAACGTTTGAGGCACTCGCAATGTTACTGGTACACCCATAGTTTCTGGGTGTTTAGATTTTATATGGTATTTTATTGATGTTCTACATTTAGTCCCCTTGTTGCACACTGCACAGATATAATTATTAATGTCTGCAATATGTGTGAGCAAATGTTTTCTAAGGGCACCACCAAGCAAGAAAGATCTACCACATTTATCACAAATGCACATTTTTAGATTTGAATGCATTTTGATATGTTTGGCATAGGAAGTTTTTAAACAAAGAACTCCACACATGTGACACAAATACTTTGTTGTCTGCCCGTATGAATATCCATGTGCTGCTGTAAGTAATAAATAGTGGTAAAGCTTTTAAAACAAGTTGAACATTTGTGTAATTTGGTATTACTGTGTTCTTGACTGTGCCTCATAATCATTGGTTGTCCAAAAAGAAGTTTCCCGCAACCGTTGCAAACTACACCATCCCCAGTGTGGGTTTTTTTATGATTTGTTAAGCTACGTTTAAATTTAAATTTCTTTTTGCAAAAGTTGCATGAAAATGCAGGAGCATTTCTGACGAGGTATAGTTCATGGCATTTTGTGTGCCACTTTGATTCTGAAGTTGTTCCACAATAATAACAGTTGCCCTCCTCATCATCTGTGGAATAAAGAATAGAGAAATATTATTTTTATGAGGAGAACAAAAGTGTAATGTTATAGATGCACACTACACCTTAAATTGTAAATTTATAGCGAAAATGCAAGTTGACAAAAAAATTTAAATCTTTTAATTACAAGTTCCTTGGTAAATATTATTCTATATTCTGTTATAATTTATTTCAATAATAAAAATAAGTTAAAATATGGTCACATTTTTAGTAGAGATTTTAACCAACAAAATAGTAACCAAACAAATGATAGAGTTTGACAAAAAGGCAATTTAGTTTTGTTTAGGTGTGAACACATTTTAAAAGAAACTCTATGTCAATGAAGCAGTGATTAAAATTTATTATTTTTTCAATAATTTCCATTTTGTTTAGAAGTATGCAGAACAGTGTGAATAACAATTTTAAACTGAAATTATATTTTCAATTATCAATAAGTAAATATGTATCTCCATGAGTTTGTGATAATTAGTCATTTAATGATGTTCTTTGTTATAATCAAATGAAGTAATGGTCTAAGTTGCAATCTTTAATACAACCATCAGTTGCCACATATGGTGAATATGTCATTGCCTTGTGGTGAATAAATGTTTAAGAGATTGTATTTGTTCTACAAATTTGAGATATTAACAACAATGGGATAAAGCACATTTTGCACCAAACTTCTTATTTTGAAAGCAAGTTTTATAAATAGCTTAAAATGGTATGAGGCTGTCCACAAACTACATCATGACTTTTTTTTTCAACCCCCTCCCTTACTTGTCACAGTTTTGTGAAACCCCCCCCCCCCTTCTAATGTTACATCACAATATCATGCTCTCAACACTCCCCCCTCCCAATTTAAATAGTATTTTTAATTTTAAGAGCTATAAAACCAGGGTGGCTACAAAACATTTACCATAAAATTACCTCACTTTTACAGGTTTTCCTGGAAAATTTTAAAAATTCACAGACTTAGGCCCAATCTTACAATGTCACGTTATTCTATTTGTTAGGGCTTAACATAAGGTTAAGTGATAACAACCACTACTTTTGATTTTACAATGTTTGGTTGGCACTAATGTCCACTTAAAAGTGCTCGTAAAATTAACGCGAGGTCTACCTTCCGGTTAGCAAACATAACGTCTACATTAACAACGTTAAAGACGCCGCCATATTGTTTTCAAGGCAACTGTTACTATTAAAGTTAGGTTACATTTAATTGTATTATGAAATGGGTGATTTATTGTTTGATTATGATGACTTTGAAAATGAGTTTCAAGTTCTAAGGAACCCAAGACTTTAAAGACAGAAGAGATACAGTAATTGGAACGAAAGAATTTCCAAACATTTTTAACTAGGAAGAATCATTTTACGTTTAAGTTTGTACAAAAATAAAGTTTGGGAAATTATTGAATTGAATGGACACCAAATAGAATTGTTTATTTTAAATCGTTTGTTTGTATTTTTCTATTAATTCAATTAGCAAAATTTCCTCTTCTTTGCTAAAACTTAAATTTCGTGTTTATTATTTTCAACAAACATTTTAGCAAACAAATAAATATGATTAAAGATAGCAGATAACCTTAAACAGTCTTAATAAATTGGATTTGCTTTGATCGATTTATTTTCATAACACTTCCATAGACGTTGTAATGACTTGCTTATATTCTATATGGTAAAATTAAGCCAATCAAAAGCTTTGAAACAAATCTAGTGCTCCGAGAAAGTTAACGATAAGAACTAATGTAAGGCACCCGTTCGTAATTTGACGATCACATAAAAATAGTATTGTAATACACAACGCCAAGTTTAACCAATGGTTAGACTTTACGAACAGTTAAGTTACGAGGACTTTGAAGAGACATTGTAAGATTGGCCCTTAACCTTTTTACAGTATTTTCTTGTTGAATGACAATTATTTTTTTTATCTATCACAGTGATTACATATTTAGAAAACAATCCTAACGGCTTCTAATCACCAACATCTTTTAAGTCTTTTTTTGTGTGTTTTGGGTATCATTTGTGTCCCTGTGTAAATGTGTTACTAAACAAACACTGTAAAACTACCTTATGTTAGGGCTGCCATATCTAAGCAATGCACTTTGTTAACATCGATAAACAGACTAGGTATCTCACTTTTGTTTATTTTAACATACTTGTAATATTACTTACTTTTCCATATTATCCATTATGGTTTAGAACTAAATTTTCATAAATTGATTTTAAGTAAATTACCCTTTGATTAATTTTTCCAAAAATAATAAAAAAAACAATCTGAACATGAGTTTTTATTAAATATGTTTGAAAGAAGTAGGCACACCAACAATGGGAATGGATCAAAGAGGGGTTTATACAATGCACAAACGAGATCAAGGCCGTAGCCAGCCAATAATTTTGTTCTGGGTGGGGGTGGGGGGTAACTTATCCCCCAATTGCTGGAGGCTAGAAAAAAATTCTAAAAAAAAAAATTTTCTAGAAGCTATGTGAAGTGTTTTTTATGGTAGCCCCTAACTGCCGGAGACTATAAAAAATTCTAAATATTAAACACCTCTAGAAGATCTCTGAAGTGCTTTTTATGGTAACACAGCCTCCTAATTATGTATACTTGTACCTTAATTTTGATATAGTTTGAACCATAAATAAAGCTATATATATATTGTTCATAAAATTTCAGGGGGTTTGAACCACCAACCCCCCCCCCCTTTACGGCCTTGAATGAGACTTGACTTAACAGTTCAATAAGTACCCACTGAATAACTATATATATATATATATAGATATACAACAAGCCACACCCACCACTGCACCCAAACCAACTAATATACTGTGTAACAAAGATTTCTAACCTTTATTGGTGCAATCTGTTTGTACTATCTTAGCAACAACTTGTACACCTGTATCAGATTGGTTCTGTACACATTTCTTGGAGTTTTCCTTCTTGTCTTTCTCAACGTTTTCCAGAACATCTTTCTCAGAATTGTCACCTTCACTATTCTTGGTGACATTATATACGTTTATATTATCTGAAGTGTGTGTACATTCCTTGGTAGGCTCATTCAGATACTTTATCTTAGATCCCTCATTAGATCTTTTCAAAATAAACAGCTCATCTTCCCCTGCTTTTAAATTGTTGGACCTGTAATACAAAATGTTAACACAACAATGTATATTAAATAAATAGGACACTTTTTAATAAGATACAAACCATTTGGCTACAAGATGGAGACAGAATGAAATGGACCAGAATGTGTCAAGACAATTGCAAACAGGTTTCATCCAATGGCGTGAGGTGAGGGAGGTAGCAAATAAGCGTGCTTTTTTCTCATGTTCAACAAGCTAGCCAACATAACAGATTATTTACATTGAATATACAAGTATTATATATAAAATGACTTAAAATAATAGTTAATGTGTCACAACTAGTACTGCTAAAAATTATATAAGCTTTTCAAGATCTACATATGAAATAAACATACTTTTCTTTAACAAAAAAGGTTTACTTATGTAACTATGAGAAATTTTATTCAATTTACTAAAAGTTTTCCCCTATGTGATACAAGAAGTGTTATTGGACATAAATGTAAGGCAGTTGAGATTGAGGGAAATTAGCAAAGAATTCTAAAAAGAACTAACACAAAATTTTCTTTGCGATTTACAAAAAATCTTTGCAATATCAAATTAACCATATTAAAAGTAACTTTTTTACACCAAGCAATGGTAAAATAGATTAAAATAAATGAAAGTTAACAATAAGTATATTTTTATATTTGTTTGCAAATTTCTATTTTACATTAATACATTATCTTTCTAGCAGGCAAGTTAATTAATCAGAAATAAATAATGATATTAGTAAAAATATGTTACCATTTTATAAATTGAGCATTTGTTATTTGTTTACAAACCTCAATGTTACTTTTTCACAATTATTAATACTATTAAATTAGTTCAATTACAGCTCATTAAAACATAATAAGATAGGCCTATACTTTACTTCATACTGGTATTCCAAAAACCACTAAATTGTTAAAGTTAACAATAAAATTTACTATTATAAGTTACCCTAGATCATTTAATCTCCTACTTTACAAAATTTTAACCTCATTTCATTAAACTAGCACATTTAAAGTTACCATCTTTCATAAGATATTTCCACAACTGTATATATTATTCTGACCTATTGGATCACAGTTGCATTTTTCACATTAGTTATTAAATTCATCAAATCTTGTGTAAAAAAATATATTTTTATGTTAAACAAACAAGAATTTATATGGTCTATCTCAAGAACACCATTTTCAATCTAAGAGAAAATAAATACAGATAAATTTTAGCTTAATTAATAATTTTTTTTGATAAGTTATCTTATCACAGAGCTGGACATGCATTCCCCTTTCGGCTGGTTAGTGCAGTCCACTCTATCTGGTAGTAAACACATGTATCAGGTAAGTTCAGGAAGTTCTGTGGTTTCCCGCTGCCTTCTGCACTGAATTTCTATAAGGATCCTACCATTTTGTCAGAAAGATATTTTCACATAACTTAAGGGATCTTTTACATTCCACAATCGACAGAGGACCAACTTTCCCTCTGAAGGAAGTTGTGCTACAAATTTTTATCGCTCAAGAAAAATTTCTAGACTTCGGCTAGGTTTGAGCCCATGAACATCGGGTCCTGAGGCGAGCAATTTCAACACAGTATATTTTAACTACAATATCTCTTGCTAAAAATTGACAATTTTTTTTTAATAATAATCTAAAGGGCTCTCATATCCATTAAAATATATATATATATATACATATATAAACAACTTTATTTTTATATATATATATATATAAACAACTTTATTTATTATATTGCTATACAATGTTATTTAATCAAAACTACCTAGTCTATTACAGGCATTATTTATATTTATTTTTAATTACAAAGGTACTTTTTATTTTACTCTTAATTTTAACATTTAATCATTTACATCTTTGATCTCATGGCTAAGGTGTCACTATTAGAATAGACTGAATTGCTGATGACAAGGTCAGGGTTTGAAGGGGTGTTCTTCCTAAATGGTTTCTTGCTTTCCCTCCATGCAAATGCAGGCTCATTTTCTATAAATTAAGCATTCATTCTCTCTACTCCATTAATGTAAATAAAAGTAGATGGATCAAACAGGTAGTAGAACACAATCTCTACTTCTGAAAACCAATCAATAACCTAAACCAGGTATGAACAAAGTTCCCTATCTTAAATTGCTGCTCATTAAAAATATTTACTAAACAATTGTATCTCAAATATTTAATTGGTTCTACAAATTAAAATATTTTAACTTCAAACTTAATTAAATCAATGCATATAACCCAAACGGGTAGTAAGACGCGGTGCTAATAATAATAATAATTAAATCAACATAAGTTTTATTCAAACATTTAAATTTTATTAGGAATTATATTATACTCAACTAACAAATTTACTTAGTGAACTAATTGGATTACCATCCTGGCTAACTATGTTGTTAGTTTTAAAACTACTAACAGAAGTGCTCCCGTTTCAGTGATCGGAAGATCTAAAGCACCAGAGATTGCAATCAATAGAATGTACTGCTTATGACAGAGAGATCGAGGTTCAAATACTGGTCGGGTGTACTGAGCAGCCATTCTTTTTTAAGGGCAGGTCAATGTTATCGACCCTTGAAAAGTTGTAAAATTAGGTGTGTGTGGATAAGATTTAATAAATGTTTATTTTGCTTGCAAAAAATCTGATTTTTTAAATGGTTAATATAGGAATTTATATGTAAACAAATTAGTCTATTATATATTTTTGCAAAATTTATAGTTTTTTTATAAAGAATTATATATGTTTATTAAAAAAAATCCACACAAATTTTCAATTAGATACATTTTTCTCACAAACCAATCATCAAATCTTAACCAAATTCTTTTCTACCTCTTAAACACACCTAGATCAACATCCTGTACGAGAATAATTTAGAAATAATGTTTTTATATATGTTTACTTTTATTTAAATAAATTTATTAAAAATAAAGTACTTGATTTTTTCTAAAAGAAATTTGATAGCTAATGAGATTATTCTAGTACAGTAGCCCAATATGACAATTATAAACATATTTCCAAAGTTTAAGCTCTCTAGATACAATAGTTTTTACAAAATTGGTACCAACAAGGGGTAAAAATGTAATTTGAAGAATATTGTGATAAAAAAAAGTTGATGTATCTACTTACAAAACATCCGATTAAAATAATCCCGCTCCATAACTCTACATTATTGTTGTCTTCGTCCTCCTGCCTCCTTTTATTTGTTCTTTTTCTTGTTCTTGCTTCTTTGGTCATCTCTTCAGCTACTATCTCTACATTGATTACAAATTCTCTGGCCTTGTCTTTCATACCCTTTATCATATTGTGAGTAGGCTTTATTCCCATATTTTCTAGCACCTTTACTCTGTTGTAAGCACCATCATTAAAACAGATCACTGCATCAAGAACTCCCAACTTTGAGAATTGTTCCTCCAACAAAAACCGTCTTTGGTACCTTTATCCATATCATATTGTTGAAGCTTTCATTTGAGTTGTGTGTCTATCCATGCAAACACTTGGTTAGAAGCTTATCAGCTACAAGGTCTCTGTAAATAGGCTTGATGGCCTCAAGTACAGTTTGAGGTAAAGCATGTTTGTGACTGTATTCTTTCCCAAGAGCTTGGGCTTTGTTATAGCCACACCAGGAATCTCAACCTTTAGGACAAAGAACATGCTGGGGGTTCTCATCGGTTGAAGCCTTATGAAAAAATGTTGCCCACACAGCTTGCTTCATTTGATGGAAATTTTCAGTGTTTCTCCAGATTGGGAGGCCATAGTACTGCTGCAACAAATCTATTTTGACATCAGAAAGCCTTCCTTCCCCTGATATTACTTTTCCATCCAACAATTTAATCGCTTTTAGGTCTTTTCTTAATTTTCGAGGTCTTATACCAAGTATTTTTTGAACATGGCCGACACATGCTAATTTTTCCAATCACTTCATCCCCATATGGCTTAGCCTCACAAAACTTTAGAAACCCTTTCGAGTCCCCATCTCAAAGGTAACGAACATACCGCACACCACTCAATGCCTCTGATCGCATACATATCTGAAGAACTCCATCTGCCTCCATGCTCCCACTGTATCCCTCAAAGTTTTTTTTACAAACATGATCCTTGTTGACCATCGAGCAGCCCTGACAGTAATTGTGAAGACAATCACATCCACAACTTTTCAAGTGTTGAAGAATGTGGCTGTGACAACACCATTGAGTGAAGTTTGTCCCCTCTTTTGTCACAAGCCATCAAATGCAGCTGCTACATGTGTTACCATCATTTTCAGATATAGTCTCTTGCACAGCCTTGCACATTGAAGCTTCAGAGACATCCTCTAAGCTTGACAACATTACTTTGTTGTATCTTTCGAAATTGACTGTTGGAAAAGGAAGATCCATCATGGAATATAGTGTGTGCTGCACGTCGACCCTTTCCGATGCAATACATTTTATATTTATGTTAGAAAAACCAGCCTCGGTGATGTAGTTAGGACGCGCTAGTCGTGTTGAGCTAGACTGCCAAGGATGGGTAGATAGAGGTTCAAATCTTAGTCGGGTGAACTGGGGGGTGGTTTTCCCTAAATGGTTTTCCACTCTCCCTCCATGCAAATGTGTAACTTCCTCTAAATTCAACCTTCTCAATCCCCAATTCACTAGCGTAATTAGTACTTAAGCGTATAGCACGAATGGGTACTAAGATGTGGTATTAAATAAAAATAAATGTTAGATATTTTTTCTAAACAATCAATGCATTCAAGCTTTATTCTTGTAGCCAAAACTCTTCGGCTTGGCTTGATTTTTTATCTGTCAGTTCCATGGAGTTCGTATTTTTACAGCTAGGACACATCACACTTTTTTTAAATAAATTTTAAAGAACACTTAGGTCAATAATATTATTTCCTGAAACATACTTTTCTTCATCACACTCACTTTCTTGGAATATGTAGGCCAACTTTTTTTTGATGGACTAGATTTAATGTTTGGTTTTGTTTCAATATTAGAGGGTCCAGCCAAAGCTTCTGCTTTGACTTGTTGCTTTGGAGAGTATCTGTTGCCTCTTAATTGCCTTTTGCGATTAAATTGATTAATTCTACCCATATTTATGTCAAGTAAAACAGAGCTAAATAATATTTTATAAAAGTCTACACACAACTAAAGAACTGAAAATATTATATTAATATTTTGAAATTTTAAATAGCTAGTAAACAAACTCAAGGTTTCCTTATAAACACTAAATGAATGTGTATGGACTACCAGCCCAAATTTGTAGTAAAATAAAATAAACTATAAATCCAAGGCTAAGAGAAACAAATATACAGAGGTTTTGTTCTTCTTGGCATTGAGATGTGCGTGGTCATTTTGACCCACACATACATTCAAAAATGTATAACTCAAGAAGTGTTATTCCGAAATGCATAATTTAAAAGTGAAATGAATCCTAAAGGCTGGTTCTTCAAAAGTAAAAAATAAAAATAAAACTTTTTTGATAGTGATAACATTATCTTCCCCTTAAATGCTTCCAGTGAGGAATTTTTGTGTTTAATCAAAATCACATAGCTCAGTTCTCATAGAAACTATACATGTTATGATACTGGAAATAAAAACTAATAAAACCACGATTTTTTTTTGCTAAGTTTCAACTGCAATGAAAAACTTTTCCATTTAGGACATATTTTTCTGTTATTTTTTGTATTTAAGTGTGTTGATTTTTTGGTTTGTTTTATCTTAACTCCAAATTTTAGTTACCTAAATATTAAATAAATCAAAATAAGGTAAAAGTTCCTGAAAAATATAAGTGGTGATAGTGTTGTGCAATAATGTAATTAAGTATTAATGCAATTTATTTTCAGATAAACCTTATACTATATTTTTTTATGCAAAGGAATAAAATAACATATATCTGTCACTATTATTGTATCCGTTACACACAATTCAGACCAATTACACAAACAATTAAATTTTAATTTAAAAAATCTGTATTATAATCTTTAAGCCTTTCTGAATTTACCATTAATTATTTGATGATTTTAAAACCATTAATTTAGTAGAATTCTTACTTAACATTTTAATAACTGGAGATATAACTCCAAAATCTGTCCCACCCTCCATACTTGGAATGTATGCCATTAACAATTAATTAGTGAACGTAAATAATCAAATAAACAATGGTAGAGCATTGAAAATAAATAAAGTGATTCCTATTTATGTAAAAATATGTGTTAATAAAATTTAAAACAAAATATTACAGTCAATCACATTTTGAAAGCTGAGTTCAAATGTCCCATCCATTACAAGAGAATTTCTGTGAAGCTGTTTTTTCCTAAATAGTTTTCAACTTCTGTGCCAAGAAAATGAAGGAACACTCCCTCTAAATTCAACAGTGCTCACCCCTAACACATTAGTGTAGTTAGTATTAGTACCTCGAAGGATAGTAGGACATTGTGCTAAAAAAAATAGCATTGCAGACCTTTATCAATTTCTCCTTAATAATAAAAAAAACACTAATCTGCCTAGTACCCTTTCTAATCACTATAATTATATAATAGTTTAAAGCAAATCAAAATTACTTTACAGTAAGTAAACACTAGGTTAAAAGAGGTTTAAGTTAATGTTAAGTTGAGAGTATCAATTACTTACTCTCGCTATTAATCTATGGCCTTATGAATTTGAAAACTCATTGCAGCACTTTCAAAAGTACGCGACCTATACCTATCTTGAGCTAGTTCTATCCAGTCCACCTCATTACATCCTCTCTCTTTACGGTCCATTCTAATGTATTCCTCCCATTTAAGTCTAGGTCTTCCCAAAGGCCTCTTCCCAGCGAGTACCCTGAACAAGTTTCTAGAACCTCTTATTCGTACTGCATGTCCTGCCCAGTGTAATCTATGAGACTTAACTAACCTAACAATGTCCTGTGATGAGTACAGGGTATGTAGCTCATCATTAACCTCTTCCACTCCCCATTATCTTAATCCCTTTTTGGACCAAATGTCTTCCTAAGCACCTTGTTTTCAAACATTCTAAATTTGTTTTCATCATGCAAGTTAAGAAACCATGTTTCACACCCAAAGAGAACAACCGGTAAATTTAATGTTTTGTATATCCTGAATTTTACATTCCTTGAAAGCAGGCAAGAAGTCAACAACTTATTGACCGAGTAATAACTTGCATTTCCCGACTGTTTATTTTTTTCTAATTTCCAATCTAGTATCATTATTGCTAGTTAAAATTGTTTCTACTTATTTAATTTCATTAACCATGTCAAGTGAAGTGTTGCATGTAAGAGTCTCTAAATTATCATCAATCTTAGTTTGAATAAATAAATTGTTAATTTCTCAAAATATGTGAAAAAATACTGATAGTACACAATTTTATATATATGCTACAGAACAATCTTCCATTTAAAAAAATTGTAAATGTATCTAATGAAATAAATATGCTTTAAGATGTAAAACAGAATCGTGACCATTTAGATATCTTAATATTTAGAGTTAGTGTTAATATCAAAAAATTCGCTGTAGCATGGAGAAATTAGTTATGTAATAGGTGAACAGACTAATAGTAGCATATTATACTGTACAGTATTAAAAGTAGAATTACATACTATAATTCTTTATGTAACCAAAAACTTTATGTAATTGTTTGAATTTAGTTGAAAAAATAACATCTGGACACAGAATCAAATATGGGACCAATGGCTTGATGTATCAATGCCCTACCATTGAGCTATCCAGGTTTTGTTCTGTGCTCGGGGTCATTTGGTCTCCATAAAAAAAGGCTAAGTCTGGGAGGGATGATATTTAAGCAAGTTCAAACTGTATAAGATTGACATTATAAACCAAATCCACATCATGCAATTAGTTCAACCCAATGCCTATGTAAGCGTGACTAAGAATAAATGTAGATGTGCATTTTAACTATGCATTCACCAAATGTGTATGTGTTCATGTGTGTGCACTCGTAAGTTTGGATTACATTGAATTGAGTCCCAAGCCACTTCTTTGCCTTTTCAGTTATTCGAATTGGGTCCAGGTTGTTTTGTACACTTGTTTGAATTAATTATAGAGTAAAACGCCTAAGTTAACTTGAACTAACCTAACCTAATAAAATTTGAAGCAAAGCTGTGAAACAGTGTAAGAAGACCGAAGAATTATTATTATTTAGTCTTACTACCAGTTCGGGTTATACGCTTTAAGACCGAAGAAAAAGAGAAATTTTTGAGGGAACAGATGCTGGGTAAAAAAAATGGAGACTATGCATATTTGAATATTTGAAATCCACCTCCTTCAAGTTCCTGCAAACAGCCTCCTATGGTCTCAACTCCGACAACCCAGAAATGGGGGTGGGACTCAATTCAATGCTTCCCCTAATCCTTACCTTTCACAATGAGGCAGGTTTGTAATATCTTCAACTTTCATGTGATCACCTTGTCCGCTGATTAACTGAGTAGTTGCAAAATTACAATCCTACAATCAAAACACACACATTAAGACAATTTTGAATCTTAGACTGTGAACAAGATTACTCTTCTAGTTCATGGTAGTTGAGAGGGTTGCTAATATTTTTATTAATACAACATTCCCTGTTTAAGATATAAGATTGATAAATGAGAATTGTTAAATGTCATGGTGTTTAGAACATTAAGATTTGACTTTGTAAAATGAAGGTAAAATATAAAATAGGAAGCATGATTTTCAATCAATTTGATGTTTCTCATATGCAAAAACCAAATTTAAATATTTGAGTTAATGTCCCCAATTCACAAATATCCATTTATTATTTTTATTGTGTATGAAATTCTCTGTTTTTCCCAGCTCTGCCACTTTTCCAATTGTGTGGCAACAATTAATATTCTTCAAAACTATCTTTAAAATCTATTCAAACTTTTTCATTTTCAATAAAATATGCAGAATACAAAGTATTTAAGCCCATTTAACAAGTTATTTCCTATATTAAAAATGGTAGAAAATATTAGTTGAGAAATGTGTGTTAAAAACATTTTATTTTTGTATACATTGTTTCATTTTAGGAATATTATAAGAGTTTAAATTGGTGAGCAAAATACACAAC
The DNA here is from genome assembly GCA_033556935.1 of Timema podura. Taxonomy (NCBI): domain Eukaryota; kingdom Metazoa; phylum Arthropoda; class Insecta; order Phasmatodea; family Timematidae; genus Timema; species Timema podura. The sequence goes on along the minus strand of JAVRXN010000014.1, from coordinate 38,173,402 downwards.
ACAAAGCATATTAAGAACTGATATGGAATATTGAGAGTACCAGTAGGTATCAATAAAAACAACTAAATTGTGATATATATATATATATATAAAAATTTGGTGCTGGTAATGTTAATATATTGTGAACCATCCAGAAAAATACAAAATTATATCAAAAACTATTTTCCTATGCTGTAATTCATGATATTATTAACCACAATTTTAGATTTTAAAAACATAAAATATATATTAATAATCACAATTTTAGACGATAAAATAAAATATGAATAACATAAAGATATAAAAGACCCATCAAATTTAAATGTAAGGTCCACTATTTGTGCAATCAATAATATAAAATAAATTGAGGCTTTATCAAAAAATCTTAACAAAAGCATGACATGTTAAATAAATCTGGCAAATTTAATTTATCTTAATTTTATTTGTTAAAATAAATACCACATCTCCTCAATGACAGTTCATTATTATGTGATTTGGTGATTGGGGCCTATCAATAATATGTGAAAATGTAATATGCTGACTAGATAAATAGGTTTCAGAAGAAAAAACAAAAAAACTGATACTTCTAAAACAGGGCAAGAATGTTGTAATAGTCATAGATTTTCAAACATTTAATAATAATCTAGTAAAATATTTTAGCATTAGAAACTTAGCTGCCTTCTGTCCAAAAACAAAGTGTTGTTAACAATGTGCCAACCCGTTCTGATGACATTTTGAGCTTTCAGTTCTCAAAAGTGATGATAGTCTTATACAAACTTGTAAATTTCTGCCCTCATGTTGACAATATTACTGTATTGTTGAAACGACTATAAGGCAAGCTGACCAGTCAGAAATCAGGCCACACAATTCCTTTACCAAGAAATAACACTAAAATTAGAACTAAGCTAAAGTCAGACCTTTCAAAAACAATTAACATGGCTAGACTTATGTTTTAAATACATTTTATATTACAATTTTATTTTCTACTCTTGCTAGTTATGCTATAAAATATAGTGGGATTATTTTAATTTTTTGTTAATGTATATACAAATCACCAAGAAATACACAAGTATCGAGTATTGGGTAGTGAGAAAAAACACAATAAATTTAATCACTTTATACTAAGGCAAAATAGGGTGAATAAAAATGAGACAGTATTAGTCTACTTAGTTATGTAGTGTCAAAAATGCAAAACCACAATGAAAAACTTTTTTTGATAACACAGTCGTTTGAATCACAATATCATGGTTAATTATAGAGTATTGAGGAAGATATTGGGGAAGGTTTGGAACATGGGGAAGGGTGGGGAGGAGGGGGGGGGCAGAGGTCATGTACCATAATATTAATCTATTTTAAACTATATTATAAAAAGAGAGTTAAATCATAATGAGCTAAATTTAAATTCCATTCCATTTACATTACTATAGTTTCAAATTTAATCAAATGAATTCTTGTTTTGAATTTCAACTTAAATAAGTTTTCTCTTTTCACGAATCAAAGAGGTAAATTTAGCTCAATTGAGTGAATTTTATTTTAATAACTTACAATACACTCTATAAAATAAAATATAGAGCACTCACATTAATTAAACTTCTACCCTCATAATTAATATAAAAAGATATCCCAATAGCTCAGACAGGCATTCATTTTTTAATCATTTTCTTCGGCCCCCAAACTCTCATCGAAATTCAATAAAGGATACAGTTTTCCTAGTTGTATACATATATAATGGTATACTAAATTTTAAAGATATTATTGATTTTAGGATTTTTTTTTATTTAATAAGTAGATATTTATTACAATTGTTTAAAATATATTTTATTTCTTCTATGTCTACATGCAGTGATCAAGACCAACTTTGGTAACTCTGAAAGTTTAAGTTCAGGTCGAAGCTACTTAGTCTTAACGTGGTTCTACATCGGGAATGAAAACTTTAGATCTCATCTTGAAGCACAAATGAGAAGTTCTCAGAAAAATCCCCTCTAAGCATTCATTATGTTTTAAAATATTCTTGTGTTTTACGTAACTATATTCTGCTTTAGAAATGAAGTGGTGTTCTTCAAAAAAACTAATTGAGCCACCATATCCTCAATGAAATCATTCGTTGATTTTTTAATAAATATGAGAATTGTCTTGTTCGTGGTTACCCATTGCTTGTATGTCACAATGTCTAAAAAAATATTATCTTCCTCGTCCAAGTTGACCAATCAAATCTCTAATAACTTCTGGTCTAAGACAATAACTAAGAGAAATACATCTTTCACTCTGTAAGTCACACACTATTGAATCCAGTATGTCTTGAAGCGTTACAGTATTATTGAGATATAATTGTCCCGCGATTGGGAGCCAATTGAAACGTTCTTGAATTGATTGTGAGATAAGTGGTATTTATAGCCCTGTGATCGAGCACCAATTATGATGTTAAGGTTGCGCGTTGGGCGCCAATTTAAGTGTTACGGTTTAATTTGTGATAATTGGTAATTATAGCCCCGTGATCGAGTGCCAATTATAATGATAGGGAATTATTATGCCCCACGTTTGCTTGGGGCACCAGTTAAAGTTATACCGTTTAATCAGCTGACAATTGCCCCGTGATTGAGCACTAATCAAAGCGGTATATAATGTTTGTGAGATAATTTAATTAAATAAATTAACCATTAATAATTACACACGATTTAATTAGATTATGGCACTGGTTTATTACAACATTCTGTAGATTTATATTACCGGCACTGTGTAGATTTATGCGACTACCCCATATATTTAAGTTAGTATCACTGTCGTGATATTATACGTTCTCTAGGTTTATGTCGCCGACACTCTGTGTGTTTATGTGACTACTCTCTGTTTATGTCGCCGGCACTCTGTGTGTTCATATGCACAAACAGCTTATATATGACCGACCCCTTGCCCCTTGGACCTCTTGTGACCAGTGTCAAAACCAACAAATCGAAAGTGTCCCTGCAACAGGTGTCTTGAAGGCTAGCTTCCTATTGTGTATAGGGAGCTAACGTTTCTTGCTTGTTTGGTAAATACTACGGAGTTAAATTTTGAAAGAAAAAATAAGTTTTAATGGTGCAATCCTCCTACATTATTTCTGAAAATCCTGTGATTCTCCATGGATGAAGTCTTAAAAGGACAATTTACATACAGTTTATTGAAAAAAAATACCTTCAACCATGACTTTTAAATATATGAGAGGGGTCCAAAACAGTATCATTACAGTCTTTACAATCAAGCTTTGCACCATCTAGCATAAGTTTGATGTTTTTGTGTTAAGCACATAAACACACAGAGTGCTGCCTACCAAAACACACCATTTTTGTCACAGTTCAGCAAACTTTGAAAACCCTAATTTCATATCTGGATCTTCAGCACAAAAGCCCTGATAAATTTCTTTAATGGTTACGTAATATAAGTATTTTTTTGTTTGGATTCCCTTTCTTCGTACTTATCCCTAACGGAAGCACAGGCTTTTGTAACAGTACACATCCTATTGTTTCCATCACTTGAATAAAAAGCTACAGCCTCATCAACCACTTTCCAAGAAGTTTTCTGGATTTCCTCGGCACTACATTGGGAAGAATACCATACTGCTTAACCAATTTCTTTGCGATTCACACCAAGTACTGACTGGCACCAAATTCGTGACATGTTTTTAAACAAGTGTAACTTTTGCAACTTTTTTTCTATATCTTTGAGTCTTTTTTCAGCAGCAAATTTCCGAATCTTAAGAGGTGAAACACCCAATGGGGAACATTTATGTTATCTACTGTCTTATTCCTGTAGAGAATGTCTCATCCGTTTCTTTTTCATCACAAATGTAGTTGTTTTTTAAAACACAGGCACACACTTTTACAAGGAATTTAGCATAAGTTTGGATGGCTCTGAGTGACATCTAAAGATATTTCAGTAAAATCTTTTGCTATGACTTTTTTATATCCTCTGAAAGGATCTGAATAGTTCTTCCCATTACATGTAAATGTATTTCACTAGATACTTCTTTTCATGATACTGGCAAATACGTAGTTTGAAAGTTAACTAATCTTGAATCCAAGACAGTTTTTTCTTCATCATTAAAGTCATTAAAAGCCTTTATACATACTAAAACTGATCCATGAGAAGTCTTATGACCATCCTCATTCACCGAAACACCCAATGAACACTTTATCTTTAATCTCATTTAATCACACATATACACTATACCACAGTATGGAGCATACTGACAGGAAATGTACAGCTCAGTCATGCTTGCCTGCGTCAGCAAGTCTGAACATGACTGTGCTTGCAGTGACATACAAAGTCATGCAAGTTGAGACAAGACTTCCAGTCAAATAACTCAGAAAAATGACCAGTTGTGTATTATAGTGTATTTAATTTAATTTAAATTTAACTTCAAACATTTTCAAATGGTTTTATTCATTTTAAAAAAACAGCCAAAAGAAACATTGTGTCTCTTACCTGCCCCTAGACCTTCACCCCTCTCATACTTCTACACTAGTCTATCCTTTAACATTAGATTTTTTTTTATCAGAATGGCTATATTTTTGTTACAATTGACACCGTATTTACAGTATTCTTTTAGATAAATGGTAGTTTAAATTGCCCATAAAAATGAATGGGAAAACCAGAATTTTGCTCAACTTTTCCTAAGCGCAAAATTTTTCCTTAATTTGCAAAACAAAGTGATCATATTCTGGTATAATGTTCTTACTAAACAAAATCTTTATTTAGTTAGAAGTTAAGACTTAGATATATTGTTTTCAAAAACATATATAAAAATTAATTTAATAAAATATAGTTACTAAGTTGGTAGATGTACAAAAGTGATGTTGCAAGACAAATATATGATTACGATTTACTTCCATTAAAAAACATGTCAGAATATGAACATTAAACATAAAATTACTAATTCGTCATCAACTAAGTTCCACATATGTTGTTGAAAAGTCTAAAAATATATAAATACACGTTAATAAAGTTGTTACAAAACTTACGGATAGACTATATAGTCTGATAAACAATTTATTAAGTTCAAATAGATAATGGATTAAAAAGTATTAAAAAAATTTGAATTTATAAGTTATCCCTAACCAAATAAGTTATAATCAAGTTGTTAAATATTTTTGTCCAAAGACCTTTAAAATATACCAAATATTATAGAAAACAATGTTCAGAGGTAAACATGTATTTAAGTAAAAAGAATATAAAACTTGATTTTGGAGGTTAACATCTGCCAACAGTTTAAATGAAGTAGAGAATATAGTGGGATAATCTAAGTCTTATCTGTTTTTGTCCCGTTACTCCTTATGCATATCCAGCATTGGAAATTCCAACATGTTTTGGCACAAATGTGCCATTTTCATGGAAACTGCAAAACGAAATTCAAGAAGCATGTAGATAAATTAAAACTCAGAAGTTAAACCAATAAGTATGAAAATTACTATTGTAGTTATTAATTTGTAAAAAGGAAGAAAGTTATTAAACAACCAAACTTATATGAGTCGTCGTGAGAACACTAAGTGTTGTTACGACAGTGAGATGTTAACTGACTAGGGTGTGGTCTAAGAGGAAAAATGTGAGTAAAAACAAAAGGCTAGTGATAAGCGAGCTATACAAGGTAAAGTTTGAAGACCATGATGAATTAATGTTAGGTTGAGAAATTGCTACTGAAACCGGTTGACTGATCTATGGAGTCAAAGAAGGATAGAAATTGGTAATGAATTTGAAAAGGAAAATAAGGAAGTAATCTTATCAACTCCGGCTCGGACCGGTCATTTTCTGCGATGGAAGGTAGAGCGGGATAAAAGCGGTTACAGGATTTTAATGTTTTTGGGTAAATGCTTTAATGTGTTAACGAGAATTTGATTTGAAAATTGTAATTGTTCATTGAGAATTGATTTATCATGTAATAAAGCTGCTTGAATGGAAAAATTTTCAGCTGTGTTTAATTTTGTGCCTTTATGAGATAAGTGAAGAGGTCTCATACATTGGTCTATTGGTTTGGGTTGATGGTTAGTTTTTTTTAAATGGTTTGCAAATTTTAATCTGGTTCTGTTTTATTTAAAATCTTAAATGTGCTCTTTATAGTGAACCTTGAACTCCTGCCAGTCTACCCTATGTTTATACTGTTGCATTCACAAGTAAGCTTATAAATTCAATTTTTATTGTATTTATCATTTTTATTTAAATTACTGTTACTAAGAATTTTTTTTAGTGTGTTGTTGGTGGAAAAAGCAATGTTGGGATTGTACTTTCTGACAATATTGGTAATACGATAAATTTCAGGACCAGTGTAGTTGAATTTCACCCATTTTTCTTTTTGATTAGAACCATTTGGATTTCCATTACTAAGGCTGGTAGATTACCAGAACTCATTAGATCTTATTTTGTTCTTTTGTTTATCTAAGTCTGTGAGGTTTAAAACCAGAATTTTACTGTCACCTACTGGAGATAACGTAAAGCTTCAAAAAACAAAAAAATCAAAATTTCCTCTTTTCATCAACCAAAAAATCTTAGAGAGCTAATAACACTCCAATTTTCTCACCTTAGGTAACATCTAATGGAATCATGGTTCTTGAAAAATAATAATTGGTTTGACTGTTTTTCACCCTTCCTGGTGAAAATTTGGATCAAAAAAACAACAAAATTCAAATTTTTATAAATCAAGTTTGACCATCATTAAAATTTCAAAAATACATCAGAAAATTAAATAAAAATAAACCAAAATAATTAGAATTTTCTTCTGAGTAAATTGGTTTTTGAATTTTTGAATTGTCTCAATTAGGAAAAATGTTCTAGGATTTTGTGTTAATGCTTTCAATTGCAAAAATGTTGGTGTTTTGAGTGTCATCTAGAGACCTCGCCTCCAAACAATGAGTATTTTTTTAAAAACAAAAATTGGTTTTGAACTCTCTAGGCCTGTATAAATAACTGTGGAAAAAATGAAAAAATAAAAATTGGTGGGGCAACCTATTTAATATATATTTTTAAATAGTATGGAATGACCCAAATGGGATGGTAATCAAAACAAGTGTCAACACATAGTAAGTATGTCTAATAATCAAGATTAATTTGATTTAATCAAAGTATTTGCTAATACACTAATATTTGAATTAAAGCTCAAATTTAAAAAAAAACTGTTTAAAAACCCAGACTTTATAAACATTTTTTTATATTACTCTAAATGCATAAATATATTTTGGAGACAAGCTATTCTTTTTAAGTTGAACTAAAAGGTATTGGTATTTAAATCTTTGATAGGAGTAATTGATAAAAGCTAGAGAGAAGATATTAGAAAACCTTCAAAATACTCACCTCAACTTCAACCTTAACATTAGGTACAAGTGAAGTAACAGGAGTTTGAACTTCTTTTGTTGTTTCATTCATCTTGTGATTCAACAGGTTATTTGAAAACAAAGGTTTTGAATTCTGCTCATCATTTTCAAACAACTTTTCATCCTTTATAGAGGTTAGTAGAATGGGAAAAGTTGGTTTTTCACATTTAATGTCCAAAGATAGAGTTAGGTCTGGATCAAATTTAAAAACACATGATGTTGCAAAGTTTATTGATATAGGAAGTTCTTCGGACATGTTTTCAGCAGACTTTTCCATAGTAGTGCCTTATGTAGTATTTCAGACTGTCTGAAGAGCCCCTAGAAATTTTCAAAATATCCATAAATATAAGCCTATTTGTCTTATTCAAAAATTAGCTAAATATTGCAGTGGAATTTTCCAATAATAATTTGGACCATCTCAAATATAAATATTCAAATTTCATAAAAAAATATTTGATATATATCAAATATTTATATATACATATAACATTATATATATATATATATATATATATATATCAGATAAGACCTAGACAAATAACACAGGTATTGGAATGGGAAAGATTGAGATTACCTTAGGCTTATAGTATTTGCAAATCATCTGAATACTGTACTGTATGAGGTGTGGGGGTGAGATGGGACGGGCATTAGCGTATTGTGGAAGATCTCTGTGCCAGCATTACACTACTTATATAAAAAAATTTATCCTGCCAGAATGTGACTGGCGTGTTACTATAAAAAATTCTATTTTCGAAAAAATTTGTTCGAGTTATCGAGTGTTGAATGTGTTTGTGTGTGTGTATATATATATATATATATACACACATTCAACACTCGATAACTCGAACAAATTTTTTCGAAAATAGAATTTTTTATAGTAACACGCCAGTCACATTCTGGCAGGATGTGTGTGTGTGTATATATATATATATATATATATATATATATATATATATATATATATATATATATATATATATATATATATGTATATATATATATATATATATACATATATATATATATATATATATATATATATATATATATATATATATACACACACAAACACATTCAACACTCGATAACTCGAACAAATTTTTTCGAAAATAGAATTTTTTATAGTAACACGCCAGTCACATTCTGGCAGGATAAATTTTTTTATATAAGTAGTGTAATGCTGGCACAGAGATCTTCCACAATACGCTAATGCCCGTCCCATCTCACCCCCACACCTCATACAGTACAGTATTCAGATGATTTGCAAATACTATAAGCCTAAGGTAATCTCAATCTTTCCCATTCCAATACCTGTGTTATTTGTCTAGGTCTTATCTGATATATATTGTTTACCTAGTCACATTAAAGTACAATATTACTTTAGCTAAACTATTAGTTTTAATTCCTTATGCACAACTTTATTTCCCCTCTATAAAACGAACTTTTCATAACTCGGAGAGACCCTGCCCCCTTTAGCAGGAGCTATCAAGAGTTGACTGTGCTTCATTCTCTTCATTTGTCTGTCCACCTGATGTTCTCAAGTATTCTCCAGCATCAAATACTAAAGCTTTCCAAGTATTTCTTTTCCATCTTCCTAGTGATTCCAGGTTTCTGCTCCATATAACGCTCCACATTACCATATCGTTGTGTGTGTGTGTGTGTGTGTGTGTGTGTGTGTGTGTGTGTGTGTGTGTGTGTGTGTGTGTGTGTGTGTTGTGCGTGCGTGCGTGCGTGCGTGTGTGTGTGTGTGTGTGTGTGTGGACAAAGGATGCCTACTGCACTAAAGAAATTAGGCCAATTATCACCAAAGTCTAGGAAGCTTTCAACAAGAAGAGGTTACTGCTGACCAGCAAGTTGAGTTTGGAACCAAAGTAGAAACTGATGAAATGCTATACTTTGAATCTTCGGAATATAAGATGGAAACGAAATACTTGGAAAGCTTTGAAATGTGGTGCTTGAAAAGAGTTGAGAAGATTAGGTGGACAGACAAAGTGACAAATTAAGAGATCCCAAGAAGAGTGGATGAAACGAGAACCATTTTGGATGTGATTCTTATGTGCAAAGCAAGGTGGATCAGATACATCCTTAGGAGGAATGTCTTCTGCACAACGATATTGAAGGAAAAGAGGAGCTTAGGAAGAAAGAGGATTCAAATACCAGATGACTTGAAGAAAAGAAGAACATTCCAGGAACTGAAGGAGGAGGCAGAGGACAAGGTGCAGTGGAAGTCTAAATTCACTTACAAAAGTAATAGACCTGTTGTAAGACAGAACACCCAATAATTATCAATTTTATTTTCATTTTCCTTTATTTTAAGTACTATCCAACAGACAAGACCTCTAACAGGTCAACAATGAAGACACAAAAGAAGAATTAAAAATTGCAAATTAAAAAATAATTAATAAATAAATTGTGTTTGTATACAGGTGATTATAATAAACAGATTTGGAAGCTAAAACATAGTAAGGAGGAAAGCAAGGGGGGAGGGGGGATATATGATTCAGTAATAATTTTCAAAACATTTCAAATTCTATCATAATCATTGTAAAAACGGTTGAAAAAGAATTTATCATATCAAGCAGCAACAAATTTGCGTTTAGCACTTTCCAAACAAAGTGTCAGTTAAGGTGAAGGAATTCCATGACATACTAGCATATTCTAGTTTGGATCTGACCAAAGCAAAATACAAACTTGTATTAGTCAAATTTAGATAATAAGGAAGTGATATATTTGATAAGGCCGAGTAATTTAAGAGAGTGAGAAACTATATGATCAAGATGATAGTGAAAGTAAAGCTCATGGTCTAATATAAAACATGGGTCATTAATATAAAAAGAGCATTCACTAGTATCAATACCTAGTTTATAAGTGAAAAGAAATAGGGATAGTTTTCCTGGTGAAAGCTAAAGCCTTAGTTTTGGATTTATTTATTGGCATTCCATTTTCAGTATGCCATCGTAATAAACATTTATGTAGGCCTATATTTGTGAATCCAAACAATCAACGAGTTAAGTGATGTTTTCAAATAGTTTTGGAGGGGGCTAGAATAAATTTTTATGGTAAAAGATATGTTTTCAAATAGTTTTGGAGGGGGCTAGAATAAATTTTTATGGTAAAAGATATGTTTTCAAATAGTTTTGGAGGGGGCTAAAATAAATTTTTATGGTAAAAGATATGTTTTCAAATAGTTTTGGAGGGGCTAAAATAAATTTTTATGGTAAAAGATATGTTTTGCAAGTAGCTCCTAAAACATTTTACCAGTACATAGGAAGTTTAGAGTCCAAATAATAATTAATGATATTTTAAATAGTTCATTTAAAAATTAAAAATAAAGTTTTAAATGTATGTTAAAAAAAGTATTTACTATATATGTATGTGATTTTGACAATAAAAATGGTGTATTAGGTGGAATGGAAGAGGACACAAGAAAAAGTTTTTGCAGTTTTCAGTTTTCATAGCAACCAATTTTTATCTAAATATATTATATAACCAGTGGAAACATAGTTTAATTGTTTACACACAAAAAATCCAAACAACAACAACAATAAAATAATATTTGTCATGAGAGATATTCAAGAGATGTTGATAATACTATGTGAAGAAAATTAAACTCCAAGTTCCCATTCAGTAATAAGTACAGAAATAAAAGCTTTAATGCAATGTATGCATTAAGCCCCAAAGAATTTGTTTGTATGTTAAAGGTACTTGTTTTTTGACCCTTTTATGGCTGTTATTAATATCACTGTTAGAGCGTGTATTCTTTTGTTTACACAAAAATATACAAGTATGACACAATCTAAATCACTATAGTCAGTTGTTATTTTATCAGCAGTCCTGCATTCAGGTAATTATTAATTGTTACTAAGCAAGTGCTTTACTGACTAGAAAATGACAAACTCAGATGGGAAAAATCCTACTTTGGTACTAATAATAATAAAAACTAAAATAATAATAATATATATATATTTAGCACTGGTCTTACAGTTGGTTTCGCTTAAGTACTATACGCTAATGGATAGGAATTGGAGGGTTGAATTTAGAGGAAGTGACCGCATTGCGTGGAGAGGTGAAAACTTTAGAACCCCCCCCCGTTCACCGACCAGATTGAACTCGATCCGTCTCGCGTAGAGCTACGTAGCTTAGCAACTACGCAGAGGGTGTACTTATATGTTTTGGCCTTGAGGACGGGAAAGCCCAAGTTGTTCAGAGTCTTTATGATGAAATTGCCTACGCCTAAATCCTTATCGATGATTAGTGTGGAAGAATATTCCGGGTGTGGGAGTCTCTGCATTTCAAGGGAGAGAGTGCACCTCAACACTTTACAAAAGTCTAATTGTACCGCTAGCCAAGGTATAGTCAAAGCATTGTGAGATTACACTAAGTATTTAGAATCAAATAGCCGAAGCTGTTATTAATTTTAGAGAGGAATTCACCATCTATATATATCATATTTTGAAAATTGAAAAATGACACCTGGACACGGGAATCGAACCCGGGACCTTTGGCTTAGTACGCCATGGAGCTATCCAGGAGTCGTCCCATGCCCAGGGTCATTCTTCATTCACATTTTAAGGCAGAGTCTATGATGGATGTGTGGAAATTGTCAGCTTTATTCACGATCCATCAGATAGCAGCATCTTCAACTCAGAAATTGGCTTGTTACATCCACTCATACAGTTATTATTATTATAACTGTATGTATAATATTAAGAATCAAATAGCCGAAGCTAAAATATGATATCTAGATCTAGATGGTGAATTCCTCTCTAAAATTAATAACAGCTTCGGCTATTGATTCTTAATATTATCCATACATTAATAATAATTGTATGAGTGGCAGTAATAAGTCAACTACTGAGTCGAAGATGGCTGCGTTATCTGATGGCTCTGAATAAAGCTGACTATTTCCGCACGTCCATCATAGACTCTGCCTTAAAATATGAGTGAAGAATGACCCTGGGCACAGGACGACTCCTGGATAGCTCAGTGGTCCCCAACATTCATTCCCGTGTCCAGGTGTCATTTTTCAATTTTCAAAATAAGTATTTAGAGTCGAAACATCTAAGCCGGCCAGCACACATACTTTGAAAGATAGAATACTGACATTAACAAGGACCTCTTAAGATGGGGTGCTAGTGAGCGTGATTTAGGGCAGTATTTTGAAGTTTTTATAGCATAAACATTTATTTGGCCAAAATAAATCAAATATTTCTTCTATAGAATCATAAAGTTTAGTTTTCCGCACATGCTAATCTTAACAGTTCTTTAATATCTGTCAAGGGTGTCCTGGAATTTAGTGACAACTTTTCTCTGCATTTAAAAAGTTTGTCACCAAATGCCGCTATGCTCATGACAGATATTCAAGAACTCTTGATATTAGCATGTGCAGAAAGCTAAACTCTATGTTTCTATTGAAGAAATATTTGATCTATTTTTGCCAAAAAAATTTTATGCTATAAAAACTGCAAAATTAATGCACTAAACTGGCGCTCACTAACACCCCACCTTAACCTAATTAACTCTAGGAACTACATCACACACTATACATTCTAATTAACTTTTAACCAATTTTCTAATAAATGATTATAAATTAACACAATTATTTGATGTTAGGTATGAGTTATTTTTAAATATTGTCATTCATTTAATTGGCATCCAAACAAGAACCAGCTTTCTTTTTGTAATTTGCCCCCATATTTTTATAGGGTGCTCCCAGAATAATCCCCATATCCTTTCACTAATATTCCTGTATCAAAGTTATGTGTTGAAACATTTAAAAATTCTAAGTACTGTTGAATGTCAAGACCACATTTTAGTGTTTTTTTAACATATTACAAGACAAAATACTTTTAAATACTTACAAGGGAAAGATAAATCAAAGTCACCCCAAAAAGTGATTAAGGCAACGCAACTAAAAAAAATTGTTACTAAATACCATTGCATTAGTACAAACTTCGGTAAACAAGCAACTTTTTTATTCCAGAAATAGTGTTAATGAAATACACTTAAAGTTAATGCTCAATCACTACCTGTAGGCCTATTATGTGGCCCTGAAATTTTATCAAGCTCAAAATCTTTGTCATTTTTATTTTACAATTTAAAATTTATTTCAAAATAAACATTAATTCACATGCACAGTGTCGTAACGTAATCCTCTGGGGCCCCAGGGCAGATCATGGAAGTGTGACCACCTATAAGAAAATATTTAATAGAGGCGTAGCACTAAGCACTTAGTACCTTAAACTTTAGTTTCCTACACTGAAAAAATATATATCGTTAAATCTACTATCAAGATTGTACAATCTAGATCGTTGATTTTATAATATAGATCGTAAAACTGACAATCTAGATCATAAGGTTTACAATCTGGATTGTTAAATATATTTATGATCTAAATGAGAGATTTAAATTTTCGATCAAAGATCGTCTAAATAACAATGTATAGTTATTCTAATGACCTATTTTTCTCAGTGTATGAAATTAGCATGGGTAGATACTGCATGAAGTATAATAAATTTGAGTACCTGTTTTATATTTTAAGTCATATGAATACTGTAATGCAATAAACTCAAGAAAATTTTAAAAAATACTTTATTTACAGTATTCTAATAAAGTCTTCAGGTGACTAAAATTTGAACCATTTCTTCCTTGTTTTTACTGATGCAAAATCATATATTATCTTTATAGAATCTATTTTTTGAGTTCTTTCATTTTCGATGGACAGCAAAGCCAAACCACTTAATCGCTCCTGTCCCATTGAGTTACGCAGATAGTTTTTGATCACCTTCTATTTTGAGAATGATCGTTACACCTTGGCTACAGTTACTGGAACTGTTAAATACATGAAATATGCTGTGCATACATCAGGATAGCTTAAAGATAGTGAAGCATTGTCGATTTTTAACCAAACCCATCAGCCAATTGTTTAACATTTTCATTTTTTCAACCATGTCTTTAAGCGATGTTATAACGGAAAGTACTTGAGATGGAAATAATGGAGATATATATTCGGAAATCACTTGAGATGGAAATAATGGATATATATATTCGGAAAATTTTTCGCAGAAATTTTCTGCTTTCTTCCAAATTTCCGTTTTTGTAGGCTTTGACAGAAAATTGTGGTTCAAGACTTCGTATGTCTCTTCAATAATCTTCGTGCTTTTGAAACAGCTCTCGATCTGTGATGAGAGATTAGCTATCAATTGATAAAATACAGTTGCACAGAAATAACGCTCAGGATCACACGACCTTTCATATCAAGATGATTCATCAAGTAAGAAAGGGATAGTCTTCCGCCAAAAATAGCAGTATAAATTTGACTTTTATAAAAAATTAACTTTTTGGGTCTTCAGTGGTCAGGTGCCCCCCTCAAGCGCAAATTACCGAGGGCTCCGGGGCAATGCCCCAGTTGCCCTGACCTAGTTACAGCACTGCACACAGCACTCTCTAAATAATATTTTTATTTATAGCCTACATTAGGGTTGCTAGGCTTATCAGTGCTTGCAAATTCCAATAAAACATATACAAATTAATTTTCCTGTAACAAGTAACAATGTATTTATATAATTTTTGATCACTCACCCTAGTTTACAGTATGTTATTATTGTGATTAACAATTCTTTTAGTAATATATAAATGGTAAAAAAACTTTTTCCTAAAATGGCAGGGAGCGTTCTAAGCCCAACGCGTCAATGCGTCACAGTGGATACAACAAAATGGTTTAGTGGTATTATTTAGCATGTTAGATTCAAATCAATAAAATAGCAAACCAATTAAAATTAGTTAACTTGTTTTAATGCTATGCGCAACCAAATATAAGAAGTCTGTGTTTTCTACTTAATTTCAAGGTGTCGATTGTGACATCAGAGTACCAGTGAAAATAAGGGTTTTTCAAAAGTATGAAAAACTAATTTATTTTCAAAAGTTTACAATAAGCTCACCTGCGGTGAAAATTGTCCCGCCAAAACTGATCAGTGGTATTATCTTAATTGAAATATAATTTAGTATACGATTAAAAGTGTTTTAACATGGATTAAATTCATTAATGGCCCGTCTGGCGTCTACAACAAACATACCCGCTTGTCGGGCTCGCAATTACGGAATCGCAAACGCATCCGTAAATCCGCTTCTATTAAATACAAAATAGAGTCTACAATTCAAAGACGTATGACGTAATTTCAACCAATAGGAACAAACATCAAAGATAACTATAAAATTTCAAATTAATATTAATGTTTTCAAATAAGAAATAAATGTTTAAAAAATATTTAAGTGGTTAAAAACATAAGATTTTAATTGAAAATTCTGTATTCATTACTATATATTTCTAAGCAATATTTTCATAGACTAAATAACTTTATATTATTTGCATTTAGTAGTCAATCCACCCCTATGACACTCCACTTAAAACCCATTGTAAAAGTTGATCAGAACTTGAAGCTTTTTAGTTGTTCGATTTGCCGCTATATTAGTAAGCGTTGTGATCGTTGCGTTTCGTTGTGACGTTTACAACAACAGCTGTTCAGACAGACAGAGATCTACAGTTAAGATTTATAAGATTTTATTCTTGCACAATGGCTTTACAAGTCAATATTAAAAATAAATGTAAATTTCCGGGTTGTTTTAAAACTGACGTGTCAATGTTTATCACGCCCTCAAATTTCGAGAGACTTTAATTGTGGGAGAATACTATAAGAAAGATTTCTGGTCAAGAGAACTTTAGTATAAAATCTAATGATAGATTTTGTGAAAAACATTTTTGGCCAAAAGATATTCTACAAGAGTGGATTGTAACAGATAGTGATGGAAGAATTTTGCAAAAGCTTAGTGTGCAATTGCTTTTATAGGTTAGTTTTTTTTTATTTCCACATTGCTCGACCAATGTGTGGAATAAAAAAACTTCTGCTATAGTTGGCTGTATATTGATTTATACCAGTGCTTTTTCTAATGCCTTAACTTTAGACATTATTTATAAACAAAAAATGAAAAAGTGCAATTTTTTTTAAATTGGGAATGGTGCTCTAGAACTGATACAACACTTTATTTCCTCAAAACAACAAATCATTAAGACATTTTTATTAGGCCCTTACAATTTATACTTGCAAGGAAACAGCAAATCAAATGATATCATACTATAATCGTATTTAGGTCTATTTAATATAATTTTATTTCGTATTACTCTTAACATCTCACTAAAATAAAAATCCAAACACAGGGCCTTAAATGACAAGTTGTTTATATAACGACTATTGTTAGAAATTTTAATTTATTTGCTCATAAAAGTTTAAGTAAGAAGGGGACGATGCTCAAAAATAATACCCATACATATGAAACTTTTTTTGTTGTATATTTAAACATTCATAATTTATTATATCAAAACGCTCACAAAGATATGGAGAATCGATAGAAACTAAAATTAGAAATATAGACTTTTTTATTTAATAAACAGTTGAAAACCAAACTCACCAAATTCAAGGTCGCTTGGCTATATCAAAATATTATAAAGGATAGAACACTTAACAAAGCATTAAAACTTTAATTCTGCTTCAAGGGGGACTTGGCACACCCCTACTAACTTGAGAAAAAATTGTGATTAGAAAATATGACATCATAACTCATAAAGGATCAGGTGTTAAACCAAGGGGTCGTGTCATCTGTTTATGTATTTGGGCTTATTTCTGCCATAAGGTCTAAATAGTATAAGCATAATTATTATTTAAAGGCTAAAAAAATACAAATATATTAGGCCTTTTATGTTTTTCCAGGTCTAGTGCACTTAAACAAGTACTTTTAAAAAAAATACTTAGGCCCTATCTTTTTTAACTATACCAAACAGTGTTATTAATTATAATTATTAATTTCAATAATATTATTATTAATTTCAATAATAAAACTACTCAGATCCTAAAAATTAGAAAATAATTAACTTATATTATATTTATTGTATTATATTTATTTAGTGGATGTTTCCTTTTTAAATTCAATCATAAGCCTATAAACTATATTCTATATTATTATGAATATAGATTAGTTCACAATTGAACTAGGCTTATATTTATTTGTATTTATTTTAGGTTGACCCTGACAAGAATTTAGTGAAGTGGAGTCATATTCGAATATTGTATGAAGCGATTGTAAGCATCCTGCAGCTTTACGTGTGTGTCCAAAATTATCGAATGCTCATATAAATTTGACAAACACAAATAAGATGAGAGTACGTCTTGCTACACAGGTAATCTATAACTTAAAGACACGGGCCAAAATCTTGGCTCATCCATTAATATGAGCATCTCTTGAACTAAGGATCCTTAGTTTGGTGTCTTGTTTAGTTATTTTTTGTTGAGTTTTAATTAAGTATTTATAATATTCATAATAAAATATAGTTAATGTACTTATTAGCACCCCATTTTACTACCCTTATGGGTTATGTATAATGATAATTTATGATTATCAATAATATTTATTGGAGTTGAGTTGGACACA
The DNA here is from genome assembly GCA_033556935.1 of Timema podura. NCBI lineage: Eukaryota > Metazoa > Arthropoda > Insecta > Phasmatodea > Timematidae > Timema > Timema podura. Next base: position 38,155,604 of record JAVRXN010000014.1, on the reverse strand, counting down.
AATCTTTATTTTGCTTTTGAATCCCTACTCTCAAATTTGAATTTGAATTTGAATATTGAATATTGAAAAAAATCACTAACCTTAGAGTAAATAGAAAAATAATATAATAGTAGAAAATAGAAATATTAGATAAGTGACAATTTTGTCCATAATCTATTCATTATAACATTAATGCGCTTTGTTGCGTGTTAAATTATTGGTATGAGGTTCTGATTGTTGAGTTTGTCTTATAATTGTATTTTTTATGAGCAACCAACATACAGTATCAAAGGTCTAAAACAAATTTCAATTGAAAAATTAAGGAAAATATTTTTTTAAGGATTTGAGTATCAAATCCAATATTTTATTGAATACTCAAATATCCTTAAGGATTTGAGGTATTTGATGTCTCACCCTGTTATTTATTGTTTACGCCTATATGATATTGATTGGTCTATATTTTATATTTTTTAATATATTTCAGGTTTTCAGTAATTCTGTTGCTACCGGATTAGAATTTTACCGGCATTATAAAACCAAAGGACTTGAAAACTGCCAAGATACACAATACTTTTGCCTTTTTTTCAATAATCTCTTTGATGCTCTTAACAGGTGCTATGCAGCTGAAGGATTAAGAATAGATGGTTCTGACTTTAAGGTAAGCACATTGTCAATAATAAAAAACAAGAGGTGTGATTAATACTCAAACCTTATGTTAATGAGATTAATAATTTCTAATTTGATTTATAAGAATTAAACATACATTGCAGTGCACTATATAATTATTACAACATTGACATACATGTAGTGTCCTGTAAGAGAGGCACCTCAGCCCTATTTTATTTACTCATTTGTATTTTTTGGTATTAGCAGACTCATTATACTGGCTAAATGAATGGGAAACAAGAGTACACGAAGGGAAAATCAGAAAGGAACAATTCCTTACTAAAGTCACAGCTGACGGACTCATAGTGACAATTCTGTCTGCGATGCAGTTAACAACATACCTTTTAAATGAATGCCATTTTTCATATGTACTAACTGCAAAGATGAACCAAGATCCACTCAAGGTAAATACATATTCTCTTATTTTATTATTTACTTCTAATGCAAGCATCAGGTCTGTAGCCGAGTGGGGTTTGGGGAAAAAGAGAATATTTAAAAAATTTTATACACAAATATATTTATTGCCTCCCCTTTATGTTTCTTTCCTATCCTTCAACTTCCCCTTCTCCTTGTATTATGAAGTTTAAAAGGGGGGTGTGTATCAATACCCGCTGGTTCCATAGTTCCAACACTAATGATGGCTAGCAAACACTTGCTAGACAAATTTATGTGTGTTGGATACTTAAATATATTTTCCCAAACACTAAACAGAATATCAAAACAATTATAAATATTTATCAAAATATAAACATTCATACTGAAATAAGCTATAAAGTTGTCTGTTGAAGTACATATGAGCAAATTTGACATATTTTAACCTATTCTGTTACATTTTATGTTTCCAGAACTTCTTGGTATGACACGGCAACCTGCAGGTTCTAACGATCATTTGTCTACACCAACATTCCTTCAATTGTATAAAATTTTATGAATTTTCAGCATTTTGAAACCACTGAAATATGGAAATTGTTATGCCTCAGAAGAAACATCTCCGTTGTTGTCTATCAGGGATTTTAAGAAAATCTTCAAAGAGGGCAAGAAGTCTTTCAAAATAGAAGAGATAAAATCACGTTTGAATGGGTTGGTTCTTCAAGATGACTGGGACTGTGGCATAATTAATGAAGAACACAACTATTCTGGAGTTCCAATTGTAGACTGCATTGGTTATTACGTAACTGGGTATTTATGTAGGCAGTTACTAAAAAAAGTTAAATGTGAAATATGTCGTTCTGCTTTAGTTAATCCAGAAACTCAGGAGGGATTATGTCATGAACTAGCAGGCCATTTGGTCAATTTGAAAACTAGAGGTAAACTGATCCATCCTAACATTCACTTTTATCATATAATAAATTCAATAGAAACAGCTTTTAGTAAGAACTGTCATTCAATTACATGTTTTGAAGATACACTGGATTGTGTGTTAAATAATGGGCAGCTTTCTTTTCCATGCTTACAAGTTGATTTTCCTTGTACACCCACGATCTCTCTCTCTCTCTTACACAAATATTAAGCACTGTTGCATTTTGATATCGTTCGCTAATTTGTATGAATATATGATTGATGTATGTTTAGTTAAAGGAAATAAATATGTTAATAAAAGGATTGAAGAGCATAGCTAAGTTCGACACTCGTGACTTGTTTATTTTTCATACTTCCAACATACCTATAGCTTAAATGATCGTTTGAACATTCATAACTTGGAAAAGAATATCTTAAAATCAATTATAATATATATAAAATACAGTTTTTATATGAGTTTCTTAGCTTGGTTTATGTGGCTTAGTGTTTTAATGTTTACCAAGTTGCCCCTTACGTAACGAATAGGGATGATAGGTACTATCAATAATTGTCTTGGCGCTTAAGTCAAATATAGTATTTGAAAATGTCTACTTGAAGGTGGGAAACAAACCTGGGACCATTATAAAGACGGAAGTATTAAAGTACTATGTTTAGTTCTCATTTTTTAAATAATAAAACTATATTGAAACTTTATAAACTGTATGCAGGAACGAAATGAGTAAAAGTGGAAGGTGAGTGGTATTGGTTTGCCTCGGTATTGAGCCTTCTGGAAGAACGTACCCTCTAAGATAGCTAATTTCACCACTCACACTTTAGAATGTGAATTAATATTTTTTAAATGCACTCAAAAATTACAATTCTCATTTACTATTCACGTTCGCTTATTTCATGCATGCATTCTGCCTTATCCCTTTATTGAAGGAAAGATTATAATTTTCGTATTCAGACAAATTACCCTAAATTCTACTCATCAGGATTAAGTAAAAAAATTCCCTCAGATGCTATGAATTAGATGGTAATATTGATTGATGACTTTGTCCCTTCATACATCAATATATTTTTTAAATAATAATTTATAGCCATGTTTATATGATCAAATTTTACCAAACAAATAATTACCATGTGATTTATAATACAGTAATTCAAATTTCAATTATCTTAAATCGATGAGCAAATTATAATTGTAATTTATATGTTATCATTTGATGTTGGATATTCTTTTTATTCACTAGGTATCACATTCGGGATAAACTAAATTACTTTATAACAGTAAAATGTAAACTTGGTGGTTCAAACTTATCTTCAAAACTTAAATTACGCGCGCGCAATTCTGCAACAACACTAACGCCATTTCGCTTCAATGTCTGATCACTGAAATTCAAGAGTAGCCAGACCCGTATATCTTTGACTTTGCGAAAAACTGAAACAGTGTTGCCACCTACCGGTAAAAATACAATCCATTTCGTACTATCTCTAGAGACTATAGAGTTGGCAACACTGAACTGAAACAGTGAGAGTGAAGTGTAACTCTGCTTTTGGTTAAGTTAAAGAATATGGTATATCTTTTACTAGGTAAACTATTTTATTGTGATCAATAGGTGTTATTTTAATTTTATGTAAAGTGTTATATTGTGCTTTTTTGTGATTTATAATATTTGATGCTCTAGTTGTTTTGGGTAGGGAATAAAACTGAAATTTCATTAAGTATGAGACACTTTCTTTGTAAAATTTTAATGAAATGCTTTTATGTTACTTATTAATATAAACATATAGAATAACTAGATTCAATAATACTTTGTTTTAAAATATTTAACTATACAATAAAAGAGACATTTATCAAAGTGACATTCTTTCATATTGTGACAGGCCCTGTAATTAAATCTCAAATTTGATATGTGATATTTGTTTACATAATTCACACCTCTTTAAAAATACATTATAATAAAATAATAAATGTATGTGTATAAAATTTAGCAAGTTAATATTAAGATAATTTAACTAAGGGGGAAAATAGTTAAAACAATCAGAAAATTAACTTAGGAAAACATTATTTAATAAAAACATTAGGTAACACTGAATCAAAATTATCCATTTAAAAAACCCAGAAGTATAAAAAAATAAGAAAAACTGAAACTAATGATAATCCAACTATCATCAAAGTCATACAAGATCTTTTTTTCCAACCAATATATCAATATTCTTTTATTATTTTTAGAGTCAAAATAATAGCCTACCTATGTCAAATCGATTAAATACTACAATTTTGTTTTTAATTTAAGTCAAGTACCTACTCAAAAAGGGTGGGATTCTTTAATTTTTTCTGTCATATTGTGGAAATTTTAATTGGTTCATCATAGGGTACCATAAAATAGGTTGATAAAAACAAAAGTAAATTTCTAATGATAACATAATTAATATTGTAAAATGTTTCTTTATAATTTAAAAACATTCATACAAACACCTTATGAAATATGTGTATTAACAGAAAAATGTTGATTCATTTAGAACTTAGGCCTAAATAAAAACAATACTACAAAATGACACCAAAGTTATTTTAGTGTGCAATAGTTAACATTTTAGCCATCGTAAATTATCCTAACCAAACAAAACCTGAGGATAGACCCTATGGCCTTTGACCTATGGCCTATGAAATATGGCCTGGTTCAGTTTTTTTTATATAAGCCCTGTATTTTCCAATAGCGGCTGACTAGACCTGTCGTAGCTTCATATGCCTTATAATCAAACTTAAGACTAGAACAGGCACAACATCCAGTCTCCAGCCATTAATTCATCACTGAAATGGTAAACCCATATTTCACCAATGATACATTTTTTGGCCATGCCAGGAATATAACCCGGGACCCTTACCTCATTAGACAGACACGCTACTGCCTGAGCTAAGTTGTCAGATTGTAGTTTGAACCAGAGTGGATTATTTATGACTTCACAACTGAAGATTACACATTTGAAAAAGGTCTATTTCATTTAAACACTTTTTTGATTTATGTATTTATACATGACCCTTGAAAAAAAAATGTAGGTGTTTGGATAATATCATGAAATTTACTTCTTCCATTTTAGTCAACAACTAAAGTAAATTTTTCACCTATGCCCATTTCACTACATGTCTTTTTGAATTAATGTAAAGGTATAGATATTCTGAAGTTGCTCAAAGATGCATAACATTATAAACTCAATAAGTTTACTTTCTTTTAGGATGAGTTTCTCAAGATGAGTTTCTCAAGATGAGTGTTCAAGTGAATGAAATATCGAGTGTAGCGACCACAAGCACTAGCCAGGTGTCGGAGGATGGAGCCCGTCCCTCGACATCTACCTCGTCAGACCAATCCTCTCGGCAAAGCAACTTGCAGAGGATACAGCAACGGAAACAACAAGTTTACAATTGGCCGCACGACAAGAAGCTGCTCAAACTTGCCATCTATTCAGCATGTCAGGTTAGTAATAGTTGAATATCATAGGCTACACATTATCTTAAATAGGCAACTCTACTAATAAGGTTGATTCAAGTATAGCCTGTCGCAATATCAGTAGCTCTATATTGCCAAGTCTGTCATAATTTGACAGCTCTCTGTTTCCCATCCTGTCATAATTTGATAGTTCAATCTGCCCCTTCAGCCCAATGTCTACTACAGCCGTGTATTGTTTGGGACATCCATTGACTCATTCTCTCTAAAGCAATGAATTAACTCATATAGAATATTATAGCTGGTTAAATGTAAGTCTCTTAACTAATTTAAGGCAAAAAATAAACCCTTCACCAGTTGTTATAACATTTAATTTTTTTAATACGATTTCAATATTACCTAAGTTAGGTCTTTAATATAAATTTTACACAGGTCCATTCAAGTAGACACTAATTTATCTTTTGCATGTTTGTGTGTACAATTTATTTGGTCATAAACAACAAAATAGTTTTGCTCTTTGAAAACACAACATTTTCAAAATTGTTAAGTATCATCATTAATGTTGCATTTTTATAGTTTATTTTCTTCCCTTCAGATTGTGATTACTTTTCATAACCACATAGATTATTTGTAAGTGAAAATTGATTTAATATAAAATAGATAAAATAATATAATTTTAGAAAAACAAAATACAAATAAAAGTAAAAACACTAAAACATATGTCAATATGTTGACACTCTTATTGAATCTTCCTTAGAAAGTAGTACTTAAAGAGTCTGTCCATGATAAGTTGTTACCTGGAGGACAGTTAAAAAATCAAATGTTTAGATTTTGGGCTGCCAATACTTGTAAAAGATCACTGTTTTATTATAAATGTTAAGTATTTTAATTACATGTTATATTTTACATTTAATATAACATAAACTTAAGTTTTCTCACACAATTTCATTACGTTAAATGATTTCTTTCTACCCAATTCGAAACAATATTTTAAACATAATTAAAAGTAGGGCCTACTTATTCTTTGTTTTGGAATGTTATATATAGGCCTAATTTGTAATATAGTGCATACATTAACAGGATGTCTACCATCCGGGAAAATTAGGGAAAACTGGAATTAGCCGGGAATTTGAAGTGGTCGGGGGGAAAACGAGAATAAGTTGGGAATTTTCTAAATAAAAAAAATCCGGGAAAAGGTTGTTTCACTCAAAATATCAAATATAATAATCAATAAATCAGTACATTGCAATGTGATTCAAACTGCCATCTTTTGTTTGGAGCTGGGAAATATATTTTATAATAGCTTTAATTCCTAATAGATTATGTTAATACAAATAAAAAAAACTGTATTTAAATTTTAAACTTATTATTATCCATAAAACAGATTAACATAAACCTTGGGGTGGGGGGGGGGGAGGGAGTGGGGGGGAGGATAGAAGGGTGTGACATACTTTTGAGTTGGGAATTTTAATAAATGATCCGGGGGAAATTGGGGAAAGAGTCTGGAATTTGATTGGTAAAGTTGAGTAGACACCATGATTAATACTTTTTAATACAGGAGTCATATTTACTTGGAAAAGAGAAAAAAATTGTAATTTTTTTTATGTATAATAAATTATTTTTTATTATTTCATCGTATTTCCAAATATTTAACTGAATAAAATATTTTTATCCACTGCATGGATGCATCATTGTAAATATATCTCATTATGTTCAATCACATGGTTTAAATTTGCTGGTCGCCATTTTGAAGCTATATTCGTTAGACCTTTTGTGAAAGTGCTTGGAATAGTAATTTTTTTAAGGGGAATAAAACTATAAATAAGCTTTGTGCCTGTTCTCAAATAAATATAAATAATATTGGCCTAAATTACTGTGGTTAACTATAACATTCACACTTTATCGTATGTTTTCACTTCAGTTATCCAAAGTGACAGATGTCGGCTATTGGCGTAGGGAGGGCTACATTAGGGATTATTTCTATTAACTTTTTGAGCTGTCATCCAAGTAAACTAAGGTCGTGACTATACTGCATGTGTTAGTGTTTTAAATTTATTTGTGCTATGTACAGGGTGTTTGACTCCCTCTTGGCCCCTGAGTGCTACTCATACACCCATTATGTCCATTAGTTTGAAAGTTATAAGTAGGAATATGGAAAATTCACATTGGCGATAACACAAATCTTATGGTTTTCACACAAATAACACTAATTCAAGCTTTTTTTTTTAAATAAACACAATTTCTTTGTAATTTGGCAAATACCATATCATGCAATATAATTTTCAATGTGGTAACACTCATGAAAGCGCTATGACAGGGGTGCCATTTATACGGATTGTATCAGTTTTTGCTGATTTTAAAGGTGTGAAACAAATTGCAGGATATATGAGTATTTTCATTGATATTTAGCTCTTTTTTTTAATGGAGGTTAACTTTAAAAATCATGATTTATACTTCTACACATTTCAATTTTGAAAGATCAATTATTTGTTTTCAACCGTTAAAAGATTACATGCTAAGTCCGAGCAGGGACATTAATATATATGGATCTGGCTACAGGTGGTCATGTTTGGTGTAACCATAGATTGACACTCGATTATTTCGCTATTACTATTTGTAAAAATCAAAAGTAATGATATTGAGATATCAAATTTGACATTACTAAGCACAAAACTTTTTTGTGTATTTATTTTTATTCTAATATTTTAGTAAATAGTTAAATATCATCATCATCATCATCATCATCATCATCATCATCATCATCATCATCATCATCCATCATCATCACTACTGTATCTTACTACCCGATCAGGTTATACGCATCTACACTAATGTGTAATGGTAGGGTGATTGTGAGATGAAATGGAGGACTTACAGTTTAACGTGGAATCCGAACCACGGTGGAGGCCTGGTACTCCACACATTCACAAGCTGTGATTAATATACGTTTTGTCAAAGGTGAAGGAGTTAAATAATAATATGAATGAAAAATGTAGACAGTTTTATCCGAGTTCTGTAACATTATTGTATCACAGGACCGCAGCTATTCCTGCGGGAAACCTAACAAATCAAAAAAATATAAAGAGGAACGAGTCTGACATCTCGGGAGATATCATACGCCAGGCATAGGTAATCTCTCTGTTGAATATGTCCAAGAAGGAGGAGGATTTGTCATGGGAATTGCAAAAGACATGTGAGGAGGCAGTTTGATTACCATGTGCTAAAGTTGACTCAAAAGATTTCTTGTGACATACGACAATGTTCTAACCGACAATAGAACGAACCTTTAAGAAAATAATCCGTTGTGTGTCCAGAAGTGTGTCACCATTTTCTGGACTTAACCCCGAATTATTTAATTTGTATTGACGGAAACATCACTTTCAGCATAAAATATCATCACTTTTTGAGGAAATTAACACCACTTTTCCCTTAAAAATAACCTCATCTTTTGCATGTCTCTATTTATAAGGGAAACTGAAGGGCCGAGAGCGAGTGAATCATCCTGTATTTCTACAATTCTATAATTTTATTTTATTATATTTTGCTTAGTGCACTATATTTCAAACATATTATTGTAAGTGCATATTTGAATTCATGTTTTCAGCCTAATCAGATTAGACCAACTGGTTTACATACTAATCAATATTTGCTTATTAATTTAAGTTTGTCATCTGTTCCTAGGCTGCAGAATGTAAATGTAATGGTTGGAAAGCGCCTGTCCCACCAGCCAAATCTCAACCTTTGGCCACCTTTGTTGACCCATGTCGAAGCTGCTCACATACTTTAGGTGAAACATATTTACATTATATTTCACTGTTATTAAATCAACACAAGGACTGATGGGAATATGTATATTTGTTATATTTCTGACTAAAATTCTGGAAACAATGACTGACATTTGATAAGATGGTCTTCGAACAAATGAAAATATTATTGAACTCATGAATCCAGATTGTCTACTTTATATACGAATATATAATTATATAATTTTGAATCCAACCTGCCAACATTGAGTTAATGGAAATATATTGAATTTACTGAGCTTACATCAACTGGTCCTTAAACAAATTCAAATATCCTATTGAACTTAAAGATATAATACTAGCCAATATATAAAAATAAATATATTTGTATTTAAAATTCCTCCATCAATTGATAGTAGCATTTTCATAAATTTGTGATGTTTAACTTCTTAGAGCCTGTTTCATTCCAAAGATAGCACCTAAATTAGGAAGACAATACGTCTCAAACCAAATGCCGCGTCACATTGTGGTGTGGTTTTTTGTATTTTACTTTTAATAACAGTGAACAGGTGTCTACCATCCGAGAAAATCCGTGAAAACTGGAATTGGCCAGGAAAAAAACGGGGAAAAGTCCAAAAATTTGGTAAAATTAAAAAAAAAACACAGAAAAATGTTGTTTTACTCAAAATATGAACTATAATGATCATTAAATCAGTAAATTTACTAAATTACAATGTAATTAAAACAGTCTTTTTTTTGTAGCTATGCAATATATGTGATGATTTTATAATTCCTAGAAGCCTATGTTAATACAAATAAAAAAGTAGTTTATTTAAATTTTAAAACTTCTTACTATTGATAAAAAAGATTAATAAAAAAACGAGAAGGGAATAAAAGGGGGTATAGAAGGGTGTGACATAATTTTGTGTCAGGAATTTTAGGAAATGATCAGGGAAAAAGTTGGGAATGTCATTGGTCATGTCGAGTAGACACCATGAGTGGAATTGAGAACAATGAAATGGTTTCTTTATCTTTTTAAAGTACAACAAAATTGAAACATTATTGTATTTAAATTAAAAATAAAAACTACCTATTAAGTTTATTCCAATTTTGCAGTTTTCACGTGGAGAGTGTAGAAAACTGCACTTTGATATGATTTCTGGTTTGAGCATCTTGAAACCTATATAATGGTTATTAGTCAGCCGTGAGATGAGCTCTTAATTGTGTACCGTCAACAAATAAATACTGACTAATAGTAGTCAGTAATGTTCATGCAAAAATCTAGTACACTGCCACTTTTCTAAACCAGCTGTCAGATCAGTCTCAATGTAATTTGATAACTCTTCTATAATTATAAGCATTCAGATGTATCTCAATATCCGAGAATATTTAGTTCAAACTGTCTTGGGTTCATATATTTAGTCTTTATTAGGTGTTAAAAGTGAGTTATCTGTGATTAAACTATACCTCTAGTTACATCCTTAGTGGTCTAACCTCTTTGGTGTAATACACATAAAATAAACATAGCTAATAGTTTTAGTAGATGTGAAGGTCACTTTTTAAATTAAAAGTAAATTTAAAACATGCAAAATAAAGTAAAGTTGGGGGTAAGGTTGTTGTGCCTCACTGTTCAGTCGGCCCTGGTATCTTTCCTCCGCACTTGCACAGGCCGTGCCACCCACCCTTTCTACTGCCTGGACCACTCCACACTTCATGTTCTCTAATCAGTCCGTGACAAGTTCACCACTGTACTTAGCGTCAATGAGAACTCCTCTTTCTATTGGCTCGCTTGGCGGCCACTATCGCTCATGTTTTCACATGCCAATGGGAATCTCCCTTTTCTCCCATTGGACAAGGCCAGGCAGCAGTGTAGGGTATTCAACACTGTGGTTCCTCGGTGAGAGGTCAGTCAGAGATTGGCTTCCCAACCCGGGTGCGCCACCTGTTTGAAAGAGATATTAAATTGTTTTATGTTACGAAGGAGCAATATTGTTTTAACTCTCTCTCTTCCCACCATCACCCTACCTCCCACCACGACTCACGTTGCCGGGACAATCACCCTACCTCCCACCACGACTCACGTTGCCGGGACAATCACCCTACCTCCCACCACGACTCACGTTGCCGGGACAATCACCCTACCTCCCACCACGACTCACGTTGCCGGGACAATCACCCTACCTCCCACCACGACTCACGTTGCCGGGACAATCACCCTACCTCCCACCACGACTCACGTTGCCGGGACAATCACCCTACCTCCCACCACGACTAACGTTGCCGGGACAATCACCCTACCTCCCACTGTGACTCGCGTTGCCGGGACAATCACCTTACCTCCCACCACGACTCACGTTGCCGGGACAATCACCCTACCTCCCACCACGACTCACGTTGCCGGACAATCACCCTACCTCCCACCACGACTAACGTTGCCGGGACAATCACCCTACCTCCCACTGTGACTCGCGTTGCCGGGACAATCACCTTACCTCCCACCACGACTCACGTTGCCGGGACAATCACCCTACCTCCCACCACGACTCATGTTGCCGGGACAATCACCTTACCTCCCACCACAACTCACGTTGCCGGGACAATCACCCTACCTCCCACCACGACTAACGTTGCCGGGACAATCACCTACCTCCCACCGTGACTCGCGTTGCGGACAATCACCTTACCTCCCACCACGACTCACGTTGCCGGGACAATCACCCTACCTCCCACCACGACTCACTTGCCGGGACAATCACCCTACCTCCATCTGACTCACGTCGCTGAACCAGCACCTACCGCCCCACCTCGGGACTTCCTCATGTTCTACCGCGACTCAGGTTGCTGGGGCACAGTCACCGACATTTCTCCTACCCCTACCCACACGTGTCTGAACACAACGTCGCCGTTGTCGCAACATCAACCAGTTATCCCCGAAGTCGCAAACGAGAGATAACAAGGTTTTACTGGTGTCATGAAACACTACTTTTAATTTTTACATTATCTATTATATGCATCTACATATTAGAGAGAGAGAGGAAAAACCAACCATTACTATATTATTCTATGCCGACATATTTGAATTTATCTTTGCTTATGTAATAAATGTCATTGACTCATAAGCTAGTTGTTGTCAAAATACAGTTTTTTATAGCTGTTTTAAAAATAACTACATATTATGTTGAGGTGTGTCACTAGTGAAATATTTCAAATCTGTTCATAGAATATAAAAATTTTCTTATTCTTTTGGAATGTTTCAAGTGTGTGGGAGGGGAAACGAAGTAAATTTGGCCCTCAACATTTTGAAGTTTTGCACACGCCTTTTATATAGTTGAGTATAGGTAATTTAAACTAGTTGTTAATTTTATTCTTTTAGAAAGTCACGTTTGTCACTTGGCTTCGCTAACAGAAGAAGAGATCAACAGACTTTTGGGAATGGTCGTAGATGTCGAAAATATTTTTATGAGCATGCATCGAGAAGAAGATGCCGACACAAAAAGAGTATATTATTATCTTTTTAAGGTTAGTGGTGTTCAAATACTTTGTATAAATAATTATTTTTATTTCAACAACTATAAAATAATTAATTACTATATTGCAGGGCTCAAAATAAGTCTTTGGTCACAGTTTGACTTTTATATAAAAACCAGATTGCAACAAGTCACAATTTGGCATCTTATTTTCCTTATTCTGAATTAGATTTTATTCTATTAAACTATCTTAGTTTCCTTAATCTTGTGTTAAAACTCTTAAATATCATAACTTTGTTGTCCATAATATGGTATTATTACAAAGCACTTATTTCTTCTTGATGTTGTCTGTCTCTCTCTTATCATGACCCAAAGGAGCAAATTATTTTTTTACTAAATAAGGAGCAGTCTTGTTGCATTGTCAGCTAAAAGGCACGCATGATGTGATGAAATGAGCTCCTATTGGTTGGATTCTGAAGAGGGGAGTGGGTATGAACAAGAATTTTCTTTCTCACGTTTCTCACACTAGATACATTCGGGAAGTAAAAGGTGTCACACGCGTGTATGTGCGTCTGCATTGTGGTTGTGCTTTAAGAAATGTAATAGAGACGTAATTGGTGAGGAGAAGATGTCACGAATGTGTGTGCATCATGGTTATTCATTTGTAAAAGCATGTAACTAAGATTTACTTCTCTTCTATATTTAAATAAATAATATACTATGGAATTTGAAATTAATTTGAGTGGCTTCTCATTTAATTCAGTATAATTTAACAATTTAAAGTGTGAACAAATTTTGTAATTGTTGAGGCATAAAGTCAGATCACGTAACAATCAAACATGAAATAATGTCAATAGTAGCCACGAATAGCTGTAAAGCCCGTATCACACGACACTAGCTCGTACTTGAAATCCAGTGTGCTAGCTAGCGCTAGCTAGCACGTCATCATCTAGCGTCGTGTGAATCAGAAAAAGTATACTGGTTCTGCCACTTGGTACTGGCTACCATACTAGTTTTGAGGATAGAACAGGCGCTATTTTCGTACTAGTTCTGACACTAGTCTGTGTAATTCGACCAATCAAAGCGCGCTGAGACTTTGTGAGTTTGTGTGGAGAAATAATAGAAATGGCGCCGACATGGTCATCGGATGTTATTTTGTTGTTGGCAGAAAATTATTCTAAATATCCTTGTTTATATAATACCAAATTTCCACAATATGACAATATATTAAATATATATTTAATTAAAAACATGTTATCTAAAAATGACAAACTGTGTTCCAGACCCAAATTTAATCTAAATAAACTTGATAGCATGCCAACTTGGGTGGTTGCTTTTTTAGAATATAAAGTGTGCGTAGGCCTAAAAAAGAACATGTGTGTGTTAAGGATACTGTACTTGGACACCCATAGTCTTAGGTGCCTCTGACCACATCGTAAATAAATGAATACAAATTTGGGGAGATACTAAACGTTAGAGTCACCCTGAATCTATCCTACCTAACCTCCGAATGTATCATTTTCAGTATCCCGCGATCATTATTTCGTCTTTCCAGCCAGTTCCGTGTCCATATTCTTTTCCTACGCTCCCTCTCATAATTTTCAATATCATTATTAATAATTAATTCAGCTGCTTCACCCAAAATTAATAGTTGATGTTCCATAAATATTTGCACTAGAACCTAGTACCAAACTAGCAGCGTGTGAATACTCTAGTCCCGTTTCTATTGTACTAGCTAGTATACAGATATCTAGGCGCTAGCTAGCACACTTGATTTCTAGTACAAGCAAGTGTCGTGTGATAGTAGCTTAAATTAAAGGTGACAAACCAACTTTTCGTTAATCTCATGACAAGTTAAGGAAGATACATTTCATGATGTATCAATATGTCACACTTCCCCGGGGCAAGACAAAGTGACGGTTACGGAATGTATCAATATGTCACCCTCTACGGGGCAAGACAAAGTGACGGTTACGGAATGTATCAATATGTCACCCTCTACGGGGCAAGACAAAGTGACGGTTACGGAATGTATCAATATGTCACCCTCTACGGGGCATATTTATTGGAGATGATTTTCTAATGTATCAAGTTCAAACATTTATATTACTTCCTTTTTATCATTCGTCTTTGGCAGAGGGAAATAATTTTTCTGGAGTGGGAACTTTGATTTGCTATCAAAATATTAGGAAGATAACTATAATAGTGCACTTGGTACTATTTTTCTGGCAATTTCAGCAAAATGTCTTCTCTACAAAGTAAAAATAACTATAGTTTGGATATCGTTAATTCTCATAAAATTGACATAATTTACCATTATACGCATATAAAAGGCAACGCAACCAATTTTTCCAAAATATTCAATATAGCTGTATTTATCTTATGGATAATATATTCAAAGAGACTATGTAGTGAACTTTAAAAATATTTTGTTGGATTATTTTTGACGTTTCAAGTAAAAGTTTGTAGAAATACATCCTGTAATATTTTTGTGTCCCTACCAATATCCCATCACGTTAGGCTGAACTCCTTTAACCCCTTCATAGAGTGACACCATTTCAGAATGTGTAGGTATCTAAAAATATTATTACAATAAGATGTGATCTTAGTAAAATAATGTTTGTAATATACTTAATCATAATGATGAGTTACATACCTGTACTCATTACAAGACATTGTAAGGATAATTAAGTCTCGTAGATTATGATGGGCATGACATGCAGCGCGAATGGAAGAATCTATAACTGTGTTCAGGGTGTTTACTGGTAAACCCAATGGGAAGAGACCATTGGGAAGACTTAAGTTGAAGATGGGAGAATAACATTAGCATGGACCTGAAAGGGATAGGATGTAGTGAGGTGGACTGGATAGAACTAGCTTAAGATAGGAATATTTGTCATACTTTTGTAAATGCGCAATTTGAACTTTCAAGTTCCTAATTTCATAGTAATTAATTAAGTTGGTAATATATTTAATATTCATATATAGTGGCTGGAAAAGTTTGTAGTTGGCTCCGGAAAACCTAGAAAAGTCAGGTAATTTTTAAACTATAGGTTGACTGGACACCCTGATGTATTATTTTATTTTTAACACAGTTTCTTATGATTCATTTAAGTGAATAGATAGAATTTTAGAGGAAATGTACCTGCATTTATGTGAATAGTGTGAAACTATTTAGGGAAAATAACCTTAAATTATACCCATCTAGTATTTTAACCCCACCCTATAGTCTGCATTCCCATTGATGGGAGTGCCATGAAAATTAATTATCATCACTGCTTCAGATAATATTTAAGAAATGGTATAGGGGAAACATGTCACATAAAGTAAAATATAACTGTGTGGTGTTAAGAGACAAGATTTTTTATATGTGCATTAAATTATCGAACACAGAGAAAACAAATTAATTAACTAACTCTTGCAAACTGTGAATGAGAATACCTGGAGTGAAGAGATGATGGCTTGTGTGCCCAATCTTGTTTCTTAAGGAGTAATTAATTATTTCACACAAGAGAGATTATTGCTGTATGCCTCAAGCTAGAGACGCTTCGTTTCCATGTGTATGATAAGACAGCGCTAGGACAAGCGAGCCTAATCCATTAGGGGAGGCGTGGAGGAATTGAAGCAAATGACAAGAAATCAGTGCGGTGCTGACACCTAGCAATAATTAAAATAACTAATTTTATTTATTTATTTATTTAGCACCGCGTCTTACTACCCGTTCGGGTTATATGCTTAAGTACTAATTACACTAATGGATTAGGAATTGGGAAGGTTGAATTTAGAGGAAGTGAACCCAATTTGCGTGGAGGGAGAGTGGAAAACCATTTAGGAAAAAACCACCCCCAGTTCACCCGACCAGATTCGAACCTCGATCTCCCCGTCCTCAGTGGTCTGGCTCAACACGACTGGCGCGTTAGCCAACTACGCCACCGAAGCAGGTAAAAAAATAACTAATTAAAACAATGCATAGAGCATACCTGGCTGACTCAGTTGATATATTCATACTAAATAATAACATTTAATTATAGTAAAAAGAATGATATATTTTTTCTGTATGTAAACCAAGGTATATATTTTGAAAGTTTTATCATTTTCTTTCTTTAGGTTCTTAGAAAATGTATCTTGACACTGACAAAACCCACAATCGAAGGGCCACTCGGTCACCCACCATTTGAACGGCCAAGCATTGCAAAGAGCGTAACAAATTTTGTTACCCACAAATTTGGGCATCTTATTCCCAGAGTAAGTATATAGTAAAACTAAATAATCTTTGATAAACTTAACATAATAGGCGAAATGAAATAAAAAAAACAGATCATTTAGTACTCAAATTCTTGAGATTAAAGTCCAGCCCTAGATATATACTTGGGCAGAAGCTCGACAGATATTTTAGGGTAGGCAATTTCACCCACTTTGGCTATGGTGATTTAAAATTTTTTAGTTAGTTGAGGTAATTAATGTGCACTTTCAAACAGATTGTTCAATCATCACACGACTTTTAAACTAACTTAAATCTTGGATAGACACAACACCAGCACCCCAGCCTTTGGTTCATCAATGTGAAACCCAATTCACTTTGATGAATTTTTCTCCAACACCTTAGCTCAGCTGTCTGTTCTATCTTAGCTAAGGGACCCGGGCTCGGTTCTCGGCATGGCCAGAAATTTATTATTGGTGAAATGTGGTTTTCCCCCTTAACGTGAGGAATTAACTGCTCGGGACAGGATGTTGTTTCTGTTCTAGATATAAGTTAGTTTATGTTATATCCTGATATATTCGGCCGATTCATAAAGGCTCCATTAAATATGCTAAAAGTACAGTGGTTCATTCAAGATGGCATTACAATATTATACCTTATTTAATTAGAAACATCGATTCACGCCCGCACCAGAGAACATCTGGGCAAACAAAGATATTCAATGCCTACACAATGGAATGGGTTAAGAGTTGAGAAATTACCTAACGAATAGGGTATTGTTTGTTCATATATTAATTGAAATGAATAGGATGAGGTTCATTCCACATCAAAACATCCAGCTAAATTTGATAATAACACTCACCACCTCAAATTTGTTCATGAAACTTTTTTTTACTCCTTATTACCACCAAGTTACTAATCCTTGTAAAAAAAATTCTCCCTAGGTACATACTTTGAGATATAAAATGTTAAAGCTTTGGTAAATTGTGTGTAAATGTTGTTTCTGAGGCTCTGTGAAAGGAGTGCAGTATTTAAGGAAAAATCCATAGCTCTGTGTATAATCAACATATCACTGTTAAATTTTTACCCCATCTCAATCAAAATGTATAGATTTAAGAAAAAAAATTATGTATAAATCTTGCTTACCTTTGCGAGACACTAAAATGAAACTAGTTTGGATTATTAAAAATGTTTAGGTGTAAAACCATTGCTTTATTGAGTGAGCATTATGTCCTGAGGCAGAGGAGCTACCAAGGCTCTCTCTTTTTTTTTAAATTAAACCTCTAAGTATACTCTAAAATGTCACGTAAGAAAAATAATGGCATTTTAACTGCTAATGTACTTATTTAAATTTATTAATTATGGAACTTTCGAGATAAAATAGAGTTGTGTAAAAATCTTGAGTCATGTTCAAAACAACTACATAATTATATTAAAACTCAAATTTGTGACTATTCGCACACAATTGTTTGTGTATTTGCACATACCTAATTTTTCTATAATTTTGGTATTTCTGTCATGATTGGAAAAAGTACCGTCAATTTCATGAATGTCATAAATAAACTGGCCATGAATAATGTTAAATTCTGTGACTCACCAGGAATTTCAAACACTCAATGACTTGGCCAAAATGTTCCTTCATTGCTTGAATCATTGGAACTTTGAGGCGCCAAGCGCAAGACGACAAGTAGCGACGGTAGATGAGGTGTCTGCTTACAAGATAAACTACACCAGGTACCTTGCTTTCTGTCATAGGCTTAGTTTCTTTTTCTTTCTTTAGATAAAGTTATTAACCCTGCTTGATTGTTACATTTCAGACTCATTCATTTTTACTAAAGGTGTGATGTAAGCATTTTTCACTTCAAGTTGAGTTTGAATGATAACATAGAATTTTATTCGATTTTGAGTAATAAAGAGCACTATTTCAAGTAAAATGTATGTAATAGATCATGCATAAACCATAGACAGGAAAATATTATACCTTAAAATTGAATTATAATTAATTGAACTCAAAATTGTTGATACAAAATGGACAATTTGGAGTACTCAAATTGATTAATTTTTGAAAACACATTTTGAATCAAGTTTGAATATCATTTAAAATTCAACTCTAGCTGGAAGTTTTGAGTACATGCCCACCCCTATTTTTGAGCTTTAGCTAACAAAATGGGTTAAAAACTGCTGCTAATGCTCAAGATAGTCCTCCATACCATGATGGTGGCTAGGAGGACTACCTTTTATTGAGTTTTTGTTACAATTTAAAATTAAGGTCTCGTTAGTAAAGAAGTTCTCGCTGTTTAGATTGAGTATTTTATCATAGTGTACACAGCTTACAACCTTCTCTGCTAACCATAACCTACACTAATTTAAAGAGAGATTATTAAGTTGGTGTTTTAATTGCACCAGAATTTGCTTAGAAAGAAGATGGAAAACCAGAAATGATAAGATTCAACCATCAATGCACTGAGTTGAGATCGGGTTTTATTGTAGTTGTTGGCAAATGCTCTCGATGTTAAGATAAACCAAATCTTTTCTATGACCAAGGGTCTTTACCGGCTGGTCTTGTTTTTATCATAATATTGTTATTTTATTATCTAAAGTTAAAATGAATATTGATGTAATCAGATTCAGAACCAATGATTTGAAAACTGACCTTGAACACTGGAGAATTCGTGGATAGCTCAGTGGTAGATCATTGATGCACTAAGCCTAAGGTCCTGGGTTTGATTCCTGTGTCCAGGTGTGATTTTCAACTAGGTATAATCGACACAGCATAAATTGAGGTGTGTGTTTGTTTAACATTTGTTGTTTAGTGGATTGTAAGTGACAAAACAAGTATTGCAAAGTGTTTTTGATTATTTAGTAAATAATAGAACATATTCGCTGACAACATAAACAGAGTGTCAGCATTCCTTACGGTAAATCAGGCCAGAAGGCAGAATAAATAGTAATGTTATCAAGCTAACTGGGCTCACATTTAACCATTGAACCTAGGAGGGTCACGCTGCCCATTTTGGGAACTGTACGGTTAGGATGTCGGTTCGCCAAGTACGTTTGCTGAGGGGTTACTGCTGTGCCCAAGCTACCGGGGTTTATAACCGTGTTGGCCACCTAGAATATCAGTCAGGCCATTGGTTAAGCATTCCTTGCAATACTTCGTTCTGCCACCAGCTTCTAAATGTCTTTTAGATTCCTTCATATCTTTTAGTATTTCTTATCAACATCATAGTTTGTAGTAGCACATTGTAGTACAATAAAAAACGTAAAACAAAAGCCGAACATCAATTATGAACCCACACAGTTATATGTCCAGTTACTACCCTTATCCTCGGCCGCAACCCATCCTGACAACCATAGCCCACACAAGGGGGAGGGTGACATATGTTAATTTAAATTAATTGAAATGTAGTTCTCTCCGTTTAGACATTCTTGTATTTACAAGGATTTGGGACCTCTGTGTTTATATTCACTAATGTCCTAAGTAAATATGTATTTTTTTAGTTGGAATCATTTTGTCTACAAATCTAAAACCTGAATCTTAGAGGATATTATGCTAAATGTAAGAAATAAACTTTCTTCAATAACTTGTATTTATCGGTGTGATCTGTTATGATTTGGTTCACTTCAACTTTTAAGTTGCTATAAAAATATAGTAGAGTGCGTGTTTTGTTATAATCTTAATTTACATTTGTTTATAGTTTCATCCATCTCGTGTGAGGGTTAAATTTATTTTAAGGTTTGTTCTAAATTTGTGTATATTAAAAAACAACATACTGGGTTTAGTAATTTTTTTTTTCTTAAATATTCTTCTTGATTTGAAGTACACAGCTTGAGTCCTAAGCAAACATTTTGAGTGTAAAATGTTTTATCAAACTCAATTTATTAATTTGGTTATATTTTTGTCCGACATTTCTTAGTTTGTTTTAATTTTTGTTAATTTATTTTTTGGTATTGGGATATATCAATATTTTGTATAAATAGAAAGAAAATATTCTGGAAATAATGATGGGAACAAATATTAGAACAAAGCTAATATGGCGACTAACGTTAATACCTAACACTCTTGTCACTGAACAAAGGGGTAAAAAAAAACTCCTTAAGTTTGTTGACTACCTGTAATATAGTGAGTGACAAGCTAAGAGAGGATTTACCTTATTAATATATTTATGTTTTAGTTAGCAAATTTTATAGATATAACATTAAAACAAAAACCCTTGAAATTGAATTCTTGTAAAAATAGGATTTTTTAAACTCTTTACAACATAGCCTATTTGCTTTATTCACGAAAATGGCCAGTAGGAATATTCTTGCCATAATCTAGATTAAAACGGTCTTTGGAAGCATGTATATAGATAGAAAATAAGAAACAAGAAAAAGTTTATTTTGAAAGGCAAAGTTTGTTCAGGAGCTAATAGTCTAGTGAATGTATAACCTTATCATCAGTAGAGAAAGTGCTATCAGCAGATAGATAAGAGGACTCATAGAGTGAATTACTCTCTTTTTTTTTTCAATTTCTTTCTAATTAGTTCATTGGTGTTTTAAGTGTGAAATTACTTAGATTGCTTAGGTGTTTAAAGTTGAGATGCAACCCACTACACAAAGAAATTTCAAATTCCCCAAATAGGTTATGTTGCCAGAGAAAATTTTATCCTTGCAAATTCCCTTGACTTCAACAACATCCATACACCGACTCATACATGCTCTTAAAATTCTTAAAACTCTTAATTTTTTTATTTTTCACACATTCGTTTACATCATTTAGCCACATCTTACATGGCCTACCCCTTCCTTTTGATCCACTCATTATACCTTCATATATTTGCTTCATCACTCAATCCACACTCATCCTCTCATCATGCCCAAACCAACGTAAGACGCTTCTTTCACATTAACCTATTGGATCTCCTCTCAAATCACACTCCCTCAGCACTCATTCATTACTGACTCTTCTCTGTCCATACGAGTTTTTCCACATATATTTCTTGGATATCTCAATCCAACCACACTCACCTTGCTCTTGTGTTTTTCCTGACAAACACACACTTCACATCCATAAAACAATGTTGGCTTTACCTAACACACTTTTATTTACTGCCATCTTTTCCTAATTCGAAACTACTTCATTCTTAGCAACAGTCCTTAAACATCCAACTACTCTCCGAGATGTATTCACCCGTCTGTATATTTCACCATCTATCTTTCTATTTTTACAGAACATTCTGCCCAGATACACAAAATGATTCACTTGTTATAACAGTTTTCCGTTTATACTAAGCTGACAATAATTTCCTGATCTGTCCTTATCAAAAACTATCAGTTGATGTGTTGATGCACTGCCTTACCTCCAAGTGGTAGTGACACTGGCAACGGTATAATGGCCGACAAGGCAGTCTCTGTAGTAAGGTTACTGGTTTGTAGGAACAGTACAAGCACACTCAGGTTAAGACTGAGCAAGGATTATACTTATGGTAGCATACAGGTTGTATTACAGGCAGATTATTATAAATACAGTACATTATGTGTTACAGGTGGATAATAAGTACACTACATGTTGTGTTATAGGTGGAACATTATAAATACACTCCATGTTGTTTTACAGGTGGATGATTATAAATACACTACATGCATTACAGATTGCTCGTTATAAATACAGTACATGTTGTGCTACATGTGGAATATTTGAAGACATTACGTGTTGTGTTACGTGTGGATCATTTTAAAGACATTACATGCTATCTTACATGGGGATCACTTTAAAGACATTACATGTTGTGTTTTGGGTGGCTCATTATAAAGTATATATGTGTGTTACTGGTGGAATATTTTGTTACAGGAGGATCATTATAAAAACGGTACCTGCTGTGTTAGAGGTGGCTCATTAAATACATTTTGTGTTACAGATGAATCATATAAATACAGTACATAATTTGTTACAGGTAGCTCATAAAGCTAATACATTTGCTTTATTCAATGACAGGTCTATCAAGCCGGTAGTGGTAAATATATAGCTTTAATAAAAAAGCTGACCCAGGGCACAGGCTGGAAACGATAATGGATGTAAAAAGTAAATTTGCTTTATTCTAGGTGGCTTGTTTTCTGCCATGTTCCTGCATTCTGCGACTCTTTGCCGCACTTTGACACAACTCTTGTGTTTGGACGTACCTTGTTGCGGGCAGTGTTTCGCTCGGTCTACAGCCAACTGATGGACAAGTGTCATAGCGAGAGAGACAGAATGCCACCAGAGAAGAGGATCCTTGTACTCACGCACTTCCCAAAGTAAGTCAATTCATTCTTAACAGCCATTTTTCAAATACAGGATGATTAGATTATTTTGATATTATTTCTAACAAGTAGTATTAAGAAATGCATGTAAATTGTATTGATATATTTTAAAATTAAGTGTTTAAAAGAGGATAGAAGAGCAAGGCCTACGCACTTACAATAAAATTGCAGTCCTAAAAGTTCATCATTAGAAACTTAACAAAAGACTTAATTATGACATTTTCAGGGTCTATCGATCACCTTCTTCAGCAGAAGAGAGTAAAAAACAGATCACAGGAAATACAGGCATGTGTTTTGTTAAGTTTTTAATTGTGAATTTTGAGGCCGTTTGGCCATTTTTTGTTTGATTTCTTTTTAAGTAATTCTTAGATCTGGTATATGCTTAAAAATAAGATTAAATGTGTGAAGAACATTTTTCACATGAAATTTTGAATTCTTCAATATCTAATTGAAACTTTATCAGTTAAACCATTTATAAATGTTGGAAGCACAGCTCTCTAGCAGTTAATATTTAAACTGTGTAAGTGCATAGTAATTTTAATGTAAATATCAAAACATTACCATTAAAATTAATCACATTAAATACAATTAAAATTAATTACATTAATATTATTATCTGACTGAATCACATCATCATCATCATCATTATTATTATTAATTAGGGTCATTCTTTGTCATATCCAACCAGGGGTCTGAACCTTCATGTCTCAGATTTGAATGATTGTTTGTTTATTGGCAGTGCTTATGAAGTATATCAAAAATACACATTTTAAAAAATTTTGCTACAGTAGTTTTTTTTAAATAAATTTCCAAAAATGTAAAAATAGGCAAATTTCGTGTTGTTTTGAAACAGAAAAATACATGTAGATCTGCAATCGATGGTATTAGAAAGCACTTTTAAGGCTCATTTTAAGTATCTTTTCAAGGGCTTTAATTTGATATGCAACACAACATACTTTATAAAAAAAACATTTTAACCCACTTTCAAAATTTTGATTTTTGAAAATCTCAAAAACACATTCATTGATTTTTTTCTAAAAATATATGTTATTCTTACATGTATTGACTAAAAGTATACCACATTTGAAGCTGGAGAAAAGATGGATTTTATCGTAACAAAAATCTAATCATAGTAATGAGTGAGTCATCAGCGCAAAAGCTCAGCTTTTATTATTCAAAACAAATAGGCCTACTAGTTGCATTTTGATTTAAAAACTGTATAATATTATTAACTGCTGGAATGATATAATATAAAAACCACTAAAGGCCTACCTGAAATTCATCCAGTGATGGAGTCCTTGATTAAACTTCACTGGGACCAATTTAAAGAACAAAAATAAGATACTAAAAAAAATTGTTCATCTCCAACAAATTATCATACTTCTGAAAAAACATCATGGCTATGTACACTAATAAGTAATTAAAAAGTCTTGGCTGTTTTCTGATTTAACACATTAAAATACATATTTGATTTAGGTTTCACATTTTTTCAGCTTTTTTCCTAGAAGAAGCGATGCTCCTGCCATCTCTTCTTGGGTGAGAATATATGTTCTTCCTGTTGCTGTTCTTGGTTCAACCTTTTTCAGAAGAGTCTCAGTTTTCACTTTCATAATATTTTACCTTGGCTGTGGATAGTAAAAAGAAGCTGCAGGTCCTCTAGGATGTAAGAAGATTACTTTAATTTCATTCGATTTATGATTTTTTGCAAGAATACCAGCAAGCCACAAAAGCTGTCGTATTTAACAATGACATATCAGATTCAATTTTGTTTAACTCTGCTGACAAACCATCTAATATTACAGGCTCTTCTATCATTTTTTTTTATGCTTAGCGAGTAAAGCTTGGTATCTATTTGTGTTTCTGAGATTGGGATGACTGCATGAAATTGTTGTGTTCCTTTTACTGTTTTTGTTTCGTCAAAGTGTGTTGTCAATATTTTTTTCATTTTCATTATATTCCTCTATGGTGCAAAATTTAAATTGGATACCTGGAATATTTACTTTTGCAAAATCAAATAAGTGCTGAGGTGTCATTATTTGCTGATCATAAGGTTGTTGCAAACTTGCTTTTGTAGCTAGTCTTTTCACAGCTCCCCCGGGACCATCACATGCACTTTTACCTTGAATGATATGTGGCAAAGAAATGCCACTCTGCATCCATTACAAAATCTTTTTTGTGCGAACAAATATTCAAAAAGTTTTTTCTGTTTTTATATTGGCCTGCACAACCATCTTAAAAGTAAAATGTTTTTTGTATGTTAGGAATAACTTCATTGAGAATAGCCATCAGGTGTTTTTGGAAGAGGTTGAATGCAACAGTGTTGTGAGTCAGACATTCTGATATAAAAACATAACTAAGATGTTTCAGTATATTGTTTTCTCCAAAGTAATAAATTACAAAAGGATGGAGGGTAGCCTGGCTGTTAGTTCAATGGTAGGAGTGAACTTCATCTTGAAGCATAAATGAATAATTTTCAGCAAAATCACAAGTGACGACCATTTCTCCTGGCTTCAAGTTTTATTTCCCATCATTATCATTATAAAACTCCTTTTTCATGTTTGCTATAAAGTAGTGGGTTTTTAACTTCAACAGGTCCTCAGCAAATTTCTCTATGAATTCATCTTTCTCTTTGATGACATATCCAACACACATCTATCTACAGACGGCCATTTCTTATATGTTACACTATCTATCATTTCATCTTCAAACTTCTGACTTAGTAAATCCTTAAACGGACCCATCCCAAGACACTCTTACAGTTATTCATGTAACAATCAGGTGATGGTGGGTTACACATGATTTTGTACATACAGGTTTGCTAGTTTTTTAATGGTGCTTCATCTCTGTCCAATACAAGATTGTTCATTTTAGATCCATTCATCATTAATTTTACATTCTGATGAGTAGTGCACACACACACACAGTGTGGGTTACACTCTTCCCTGCTAAAATGCAATTTTGTGGCCTCAACTCGCAAAATTTAGAAAAACCAATATGATGTGTTGGGTGCTCTGTTTTGAACGTTTTGTAAAGTTCATTCAGATTTGTCAAAACAAGCCGTTTTTGCAAATGAATTTTTTGTTGTTTGTCCCTTCGAACCGTAACAACATCTTTCTTCCCTGGCATCACCCTGCTTATATCATCTCTGTTATAGAAATCAAGAACAAGCTGAATTGTTGTTGAATCTAAAGTTTCCCCTGCCTTGGGGCTAGGACTTGAAAGGACACCCTTTTCTATGACTAATTTTTCTACTGCTCTGGCCATATAATCACTAACTCCAAATTCATTTTTAACTCTGCTGCGGCTCCAACTACAAGGCAAAACAGATAATAGTCGTTTTTTCACTCCGGCTTGCAGTTTGGAAAAACAAGTTTTTTTTAAATTGAGTTATAATTTCTGATTCGTCTTACACACATGCTGATTTTTATATCTCCACATTCTGAGGCCCAACAAATGTTTTTTCAAGAGTTGTTTTTATTTTATAAATTTTTTGTTTGATGTAGGAATCTACTAAAAGCTTTTTTTCCCTTGATCGGTGGCTCTCCTACTAGCTCCAATGATTTATTTAAATATTCGAAAGATGAATTGCAATCCATATAATGACAGTCATTCTTACTGTACCCTGGCATTGATCTGTCCTGAGGTTTATCTTGTTGGTTTGGTTCAGAGCTCTTTTTTAAATTGTTTGATAAATCTTAGCCTACACCCATCACATATTTTCATTCCTATCTCAACATCTTCCAGACGCAAAGAACACATCCAGTTAATAACATTCCTTAGCTTATGTATCTGACTTAGAATGTTCTGTTTCTTTTATAGGATTAGAGCATTTTACAGAAAACATTGGCTAGTTGGGTTTTTTTTTTCTTGATTTGCCATGTTTAAATAAAATTAAAATATTATCACTAAAATTAAAAAGTTTTGCGAAATCGGTTTGTAAGCATGTAATCTGACCTTTAATTTGAAACACACTTAAAGAAGCATGAAATTTCCCAGGCTAGCTAAAAAAATAAAAAATGAAAACATAATTCACAAAAACATTATTTTCACACAAAATTTGAAAAACATAAATCTTCACAACATGACACAATACTTTAAAAACTTGAATATAAACTTAAAACCAAGATTGGATCAACTTCATGACACTATAACACAGAGCTAACCTGAACAAAGACTGAAAAATAAATGAGCTGAGATAAACTAACAATGTTGTCGAATGAGCAAGTTGAGACAGGCTCATTTAAAAACCCTGTGCACATTCACATACCTGCACAGACCTGTTTCCAAGTGCAATAACTTAAAACAGATATTTCCAGAAAGTTTGTATTTAGGTAATTCACGTTATGGCCTGTCTCTCACCTAAAAAATTATAGTACACACATTTAAAAACACATCTCAAACACAATTTTCCCCCTTAAGATGGTCAATTTTACATGTACTTGTATCATTTAAAAATTATTTTTTCATGAACCTATCTTTTCTCCATCTTAAAATGCGGTATACCTCTAGCCAATACATGTAAGAATAGCATATATATTTTAGAAAAAAAAAATCAAAATTTTGAAAACTGATTAATTTTTTTAAAAGTATGTTGTGTTGCATATCAAATTAAAGCCCTTCAAAAAAGCTTTAAAATGAGACATAAAGGAACTCTATAGCACTATTGATTGCAGATCTATATGAATTTTTCTGTTTAAAAACATCATGAAATTTGCCTATTTTTGCAATTTCTGGAAATTTATTAAAAAATAACTACTGTGGCAAAAAATCTGAAAATTTGAATTTTTTGTCAAGTACAATAAATGAACGAAACTTCTTAAAAATCAGAATCCTTCAGGTCCAAAGATATGTTTTAATTGGTTGATTTGAATGAAATGGCCCGATAGGCCAAATTAAAATAGATAATAAAATAGACTAATCAAATACAAAACAAATATTTGTTAGAGACTCACTGAAACTTATTGCGTGAGGTTGACGAGACTGGTGATTACAGGCGAGAGACAGGACAGTCAGTGCGTGAGATGGCGGCGGGTTGACGTGAATAAGGCGTGTGCGAGTTAAGGTCGTAAAAAGGGGTTGTGTTCGTACATGTGCGTAGCACAAGTTATGTTGGATCACCAAGTGTGCAATAACTAGACCATTTGTGGGTACAACAAATCAGAAGTGGGATGAACACACACACACAAAAAAAAAAAATCAATTGCTTCGTTAAACGCGTAACCGGTATCCCTTGTGCTTAATGGCGTAAAACACCTGACGCGTTATCAAAGTTTGTGAAAACACTCGTAAATTTCATTAAAGTATATGTCTTGAATTTAAATAGTAATATTAACGGGTTGAAATTGCAAACAAAAAATATAATGATAATAATAATAAACAAATTGTCATGGATGATGAGCGATAAAATAAGACTTGAAAACGTGGGTACGCCGTGGTCACCATCTTGCTAGCGTGGAAAACATTTAAATAATCTATATATATGTATCTTGAGTTACGAATGTTTGAAAATGAACAAATTGTGATTTAACTTCCAATAGCCCTTCAAAAATCAAATAAAAATGCAACAGCAAGACCAAAACGATTTGGAGGAAGGAGCTAAAAGACTTGAGGAGGTAGTGGCAGAACATCAGACGGACTTGGTTATGTCTATGCAGGATGTTCTGAACCTAATTAACCGCCAGCGTGATCAAACTCTTTTTGAAATGATGAGATCGCAACAACAGCAAATACCAAAACCAACTTATAATATAATGCCTGACTTAGCGAAAACCATCCCCTATTTTGATGGCGAGTCATCAGGAATAAACGCGTCTGAGTGGCTACAAATAATCAACACCACGGCAGAACTCCATAAATGGCAGAATCTATTCAAGTTAGAGTCTGCTAGGACTCACCTCATAGGTGCAGCTCAACATTGGTATCGATCCCGTCTATCAGAAATAGTCATTTGGGACCAATTTTAATGTAAATCTCGACGAACCTTTGTGGGAACTTTAAGCCCCCAGAAAAATTTGATCAAATGAAGAACCATGTGCAAGACAAAAATGAAAACACGCATTTTTATTTTCATGATAAAGTATGGCTATGTAAGGCCCTGGGATTAGAGTTCACAGACACTAAGAAACAACTTGCAATTGGCCTGTGGTCCCGTGAATTAAGTACTCTCGTCATGAGCAAACACCATGATGACTTGGATGACCTCCTTCATGACATAAGGGATTTCGAAGAAGTGAATGCACAGCGATCAAAACGTGTTACAGATCGTCCTGGGAAACAGGTTTCGTGGAGATCAAATGAGCAACCTAGGCTTGGCCTACAAACTGGAAGTGACATGACCAACTCACAAGAGATTAGTCAAGCAAGAGGCCGACCATCTAGAAGTGAAATAAAGCATGAGCGGCCAGATTCAGTGTATTATCAAAATGAAAAACGGGAGCCACGTTGTTTTAATTGTCAAAAATATGGACATATTTCTCGAGACTGCTCGGAGACAAGAAGACCTATAAAATGTTTAGCTTGTGGCCAAGAGGGCCATACCAGGCGTTTCTTTACTAATCGAAACAGGCAAGTGGAAGAACATATTCAAATCACTAGCACCGAGAAGAACATAACTGCAGATTTGGAGAAATACCTGAAAGAAGTTAAGATAGGACCTGTATCATTTATGTCGTTGATAGACACAGGCAGTTCATGTTGCACAATACAAGCCACAGCAGCCATAAAGTCTGGATTGCCAATTCAACCTTGTAAAAAGAGTCTACATGGGTTTGGGAACACAGAAAATGTGATCACTTCATTGGGTAGAATAGTTTCGGATATATCTATGGATAGTGCAGTAGGGGTGATGTGGAGATGCTGGTTGTCCCAGACAATGCACAAAGTATTGAGGTCATCATTGGAAGGACTTGGACAGAACTGCCAAGTGTGGCATTTGTTAAGTTAGGAGAACATTTAGTTGTCGGAAATGCCGGTGAAGATCCCTTCAAGAAATTAAATCTACCAATATTGACAAAGGATAAACCAATTAAACTGCGGACACTATCAGCCAACAAATTGCAAGGGAATAGCATTAATTTTGTTCAAGTCGTGTCAAATGTACCTCGAGACGACCAGCTAATGTTTGGTGGCGCTGTTTATAAGCCAGATGAGAACGGGCAGTTCTCCATACAAATCATAAATACAAGTACTGAAGAGAGGTACATGAAGAAAAATGTCAGTGTGGGTCGTGGTGAATTAGTGAACACAGTGGATGTTGACCTATATAGGCCTACACAACAAATCAATGACAATGGCTCAACACGTAAGATTATCGGGAGAGAAGACCTCCTTATTGATGATTGTGCTAACGAACAAGACATAATTTCATTTGTGAATTTGGTGAATGAGTTTAGTGATTGTTTGGCTTCCAACCTGTCAGAGTTAGGATGCACTGACTTGACCAAAATGAACATAGTTGAGGCCCCTGGCAGCAAACCGGTGCATGCAAACCGTATCGAACGAACATACAAGAAAAGGAAGCTATCAGAGAAATAGTCAAGGAATGGAAGGATCACGGCATTGTGACGGAGACTAAGTCGCCATATGCGAGTCCGGTGCTACTGGTAAGAAAGAAAACTGGAGAAAATAGACTGGTTGTTGATTATCGACGGCTAAACCAACAAACCATAAGGGATAGATATCCATTACCCCACATTGACGACCAATTTGAACAACTTTCTGGTAGCAAGGTGTTCACAATACTTGACTTAGCCCACGGATATTTACAAATTCCCTTGACTGAGGAGGCGAAGGAGAAGACTGCATTCGTTACACCAGAGGAAACAGGTCAATTTGAAAGAATGGTATTTGGTTTGACTAACGGACCAGCCGAGTTCCAGCGTGTGATGAACCGTGCATTTGGTGGATTACGAAATACAATAGCGATGTGCTACTTGGACGACATCCTAATCCCCGCAAAACATTGGCCAGAAATGCTAAATAGATTAGGACTGGTCTTGGAAGCCTTGAGACGGGCTCACCTTACATGCAAGCTAAGCAAATGCGAGTTTGGGAAGAAGACCATTGAGTACTTGGGGTTTGTGATTAGAGAAGGCACCATACAACCCGGGCACGTAAGTTATTGGCAATCAGCGAGTTTCCCAAGCCCAATTCTGTCCATGAGGTAAGACGGTTTCTAGGGCTCACTGGATTCTTCAGACGGTTCACACCTCGCTATGCCGAAAGAGCTGAACCACTCAGTCACTTATTAAGGAAAGATTGTCAGTATATGTGGGATAAAGAGCAGAATAAGGCATTTGAAGACCTCAGGACTACTCTCATCCAGAAGCCTGTGCTTAAGCTTTACGATCCTAATGCAGTCACTGAACTACACACAGATGCAAGTGCTCAGGGGTTGGCTGGAATGCTCCTACAAGGTGTAGATGCTCGTATGCACTTAACATACTGTGTGAGCAAGAAAACTACGGATGTGGAAGCTAATTACCACTCAAGCAAACTCGAATTAATGGCTATAGTGTGGTCCATGGACCGCTTGAGACAATTCTTGCTAGGCATTAAATTTACAGTGGTGACTGATTGTCAAGCATTAGTTTACATAAATGGAAAGTGACCGACCAACCCACAGATTGCTAGGTGGTACAATTTGATACAGGAATATGACTTTGAGGTAAAAAATAGACCAGCTGAGAAGATGGCCCACGTGGATGCCATGAGCCGTGCACCAGTGAGCTGTGAACAAGATACTATGGCAGAAGTGATTAGTGATAGGTGTGAGGTGTTTTTAACCCTATCTGTTGAGGATCAAGTACTAGCAATGCAATATAGTGATCCAGAATTAAGGGATATTATGCGCATACTTAAATTGCCCCAACAACACAGAAATAAAGCTGAGCATAACAAGGTAGTTGATTTGGAACTTGTAAATGGGAAAGTGTGCAAAATTGAGAAACATAATCAGCAGACATCCAAACTTTTTGTTATCCCTAAAGTGATGAGAAAAAGTCTTACTGTTAAATTTCATGACTTGTCTGGACACTTCGCAGTTGATCGTACTGTTGCTAAGATAAAAGAAAACTATTGGTTTCCTGGCATGAAACGATATGTTAAGCATCATATAGCTCACTGCTTTGAGTGCCTCTTGAGTAAGGTCCCAGGGGGACAAAAAGCTGGGCTGCTTAACCCAATACCTCCAGGCACTCAGCCTTTTCAAATAGTGCACATCGATCATTTAGGACCTTTTCCACGAAGTTCAAAGGGTAATTGTGAACTACTTGTAATCGTGGATAACCTGACAAAATCTGTGCATCTCTATGCAGTGCGTGATACATCCACCAAAAGTGTATTGAAGTGCCTTGATCTTTTTTTTTGATGAACGTGGTCTACCTGAGAAAATAATCAGTGACTGAGGAACGTGTTTCACTTCACATATATTTGAAGAATTTTGTGTTTCACGTGGAATATACCATGTACTAAACTCTGCCAGGCACCCCCAAGCCAATGGTCAGGTAGAACGAGTGAACCGAACCTTGACACCAATGATATCTGTGTCGTCCCAGGGAGCAGACTTAAAGGACTGGGATAAGAGTTTGAAGAAGATTCAACGTGACCTCAACACTGCTATCAACAAGACGACTGGGATATCACCCTTTGAGGCACTTCACGGATATCGACCTCGGCACCACGATGGGGCACTCGGGAGTCTCACCGACGTACCTGGAAACAGCACGTACCAACCGCCCGCAGAAATACAGGAAACAGTACGCAACAAAATCATGGCGGAACAGCTCCACCAGAAGGCATATTTTGATAAGAGAAGGTATACTAATCCAAGTTTTGACATTGGAGAAGTGGTGATGATGCGACATTCACCAGTGTATACTGGCAAACCAACAAAGGGGCAGTCAAAGTACAGAGGTCCTCTTATGGTGTTGAAAGTGCTCCCAGATGGCAACACTTATCGAGTTAGTCAATTGACAGGAGATGTTAAACAGAAGCACTATGCCACCACTGTGCACGTTTCTCAACTCAAGTCATGAGGTAACAAAGACAAGATTGATGATGGTGAGCCTGTGAGTGATGAGTCAGAAGAAGATAGGTCAATTGGAGCGGAGCTGAAGACAACCAAACCTGATAGTAGTCCTGTGACATCTTCAGACAATTCTGATGTTGATGAAACTGGAAGAGACCATGACAACCCAAGGACTCGACCTATTCGAGAAAGGCGTCGGCCCAAGTACCTAAAGGATTTTGTCACCGGAGTGTTGCGATTAGTATGACATTGTGTGCCAATGTCTATACATTGTATATATATATATCATCATCTAGTAATAAGATAGTTTAAGGATTAATTGACAGTGTATTTGTAAATTACATGTGTGAACAGACTTCATCGAGGACGATGAGTGCTACAGGATGGCCGAGTGTTAGAGACTCACTAAAACTTATTGCGTGAGGTTGGCGAGACTGGTGATTACAGGCGAGAGACAGGACAGTCAGTGCATGAGATGGCGGCGGGTAGACGTGAATAAGGCGTGTGCGAGTTAAGGTCGTGAAAAGGGGTTGTGTTCGTACATGTGCGTAGCACAAGTTATGTTGGATCACCAAGTGTGCAATAACTAGACCATGTGTGGGTACAACATATTATTCTAGTTATTGGAATGGTTGATTGGTTGAAATAATCACTTTCTCTTTAGTAATACTATTAAATAGTCATCTGACAACTTAAGTAACTGCTACTACAACATAAGCCTAGAGGCCTTGTCAAAGATTGAGTATGAAAGAGTAAATAAGATAGGATTTTATTCCTTACCACTTGTCTTAACAAACACTTTAACTTGTTAATTTAACTTTATACAAGCATCAAAGTTTGCTATCATCATATGTATTAAATGTTGGGGCAAATTATTTGAAGAAGGGGGGTCTAGTCTGTATTTTTGTCGCCTCTTTGTTTGATAGAGAATAAAAGGCCAAAATACTATTATATGGGTTGGGAAAATGAGCGTGACTTTTGCTAAGGAAATATATAAATAGATTTAACAGTGATGACTTGCATATATAAGCACCTGTGCACGTAAACACCCGATATTTTGATTACAATTATATACTATTTTAATTTTAAATAATTAATTAATCTACCTAAATCTTTGTGATAATTTACTACCCTAAACACTTACAATCTTTTATTGTTATAAGCCCTTCTCTATCATATTGAGAACTCTCTTGTGTGCAAGCACGGGAGTTAAGAATTACAGAATAATTGGAAATAATAAATTCCTGGTTGGTTTTTAAATTTCTTAGAGCCATTATTTGCTTTTTTTAATTTCTCTAATTTTCGAGGTTCATTTTTTAACTTCCCTAGACTAGATCGAAAAAATTTTTTTCCCCTCAAATTTTCTAGATATTTTTGAGTCTCACACATCCCTAAAATTGATGACTCACGAAGAAAATAATACTTTAGTAAGAATATTGAAAAGAATAGGGTATGTAATAATCCTATAACTTTCAATATAAAATATTCATCCTTTGTTTCTAAAATTTTGAATACTCCTGTAGTGTTACACTGGAGAACATAATAATATCGAAGATAAACCAGTTGAAAGTTAATGCATGTGATAATCTTAATTGCATATAAGATTATACTTTTGTATAAAATTACTAGTGGCTCTATTATTTGAAAAAAGTAATGTCCTTTGTTGTAGGTTTGTTTTATTGCACGCTAGTTGATTTTATTTCAACTCGCAACATAAAATATTCCTTACTTTTACCATCAGTTTAATAGCATTAGTAGAGCCAACCCATTGCTTCTACATACATTAAAAATAGCCTACATGGGTTTTTCAAGGCTTTATTTTACTGCCTGGAACAAATTGCGCACATGGTATTATAGCCAGCATCTAAACGCGCTAACGTGGTTTTACATTTAACTAAACTTATCTTAAGTGCATGTGATACAAAGAAGTGATTGGTTCTTTTTTGTTGGTTAGCTTAAAACTTTTTTTATATATAATTGATCAGTTGAACAACTTTTATTTTTTGTCTTTGCCTACTTAAAGGCACACATCCAAATTAATTTCATTTCTATTCAGACTCATTTTAAAAAATTATTTAGTTTATTACAGAAATTATATTTTGTTCGTGTTCTTCATTATTAATGTATTGTTTTGTTTAAATTTATAAATGTATTGATTAAAAAACAACAGTAAGTACCAATCTCATTGGCTCCCTTCAAGGCCTTCTATAGAATAATTCTGATAGGAAGAAAGGTTTATAAAATACTAACACATATTTTTATAGTCAACAACTTTACTATGTTTTATTAGTGTTATTTTACAGGTATTGATAATATATATCATTAATGACAGCTCTAGATCACATGACTTGACTTACATGAAAGTATATCTTGTGACTTTTAACTATTGAATACTGTTCTTAACAAAATTCTACTACATTTGGCATTGTTTAAAAATAACCTTAATATCCCTTTCAGTAACTTAGCAGATCAGCTCTCACAGAAAAAGGTGTCAAACTATCATAATATTTTTATGATTCTTCAAATATTAAAAGTTGACCCAAAAAAACTTAAATACTTTGGAATGATAAATAATGTGTAGTCTGTGTATGGTTAGATTCAAATTATCTGCGCTTAACTTACATAAAAATGAGTGAATTTTAACTGCATTTTTCACACACATTTTTAAGTACAATGTATGCCGCTAGTAATCACATTACTTGAATGTGTGTGGTCTTAGCATGAATCAAACTCCCAGAAATGAAACTTACTACGGTTTATGAAACTAGACATGGAGGAATAAAATTATTTCACAGTCGCAATTAATATATTTCAAAGTTAGATTTTAAAAAAAGTAGTGACTTAAAAATGTGCAAAGATGCTATTGAGGCATTTTTTTAGCACCACATCTTACTACCTGTTAAGGCTATATGCTTATGTACTAATTATGTTGATGTTATTAGGGATTAGTAAGGTTATATTTAGAGGAAGTGTACCCACATTTGCATGGAGGGAGAGTGGAAAACAATTTTGGAAAAACAACCCTCAATACACTTGACCGAGATTTGAACCTCGATCTCCCCATCATCTGCAGTCTAGTCTACTGCGAGAGTGACACTTTAGACACCATGGCCACCGAAGCGGGGTATTGAAATATTAAAGTGTTTGTAGATATGTATTAATGTTTTTGTTCTTTTATTTGCACTGCATTTTCCTGCAATTCCATCATTTAAACTTGTTTGCATGTTATATTTAGCTTAAAGCACTTTATTTCATACATAGAACCTATTAAAAGTAATCTCTGAATATTATTTTAACTAGGTATGGCCTAATTCTCTTGCGGCATGGTCTAAGGCGTTAGCTACTCTTGCAGTAGGCTAGACTTCCAATGATGGTAAGATCAAGGTTCTAATCTCGGTTGAATGTACCGAGTATTTTTTACAAAGTGGTTTTCCACTCTGTCTCCATGCAAATGTGGGTACACTTCCTATGAATACAACCTTCCTAATCTCTAAAATCATTTGTGTAATTAGTACATAAGCATACAACCTGAATGGATAGTAAGACGCGGTTCTAAAAGAAAAAAAACTAGTTATGTTAATTAATGTCATTGCAGCGACAGTAACAAACCCTTTCTATGCATTATGTATTACAACTCTCCTGGACTCTACCACACTAACAGAGTGGGAACAAGAAAGATAGAATATATAGTAAATGTGTCCACATTTACACTTTGGTAAAATATGAAACTGATTTATAAAAAATCTTTTCACTACATTCAACCAGGAATCACTCCTCAATCTACTCTTTACTGGCTAAAAACAACAACAACAACAACAATAACAACTTGACACCTTTGTCTCTGTGTCTATTGGTGTGCTGGTAACAAACTCTTGTTTTAAGAACACTTCATTTGTGTACACAACTTACCCAACACAATGGTCATCACACCCAATCACACAATTTACAAACAGCTGTTACTTATTAAAACTAGAATGGAGACTCAAGAGAGAAATCAATATCAATTACCACAAAACCTGCATGGTCTTAGTATGTCGCTCTCCTTTTAGACTGAATTGCCAGTGACAAATCAAGAAATTTTTCCATGCAAATGTGGGTACACTTCATCTAAATATAACCTTCCTAATCCCTAAAACTATCATCGTAATTAGTACATAAGCATATAATCCCAACCGGTAGTAAGTCGCAATGTTAAAAAAAAATCTCAAATGTTTTCTCACTCTCTCTCTGCACAAATGCGGGTACATTTCCTAGATAAGTCTACTATCCTGATACCTATTCCATCAGTGTAATTAACAAATGCATTCAACCCGAACAGTTACTAAAACGAGGGTGGGGGTTGACTACCACAAACTAGGGTGTTCTAGCTAGACATCACCATTAATATAACCCAATGTGACCTACATGGGATAGCATAGTTATTTTTAATCTTACCTTCCAGTTTTGGGGGTACAAAGGATGGAATTACTCAGCTTACCTACCTTGTTAAACCACACAAACACACTGCATTCGTTGTACACCACTTGGTACAATCCCTTGTACAGTATAATACATTTGCAGTCACCAACACAGGCTCTGATAGGTAATAACTCCTAACCAAACTAACTTTGGACAGACAAGAAGCGAGCAAGGCGGGCAACTGACCGAGGCCCCAGGCTCTGGGGGGCGCCACACCACCGATGTTGTCTTAAAAAACTACAAATAATAAATTTTCTAAGAAATTCATACATTGCTCAGATATATTTGATATTGTACTAATGTTCTTTCCTGTTTATTACGACTTGTGTCCCTGTTAGAACCAGTGGGCATGAACATAAGAAATTCATCCATCTTGTAAAGAGTCCCTTTCAAGTTTAGAGGACGTTAAAGAGGAGGGGGCGCTTAAATCAAAGTTCGCCCGGGCTCAAAATTATGCTTGAGGCAGCCCTGAGTCCCATATATCTAAGTACTATATTGAAATAATATCCAGTAGAATAATCAGAACATCCATATTTTAGATTATTGTGGGTTTCCTGTTTAATGATAATGTTCAAAGGTATGTACATGTAATTAATGTAATTTGTAAATATATGAGAGCGAGTGTAAAGGTGTGGGTGTGAATGAGTGTGTAAGTGATTAGGATATTAATGTGAGTAGGAAAGTAAGTGTGTGAGTGATTATGAATGTGATTGTGTTAGTGCTTGTGTGTGCATGTATGTTGTTTTGTTTAACCTTTTCACAAATTTAAAAATATTTTATAATCCACACGCTAACAATGCTTTATTGTCTCAATAGAATTTTTTTTCCTTGGAGAAAAAAAATGAGTAAACCATATATTTGTCTGTAGATTTCTTTGTATGCTGGAGACTGAAGTGTTTGCTACAAACTCTCCAATTTGGGACCCCGACTTCAAGCCTGAGCCTCCGAGCACAGCGACAGTGCCCATGGAGACCAAAAGTCCTGCGGTGGGGGCAGTCAAATTTGAAAAGCTGATAGTTCCTGCTGCTGAAAAGGGCGGCTTTACTACAGTAAACGTGTCCCCAGGCTTCGCCGGATTCGGAAAGAAACAACTCCGTGATAGTACAGGTCTGAGGTGAGTTTGTTCATTCATTAGTTCGTCTAGGAAACACATTTACTACATCTAATTTTTTTGACATAATAGTAGGGATAGAATCCTCAAAGCCTCAAATCTTTAAACCCTTACATTAAAGGATTTTCAATATTCCCGGATTTTCCAAGATTCAAATTTGAATTAAAAATTTGGAGGTATAATGAAGATTTGTATTTGTTAAATTTTGGATTCGACCTATTATTATTATTATTATTATTATTATTATTATTATTAGTAGTAGTAGTAATAATTTTACGGGAGGGTTAAAGAGATTGCTAAACACCATCCCCTACCCTTCTAGAAAAAAATGTGATCACCCTGTATTTATTTCACTCTCCACTGATATTCTCAAATAATAAGCTGGCCTTGAATCAAAATACATTTTAAGAAATAAAAAATGTTTAAAGTTCAGTCAAAATTCATATATTTAGTTTAAAGCGGCTGTAGGTGAGGTGGGTTGGTGGGGACATACCAGAACTATTTACAAAGTTTGTTGTTTTGACTAATATCTAATCAGTAGAGGAATGCAAAAGGTGGTGTTATTTTAGGGAAAAAGTGGTGTTATTTTTCTCAAAAAGTGATTATATTTTGTGCTGAAAGCATTGTTATTATTTACATCAATATGAGTCACATTAGTATTCACTAAAAAAAAAAAAATTGGCTCGAGTTCAGAATATGGTGGTATTGCTTCTGGATACACAACCATGTACACACCAACGTTTTCAATTTGAGATTAGAATATGAAAAAATATCAAGATGTGAGAATGAGAAAGAAACTTCCTTTGAAAATATAAAAATTTAAATTATTTATATTAAAGTAAATATATAGTTATTAGAGTGCTAATGTTCCTTTTGTCATCTTTGCTGGTACTTGCTATATACTATCCTATAAGGCCTCGTTCATACAAACACTAAAATATAGCGCATATACTTTTTAAATGTAATGTGGTGTTAGTTGCAATGTAAACCATTTATAATTTAATTTTGTAGTATAGCATTTTATAATGTTAAAGTTTGATATTGAAAAACAATATTTATAATCAAAGCATTTCTTAATAAAGGTTGTTTTTGGGGAAAAAGTGTTCTCTTTTTGGGTCCTTTTGGTATTACTAAAATAATAAATTCTCGGTTAGTTCATAAATTGCTTAGGGCATCTATTTGGGTTTTTTCATTTATTTATTTTTTTCAAATTTCTTGAATTTTCGAAATTAATTTATAGATTTCAAGACGAGCATGAGATATTTCTGAGTCTTGCACATCCTTTTTACTGACACATGGTGAGCACGATTCTATGAAAAAAAAGCTCACACAAAAACTCTGCACACCAAAAAACCTACAACCATAAATGCTCACAAGGAAAAAAGCCCACAAGGAAAAATGCTCACATGGAAAAATGCTCTTAAAGAAAATGCCCACATGAAATATGCTTAAACGAAAAATGTCCACATGGAAAAATACCCACACCAATAATGATCACACGAAAAATGCCCACATGAAAAAAAAAATTTATAAATCAAGGTTAATTTTTAACGGAAAGCAAGTTTGATTGGGGTTTTGCATTACTAACTTATTAGTTTCCACATGTAAAGTGCGCGCTTGATTTATTATTGTGCATTCATAGAGCTTTCATTCACTTTTTTTTGGGTCATTTGTGTAAGTTTGCAGCTTTTTTTTTAGTGTCATTCTATAGATAATTTTTTACACATTTTAGGTCATCAAAATCCTGGCCCTGGTACAAAAATATAAACAATGTTTACAAGAAGTTCTTAAAGTTCAAATAAAATACATAAATATATCAAAATAGAGTTATCTTTTATGGTTATTATACATTGAAGTTGGATCTACATCCTGGTGTAGTTTAATAAGTAGGCTACATGTTACATAGAATAGAACAAAGAATATTACTTTAAATATAAAATATTGTTAAATTGTTATGAAATTACCAAGGTCTAATCTATATTTGTTCAATAATAACTAATGTAATAAAATAATATAAATTGTCAACTGACACCAATTAAAGATTTACAAATGAACTATATCTCTGTTTTATTTACATTTAATTAACTATGACTAAGACATAAATGCTAGATATAATTATTTGGTTGTGTGTGTGGTAGAACTCACTGAACTCTAATTATAATTACAAATAAACTCCAAGTAGCTTATAGAGTAATCCAACATTCATACTTTTTTCGGGGGGAATACTTTAATTAACTTGATTATCATTCAAATTAAAAAAAAAAAATTGGATGAAAACCACTTTAAATATTTTCCTTAAGGTTTCAACTTTCCAAAATTTGCTTGGAGGGGAACATTTTTAATAGCTTCTAAAAGCATTTAATTTTCAAAAATTTTGCCAGAGAAGCGCCATTTCAAATCGCTTTTGGAGAAATTCAATTTTCAAAAAATCTTCAAGGGTAATACCACTCCAAACATCAAGAAGTGTCCATGTTTTGAAAAAACAAAAAAATTGTCAAAAGGGCTTCTGACCTAACTATGGCTAGGGGTGCAAAGACCACCCCCAAAACCCCAGGATTTATAAATGTTTTTGATATTGGATCCCTTCCATTTCACAAAATAGGTTCCGCCACAATTTTTTAAGCCCCAAAATTTTATTTACTATTATAACAACTTTGTTTGGATAAATAAGTTTTTCTTAAAGAACTGTAAATAGCTCTTTAAAGTAAACTTCTTTTAACTCTGAGGTACTTAACATTTTTTATAAATGAAAGGAGATACAGGAAAGGGGGATAGGAACAAACAAAAGTGAAGGTGACAAGGCCGTAGTCAGGGGGGGGGGTTTCGGGGTTCAAACCCCCCCCCCCCCGAAATTTTATGAACAAAATATATATGGCTTTATTTATGGTTCAAACAATATCAAAATTAAGGTACAAGTACAAATTAGGGGTCTGTGTTACCATAAAAAGCACTTCAGAGAGCTTCCAGAGGTGTTTATTATTTAGAATTTTTTCTAGCCTTCGGCATTTATAGTGTTATGTTACCATAAAAACACTTTAGAGAGCTTCTAGAGCCGTTTAGTAATTAGAATTTGTCCTAGCCTCCGATAGTTAGGGGGTAGTGTTGCCATAAAAAAACACTTCAGATAGCTTCTAGAACATTTTTTTTATTTAGAATTTTTTTTCTAGCCTTCGTCAATTGGGAGATGGGCCCACTAAACCCCCCTGAAATTATTGGCTGGCTACGGCCTTGGAAGGTGACATCATTATGCATTAAAATAACTTCATTTTTATTATTATTAAAATCATGTAAACAGCCTTTATTCATATTTTACTTTTAAAACAATGTTTCTATTACCATATTTGTTTCCCAAATTCATTGTTAGGTTAGCTGATGAAGCCTATTCAATCTTCTAAAGCTATTTTCATATCACTGTAAAACATTATGTATCATTATTTTTAGCAACGTTATCTCCATTGTGCAAACTACGGAAACAATATATTGTGCTACACAATGGAGTTGTTGAACTTAATTTGTAGGTGTAGTTTTAATTTAAAATATTACAAAATAGTGTGGATTTATAGGCTTGAAAACAATATATAAGTCATTGTTGTTGATTTTTTGATGCCCATTATATAATCATGTTTTAGATTATTTAATTTGATTATAAGCACAATTAGTTACCTTATCACTTAGAAATGTAAAAAAGTAATATAGAAATATTGTAAAATAATATAATATGATAGGGAAGAAACCAACATTAAAAGATAGTTATACCCCCAATTTTCTTACGAATGGATATAATCCAACAGCTATAGAAAGTTACTAGACCTACTTTCATGTATTCACACATCAATTAGTGATGATATCTGCAGTTGTTACTTTTGATATATATATTATCAATACATATAAAATAACAAAGATTTAAAAAAAAAAGTTGTAAATTTTGAACACAAAAATATGTTTGTATTTTCTTAAATGTCCATTCGTAAGAAAGTCAAGATTTAAATTAGGCCTTCATAGAAAAAAAAAATTCACATTATTTTTGATATGAGTTTCTCAACTTTATTTTTGCTTTGTGTCAAAAAGGATTTATTTTAATTCCAGAAATACACTTTTTATGGTATTTGTTATACAAGACCTTTTTGCAGAACATGTTGATATCCTCAACGTGTATTATTTTAATTATTCAGGATGGGGGACATTAATACTAAGTTGTATTATTTTAACTATTCAGGATAGGGGACATTAATAATAAGTTGTATTATTTTAACTATTCAGGATAGGGGACATTAATAATAAGTTGTATTATTTTAACTATTCAGGATGGGGGACATTAATAATAAGTTGTATTATTTTAACTATTCAGGATAGGGGACATTAATAATAAGTTGTATTATTTTAACTAT
Source organism: Timema podura (assembly GCA_033556935.1). NCBI lineage: Eukaryota > Metazoa > Arthropoda > Insecta > Phasmatodea > Timematidae > Timema > Timema podura. The sequence continues at coordinate 38,112,558 of JAVRXN010000014.1, read as the reverse complement.
TTAGGATAGGGACATTAATAATAAGTTGTATTATTTTAACTATTCAGGATAGGGGACATTAATAATAAGTTGTATTATTTTAACTATTTAGAATGTGAGATATTAATACTAAGGAAGTTCACCAGTATTTAACTGGAAAGAGAATGTTAAAACTACCCTCCAGTGTAACCAGCCGGGATTTAAATCCAATCCTAATCTACCTGGTGAGAGCTTAGAGCATCACAGAGCCGACCTAGCATATTGGTGTGAGAGGTGACATGTGAAATATCTTCCGTAGACTTGAAGCTGTGTGTTAAAATAATCCTTATATGTCTACAGTGTGGGTGAAAAGAGAACAGCACCTGCAGAGGGTCCATCGTGCTCACGTATTTCTGCTTCGGAAACCAAGAAAAGGAGGACCGTTGAACCTGTTGAAGATGTCCCAGAAGATGTAGTAACCAAGATTGTTGCAACTCTCGAAGGTGTCGACATGATTGGGCCAGAGGTCAGTAATATTATTAACTGTTGCTTAGTAAATGATCAAGATGTAAAAAAAAATCATATAAGTTTATAATAAAGTTAAAACCATATTAAGGTACATAATGGATTCATACCTATTATATTTACTTAGAGACTTAAACATGCTTTAGTGAATAAATAAGGGTTCGGTCTCAAAGGATTATATTTTACACATCCTTTCGACCGATTAATAGAGACAACCCAACATAATAATGTTAAAAATTCATTTAATTTACACTATATATCGCGGTAAATATCTACATGGCGCAACATTTCTGTCTCTCAGCCACCCGGGCAAAATCATCTCGAAGGACAAGGGGGGAGAGACTAACTTTTGTAGAATATTTTATTTAGCCTATTTTGGTTTTATGTGGTTATTTACATAGTTTCGTTTGGTTTATAATATTCTTTCTTTTGAACGTGTCTGCCATTTTTATTATTTGTTTTTGGAGAGTTTCTTCCATTTAGAATGGTTGGAAGAGGTAAGGAGGCATGGTCTTTTTTTTTTTTTTTTTTTTTTTTTTTTGCTAATGATAGACCAGTCATCTAGGAGTTGAGTTTGTCTACTGCGTGTTTGTCAAAACGGACCTGCAGAAGTACCCATTGGATAATTTTATCCTGGTGGCTTAGGCACATGCCTTAAAATAACCTTCTTTATGTTTATGATAACACTGCTGGCCTTTCTAGGTACACGCATGTGTGTGGGACTTCCAGTGTTAAAGACTAAAGAGCAACCAAAAATGAAGTCATTTTTCACAAGCGGGGGAAATTCTTATTTCTTGTGTCATTATTATTGTACTCATGTTTTCAGGCAAACCCAGATTGTCGCACTGTTGAACATGTAACATTGTTGTGATGGGTGATTTGTCAGGCGGTGTTCCCAGAGAATGCACCTCGGGATGAAGCCGCTAAGCAGGAAGAGAAGCAAGGCATCATCCAGTTCCATGTGGTGGGTAACTCCCTGACTCGGCCAGTCTCCAAGCAGGTGGTCCTCTGGCTCATAGGGCTCCAGAATGTGTTTTCCCACCAACTGCCGAAGATGCCCAAGGAGTACATCACCAGGATGGTGTTTGACGCGTAAGCACAATATTTGTTCAACTAGGCACCAATTAAATTATCCTTAAACTAGGGGCCTTTGAGTATTGAAATTTTGTACCTGAACTTTTAATCGAAGCTCAGGTTCAAATTTGTTAGCCTCATAGACTCGGACATTTAGAGCTTGTTGTATAGGGCTATGTCTGGTGATAATGTTTACTCTTCTCCCTACTTCTCTGAATGTTGTTTGTGAAGTCTGCCTTTCACATTTCTTTGTTTTTTATTATAATCATCATCATCATCATTAACTGTTTCCAACCTGTGGCTGCGTCAGTTTGATAAAATGCCTCCATCTTCCTCTATCCTTCCTCCTTTAATCACTTCCATTCTTCTTCTCTCACTTGCACACTTTCTGTTATCTGATCCACCCATCTCTTTATTGATCTCCCTTGCAGTCTTACTACTACACATCATCTCCATCATTATCTTTAGTATCCTCTCTTTTTCTAACCTCATTGCATGAACATATCATATTAGTCTTGCTTCCTCTACTATCTCATGTATCGCCTGTACTTCCACTTTTTTCCAGATAATTTCATTCCTTATCCAATTTCTCCTCGTGACAGCTGAAATACTCTTCACAAATTTCATTCCCATGACCTTCACTTTCCTAGTCTCTCTTACATTCAATATCCATGTTTCTGCTGTATATGTGACAACGGGTACAAAGTACGACTTGTACAACACTTCCTTACACTTCTAGGGTCACTTCTCTTCTCAATAGCAGGTTTCTGACACATCTATACAACCACACTCCCCGCTGTCCTCTTCTTATTAGATCCTGTCCACACACACACACACACACACACACACACACTTTACCTCATTCACGCTTCCAAGATATTCTACACGCTGTTGTTTTCTAATCTACACTCCATCCAATTTTATAGTTCTAATAGGCATTATTATCTTTTTGTCAGTACCATCACTCCACACTTCACCATCCTAAATTTCATTCCACACTCTTTCACTTCCTCATTCCATTCCTGTAGTTACTGTATTTCCTTTTCCTTCTACCCCCCATACCATAAAGTCATCAACAAACATCATGACTTTCATTCTTTCCTCTCCGAGTTTTCCTGTCATTTGATTCATGATCATTTCCATTACCATTACAAATAGTAGTGTTGAGAGAACACTCTCTTGTTTCACTCCATTTTTTATTTGAAACCACTCCGTCCTCCCACTCTATGTCTAAACATAACTTCTGTTATCCACATACACGCTTTTCACTCTCATTACACCTCCTCCATCGCTTTCCAAACTTAATTTCTATCCACGCTATCATAGTCCTTCTTCACATTCATAAATACCATTACTAAGTATTTCCCAAATTTGTACTGTCTTTCCATCAGCTGTGGTATGGCGAAGACCAAGTCTATTGTAAACCTCTCTTCCCTAAATTTGTGCTGTTCCACTCTTCAGCTTCCTTTTATTTTATTTCTTATTCTCTTTTCCAATATCTTCTAACATATTTTTGTACAGTGGCACATCAGCATTATCCCCCTTTAATTTGTATACCTCTTCCTGTCTCCTTTCTTGAAAATAGGTATTATAACTTCCTACTTCTCCTGCAGCTCCTATTATTTCCACAGTCAGTTCGTCCACACCTGGTGCTTTTCCTTGTTTCATCCTCTTTAATGCGTCCTCCACCTCTTTTCATGTGGGACCTTTTTCCTACTCTTTTTTAGTCTCCTTTGTTTCACTCTCATCCATAGTTTCTTTTCTTCTTCATCTGTCTTCAAAGTTGTTCCCATTTCACCCATCATTCTTACTTCCTAACTTACTGTATGACTCGCTTTGCTCTTTTCTTCTTCCTATATTATTCTTCTGTTTCCTCATTCCTATTCTTAAAACTCCTTTTGAACGCTTTATTCTTCTTCTTTACTGCTTCCTTCACCCTGTCGTTCCACCAGAGTGTCTCTTTCCACTTCCTCTTATCACTTGTCCTTCCAAATACCTCCTTTGCAGCTCCCATCAAATTGTTCTTAAACCTTTCCCATTCCACCTCTACACGTTGCAACTCATATTTGGGCACTAAGCTTCTTGCCTTTCTTAGGTACAACTCTTCATTCTTTTAGCCTCCACATTAGTATTCTTATTTCTTACTACCTTTCTCCTACATTCCCATCCATGTCTGCCACCACCAACCTGTTTAAGGAAAAACTTGGTATTACATTGATGTTAATTGTCTGCCTTTTCATTTCTACATCTATGAGGAAGTAATCCATCATCAACCTATGGCTTTCTCTTTCCTTCTTATATCAGTTATTTGCCATTTTAATTTTATTCTTGCACATAACTCCAACAACCTTATACCCTCCGCATTTCTCTCTCCCCGTCCTTCATTCCCTAACACCCCTCAAACCCTCCACTCTATATTCATACTTTTGCGTTAAGATCCCCATTACTACCATCCACTCGTTTCCAATATGTCTTTCTAGATCTTCCTCAAACTTGTCTTTTTCTTCTGCTGGGCACTCTACTTGTGGAGCATACACTTGTATCACCTCCCCCTTTTTTTCCTCTAACAATTATTGTCATCTTTATTATCCTGTTATTTATCTCTACCACCTCAGCCTGTAACCCTTCTCTCACTATAAAGCCTATTTCATTCCTCCTCCCGTCATTATTTCTCATACAATACAAAATGTAGCCTTTCCTAAATTCCCTCTCCACTTGCTCTTTCTCAGGTCCAGGACATCCACTCACCTCTCATTCATCATGTCCACAATCCCCTCCATTCTTCCAGTAAGTGTGCTAATGTTTAAAGTGCTTAGCTAGTAGCCTATAGCTGTCAACTCTTTTCCAATTCAGCATTTAACTTTATTTTCTCGGTTACTTTGGTTTGTTTCGACCAACGGCTTACTAAGCCTACACTTGAGTGTAACCAAATAAAATAAATGAATCTACTTGAACAATATTTTATAGGAGTGGATGGGATCCCAAACCCTTGGGAAAAGGTTGAAAATTTATCAATTCTCGTTGGTCATGTGGGAATGACTCTTTCCAAAATAGTTCCGGGCGGAAAACAAAACAAAGGGCGGCACTCTTGCTCTAGCAGTTACTTCCAACTAGTGATGGGTTACTCATGAGTGAGTAATTTAAATTTAACGACTCTTGAATGAGAGCTGTGAATGAGTGGCTCTCACTTCGTGAACGAGTCACTCATGCCAGCATACACTACCTCACAGATCTGTAACATTGATTAAAAGGCCTACACTTTTTACAAAAAAAAAACTATATTCTTATACAAAATAAACGCATGTACGTCAATTGTACATTTAATTTAGGAACTTAAATCAATGGAATTAAATAGGCCTATTACCCTAAATATTACCTCAAGGATGCATCAAGCATCTTTCCTCTTTTTCCTCTGATCAATACTTTGTGACATGTGTCCATGTGACAATTTACAGGAGACATTTTCCATTATTTTGATGTTTCTTTACCTCTCTTCTTTTCACTCATACGCTATCATTATCTCTACCTACTCGCTTTTAGTTTTTGTTCCATATTTGGTTTAGTTATAATTATAATTGGCTATCGACACATCGCTTCTGCACTATTTCTAACCGCTCTTCTTCGCTGAGCTTGGAGAGCTGTTGTCATTCACGATTCTTTTTTCGCTCTTTTTCATTTGTTCTAGAAAGTGTCAGAAGGATTTGTTAACAACTCTTCTGTTGTTCCTTTTCGTTACTTTGAAGAGAATCAACTCTAAATTTGTACTATCATTACCAGATTGCAGCACTGCTTACCATGTTAAATCAATTATGTTTCTTAACATCAATAGACATAATTCAGTGATTTAGTCACTAAGGGCTATATACTAAGGTTAATTATTTTTAAATAATATGCGTAAGTAATAAAATTAAAGATTCAAACGCAATAAGCTTCAGATAAATTACACATAAATCCTAATTTGTTAATAAGTTGAAAGTGAAGGGACAGATTTGCACGCTCGGAACAGGAATTGTGAGAACTAGTTAATGTCCACTTGATCTGTTTGCTCACCAAGGTAGGAGAAGGGTGAAAGAATTGGGACTGAATGATATGACTCATATGAATGAGCGAGCTTATGTGAGCTAGCTCTCATCAAAGAGCTGGCTAAACCCATCACTACTGCACTCATCACTGTTAATCTCTTTGGTAGACAGTCTTCTTTGTTTTTTTAGCAAACTTGGTGGCTGGGAAGGGGAGGGGGTTATTTTACCACTCGGTGAGAGACAACAAAGTTGAAAGGCCCATGACTTATTATGCTTTGTCTATTAACAGTTATTTTTAGGTTCAGCAAGTGAAAGAGCTTGAAATATTTAGAGAAGGACAGATATATTATATTCTACTGCCTTTTGGGGTGTAGAAATGAGAGGAAGGGGGAAGGAAGTAGCTTGTCAAGGTCAATCATTTATGAGGGATCAGCGGTGTCTGTTGTTTGTGAGCCAGACAGGGAGTAAAGTATAAGGAGTGTCAAACTAGAGAGAACATTTAAGGGGTATTACACCTAGATAACATTTAAGGGGTTTTAATCAACCTAAGTAACTTAAGAGGTTTCAAACCTAGATAATATTTTACAGTTTAATAGTTAGAGCACATTGAAAGGTGCCAAACAGTATGTTTTGTAGTATTTTTTGCGCTTAGCAAATAATTAAATATAAAACACAATTTTCAAAATAAATCAATTAATAAAAATAATTTCCATCAAAAATTTAATAAATTTAGCTATTTATTTGTTTTATTTTATATTGATTCAAAATTTTATTATTTGATTTGATAAAAAATGCTATTCCCACATCACTATTTTATTGTTATTTTTAATATTTCCATTACTTTTAGCAATGGTTTTTTAGCACTGCGTCTTATAACCCATTCAGTTATACCCCTATGTACCAGTGACTCTAATGTGATAGGAATGAGAAAGATTGAATTTAGAGAAGTTGTACCCACATTTGTGTGGATTGAGTGGCAAACCATTTATGGAAAACCACCCTTAGTACACCCGGCCAGGATTGAACTACAATATTCCCATCATCGGCAGTCTAATCTATTGTGAGAGTGATGCCTTGGACCATGTAGCCACCGAAGCATGCTTAAATAATAGGACTATTATAACGTTTGAAAGTCTCAACATATTAGTTTAGAAATCAATATATTTTTAATCTAAAATTATTCTAAAGTGTAATTTTTAAAATCCCCATTCTTTCCCGAATCCTGATATTATGATTCATTTCCCGTCCTGAAATAAAAAATGAATTCCTGTCCATCTCAAATATTTTATAGTAATCTTATGTGTAAACAATGTGTTTATTTATTATACTTGTTTTGGCTAAAAATGTTTGTCTTTAAGAGATGTTCAAATAATAATTAAAACAACTTGTGTTTCAGGAAGCACAAAACCCTAGCTCTTATGAAAGATAACCGTCCTATCGGTGGCATCTGTTTCCGAATGTTCCAAACTCAAGGATTCTCTGAGATTGTGTTCTGTGCAGTGACGAGCAGCGAGCAAGTGAAAGGCTACGGATCTCACCTCATGAACCATCTCAAGGATTATCATATCCGACAAAACATTACACATTTTTTGACATTCGCAGATGAATTCGCAATAGGTTAGTAATAGTTTTAAATGATCAAATATTGAAATATATAATATTTAGTAAGATAAAATTAAATCGTTTGATAATTTATAGAAGTTTTATCCTTCCTTCAAAATTTTTCGAATATGCAAAGGTTATTGTAGATGTTGAAGTCGAAGGAGAGTTGACCTTCGACTCAGACTTCGACTTTTCGAAGCTTCGCACACCATTATAAATAGTCACAATATAATATTTTTCTAAGCATAAACCAACTAACAAAAAATATTCAAACTTGGTTTCAGCTTTGAAAATATTTCATGTATTCTATTTGAGTTTACTCTGAATTGAAAAAGTCGACCTTGCACACCTCTATTATATCTATTATTAGCTAATATATAAATGAGGGAAAATGACTTTTTAGTATATGACTAGCTACTATTTTCTTATACAACTTTTTGTATAGTAAACACAAATTTTACTTAAAATATATTTTGAGCCAATACACGATCCTTGAACATATGAAGCTATTACAGGTGTAGCCAACCACTAGTGTAAAATATATGGCTTGAATAAAAAGCTGACCACAGGCTGGAAACAGTAATAGATGTAAATGAAACATGATTCTTGAAATAAATGAAACTCGATTTCAATTATATCCAACTTTTTTTCTTTTCATATTTTTTTATGACCTGCAAAGAAATAAGAGCATTAACTTACACTTCAATCACCTTTAAAAAATTGAAAATCAAAGCCATTTTAATAATCGATTGTATTTTCATTGACTTTTTGTGAAGTATGATACTTTTGAGTTACTCTGTAGACTTTTTTTTTAATGTAAAGTTCATTAAGACTTTCACCAGAATCAGTGGTGACATGGTCTTAGTCGTCACATTTGCAATAAAAGGAATGCCAGGAACATACTAATTGGAGTTTGAATCCTGGTCAGGTGTACTGAGAATGGTTTTTATTTAATGATTATCACACTCTAAATGCATATGCAGAACATTTCCTCTAAATTCAATCTTTCCACCCCTAACCAACTTTTGTAAATATCCAGATATCCTAAACAAGTAGTGGTGTACAAAAAAATAATCTCATGTTTGATATCTGACATAAATATTTGTGTGAATTGTGGATTGTTTTCGTTATTATATTTTAGCCATGTAAGGGTACTGTAAAATATGGAAAACTATTTATTATTTTCAGGCTACTTCAGAAAACAAGGGTTCAGTAAGGACATAAAAATACCCAGATCAATGTACCAGGGCTACATCAAGGACTATGAAGGAGCCACTTTGATGCATTGTGAACTTAATTCTCGAATTGTCTACACAGAGTTCACAGCCGTGGTTCGAAAACAGAAAAAGGTAGAATTTCAACTTATACACCAAATAGTATTTATTTATAACTAGGTTAATATACACATTTGTAAAGAATGTAGGAACAAAAATAAAGGGAGTAGATACATCATGGTAAATTGCAGAAATTTTTAAATTCAGTTTATTAAATAATGAAGAGACTGGAAAAAAGGATAGAAACGCATAAAGGGGAACAAACACTAAACACTATATTAGCTTTTACAATTAAGTGCATATCAATCAATTCTGTGATACAGTCGTTAGAAATTGTAAATTTACACAAACACTATTGCACATGGATCATTTCTGTTTAAAGATTAATGGAGATAGAGAGTTAATATAAGTTTTTAATACTGAACATTGAAATATTAAATGATATTTGGATAAAAACTGCATTGAAAAGGCCGTTTTTGACCATTTTAGAATGGCTTCACAGATAAGCACTGTGCATAAATCTTCATTCTGTCATAATAGGGACTTATACTAGTTATTAACAAGATATTGGGTCGCTTTGTCCCCCATCGTCACCGCGAAAATTTCGAGTAATAATTCAAATACGAATGCACTGCACACATTTCTGGCATATCGTAGGTCTTTTCCTTTTACTTACATACCTTGAGCGCACGTGCATGCACACACAAACACATACGTGAGTCGGGAGCTGATTTGGGCTTGCTATGGTGAACACTCTTAAAAGAATAACACAGTTCACACTTAACATTACCATCCAATCCCTCAACCCAAGTTTTTAATTTTATCAGAACTCATTAGGACATCAGAACTTCTATGCTTCCACCCCCCACCCCAATCCCCATATCCAACATCATCCTTGCATCCTTTCCCTCTCCATTCTTCTCACATGGCCATACCACCTTAGTCATGTCTTCTCTATCCTGTCCTGGACTTGCTCTTCCTTTACTATTTTCTTACTCTCTCATTTCTCATCCTGTTACATTTTGCCACACCAATCCTGCTTCTCAGGAATCTCATTTAACTCTCCTGCATTCTGCTTCTATCCTGTTCCTTTATTACCTATTTGATTATTTAAAAATAACCATAAATAACCTAATTGGGAACATTCACAGTTGAGATCTTGCTACATGAATAAAAGTACAGAAAGAAGGATTAGGATGAATAGTGTTCTTTATTAGAACAACTTCTTCGGAGGTGAAGTAAAGTTGGTCTCATGTCGATTGTGGCATGTAAAAGAACCTGGTGGTTATGTAAAAATACCTTTCCTGGAAAAATTGGTAAGCCCTTTTGCTCTTGCTTATAGACATTCTTGTGTGTTGATATAATCAGTCGGTTTAGTAAGTGCACGTTAAATAACTCAAAAAATAATAAAATGTTTAAAAATGAGTTGGCCCAATGGCAAAATAATAAAGAAAGCCCACCTAATTTTTACTTGTTATTATTTGTTTTTATTATAATGGTAATTGATAAAAATAAAGAAAAAGAAAAATAATCTAATAAGAGTAAATCTAATGAAGAAAGCCTACCTAGGGAAAGAGGAAAAATGTGGGAAGAATCCAATTCACAAAGGTGACATCTTCTTCCTTTCTTCTGTCTTCTATAGTATAATTAGTCACACACACATTTAAACACTTGATAGTTATCAAAGCACTAAAAAATAATAGTGGTATCATTCATACCATCTGACAAGGGCTCCACACAGTCATCTTGAATCGTATTGACTATATCACAGAGGCACAAAGTCAGCTCTCTGACCACTCCATCTACAGACCACTCACAGAAGACCTAACTAAAGATCACAACGCGCAGATTAAAGAGTTCTTACAACATGAAGGTCCTCGACAGAATAACACCACTAACTCAATTCACCTTCTCTTTCCACAAAAACCTCAAACTCCCACACTGTGTCTCCTCCCTAAAATCCACAAGAAATTAGACCTTCACCTGGCCATCCAATTGTATCTGGTTTTAGCTCTCCAACTGAGAGAACTTGATCTCTGGTTGATTCACACCTACAACTCTTTGTAAAACAACCTCCCTCATTCATACAGGATACAAAACACTTCTTAGACAAAATTCACAAAATTAAAAACCTTCCACCAAACTGTTTTCTGGTCACTATTGATGTCACAGCACTCTACACTAACATCCCTCATGTGCATGGAATGTCAGCAATGGAGCATTTCTTAGAGCGCAGACCTCCTGGGTCAAAACCCACACTTCCCGACTGCTGATCCTTATTCAACTTTCATTTCCTAGACAAACACTACCTACAGATAAAGGGCACAGCTCATGGGTACACGCATGGCTCCTTCATTTTGCAAATCTTTACATGGGACTACTAGAAGAACGCTTTTACAATCTCAACCCATAAACCCTATTATGGCTTCAGCTACATATGAACCATTTTCTGATCTGGCCTCACTCTGAAGAATCCTTGGACATTTTTTAGATAATCTCAACAATTGCAGCCCTTTTAAACTTCACTCACAATAAACCACAGCATATTCTCACCTTCCTTGATGTGAATCTGTTCCTTGAAAACAAAAATTCGCACCACTGTACATCTAAAACCCACCAACCACCATCCTAGCAGCCACCCTTCATACACAAAAAGGTCTCTACCATTCAGCCTTGCCACCCAATCCAAACGGATATTTTCAAAACCTGATAATCTAACTGAATATTGTAAACAACTCTCCCAGATTTCCAAAGCAGAGTTTACCCCAAGCCTTTAATATACAACAAAATCTCCAGAGAGACTATAACCTTCCAAAAATGTTGAGGACATCCCTCTCACAACACAATACCATTCTGGTCTACAACAAATAAGCACCATCCTTAAAAGTGATTACAAATTTCTAACCAGTTTCACCCAGACCCAAAACCTTAGTTCATCCTCAAGAGTCACTTTCAAATGGTCACCCAATCTGCACAATATTCTAGTTCATCCCAAACTTTCCTGATCCCAAGAGAATCTGAGAAAAAAAACCAACTACCAAAGGTTCATACCCCTGCGGTAAGCACCTGTTGCAGCACATGTAGAATCCACCTACCAATTACATCCTTCAACAGCAAAGTTACCAAATTGGAATACAAAATCCCTGGTCATTACAATTGCAAAACAAATAACTTGAATATATCAACTACAGTGCGAAATCATGTGATGCAGAATATATAGGCCTTACATCAGGTTTTCTCAGACAGTGAATGAACAATCATTGTTTTGACACAAACCACAAAGATCTGGACAAGCCTGCACCCATCCATGCTGGTACCCACAACCAGGACTTTCAAACCTGCTACACCACCAAATTATTAAGAGCATTTCCCAAACAGTGCAACAGTTCTCAACTCAGACAGTAGGAACTGGCCCACTAATGGATTGCCAAATCAAGATTACCACCAGGCCTCAATAGAAGATAGTTTCTTTCTAAAAGATTACCTTTTCAAATTATTATGATTTAAAAAAATATATTATCATTAATTTTTTATATGATGTATATATATATAGCCTATTTATATATAAAATACTAACCAGCGCCAAGATTTTAGAAATTTATCTTTACTCCCAAAACAGTTAGAACAGTTTTTCTAACAATTTTTTAAATTCAAAATGTAGTAATCCAGTGTTAATATGAAGTGTATTCCCTCGCAACAATGCCGAAATATTACTCTATTAGTTTTTAAATGTGTGTGTGACTATTTCCACTATAGAAGACGGAAGAAAGAAGAAGATGTCACCTTTGTGAATTGGGGACTTTCTTCATTAAATTTACTCTTACAAATTTATTATTTGATTTCATAATAATGCTCTTTTCTTTTTTCTTTATCTTAATCAATTTCCATTATTATGAAATCAAATAATAATAAGTAAAATTGAGTTGTTCTTCGCGAGACACACAATAAATCACATAAATAACCTAACTCATAATGGTCAGCCCAAAGTATGAATTGTGAACTTAATGCTAACAGTCACACAATCCTAAATGTCCACAAAAGTAGTTAATCCGTTTTATGCCTTTAAAATCTGTGAAAATGGACTGGCAGCCCTTGCAAAGCCTTACAATATCTCTCCTCTCTCTCTCCCTCTCTCTCTCTCTCTCTTTATATTATATCTTATATATATATTTATATAGGGATAATGTAAGGATTATATTCCTTCCACCAGAGAGAGAAGTTGAATCAGTAGCCCTTTATAATTGTTACATACCCATCTTGTTAAAAGATTAAAGTGTCATTAATTAATTTAAATTAAAGAGAGGAGTGTTGAACAAGAATGGTTAGATAATGCACCTTTAAAAAGGGTGTTAAACAAGTAGGGATAGATGATTAATCCTGAGGGAAGGATGTTGTACAAGAAGGGATGGATAACTAATCCTTAGAATAGGGTGTTATATCATTATGAATAGATATTGAGGTGAACAAGGATATATACAATATGGACTGTGTTCAGATTCTGGAGAAGCTGATCGAGATGCGACAGGAAGACGTGGAAAAGGTTCACCCTGGCCTGACGTGCTTCAAAGAGGGTGTGCGAGTGATCCCTGTGGAGAGTATTCCTGGAATCCAGGAAACTGGGTGGAAACCTGTGGCTCGGAACACTAGGGTCAGCAGGGTCACCGAAGAATGCAACGACCCGGACACACTCTACAACATGTTTAAAAATGTGCTCAACGCGGTATGTTTTCTGGAGTTTGATATATGTAGAGAGATCATATTCATGGCCAATCCTCAAATATTTTGAGGGTTATCTGTTTTGGATTATATGTTGTTTTTTTTTTTGTTCCTCTTTTAGGAAGTTGCATTGCACGTTTCACACTCCTCCCTGATGAGTTCTTATAGAATGAAACCTAGGTCAGGGGATGGGTGGTGACGATCGATTTTCTTTAAGAGGCAACCATTACCTCTTTGTCCAATGGCAGCAATGTAAAGTGTGAACTGTGTTCTTCTTTTCATTGTAAAAGCCATATTGTGTTCATCCCCTTTGTATGTTATTTATCCACCTTTCCTATACCTTCTTCCAAACATAACTAATTAATATTTAGAACTCCTAGTCTTCATTCATCTTCATTTTCATCTTTCCCTGTTTTGAAAGTTCCCAATCTTATGCCCTCTGTATGCTTTTCTTGATGTGCAGGCACTCCTTTTATTTATTTTTTCCTCCAAAGTCGAATATTAACCTTGGAAACAACAAACTTGTTAGCAGCCTGCATGTTATTTGTTTGTTGCGCCTCACAAATTGCTCTCAGTTTAAAATTCATATCATAGCTTATTCTCATTTGTTTATTTACTTGAGACGCTGAGGAAGCCTTCTTTTCATCATATCCCTCACTTGCGGATCCACATGGGTGATTTTTAATATCAACAACATAGCAGAGACCTTACCTCCAACTAAATTACCATTTCATTAACATTAAAGGGTGGAAATACTCTCTTGCTTTATTTTGATCTTGAGTTTATTATTAGATGTGTGCGAAGATTCCTGCTGGCTGCCTGGCTGGCACAATATTCTGGCCAATATAGTTTTGTTGTTTATGAGTGAGAAGAAGGATGGTGGAAGTAAAGGGGAAGATGGAGGCATTTTACTAAACTGACCCAGCCACGGGCAGGAAACAGTTGATGATGGTGATGATGTGTGTGTTTCAGGTGAAAAATCATAGTGCTGCATGGCCATTTCTAAAACCAGTTGATAAAAATGAAGTGCCTGATTATTACGACCATATCAAGTTTCCGATGGGTAAGTGTTGAAAATTTACTTGTAAGGGTTGTTAATTAAGTTTAACTATACTATTATATATTATTTAAAGTATGTTTGACTATTATCGTTAATATGGTAATACAAGTAAGCCCTAAATTTATATGTACATTATTTTTCCTTTAAACGTACTTGTATTCCGATCAGAGTTGCCCTACATTATCCAGATTAGTTGTTTCATCTAAATGAATTTACTCCCAAGTTTATCTCGACTTATTAATTATTATTTTTTTGTATTGAAATTCAAATTTTAAGTGAACCGCTACCTATAAAGTTAACTTATGAAACTTAGAATTTTGTTTAACACGTTATGTACACAGCTAACACCACAAGTGTTTCCACGCTGTTTTCTTATATTTATATGTCCTGTTATTCTCTATTAATTTCCTTTCCATCCTTGTCCCCTCCCCCCTCTCAGAAAGTTGTGTTGAGCTTTCATACTTCCTCCTGATAAGTTCTGATTGAATGAAACCTAGGTCAAGGGAGCGGTAGCAGTCAATTTCCTTCGAGAGTGCGGCCATTACCTTTTGCCCAGTGGCAGCAATGTAAAGTGTGAATGTGTTTCTTATCGTTGTAAATTCCATATTGTACTTTTTATTTTTGCTCCTATCTCTTTACTGGAACCTTCTTCATATAAAACACAATTAAATATGGAATAAATCCACTATTTTACTAATCCAAATCTCCATTTTGCCTACGAAACAGATATTTGAATCAGAATCTTGTAAAAAATGAACATAATATGAAATTTTAAATAATATATAATAGAATCGTAAAGAATATACATATTTATATATGATAACATTTTGTTAAAATGTATTTATTATATCTATACATTCAGTCAAGCATTAAATTAATTGTCTGGGATCCGGTTGTTAATTTTTCCCTATAATTATGTTGGGCAGAATCCACAGCAGTATTAGATCAATAAAATAAAATTACTTTTTTTTTTATTATTTTACAAATCTTTGAACCTTAATCATCCCTAAGTATTCTGGGTACCATCCCCAAACAAAATGTACCTGAAAAAGAGGTTTATCCTAAATAGCTTAAGTTGTTTAACATCATTTCACCTGATCATTTCAGACGTCAAAACAATGAGTGACCGACTGAAGGCGGGATACTACACGATACGAAGGCTGTTCATAGCGGACATGACTAGGATCTTCACCAACTGTCGTCTGTACAACAGTCCCGACACAGAGTATTACCGCTGTGCCACAGCTCTAGAGAAATACTTCCAGACTCGCATGAGGGAGCAAGGCCTTTGGGACAAATAAACTCCCAAGAGTCAAATACCCGCTTTTTAAAAAAAGACACACTTGCTGCTAAGCTCTGCCACATAATCTGTTTCCTATGATGCCATCGGGGTTGCCACTATTTTAATAATACAAAATTACCTCTGTTTTCCTAAACTTTATATATATATATTATAGTAAAGTAGAGTTAAATTTATTTTTTCATAAAAATGACTCTTGTGAAGACAACGAAGACACACTATTGGTGATTTAAATAGCATGATTTGACTCTGAAGAGGAAATGTATGCAGTTGTGACTCAACCCAGTATTTCAAAGAAAAAAAGGGGGGCAGGGTAGGAACATATTTAAGTCAGCTTGCTTATTTTTTCAGTTTACCAATTTTTGTCTACAAGGGACTGTTTAAAACTGGCAGTTTAATGTCCCAAAATCTTAAATATCCCAGTATTGTTTGGTTTTTTGTGAAATTCCCGTTGTTTTCCCAATTTTATCCAGATACAAAAATTCCTTGTTTTTCCCCGACTCTCCAAGTTTGTGGCAACCCTGGCCATGAATTGTTGGAAAACATGTGAAAATTATATTTAAAATTAGTTTATAATAGATTAAAATCGATTTTAAAAAATAAGGAAAAGTAAACTAACGTGTAAAAACTGAGTCAAGAAATCCCACTTAGAGAAAGAGGGAAAAAGCTTGGGTAGAATCCAATGCAATTATTCTTTTATTATCTTTATAAAGGTAATATCTAAATATAAAAACTTTATTTGTGTTGTGTGTGTGTGTGTGTGTGTGTGTGCGTGTGCGTGTGCGTGTGCGTGTGCGCGTGTGTGTGTCTTCTACTACAGAAGACAAGGAAAAAAGACTTCTATTTTTCTACTTTCCAACTCTGACTCCTTCATAAATGGCTAATATATATTAATTAGCAAAAACAAATTTACTGCAATAAAATGCTCCAATACAGATTACTTCATGGAAAGATTCTTTGCCAATGTGAATTTATATTTGAATAAATCTATCAAAACTACAAATATTGGTAGTAAAGAATATATAAAAAAGTATAAAATTAAAAGGCTATAGCTACCAAGTTTTTATTTTGAAGTCTGCGTCAGAGTCTGTACATTTTACCAACTATGACTCCACCCAAATTGCTTACGGCTCCAACTCCACAGCCCTGCCTTGTACATTGAATTCTTTCCACATGTTCTCCTCTTTCCCTAGGTGAAATGTCTTCACTCATTTTCCATGTATTTATGATGTATTATGAAATTGTTTAGCCACTGGGCTGCCTCATTATTACGCATGTTAAGGTTGTTTGTATTAGAGCACTGACTGAATCAATGTAAAGAGAATAGAAAGGTAGTGCCACTTGGTGGAATTTGATTATGTCATTGCTTAAGTCATCAAGTATACAGTAGCTATATATTAATACGAAGACAGCCAAAGATATATTTTTTCTGAACCGGTAGAGTAAAGACCTTAATTTGACATTGGTGTAGATTTTAAGGGTTTATTTTAGAGTTGGTTTGAATTCACTATTTTACGAATCCGAGTCTCCAATTTACCTTCGTATCCCAAATTGGAATCTTGGAAAAAATTATGAACTTAAAAGGAAATATAAATACTATAAAATACAAAAGTAATAGAAACTAAATGTTAACATCGTTTAAATCCATTAATTATAACATTCATACTTTCAATAAAAGTGTTAAATTGCTGGTCTGGCGTCTGGTTGTTGAGTTTATTCTATAATTATAGTTGGTTCTGAACCACCAATAAGCAGTATTAAAGCTCTAAAACAAATTCAACCTATAAAATTGGGGGGAAAAAATCAAGGAATTGAGTTTTGAATTTTAAATGTTCTTAAATCCGAATATCTTTAAGGATTCAAGGCTCCCAGCTATAGTTTATTTATTATTTTAAGTTCCAAAATGTGTACCGAGTGACATCACATGCTCAGCCAATCGGATATCCCTCTCCATCTGGCACTACCGTCTATTCTTTTTATATTGGCTAAATCATGTTTAAAAGTAACATATAATGCTGGGTTGGACGTTGACATGATCGAACACCAACAAAAACCAATAGATTCCATTGCCACCATCAGTTAGGGCAGGGGTTCCCAAACTGTGCATTGCGGCACCCTGGGGCATCGCTGGGCTTGGTCCACGGCTATAAGGAAAATCTAAAACTTATAATTTATGGTGTAACGCAACACGCAAATTTTCAATACGTATACTCGTACATATTTTAAAGAATAGAATAAGTCATACAAGGAAAGCTTGGCGTGACACCGTGCACAACTTTTCCCCCTACAGTCTTAAAATGGAATCGGCAATTTTCTAGTTTATTTTTTTTAATATTGGATACAGGGGCGTCGCATGGAAAATCTGACATGTGAAGGTTGGTGCAGTCTCAAAAGTTTGAAAACCCCTGGGAGTATGAACTTTGCTAGTTTTTACAATGTTTTATCTCGTCAATTTCTACTTCAGAACTACCCGGAGTTCTGGTTATCCCTTCTACTTTAGATGAACTATATATACTTATTCTTGGTAGAATGTTCATGTCCTTTCATATATAAAATATTAGTAATGTTCTATTCAAAATACTTTTTGTAAAAAAAATGTTCTGTGCCCCAAGTACAATAAATAAATCACTAACATTTGTAAGTGAGCAAGCACTCTTTAAAACGCTCACGGTCTCGCAAAAGATATTTCTTTCTTGGCGGTTTCGAGACAAAATTTGAGTTGGAGAAAGGAGAGTTGGGATGGGTTTTGTTGTTGAAGCGCTAAGTTTATTTTAACGGCTTGGAGATGAAAGTTGTGCTGGAAGGTTGTACTATACTCAAAAATTGGCTGGGCCGCACATTTTCTTTGTATATGAATATAAGATTACCATTTCTATTGGAAGTAAGCAAGCAAGCAAAATACATATGTTTGTTTTACTAACATTGTATGATAAGTGTGAAACTGATGTATGTTTGTTTCCATACACTTATTGCCAAATATAAGTGATATTATGTATTAAGCTTCTTGGAGCCTAATTATTCAAATCAACTATGTTCGTGCATATCATGCTGCCTATTGCACTTATTTTACTCTATACCTGATAAAGATTGTTTTTAATTAATCTTACTTTTATTTTTTATGGAACTATATACCTAATCTAACTACCATACACTAGTACCAACATGGGAACCGGTTATCTGGCAACATTGCAAGCACCACTTGCGCTCTTAACTTTTCAATAATATAACTCTTTGTATGTGTGTTTTCTACCTTAACAATAAAAAGAAATATTTGAATTTAAAAAAAATCATGCGTAGCTGTAGAAGTGATCAAAAGTTGTAAGTGTGGAGAGAGTTTTGTTTCTATCAAGGCCTAATTTAACTTTTTTCCTGCTGGCTTCTTACCCTATCACTAGGGCACAGACAAATAATATACCCAGACACTCAACCTCCAGGTTAAAATGGTTGCGCTCCTTTTGGCAGCTTGAGTCCTTCACCACTAGGATCACGATGCCAGAGCTGCCGTTTTTGTGGATTTTATAGGAAAAATAACAGATCACAAGATATGGAGTATTTACACATATAGTTAGGTTTACATTATACTATTGTGAAACAATACAATATTCAAGCCCACTACCTCTCCTCTTTGCATGGATTTAGATATGTCACCCTGAAGTCAGCTCTTCTTCGCAAAGAACTTGCACATGTTACGCTGAAGCCAGCCGGTCAGTAATTGATTATTTGCTGATATAAGCCTTATAATATATATATTTCAGGTTTTATTGTTCTTTAAAATTGTCCCTTTGGGCAATCGGCTTGATATTATTATGTATCTTATTTAAAAACATACTTACCAAGATCGATGATGTATTTTTACACTTCATGTTGATCTATGATACATATTTTTTTTACATTAGTCTATCGCTGCCCTTCTCTATCAGCTAATATATGATACCACTTTGTGTTAAATAATCATTTAATTGTCTCTGCATATATTTTGTTTGTAAGTAATTGGTCTTCCCCCATTTAAGTGTAACTGTGCTACATTTCCTAATCAAAGAGTTGAGAATTTAACATTAAAAATCACGATTCCTGCTTTTACCCATTATGACACTTAAACTTCGATAAATCGATTCTTACTACCTGTTGAGGTTATTTCATTATTGGTATTTGTAAAAATCGAGGATAGATATAATTATCGAGATACACAATATGAATGAAAAACTTAAACAGTCTTATTTATGTAAGTTTTGTCCAGCACAATTAGTCACAGAACCTTTTTATATTTTGTACACTATTATGAAACCTTTCAAATATTTTGAGTGGACCACATAAAAAACAAAATACAACGCTGGTGAAAATTTTTCTTGGTTAAAGGTCAAATACCTTTAATTTTCCACGTTTTTTCCTTTTTTATACTCTATAAATAAATGCAGCCAGCCTGTATATGTGCCAGTAAGAGAAAAAAAATGACAAGCTTTTACTCTTAGTAAATGATAATTATGGTATCAGATTCTTAGTTTATTATTATTATTATTATTATTATAACTATTCATCAGTATATATAATTATTTAGCTATTATTGTTTCTTATTTTCTCATATTTCCAAGGTACTTGTGTACATTTCAGTGCTGGTCTGTTATAAGTCTTAAAACGACTGTTGGCCAGCACTAAAATAAAGGAAATTGAAATTATTATTATAAAAAATGTGAAATTATGTTTTAATGAGCAGAGTGTAATATTTTATTTTCCTGGTAAATTCTTTTTATATCTGGTTTAATTAAATTATATAAACAAATCAAAAAACAATGAAATTTATTTTTACAGGACAGAAATATATTTTTCATCATTCAGCTCAGTAAGGTCCGAGTTGCCAATCTCTGTTCAGAATTATCTTGAAAAAGCCATCATCTAGCTCAGCTTTTTCCAGGAAAGTGCCATAGTCACAACCAAATCAAGTCTCAAAATTAAGAAGTTACAGTACATAGTATACCATCTTACCTCTAAATGATTGAGACACTGTGAAGAAAATAATCTGCAATTTAATGGAATACATTAAAAAACTTTCCCTGGCCATAATTGCATTTCCCTGATTTTTCCAGGTCAGTGGCAACCCTGTAGAAGTAGTGAGGGGTGGAAATAATCATACTGATATTTTACTTCCTAACTGACACGTTCACCGAAAAACAAGCACACCAAAGAATTGAGGTCTAAACAGCTGACTCCAATAAGTGTGCATGATTAAACATAAGCAGACAGCTATGTTGAATGTTTTGACTTTTGAGGAGATTTGATCTCGTCCGTTAGATACCAACAATATTTTTAACGTTTAGTAATTAATTTTTTTTTTCATGAAACCCCATTTGGGAAACGCTGCTGTAGGCTATCATGGGACCTCAGGGATTCCAGCCTGAAGCACAGTGAATCAGAAAAACAAAAGTTAGAGTGTCTGAAATTTAAGGTGATACCAAACGCCAGGCATCAGTAATCTCACTGTAGAATACAGTCTGGAAGGAGGAGGATTCGTCATATAAATTAACAAGACATAATGTGAGGAGTCAGTTAGTTTACCATCTGCAAAAGTTGATTCACTGTTCTGACTGACAAAAGAACGAACCTTAGGGAAATAATCTGGTCACAATGGCAATGTTTTCATGTGAGAGCTAGTATAGTTTACAGTGTAAGAATATTTTATGACATGAAAAAATAAAGAATAAATACTCATTTTGAAACTAATCCAGAATACGTTATCACCACTTCGAGTCATATTGGAGCCAGTTTTATACTGTATGGAAATAAAACTAAATACTATAATTGTGTGCTTACCAATTATTTACTATTATGTTTTAAATTAATACTAATTTGACTCAGTGACATAAATAATATCACCTTCAGCATAAAATATCACTTTTTGAGAAAAATAATCCCACCTTTAACATGCTCCTACCTATCACTTGCATTACTTTACAAGGTTCGCACGCTGTTTTCATGCATTTCTAAATCATTAGATTTATTATTATTAGCACCGCTTCTTACTACCCGTTCAGGTTATACGCACTTACACTAATGTATAATGGTAGGGTGATTGTAAGTGTAGGCCTGGCATTCCACACATTCACAACTTGTGATTAATACAAGTCTTGTCAGAGGTGAAGGAAGGGTTTGGAAATCAGATAAATCTGTGCCGGCACAAAGGATTGAACCCTAAGCCCAGCACAGAAGTCTGACAACTTACCCCTAGACTGCCAGGTCACCCTAAACATTAGACAATTATTTGTTTGTTGTACAGGTTTTATTCTATATGTTAATCAAGTGCTATGCATGTTTTATTATGTCCTGAGATAAACATGACAATCATAAAAATAAGCAAAAACATACACACACCACAAATGTTTCAATATTTTGTCTTGTTATTAGAAAAGAAGTGTGTACCCTTTTGTCTATCTTTCTTCCCTGCAAGGGTGGATTTAAAACAACATTTAAAGACTAAATTTCATCAAACCATTACCTGTAACTCTATTCTAGTCACATGTATTTAACTGAGGCTACTACTTGTGGTTTTTATGTTCTAAAAGCCTTCGCCCAGCTAATATTTCACAAATTATGTTGGTTTAGCCTAATAATTTTTATAATTATTTATTTAGCTCAGTGCTCTATTCTAAATAATGTTGATTGTTTAAACTGTTATATTTTTTAGGGGTGTGTGAAGTCCATTTTTTCAAATGAAGTCAACTAATTAGAATATTAAATCAAAAAAGTTCAAAATGTTTTTGTTAATTGTTTCATGCTTGAAAAAATTACTATCCTATCGTTATTTATAAAACTTTATGCACTAAAATTACTTGGAAAACATTATTGCACAATTGTTTCTAATATTTTGTTTTAGTCTGATAAATCTGATTACAATCACAACATGCAATTCATTAACTTGGTTTTTTTTTATTTGAATATTAATTTACAATAGCTTAGAATGGTAATAACTAATAATAATTGACCATAAATATAGTGTTTTAGCTCTCAGTATTTCTATTGATGAAGCTTTGTAATTGTCGAAACCGGACTTTTTTTTCTTCGAAGCCAAGTTTGAAGTTTTGAATCTTGCACACTCCTAATAGTTTTAATTCAAACAAGTTCAATCTGTTTTTTCATCTTCATTTGCATTGTTTTTATAATATTTTGTGCATTTAATAAGGTGGATAGTTTACTTCTGGTTTTGACTTTGTTGTTATTTCATGTTTAATTTGTAATGTGAAAAATAATTTATTTATTTCCATATCAATTTTCATAAAATTGGTATGCAACTAATATTTTTTGTAAATAAATATCCCTCTTTTTTGCTATTAAAGATTTTTATTTGTGTACCTTTGCTAAAATTTGTTTTCCTTACGAATTTCAAAACCCTTATAGATTAAAACCCTGATTTTTAGTAAATAAAATAAGATTTTGCTAATTAAAAAGTTGGATTTTGGTATTAAAAGTCAGAAATAAAATGAAGTATTTGGCTAAAAATGCTCAAATAAAACCAACTCAAACCTTAGTGGTATTGTGCATTGGGGAGAAAATTTACGGCTAAATTTCTTATTCTTAAATTTGATAGTAAAATGAATCATTGCCTAATGGTTTTAAATGTATGACAATGTAGAAGAAACATTGTACAGTAATTTAAAGTAAGTGATATGAAGGTAGCCAACTTGAAATGATAAGTGTCTCGACATGTTTGCAAACATTGTTGACAGAAAGCAACTTGTTTCAGCCTTATTCTTTTGTTCACACAGAGCAAATCTAATATATGATAAGTTAGTGGTAATAGTTAACCAGTCTCTTCATCTTTGAAAGCAGTAAATGCAGAGTCCCATAAGGCAGTATACTAGACCCTATCTTTTACTGTACGTAACTTGTATTCCTAAATGTGTTAAATAACACACATCTTGCTACGAACATGGAATATTTCCGAAAATTAAAACAATGTGTAATTGTGGGAGAGTTAAAAATTTAAGAAGAAATGAAGAAGAAGTTGTTTTCATATCTCCTACTAACTATCCTTTCAGTTGGCTTCCTTCACTATCAATTACTTTACATTAATGTACAGTGTTTCTACAATGTCTTACTATACTTAATTCTTAAATGTTAAATATTTTGCCCTTGGTCACAACATAACTGTCATAAAAACCAGATCAAACACATATTTTACTCCTTTACCAAATACAATTATTGATCTTGGGATTGATATATCTCTATAAGGAAAATGCGTATAACCCGAATGGGTAGTAAGACGCGGTGCTATAATAATAATAAGAAGGAAAACCTCTTTTCGCTTTATAGGTAATTGTATTATATTTGGAAGAAGGTACAGGAAATAGGTCTTTGGTTGAGAGATTTTTAATTTATTTTATAATGGGAATTTTGATTGATTATAAAATATTAAGACAAAAATTGTTAATTGCCCATTTCTAGCAAAGAACTACTATAATATCTCCTACTTAGTAAAATATGCATAGTTTTATATCTTTAATCTCATTAAATATTTACCTGACCATTATTCACATATAAAATGCTAACCAGTCAATTAAAAAAAATCAAATTTAGTTTAACTTGAATGTGTAAAATACATTTAATAATATTATTCATTCTTGGGTGAACTCTGCCCTATAAACATATTTTGATTTTCATTTTATGTTTTAGTAAAAGTTAGAAAAAAACACATCTAGAAAAATTTCAATGTCTTTATTCATAGAACTTAAGTTTGTAATTTAATAATATTGTGAACAAGACGTGTAACTGCAGTATATTTTTATTCTGCCTTACTTTATGGCTGTCCACAAGGCAGAAAATTTATATTATCTTTGTTCATCTTGATGAAAGATGGGTGATGCTTAGTTTACTGTTCGGTGTAGCATTTTACATAATCATTTATATACTTTACTTGTATGCACTATGTTCCCAATATCCTTCAGAGTTGTCATATTTACAATACCTACCGACGTATGGATAGAAGGAAATATACCCACATTTGTATTAGAAAGACATTGTTGTTAATTTCAATTTTGGGTCAGTTTCATAGTCAGACGAGTACAAGCGGCGCTATACTAAATACAAGCCACACCTCCCTAAACTCTAATGGAATGGCCAGTTTCACATATTAATCTGGCTCATTCAATTCTGGTCCAGGTAGGTGTGGTCTTGTATTTAGTGTAGTACCGCACTTGAGGCGTACTAAGTCTGACTAATAAACCGGCCCTTTTTAGCTAAATAATTCATATTGGTTGTTGAGGCGGTAAAAGGGGTGGAAGTTAGTATGGAGAAGAGGAGGGTGTTTGGTTTAGGGTGCAAAGGGGTGGAGAGGAAGGTGAATAAAAAAAATCGCTTAAGTTGTATGAGAAACTATAAATATTATTTTAATAATATTAACTTTATTAGCCTCAGGGTCTAAGAGTGGTATATAATTTGGAAATTTGTGAGAATTTAGGAGAACGAAACAAATATAACAGAATACTAGTCACGAAAGTAACGAATGAGATTGTGTTCATGAAAGTCATAAAGTCAGGAAATTAGGCTTTAGGTATTTTTTTTAAGCCGAGTGATTGTGCAGATAAGAAAAGTAACGAATGAGATTGTGTTCATGAAAGTCATAAAGTCAGGAAATTAGGCTTTAGGTATTTTTTTTAAAGCCGAGTGATTGTGCAGATAAGAAAAGTATGTTTTTATGTGTGGCTCAAAATTAGCTTGGATTTAAAATTACTGCCCAGTGATGACACATTTCAGAAATGAATATTAAAAAGAGCGAAAAAAAAAAGAAGCACAAATGCAAAGGGGGACAATTACAAAGGTCCCAAATATGAGTGGACATTCTTTATTCTTTTTGTATGTATAGGATATGGGTAGTTAGTTAAATATGGTTTACATAATTCAGTAGATTCCTGTATAAGCATACAAACAATGTATATAGTTGTAATGCCTATGTTTAAGTGCTATTTTCATTTTATGTTGAAATTCCAAAAGTTAAAAACTTATGCAATAAGTCTAATCATATATAACAATAATTTTCTTTAAATGGAAAAATGACACCTGGACACAAAGTTGAATTGAAGTTTGAGTATGTTTTAAAATGTTAATGTTGGGAGGGGGAGGTGTGTAAAATAACTATATATTTTCTAATTGAAAAATGACACCTGGACACAAGAATTGAACTCAGGACCACTGGTATAATACACCAATGCTCTAACCACTGAGCTATCCAGGAGTTGTCCAGAGTCTGTGATGGACGTATGGAAATCATCAGCTACATATGAATGATTAATTAATATCACATGCTATCAGATTACAGCCACCTTCATCTCAGGAGGGCTCTATCCTGCCAATAGTACAATTACAACAATTGTACGAATGCGCATATCATGATGGATTAAATAGTTAAGCTATTATATATTTTGTTAGGTGTCATTTTTCAATTTAAAGAATATGATATTTAGATGTGGCTATAACCCTAACTAACAAATATAATAGCTTGGCTATTTAATCCATTATATAGTACAAGTTCAATAACTTAAAAAGGTTATAATGTTTTATTTGTTTAATAAAATAAACCCCATGAACAAAAACACAGTTAATAGTTTTAAAATTTTCTTCTGAACAAATATAATGTTGACTAGATAAACAAATTATGTCAACACAAATGAGATTTATATAAATAATTTAATCATATTTATTAAATTCGGAAGAACATACAGGAAAGGTTGATAGAAACACATAAAAAGAACTAACACAATATGGCTTTTACAATGAAAAGAAGAACACAGTTCATACTTTACATTGCTGGCATTGGACAAAGAGGTAATGGCTGCCTCTTGAAGAAAATTGATTATTACTGCCCAATCTCCCAACTTAGGTTTAATTCTATCAGAACTCATCAGGAGGGAGTGTGAAACGCGCAATGCCACTTCTTAAAAGAGGAAACAAAAAAGGGGAAGAAAAAGGAAAATTGTAGAGAATGATAGGACACTTAGATAGGACCATATAGAAGGAATAACAAGAAGGACAATCTCATTTAAAGATAGAAAAATCTAGAGATGGTATTAAAGGTTGATATCTGTTTAGTCAAACTATCGCTTAAATTATTCAAAACATTCTAGCCAAATGTCAATCACCCTAGAAAAGACTCTAAAAAGTTGTCTTTTTATTTTTAATTCCTTCAAGTTTAATGACAACTTTGTGGGATTTATTGAAATCCAAGATGGGCATCCATTTCCCCTTGTCGTAATTATTGTATTTATCACCAATATCTTTGGGAACTTCACTAGACTTTATCCAAAACTATTATTAGGGATGTGCGAAGGTCACTTTTAAAATACAAAACAAAGTCAAAGATATAATTTTGGTTCTTGTTACATACTTTCAAATTTTATATCGAAAATATATGAAATTATCCCTGCTTATGTTATAAATGTCACTTGATCCAGGGTTACCACTATTTTCTTACTACCAAATTCCCTGTGCTTTTCAGAAAAAATTCCCATTCATTCAATTAGCTTAGAAAAAGAAATTAATATTAAAATTTAATTTTTTCATCAAACTGACTAATGTGAAATAATGCAATTTATGTTTATAACATGATGATTTAAGATTGTTGGGGAAATATGTGTTCGGTCACTTTACAAGCCTTGTTTATGTGGTAATAAGGCA
The DNA here is from genome assembly GCA_033556935.1 of Timema podura. Classification (NCBI taxonomy): domain Eukaryota; kingdom Metazoa; phylum Arthropoda; class Insecta; order Phasmatodea; family Timematidae; genus Timema; species Timema podura. The sequence continues at coordinate 38,085,369 of JAVRXN010000014.1, read as the reverse complement.
TGTTTGAATCTGTGTGCTTAATTTTTCAGTTAACTTTTTTTCGGTTAACTATTTTAAACTTTCAGTTAAATGGCTCAAATAACAAATATTCAAGTATTTTTTAATAGATTTTGAGAAATTCCTTGTGCTTTACAAGTGTATGGCAGCCCTGTTAATAGCTAGTCAGTTTTAAAATAATGTTCCATAGCGATTATAAAACTTGTCATGATATGTTACGACCTTGAGATATTTCATATCTATTCATAATGTGTTGAATTTTTGTTCGTCATTTGAAATATTTAAATAATGCAAAGTTTATTGTGGTTGTTGAAGTAAAAGCAAAGGAGACTTGATCTTCGACTTTGTTATGTTGATGCTTCCCACACCCCGTAAAAGTTAAGAGCCTGCATTACAGGATTTTTGTGCAATTTACTTTGTAGTATCAAAATTTAAGATGATCAATTGACTTGTTAACACGCTAACATTTTAGAAAAAAAAATAATAATACTAATGCAAATCTAGGCACAAATGCATGCAAAAACAATTAAATGTGAGAATGAGAGTATCGACAGCACAATTTTGCAGGATTTTAATCAAAGTGACAGTTACTCTATTTAAACTTCACACTACTTATTTGTTTGAATCAAGTTATTGGAAATATTAAGTGTTTAAAATCATATTTAATTTAACAGTGACTCCAAATATTGTTTGGAATCTCATTTGATAAAAATAGGGTTTTTTAAAGAACTTTTTCATTATTTACAACATTAGTTAACAAATGATTGTGGTTAAAAATATACTGAACTAAAACTCTTATAAACCAATTGTTTTAAGCCATAGATGCACAAGGAGAGGGCAGTAAAGGCCTCCTGAACATAGTAGAGTTGGCACATAATCTCTTCAAAATACAATATAAATCCACATATCCAGACTGTAGCAGTAATAAGTAAATAATTTCAAAGTTAAAATAATTATGATTTTTAAATTTAGCATAAATACTCATACAAAAGGATGCCCCTACCCCCCTAACATTTCTATTTGTGGATGAAAGAGTCCCAAAAATATGTCCACCTTCCTCCTGCACTCCCCCCCCCCCCCCAAAAAAACATGTTTGTTCATGCATAAAAGGTGTCCAATAATGTCCCCCACATGTCAAACATTTTCATTCATGGATAAAATGGTCTCAAAAATATTTACCCCCACCCTTCCTTAAAACATATTTGTTTATGGAAAGAATGAGACCAATATTATGAGACATGTCAATAATAAAGAACTCCCATTTAATAATATTTTGGAACTAAGAAACACATATAAACACATTATAAAATACAAGATTTAAAAACTTTGACATCAAAGGTTTGACTCATAAAAAAACTTAGAAAATAATAAAGCCAATTAAAAATATATGATTTTGCAAACAATGCTATTAATTTACTTAAATTTAGGCACTTTATAATATATTATATTCATGATAAAAATTAAAAATAAAATACATAAGAAATATCAGTCTTTATCACAAAATTACCTGAGACATTGCACATCTCTTGGAAAAGTAATTTAATCTAAATAAAATCCTAGTCACACTTGTTTGCATAAAAGTAAAGTTTGGCACAGTTTATAGAATTGTTCTTTGTGTTCTTTCTTGACAAATCTGTGGAAACCTACAACAAATAAATATTCCAGAGCTTTAACATACATTGTAAAAATTTGAATGAGAATGTAAAAAGAAAGAAAATTGGGGGGGCTTTTGATTTGTTTCAAATAAATCTCAACAATAATCATTATTACATGTTAAAATGTGATAGTAATTTACTTTATATCCATTAATGTTTCAACTGTAGCCTGGTCCAGCTTTTTATTCAAGCCATATATTTTTCACTACCGGCTGTCTAGGCCTGTTGTAGCTTCATATGTCTTATAACCTAATTTAATACTAGGACAGACACAACATCCAGTCCCCAGCTGTTAATTTGTCAATGTGAAAGGGTAAACCCATATTTCATCAACAATACATTTTTCGGCTATCTCGGGAATATAACCTGGGACCCTTAGCTCAGTAGACAGACATACTACCTATTAAGCTAAGCTGTTGGATTTAAAATGTGATTGTTATCAATTGTACAAATCAAACGATATCATTATTTTTTATTCAAGAGACCTGAAAGAAATAGGGTGTAATGAGGTGGACCAGATAAAATTAGCTCAAGATAGGTATAGGTGGCATACTTTTGTTAGTGCGGCAATTAACTTTGAGTTCCTAATGCCATAGAGTAAGAGTCCAACTATATATTATAGGATGTCCATAAATTATTCACTCATTATAATCCTGATAATTGTATTATTTTAGGAGCTATCTTAAAACTGTTTACGATAATTAATAACACAACTTAAAATAGCTCTTAAAATAATGAATTTATTAAGGCTTGTAAATAGGGTAATTTATGAACACCATTAATATACATATATATTTTTTTTAAACTCCATGGCGTGAGCCCACTAGTGGGCTATACCAACTAAGTGGCAGCCATCGTTAGCGATGATAGTGCCAACATTTACTGATAGAGGGTGTCATGTGGTCACACAACGAACCCTCCGCTGTTAATCTCAGTTTACTAGATCGGAGCTGCTACTGCTTTATTCAAATATATCCTCATTTGTCCTTACAAGGCTGAGTTTGACCTTGTTCCAGATACACTGTTCACAAAAAATCTGCTAGCACTGGAGATCGAACCTGGGACCTCTCTCTCTTCTCTCTCTCATTATATATATAGAAAGAGAGGTCCAGAGGTCCCAGGTTCGATCTCCAGTGCTAGCAGATTTTTTGTATATATATATATATATATATATATATATAGAGAGAGAGAGAGAGAGAGAGATAGAGAGAGAGAGAATAATAATTAGGGTGGGCGTAGAGAAGATCTAATAAGAGAGCAGCAGGGAGAGATGTTCTACAGGTATATAAGAGACCTGCTATGTAAAAGAAAATGCCACTTTGTACCAGGTCACGTATGCAGCAGAAACATGAACATTAATGCGAAAGAAACCAGTAAAAGGAGGCCGTGGGAATGAAGTTTTTGAGGATCATGCTAGCTGCACGAAGAGAAACAAGATTAGAAATTAAGTTATCCAGAAAATAGTGGGGGTACTTTAGATAGTATAGGAAGTAAGACTGAGGTGGTATGGTCATGTAATGAGAACATAAAAGGATTCCAACGAGAATAATGAAAATTAAATGTTGGTAAAAAGACCGCAAGGGAGACCAAGAAAAAGATGAAAGGAGCAAATAACAGCTAGTGTGTGAGTGAGAGGAGAAAAATGGAAGCAAATAAAGGAGGGGAAGTGGGGGAAGTAGAGAGGAAGATGGAGGAATTTAACAAAACCTGGCCACAGGCTGGAAACAATTCATAATAATTAAGGTTATGAGATTGAATTATTAGGGATGGTTCCTTATAATTCTCGAATATTTAAGGAAATTCAAGCATTTGACCGAATTTAAGATACAGGACTTAACACTATTTTTATTATCTTTATAATTTGATTTTTTCATGAGTAGTGATTTAGCCCAACTTAATTAAAGGACACACCTAACATCAACCACAAGACCTTTAATTTATCATTAAGTGAATGTGAATTCACATTATACCCAAAAAAAAATGATTTAATTATTATTTCTATTTTCTGCAGAACTTTAAGAAAACTAAATCAATTAAGTTGAAAAAAAATTCAGAATTGAATATAAAGAAATCATTCCAATTTGGGATTCAAATTCGAGACTCATAGATAAATTGAAATCAGATTCAAGAAAACATATTAATATGATGTAGGGAACTGGGGTTTTTCAAATAACTCTTATTTCTCACCATTGAATAGCGGATGGAGGTTTTCTGAGCCAAGGAATACTTCCATTAAAACATCAAACATATCATCAAATTGCTTGGTACGATTGTAGTTCTTCACTCCTTCAGCAAACTTCTTAAAAGATTCAGTCGCTAATGCTTCTTTCACCTGAAAATAATTTATAGCACCAAAATAAAGAATAAGTTACAGAATTAGAAAATCAATGTAATTATCATTAGCAATAGATAGGCCTACATCAAGCATACTTTCTCAGAAAATAAGTAAAAATATGTACATAATAACATGGGTTTTTGTTACAGTTATAATTATGATTGTGTAGAGCAGTGGTCACCAAATGGCGGACCACAGAGAGATTTTTAAGGACCTTAATGATATAGCGATAAACAGAAGAAATGATGCTATTTCGATGGTGGGCGGGTAATAGACATGGAAGGCCAGCAATAATAAATAAGGAAAATAACTAAAAGGAAAGAAAATCACGTTTTTTAGTTAGTATAGTCCTATTTGGCTTGCACTTGAGTCAATGTTAAAGTTTTACAGGACCACGGAAGTATGTCGAGTTTTTAAAACGGACCTCAATCAAAAATAATTGGGGACCTCTGGTGTAGAATATTGCAACTCATTTTGATGTATTATTTTTGGGGTAGTTCTTTCACATGTTTTGTAGGGGTGCGTGAAAACAAATTTTTTAAATCGTAACAATGACGAATCGAATACATGAAATATTCCTGAGGTTGAATCTAAGTTTTAATAAGTTTTTAGGCGTATAATCCGAACGGGTAGTAAGACGCGGTGCTAAATATTATTATTATTATTAATAATAAGTTTTTAAAATTGGTTTATGCAAAAAAATAAAATATATTTTGTATATTTATATAACTCTAGACATAATATTCACAAAAAAATTTATTGTGAAAATGTTAAGCAAATTTACGCCTAAGTTTATCAATCATGTAATACAGTTAATACATATATGTCATGTAAATATTATTTTGTAATCTACAAGAAAGAATGACGAAAATTGAACAAAAATGTGATTTTAGCCATCAATATTTTTATTGGTGAAGCCTCTTAAATCATTAAAGCCAATTTTTTTTCTTCAAAGTGAAAACAAAGTTGAAATATTCTAAATGAAGTTGAAGTTTTCAAAGCATGCCCCGAATGTTATGTGCATACTTAAGTATGTGGCAATGTGGATCACCTATAAAACAGTCGGTAAGACAGAAGTGTTAGTTTTATTTATTTTTATTTAGCACTGCGTCTTACTACCCATTCGGGTTATACACTTATGTACTAATTACTCTAATGCAGGGTACCCCAACCCTATGCTCGCAGGCACCATGGTGCCCGCCAAACTTTTTGCATCTGCCCACCACATTTTGACCACAGCTGAATAGTTCTAGACTAATAATTTTAATCTGTCACTTTCCTAACAAAAATCAAGTTTGTGCTTATCTCCAGGTATGCTGTTCTCAAGAAGTTGGTGATTGAAAGCCCCCCCCCCTATTTCCAATCCCTCCCTCTCATTCCTCATTCTTTGCCGGCTCATTTTCAAAATGTACTTTATTACTTGGAACTACCATTCTACTCACTAATACCATGCTAATACTTCTCTTTCCTTTGTAAATATCTTGGCATGGGTCTACCCAGCTTTGTTGCCTGAATAAACACAGAATAATTATATATTTTAAAAATGTACCTAAGCACTAAAATGGTGGTGATTAGTTAAATATTTCCTTGTCTTTATTTTGGTCTTGTTAAAACCGCAAATAAAGCAATATTAAAAAAAAAAATAGTCAAGTTGTCAAGTCAAGTTGGAGGGGGTTCCCCCATGGCTACGGCCTTGAGTATTACCCACAGCCACATGTAACGTCACAATCGCTGTTGGAAACTTAACATGGTAGTTGACCGGCCATGTGTATAGAATTGAGGCTGACCTCTAAGCCTGGCGGGAATTAGTAAATTTGCCTTGAAAAAGTAATTGGTGCCCACCGCACTAACGTTAGTTTTGAATGTGCTCTAAGGCAGCGTTTCCCAAAAGGTGTTCCGCGGAACCCTGGGGTTCCGTGGAAGGGTCAAAGGGGTTCCGAGTTCTGTCTGAGAATTAACTAAAACGTTCGTAGAAAACAGTCATAACATAGCTGCGCCGCTGTAAGTATATCTAGTATCAAACAGTGCGGGCGGAGCGGGGTGGCGGGGCGGTGCACCTGTCGAGACAGCCTAATTTTAGTGTTATTATAAGTAAATATGTGAAAAAATTTCATTCTTCACATTAAATAGTTACTTTTTATTGTACGATAAATGTTTTATAATACTTATAATAATAATTTTTTATTTATAATTATTCTTTCTTTTCATGTCAAACATGAAAATATTCAAACTACACTACAAGGTACAATCACTTTTGTTATTATCAAAATGGGGTTCCACCAAAAAAAGTATGATCAATTAGGGTTCCGTGGCCAAAAAAAATTGGGAACCTCTGCTCTAAGGTATAAAAAGGTTGGGGACCTCTGCTCTAGTGGTTTTAGGGTTTATGGGGTTTATATTAATAGGGAGTGTACCTGCATTTGCATGAAGGGAGAGTGGTAAACAATTTAGGGAAAACCACCCTCAGTACACCCGACCGAGATTCAAACCTCAATCTCCCTGTCATCTGCAGTCTAACCTAAAGCGACCACCAAAGTATGTCAAGTGTTAATTGATCAATAAGCCAGGAATAGCATTTAAGTGGATGTTAAATACCGCAAAATAATTATATTAGAAAAAGTAGCATTTCACATCCAGTGGCAGTACAGTCAAGCCTTAATGATGAAACTTAATACATGAACGAGTAAAAATTGTGTTTCCTGAATTAATTTTATGTTAATGGAAATTTATAAAAATAAAGAAAAGGGGGAAATATATTATAGAAAGCCCAACTAGGAAAAGAGGGAAATTGTGGGAAGAATCCGATGCACAAAGGTAGGATCTTCTTTCTCTCTTATATCTTATATTGTAGAAATGTTATCCAATATAAATAATCTAAGTTAAATATAAATATTTAATACCATGTTGGGAAATACAATTAGATTTTTTTAAATCATAAAACCACAAAATCCTAAATCCTGGACAGAGTTGAACAGGAAGAGAAACCATTACTAAACAACTAAGAACGTGTATTTTCAAGATACTAAATAAGACAATTATTATGATTGCAGTTTTAAACGTGGGCTTTTGGAGCTACAATTTCTTGCTAAGTGTGTAGGCCTTAACTAATTATCCTCCTTTTAAAGTTTATTATAATTGAAATGATGAGGATATAAACATGTTACAAAATCTAAATCTTTGTCGGTTGTGCATGTTTTGAAGGTCTTACACCTGTCAGTCCGATTAGAAAAGATGAATGAATCGGGAAGAAAATTTAAACAATATTTATGCATTTTTATCTTCTGTTGATTTTAAATTGTTTCTCGTGCATCCCTAACTTTCCCTTATTTATTGTGTATCCTTAGATTTGTTGGGCTTACTTTTACCACCAAGTGTCACTGGCGCGGTTTGGCAAAGCACCATTTTAGTTGAGTCACTAGCTGAGACTCTGTGATCAAGGTCCTTGTGATTAAGTTCCGTGAACTTAAATTTGGAAGCCTTTGCAGGGTTTCCATACACTTCATAAGTGTAGATGGTAGTGATCAAGACAAGATCCACACTAATAGGACTAGTCATGTGAGGGTGATTTGCCTCTACTCAGTCCCATTCCCTACAGTCACTTCCATGTTCTTGACTCTGATCTCCCAGAGACTTAGTTTGTCCCATATTAATTCACAATACATGCAAAACAACTTTTTATATTATTATTTTAAGCACCATGCCTTACTACTCGTCAAGGTTACACAGAGGAATAACTAGCGGTAACTACTCCATAGTGTTAGCTCGCAAAAGAGCTACACCAACCGAGCGGCCCCCACTGTTAGCAACGATAGTGCTAACATTTGCGAATATAGTGTGTCATGTGGTCAACACAACACACCCTCCAGTATGGCTGTCTTTAGTTACAGGCCAGAGTGTCAACTGTGGCAACTCCGCTTGTAGTGACATCATGAGGCCTAGCAATCTGCTGGTTCTTACTGAAGAATTGTGTAAATATTTAGAGTTTTCTTCATTTAAAAACTGATGAATCACTTTGAACAATAGTGACAGTTAATTTAAACATGTTTTATATGTATCATTAAACAAAAATACTTCAGAGGTTTAAAAATAGAACAAATAAACATGTAAATAATAATTTTATAAATACATTTTCTAGGTAAGGATTATGTGCAATTCACAAACACAATTAAAATATTATAATGAAAATTACAAAAGGCCACTGGTTCAAAGACACTAATCCAAAGCTCCCAGATTAAATTCCAATGTCCAGGTGTTGCTGCTTTAGCAAATACTTTAGTAAAATTAAAAGTGTTATTTATGTAATTGTTTTGAACACTTAAGGCCTTGGGTTTTATATTAATGTATTTTATTTTTGAACTTTTTTTTTTATAACAAGAATCTTTATTGCAAAGTTTATCAGTCCTATAATTAATGTAGTTGATAAATGACAAGTGTATTTTAGAGGTGTATCGATTCAGTAAAAGTGATTACCGATTGTTTATTATTCATGCTATGATTATTTACACCATTAGTCCCAATTATCAATTATTTATTAATTACAATTGGGAAATATGCTTAATATAGAGTGTAATCAGATTGCGATAACCCTTGAATTTGCTGGAACATAAATTATTAGTTTTATCAACAATATGAACCTATATTTCTTTATCGGGTTATGTAATCTTTGCATGGCCCACAACTCAGATGCAGTGTTTATATAAGTGTGTTTTTTTTGTGTGGATTTTGATCACTAAACTCCTACCAAAAAATTTTGCTTTAATTTTACTCAAAAAAAACCTGATTAATTGGCATAATAATTGTCGATGCACTAATAATCGCCCAATAACAATTCATCGGTATCCGCATCAGTACACCCCAAGTATAATTCCAAGCGTTGACGAAACCAAAGAAAATAATACATGCAAGGAATACCAAGAAAATTTGTAAATAAATTGATCTAAATCTATTACTTTACAAATATATTTATAGGCCAAACACAGAAAAAAATTTTTTTTAGCATTATATCTTACTACTTGTTTGGATTATACGCTTATGTACGAATTACGCTAATGATTTTAGGGATGAGGAAGGTTATATTATAGGAAGTGTACCCACATGTGTGTGGAGGAAGAGTGGAAAAACATTTTGGGGAAAAAACCTCAGTATACCTGACCAGATTGAACTTCAATCTCCCTGTTATCGGCAGTTTAGTCTACTGCGAGAACCTTAGACCATATGCCACCGAAGCGTGTGCACAGGAAAAGTTGCTTTTTATTTTTGTGATGAAGAAACTTATTTTAGAACTTTTCTGTTATTAAAATCTTCATTTTTATATGTTTATACGGCTGTTAATGGACTAGTTAGTCCTCATTTGTAAGATCATTGAAATAGTCAGCATCTGTATCATGTTCAAATAAAAATTCAATGGATTAACTGCATTCCAAATGTAAATACATATCATTTGTAATATGCATACCCACCCAATGTACAAAACTGGGGATTCTGGAATCCTGTCAGCTGTTAGTTGAATGTCACTAATCACATCCACAAAATTTTATCTATTGATATTGTATATAATGCAATAGAAGTGTGAACCACACCAAATTTCAAATTAAGTAAATTACAGAGAAACAAACATTCCGCACAGTAAAACAAACTGAACTAAATATGCAATTCCACGCACATGAGTTTTTGTTGACCGGCCTCAACGCAGCGTGCCAAACTTTAGTATTCAGGCTTGTGCTTCCGACCGCCAATCTCGTTTTCTAAACCAAAGCTGCTACTTCTTTATTCGAGTATCTCCTCATTTGTCTTCATGATACTGAGTTTGACCCCTTTCCCACCCCCTTTGGATAAAATTATGAATTTTGATTCTAATAGACTTAAATATGTTGGTTCTGTTTTAAAATGTAACTATGTTACAAAAAGAAGAACAAGCTCAATCAAATGGGAGAACACTCACCCTCTGCCCTGTTGAACTTAAACACTGGAGCACATGTGCGCGACCTCCTCTCCCTAAACTCAATCCCACGGACTAAATGGAGATACAATCCAACAGTCCGCTCATGAAGGAAGCCCCACCAGAAACAAACAGTGATGGCAACTCCACAAGTTTAGATTTTCGTTTCTGCCACCAGGATGTTCCAGGTACTTTCTACGAGTTCCTAGAGTCACCGCAATCCTTCCTAGGCGCTGCCTGTCTCCCCACTTCCACTCATTTTTTCCCTCCCTTTTTCCCTCTCTCTATGGGATGTCATGTATTCGTGCCAGCTATATATTGCGATGTTTCTTTTACATGGTTAGCATTGTATCACTGGGCTACTAGGTGAGAGCAGCAAATTAAAGCTTAATATTCTTCAAAATTCTCGTTCAGTTATATTATGGGGAACCTTTCAAAATTATTATTTTCGGACTTGTTAATTTAAATTTCTATTTCGGGATGGGTTTTTTTGGTATCAGCGTGGTTAATTTGCAACCATGTATCTATTGTATTTTTCCTGTCAGGGGAACCTTCGATTCTCCTATGCTACGTAACTTCTGTTTGCCGCTCGCAGCTTGCGTCTAATTGCGTCTTGCCGTCTGTCTGATTAGCAGTTGATGCTTTTTTTTGGGAATATTTTGAGTATGTTTTGCTTGGATAGTTTGAATTTACATATTATTAATGTGGGGACCGAGCTTTTTAACGTTCAAAATATGTACCTTTAACTTTAACTGTTTCAAACTTACGCTATGTTGTGGAATCAAACCAAATAAGTTTTGTGTGAGTAAATAATTCCTTGATAGTTTAAATTTACATTAAATCATGTGGGAATCAGGACTTTAACTACAAGCGATATACTCATTAAAATTATTGCTTTGGGTTTATTATATTTGGAAGTTGTTACTTTTTCTCTAAAAACATAATGATAGTACAAATGATTGTCAACAGTGACTAAATATTATAAATAGATTTAATTCATATTTAGACCTTTGAGTCGTAACTTCTTGTTCGTTATCCTTGATGGTAGTTATAGTTGTCTCTCACTTTAAACTTAACTTTACGAGATACTAATTAAATAATATGTTTTTATTGAATTCTAGTCATTTTTATTATATATTATATTTAACTACAAATCTTCGACTTGGCTCGCCTTGGAGTACCACGGCATTTGTAATATTATTTGTTTATCATCTATTTCCAATATGTCAAATAAAAGTACATACTGTTATTCTCTAGTAACTCCTTGGCTATTATTTATCATCATAGTTAAGGTTACAAAAAAAAAAGATAAAACAAAACAAAGTAAGTTAAATGGAATATAAGAATATACTACTTGTTTCAAATACTCGCAACTCCAGCAGCTTTGACAGGATGAATGGTTACACTTGTATTTTGTGACTGAGACATTTCATTTTCTTTTGTAAAAGCAAGTGAAAGTTCATTATTTCGACTTTTAAACCCGGTTACACTAGAGTTTGAATTATCTGGTTCAACAAATGTTTCCAAACTTGTAGAAGACTGCCCTAAGTTCACTGGCAATATCCGAAGTTTTCGTTTTTTTGAATATGGAAGGCTAGAGGGTTGCTCTGAATCATTTCTTTTATCCGAGTTTGTTTTTGAACAACACCAAGTATTTAAGTTTGTTACATCGTTAAAGTCAATTACTTGGGTTTGTCTTTCAAGTGCTCCGAAGAGATCTCCTGTTGTAGTTTCACAACTTGATGATGGAGATGACTTGTAATCATCAGGTGACCACTCAGACACAGCATTGGTCGTGTTTGACACACCTTGGTTTGAAGAGTGATCGACTGCCCTGTTGTTTGTGAATCGAGCAAATGTGTCAAATGATGCTGCTACAGGAGGAGGTGGCTTATATTCCGACATCTTACCCGCACCAGGTGAGTGCCTTGTGTTTGGTGGGGGAAGCTAGAAACATATGTTAACTAGGTGTTACACAGTTATAATGTTAATAAATATTAAATAAAGTGCCATGTGCATGTTATAATATGTCTAGAAACGAATCCTTTGAATTCTTAAGGATATTGAAATTTACCTTGTTGAAAAAAATTATATTGGAGATTTAGAAAAAATAAACAATTGAGATTTTAATTGAATTGTGTTCATACTATAGAGTTATGATGCTATTAGTTTAGATCAACATAACCATAATTATATAACAAACCTAACAAGGACCAGATAATTAATTTACCATTTTACTAGGGCCAAGTTTGTCATTAAAGCTTGAGCTCTAGATCAAAAGGTTTGTAGGCTTGTCATTTTCGAGCATCCTCTTGATATACCTACAAATCAATTTTTAAAACTCAATGGTGAATATAGACTATTTAATTTAGCTGTTTGACTTATAAATCCTTGTAACTTAACACATTGTTAAAATTAATATCAAATTTAACATTAATAACATAATAGAGTTCTAAAATGACTTTTAACAGGTAGATTAATGCAATATTTTCTTCTACTTTGAATCAAATTGAAGTTACATTTCCATGACAAAGCAATGAAAATAAATAAGAATAGCTAAGTAGATTACTAAATACTTGAATATATATCTCTTTAAGGAAAACCTCATTTCACTTTTTGAGGTAATTGTATTATATTTGGAAGAAGATACAAGAGATGTGGATAGAAACATGTAAAAGGGGACAAATACAATATGAGAACAAAATTTAATAATAATTTTTTTACTAATTTTACATGGTTCCTATCTAAAATAATCATTTAAGTCTAATTAAAAATCTATCATTGAGAATACATATTGAATGTTTTGGAACTTTGAAATCAAAACAAAAGAAGTGATTGTGCACAATTATTACATTAAGAAATAATAAATTAAATATAAAACTTTTTAAATTTCTAACTGCTTGTGATTCTTACATTTACCTATAGGGTAATTAAAATTATGGAGCCTTATTTTGAGGAAATATTAGCTCATTAATACGTTAACTTTATGAATGTTTTTGTGTAATTATTGTTAGTGTAATTTTGATGTCTTTAAAGACATGATTGTTGAAACCTTTTGATTATTTTTTTCTTTTATATTTTTATTGGAGTGTGTATTTTTGAATAACGTTTTTAAAAGATAAGGTATTTACATTTTATGTTTGTTTTGACTCATGACACTTTAAATATACTATTCTACTTTTAAATAAATGTATATTTTAACATTCTAAAATTATAAATATACTTAAACTTAGAATTTTTTTTTAAATACTCGATGAGAGTTTGACTTAAATGAAAAATCAAAATCTGGCTCAGTTGGATGCACAAAGGGCCTTTTTTCAATCCTTTCTCCAAGCAAATGCAGGTGTATTTGAAATCTCATCATACGTTCTCAAATTTGTGGACATCTAGTTATCTGATAAGTAAAAAGAAGTTCTAGCATCAAATTACCATTTTTGCTGCAGCTCTAAAGAAACAGCTCACGTCTTTTGTAATTTCTCCAAAATTTTTAAACGTTTTGATGAATGGTTGCAGCCAAACAGACAGCTCTTTTTTAAAAGTAGGATTATCAAAACGAGTATCACAAAGCAAGATGGCTCCATAGTCATTAGCATGTCTAATAACTCGGCCTACAGCCTGGTTGACTGCTCTCGAGGCTTCCAATTGGTACCAAGCACTCCCACTCAGGCCCTGAAAAGGAATTGTTTAGAGGTTTGTTAGCATTTTATCTCTTCCTTGAACATATAAATACATGCTTATGATTTCATAAGCACTTATATCTAGCATACACAAGTGGTCATATAGTATGAGGAAGTGGAAATGTGTTTCAATATTTTACCAGGGTGGCACTGTAGGATACATGCCCTTTATCAGTGTTATTCAACATCTCCCTCTCCTCCCCCCAAATGCATATCCTCAGATACCATTTTTCTTAGTCTTTGTAGCCCCAAAGCTGTTGGTGAGTTATGCAAGTTACACATATTCTATAATCTACATCCCCTAAGAGGTCTTCACCTACCTACATGGCAGTGATATTCAAGCCAGGTTGAATATCACTGTCCTATACATTAAGTTATTGGCATACATGGATTCGAGTTACGAGGATTCGTAGGTACCCGGTTGTGGTACTTTGACTTACGATCAGCAGCACCATCTACCAAGCGCTACTTTAATCATAATAAATGTCCCTAGTAAGCTGACGCACAGCTGATAGTGTAATCACCAATTTGTTTGTTTCTGCCTTGAGCGCAAGTTGTTTTTTTGTTAGTTACTGTAAACAAAGTATAAATCCTAAATAAATGATGAAAATACATGTCTTAACTGAAGTAAGAAGAGGTGTAGTATAACATATAAGCTTTATTTTGTCTATGCAATTTTTCATCTTGGGTGGAAATCTTCTAAGCAAAATTACTTGTCAAGTCAAGGATGTTATATAGTTTGCGGCAAGATCCTATATGAAATGTCATTAAGGCAGTTGTCTTGGTAAGCAAGAAAGTTTCAGTCACTGTCAGACAACAAAGTTTAAAATACAATGGTTTGTGTCCTTTTTTTAGATTACTTCTTTATTGAGTTAAAGTGTATACTCCCTTTCACCCTTCACCTACAACCACTCTTTGCCTTGTCAATAAACAGCGAAACTCGCTACTGGTTCTAAAACATCTTAAAATCTTCTGTTATGAGTCTATAAAAAAATATTTTATCTTTTAGAAAGGCTAAATCCAGAGCCCTTTTTGACCAAGTCTAGTCTTATGCACAAATATGCTTAAAATGAGTTGAAAATTAGCTAATGTTACATTTTCACACTTTTTTTTTTCTATTAATAAAACTCAAACTATAAGGTTGTTAAGGAAAAGAGCCCTGTTAGAATATTTCGGCTTTATTTTGGCGTGAAACATATTTTGATATAATGCATCATAGAATTAAATATTGTGTTAGAGCTGAACAACTTCACAGCAAGTCACTCAGATCAGGGATTAGAATCTTTTTTATTTTAAGTATGTCTTTTAATAGGGGTTTCCTTTACTTATAATTCCTGGACTTAAGGGGGCCGCCTGGTAAGCAAGAAAGTGTATTAGAACGAGCTAATACAAATATTTTAATATTAATCAAACTGAATGTTATTGAAACAGTATTGCAGCCCGTGAGCCAATAAGATAGAGAAAATGTGGCCCTTGGATGTAAAAATGTTGAATCCATTCTCTGGTGTGTATGTAGCACAGCTATCTGTGTAGTCCCGATAGCCATTTCTCTACTCATATACTCTTATCAGACACATATTTTCGCTACTCACTTATTTTCTCATTTATGGCTTAATTCACGGTCATAGTATAGCATTGAACAGTTAGCCCCATCTCTTAGCTTCAATATGAAGTATTCAGACTGGCTTAAAGTACAGTGGTTTGTTCATAGATGGCATTACAACATATTACAATGAAACTTCAATTCACGTCCGCGCCAACGAACTTTTGGGAAAACAGACATTGTTCAATTCCTGCATCAGGGAATGGATTAAGCTGTTACTGACAAGTTAAAATATTTAAGTATAAACTAAAAGAAAACTCATATTTAAGCTACTTAAAGTCTGATCGATTATGAAAAATATAATGTTTTAGAGAAAATAGAAAATAATTATAGGGTGACCATTAACCAAGTTGTCATGAGGTCATTAAATTTATCCCTCAGTTGTAAAAATTGACCGATGGAAAACACAGGGTTTAGTAAAAAAAAAAAGTACACCTAGTAAATAAGTTTATTAATGGTGATCTACTTAAAGCACTCGGGGAACTGTTTATATTAAGACGCCGAACCGCTGTAGACCTTGCCTTTTAAAGCTCTAATGTAGCTTTTAATATTAATTCCTTAGATAAATTTAAAGTTACCAGAATTTTCAAATGTGAAAATTAAAAGTAATTGCTAAGCCTCACTAACATATTATATTTCTTAAAAAGTTATATAAACTCTGCTCTAAGCATGTGCAAAACCTATTCTACTTTAATATTAATGAAAGTACAGTAAATCCTGATATAACGTTAAACATTACGTCTTGAGAAACTTTAATAAAATACAATGTTACAAAAGTTACCTTTTCCCATAAGAATCAATCCAAAGTCTAGGGGTTAGGTTCCAAGCCCCTTTACAAATATTTAAAAATAGCATTATCACAGAAAATGCGCAGGACTGTAATATTATATTTAACTTTGGAGTGTGGACTGGGCTGGCTTGGCGTTCACGCTCCTCTCCTCCCCACGTGTCATCATGGTGGACGCTGGTTGAATAATGTGTGGTAAGTTGGCTGCTTAGCGACACTTTTCTTTGCCTTGTAAATTTCTTGGTAACATATAAGGCCCTCCATGACGATACTGTACATTCTCACACTGCGTTCTACATCAGCATCATCATCAACTAGCATCTGAAGTCCTTCTTGAAAGTGGTGAAATGCAGCAGCCATGCACTTCAAAGTAAATGTGCATGCAGGCCTGTCCCATTCACTACCAGGTTCAGGATCTGAATTTCAGACTAGCTCTTCTAGCTCCTCGTTAGTGAACTCCTCAATCTCAGTGTCAACCACCTTTTCTATGTCCACCATTTCCAGATTCTGGGAACCTGCTTTAAGAAAATTGTTGAGGAGGTCCATGTTTATGCACATGAAACAATCTCCTCAAACCTCTTATTTAAAGTCACTCAGGCCATAGATTTCACCACACCTCATTGAAGTACATCTTGTAAACCTCTTCCTAAGCCATGGAGATGTTGATGTTGTTAATGGCCTCAAGTAAATTATAGCTCCTCCAGTAATCCTTGATGCTCGTCTTGTCTTCACCGTCTGCAGCCCCTACAAGTTGCTTCAACATATGATGCAAGAAGCAACGATTGAATGTGGCACTCAAATCTTGGCCCAATGATTAAATTAGAGCTGTCATAGTGGAAGGAAGAAAACAATATTCACATGCTCGTTCAAGTCAAGAATGTTGTGAGGATGAAAGGGCAAATTATCTATGAGAAGGAGGATCGAATCTTGAAATCTAAATTCTCCTTCATGCAGTACTTCATCCACGTGGATATTGTGTAGACTTCCAACCACTCACAGAACATGGCACCAGTTATCCACGCCTTTTTGTTATCTTTGTAAATGAGAAGTTTCTCCAACTTTCCTTTCAAAGCCCATGGATTCTCTGATCTGGCAATCAGGAGTCTTGTAGTCGCCAGAGCCATTCCCACCGAGCAACAGTGTGACACGATCTTGACATCCTGTGTAATTGAGGCTTATGACCCCATCTTCATCATAATCATCATCAAGGGTTATTATAGACATATGAAACATAAATTTAAGGACTTTTCAAGGACTTTTTAAGGACTAAAATTGTTATTTCTTGTACTGCCAAAAACTAAATACGTCAATAGAAAAAAAAATTATAAACTGTACCAAATTTTAAATAGAAGGAAAACAATAAGTTTTCTCTAAATTTAATAAACAGATAGGACTATAAAAATAGTAATCTAACTTTATTGTCACTTACTTCACTCTCGTTGGTTTATTGGTTAGTGTTATCATTCTAGATTCAGTATATATTGTAGTGTGGCTAGAACAGGTATTTAAGCGCTAAGGTGGATTGGAGATGAACTAATAGTTATCAGTGGGCATTTTAGTGCAAAACTGTAATTATAAGTACTTAAAGTGTTAATAGGTAGTCAAAAATCTCAAAAGAATTATTACAAATGACAATTTTAGAGCAACTTATAAAAAAAAATGGCGAATGCACATGAATTAAGATTTTTAAAATATAAAATTAAAGAAAACAACATTCTATATCATCGACAATAGCGCTAGTGCGTTTGTAAGAGAAGTTAACACTGTATCCACTTGCCTCTATAGAGATCCCAACCCATGGGCACGATTATCTCTAAGCTAGATATTTCACACCCCAGTGCATCTTAAATCACGGTCTTTACAGCCATTTCAAAAATTAAATATTGAAACATGGAAATTCCAGGACTTTTAATGGCCCATAGCAATTAAAGGACTTTCCAGGTCTTGAACAGAGACACATTAAATTCCAGGTCTTTCGAGGACCTATGAACCCTGACCATCATCAACTGTTTCCAGCCTGTGTGACCCCATCTTATAAGCTATAATATGGTGGAACAATGAAAGCTAAGCTAGTTATCCTACAGGTTAAACAAAGGGTACATAACAGCTCAAAATAGCACTAATTAAACCTATTATAATATATTAGCTGTCAATATTTGTGTTGGCAAATCTTTGTAGCTGTTAAGACTTGAATTTTTTTTCGAAGCAAAGTCGAAACTGATATTTTTTCAAAACCATATCCAAGTATTTTAAGCTTCACACACCTCTTGTACTAGGATAAAATAAAAATTTTCAATCATATTTAAATTATTGAGCCTCTCATCATGATATTTAAATTTTTGAACTGTATACCAATTTTTGAAGGGTTTATTAATTTGTATAGTGATCAAATGAATAAAGACAGCGAAAAAGAATTATTTCACATGTATGAAATTTCCCAAAAATTTAAATCCAATAACTATAATACCTCATTATTTTTGGCACGCGCCTCATCCAAGTACTGTCGCTTTAACATCACTCTGGGCTCCTTGAGTGGAGGGAATGGCAGCCCTGTAACTATGACAGCTCGGCCATTCATGTCGGCAAAGTCCAGACCTTCAGACACCTTCCCCCTGGTGACAGCCATGAAACAAGCTCCTCTACAATTTGGGTTGTCCACCTTAGCGTAGTAATCTGTCATGGCTGCCAGAAAACACTCCTTATTTTGGGGCTCTACAAAGATAGCCTGGAAACAAATAAACTAAGTAATAGAGACCAGGAAAGTGGAGGTCATGGAATTGAAGATTTGAAGAGCATGCTAGCTGTCATGAGGAGAAATAGGATTAGGAATGAGGATGTTAATCCAAGAGTTGGGCTACAGGGGGTATAAGAGATAGTAGAGGAAGCAAGAGTGAGATGGTATGGATACTTAATGAGTTGAGGATGTAAAAGTAATGGATCTCAAGGAGAATGATGGAGTTGAAAATTGGAGGTAGAGCAAGAAAATTATGAGAGGAGTAGGTAACAGTGTGTGTGCAAGTGAGAGAAGAATGGACTGGAGTAAGCGAGGAAGAATGATGGAAGAACAGAGGGAGATGCAGGCGTTTTACTAAACTGACCTGCCAACAGGATGGAAACAATTTTATTATTATCGTCGTCGTCGTCGTCGTCGATCATCATCATCATCATCATCATCATCATCATCATCATCATCATCATCATCATCATCATCATTCATCATCATCATCATCATCATTCTATCATCATCATCATTCATCATCTATCATTCATCATCATCAATCATCATCATCATCATCATCATCATCATCATCATTCATCATCATCATCATCATCATCATCATCATCATCATCATCATCATCATCATCATCATCATCATCATCATCATCATCATCATCATCTAATCATCATCTATCATCATCATCATCATCATCATCATCATCATCATCATATCATCTCATCATCTCATCATTATTATTATTATTATTATTATTATTATTATTATTATTATTATTATTATTATTATTATTATTATTATTATTATTATTGGGTTGTGCAAATATTCAAAATTTCTACTGATTAAGGGCCAAATATTTTATTTGAAGTTTTTAATAGCCAGTTTGAATAACAAAATCAGATAAAAGTGTCATAAATATATTTAAATCCCACTTGTCCATTAGGTTTTCTGACAGCGATTGGCCCAAGCCAAGTAGGTAGTCGGATTATCTTGGTGACTAAGAGTAAATTATCACTGCCCTTCATTCTGGTAGGGGGAAGAGGAATACCAATATCAACCGAGAAACCTAGGTCAGGGAATTGGGCAGTGACGATCGATTTTCTTTAAGAGGTAACCATTACCTCTTTGTCCAATGGCAGCAATGTAAAGTGTGAACTGTGTTGTTCTTTTCATTGTAAAAGCCATATTGTGTTCGTCCCCTTTTATATGTTTTTATCCACCTTTTCTATACCTTCTTCTAAACATAATACAATATCAACCGAGAGTGAGTGGTTGTTATCCACCCAAAGCTTGAGTGGGGGTATTTTAAGCTGGTAGAAAGACAAAATTTCACAGTCAGCATAAATAACATTTTACTATATTATGAATATTGTTTTAGGGGTAATGATGTTATGTGACAATTCAAAATCACATGACTTGATGTATGAACATTTTAAAATTTGGGATTGGCACCATAATTTTTGAACCTCTCAAACCCTTAAGGATATTTGAAATTCTAGGATTCAAGTAAAATTTGGATTCAAGACTCAAACCTTAAAAAAAAAGTTTTCCATTTTTCAAGTGAGACTTTTTGAGTTCAAACTATAATAATAATTGGTTCTTCACCACCAATAAGCAGTATTATAGCTCTAAAGTAAATTTCACTTGTAAAATTGAAAAAAACAAAACTTTTTTTTATGCTTTAATTAGATATTCTCTCAAGTCCTTGAATCTAAAATATTCTTAAGGATTTGAGGGATTCAATAATTCAGGTAACCATCCTTACAAATTAGTTTGCAACAACTACGTAAGTTTAAATTATGTATATGTTTTACAGTCCTGGCTATAACATACCTACACACAGTGCTCAACAAATGCCTTTGTCTCATTTGAATAATTACCTTAATCTCTGCTATCTTGGACCAAATGCCATCATTTTGCCATTTCTCGTGACAATTCTTCATGATGGGGTATGAGGGGAAGAAAACTAACATGCCATGTGGGATGATACGAGTCAAGTTGAGGATACTGCGACCCAGAGATGTGATATACTTAGGGTCATTCCTGAAACAAAGACATGATTGCACTATTTCTGACTAGAGATACGTCGAGAGAGTCATGTAGTACAAGTTCATGTTGTATTTCTGACTAGAGATATATCAGGAGAGTCTTGTAGTACAAGTTCATGTTGTATTTCTGACTAGAGATATATAATAACTGTGAAAGTACTGACTTAAGATTACGTTACCAACCATCCCACCTTAAATATGTACTTTATAACACTCCAAAGAAGTTGAATCAACTTTAGATTTCTAAATATCATTTTTATAGACAGCGTTGGAGTATCATTGATGGAAACACCAATGACTTAACCATTTAGGGAAAAATACCTCCCAATACGTTTGTTTGGGATGCGATTTTCTGTCACCAAAAAAACCAGACAAGATGAGATTAATAACTTTGTCTGTATGCATAACAGAGATGTTCATGTTATATTATTTTATCGGGTTATTTTATATATTTTATAACATCCCGTTAACTATTTTTTGTCAGCATTTAAATGTTTTTAAAACTCATTTAATCCATTATGGACTTGTATAAGTTAATCATGATGTCTACTCAACTTGACCAATGAAATTCCCGACTTTTTCCCTGATAATTTCCTAAAATTCCCCGACTCAAAAGTATGTCACACCCTTCTATCTTCCCCCTCTCCCCCCATGATTTTTGTTAATCTTTTTTAAGATTAGTAATAAGTTTTAAAATTTAAATAAAGTTTTTTATTAATATAGTTTCTAGGAATTAGAAATATTATAACACTGTAATCTTCTGAGTTAATGATTATTATATTTCATATTTTGAGTAAAATAACATTTTCCTGGATATTTTTTGTAATTTTCAAAATTCCCAACTTTTCCCTCTTTTCCCGACCACTTCAATTTCCCGGCTAATTCCAGTTTTCCCTGATTTTCCCGGATCGTAGTCACCCTGTTAATATAACAACTAAGGATGAACTGGAATGACATTTTTACTGCGGGGCGGGAAAAGGAGTCAAAATATCAGGAACAGGACGGCAACAGGAAATTATAAAAATGACACTTTAGAGTCATTTTAAATTTAAATTAAAAATTAATTTTAAACTAATATGGTAAAACTTGTAAAAGCTTTGACTTTATTAAACGCAATATGAGAGAAGCAGATAGCAGAAAGTGTTCAAGTGATAGAAGAAGAATAAAGGAAGATGGAGGCATTTTACTAAACTGACCCGGCCACAGGCAGGAAACATTTGATGATGATGATGATGATGATGAATATAAATAATAAAATACTATTTTGATAAAATTTGCTTGTACTAAAATGAAACTCGGCATAAATACGAATTATGGTCATGATGAAAAATTACCAAATTTTTAACCTTGTTGGTTGATATGAAAACCAAAACATTCATTCTTTGTAATTTAAGTATTGACCAAAGTTGTGATATTAAGCTCGATTCTTGATTTTTATATCAATAACACTCTATGGTACTGTGATATCAAGGAATCAATGTTGTTGACATCCCTAATTTGATGTAGGGAGCTACACATTTGGATTTTCAAGAGCCGAGCCTGAAATAGATACATTAACTCAGGATCAGGATGACAGATGTATGGGTTTGTAATTTCAAGCTTCTTGAAAAATGTTATTTATTTACTGGGCATTGTGTGTCTTGTGATAAATTACTCAATGTTTACTCATCTCTTTACTTGTTGGGGTGGTTTGTGAAATAATACACAGTTAGATGAAAGTAGAGTGGGAGAATAACCCAACAAAGATGGAACTTTGCAGATGGCCATTGGAATGTCAAAGTCAGCAATTCACCAAACTGGTTGTGGAATGGAGGATGGTATGATGAGTAAATAAAGAAGAAATAGGAAAGGTGCCGCTTTGTAGGGCTGTTAGAACATAAATAAGCTTAGTGCTAAGACTGTATAAGTGAAGTTTATGCAAAAATGTTTAATTACATCTTAAAAATGATTAATGTCTAATGTTTCCCTCTGTTAAGAGATCAGCACCAAGTGAACAGCTGTGTTCCAGACTAGCAGAGAATTGAAAAGAGGGTAAGGAGGGGTATGTTTAATTGTAAACATGGTTAAATCTGCAAGTCCTAATCTATTTTCACAAATGCTTTTTTTAAAATCTACTTAGGAATGTAATTTATTATTTTTATTATTAGTTATTTTAATTTTTTATTTATGCCTGATATACTAGCTAAAAAAATAAAATATTGTTTATACTTAGAAGTAAGTAAAGTAATAAATTTAGATGACACTAATGTGCAATGGTAGGGTGATTGTGAGATGAAATGGAGGACCTACAGTTTAACGTGGAATCTGATCCATGATAGAGCCCTGGCATTCCTCACATTCACAAGTTGTGTTAGGAATGTTGAATTGCATCATAATTAATGTTTTTGTTACTATTACAGTATGTTTAAAAGTTAATTCTATAATTTACTTTGGCTTGATTTTTTTTAACTAGCCTATTTAAAAATTAGTCCAAACATATGTTTTTTATTAACATAATAAAGTTTTAAAATTATCTATTTATTAAACCAAGCTTGAGGTCAATTCAATACAAAGGAGCTTTATAAAAAGCTTGCTCAAGATCGACTCGAATTAAAAATCTTGAGCTCAAAATCCTCCGAGTTAGTCCTTGATTTTAAATATTTTCAAAATATTCTAACACTCGTCATATTAAGTCAGTGGTGTGATCATTAATAACCTAAAAGCGAGTGAGTAATGAATGCTGTCTTATGAACTGGAGCTGTGCTTTCATGTTACTTTGATATAGAGAGTTGAGTTTTCATCTGTACCTTGTTTTATAGAAGAGTTGAGTGGTGTTTCATCTGTACCTTGTTTTATAGAAGAGATGATGTTTTTTGTACCTTGTGTATGATAAGGTTGAGTGGTGTTTCATCTGTACCTTGCTTATAAAGAAGATTGAGTGGTGTTCTATCTGTACCTTGTGTTATAAGAAAGTTGAGTGGTGTTCCATTGTACCTTGTGTTATAGGAAGATGAATGGTATTCATCTGTACCTTGTGTTATAAGAAGAGTTGAGTGGTGTTCCATCTGTACCTTGTGTTATAAGAAGAGTTGAGGTGTTCATCTGTACCTTGTGTTATAAGAAGAGTTGAGTGGTGTTCTATCTGTACCTTGTGTTATAAGAAGAGATGAGTGGTGTTCCTGTTACCTTGTGTTATAAGAAGAGTTGAGTGGTGTTCCTTCTGTACTGGTTATAAGAAGAATTTACTGTTACCTTGGAAGTTAGTGTTTCCATCTGTACCTTGTATGACACTGAGTATCTTTGATCATGTGGTTCTTCCAAAACACGGTGAGTGGGATTCCACTCTGTAAATTGTGTTTGAGAAGAGTGAGTGGTGTGTCACTATGCGACGCTTGTTACAGAATGTTGGCTGTTTCCATCAAATGGCATTGCTGATAGGAGAAATGCTAGGACCAATTTTACCATTTTAAAATAGTAATGAGGATGATTACATTTAGTATTTGTTTCAAAATTTATTTACAATTTTTCTTATCGCTGCGTTTACAAGTTCAGGTTGATCTTATGTACTAATTACTAGAAGAGGATGAGGGTTCCATCTGTACCTGGTTATCGAGAGTTGAGTTGCCTAACTTGTTAGGTGTGTATAAGAAGTTAGTGCGTTCCAGGACTTTGTTATAAAGTTGTGGTTCATTGAACTTGTTTATTAAATATGGTTTAACTATCGAACATGGAAAACGGACAGCATGGTGGGTTGCCATTTCTACCGGTAAGGAGATTCAGTCTTTTCCATCTTCTTTGAGTTATTGGAGCAGTGGGTTCCAGTAGGCTTTTCAGGGTAATTAATATTCCATTGGTGGTATAAATAGCTGTTAAGGTATTGAAATTATGATGTTGTTTAGAAGTTAGTAGAGTACATTGGACTTGGTTTAATTACATTTTAGAGTACGGTTACATATGTAAACAAATTAGTATATAGAAATAAGAGTTGTTAGTTGTTCATTTGTCACATTGGCCTTTCCCGTTTTATAGTCGGAGTGTGGTCATGTGTTACCTTGTGTTATTGAAGCAGTAGGTAGTTAAACTCAGACGTGAATAAGAAGAGTTGAGTGTGTTCCTCGTCAACCTTGCTTTCATGTGAATGATGCCGTTCATGCACTGGTGATAAGCTGCAGAGGTAAGTAGTATTAATTGCACGGTATTGAAGAGAGTGAGGTCTACATCTGTAACTTGTGTAGTAAAGAGTTTATTTCAACAAGACTTTGAATGTAAACTATAAAATTAGTGGTAGTTGACTTAGGCCTTATAGAAAGTAATGATTGGTTTCTAATATATATTGCTTTACAACATTTAGTAGTTTGGACGTTAAATTACCTTTTAAAACAAGCATTTGCTTCATATTGAACATTTGTGTTATAAAAGAGTTGATTGGCTGACATTGAACACATTGTGTATAAAGTGTATGTTTTCATATCTTGATTTTTTAATAGAAACAGGAAGACTAATTGATTTATATATAAATGGTCTAGAGGAGAGGGTCTAATCCAACCATTTACATTGTTATAAGAAAGGCGGGAACTGTACCTTGTGTTTATAGGAAGAGATGAGTAGTATTCCATCTGTACCTTGTGTTATAAGAAGAGTTGAGTGGTGTTCCATCTGGACCTTGTGTTATAAGAAGAGTTGAGTGGTGTTCCATCTGGACCTTGTGTTATAGGAAAAGATGAGTGGTGTTCTATCTGTACCTTGTGTTACAAGAAGAGTTGAGTGGTGTTCCATCTGTACCTTGTGTTATAGGAAGAGATGAGTGGTGTTCCATCTGTACCTTGTGTTATAGGAAGAGATGAGTGGTGTTCCATCTGTACCTTGTGTTATAAGAAGAGTTGAGTGGTGTTCCATCTGAACCTTGTGTTATAGGAAGAGATGAGTGGTGTTCTATCTGTACCTTGTGTTATAAGAAGAGTTGAGTGGTGTTCCATTTGTACCTTGTGTTATAGGAAGAGATGAGTGGTGTTCCATCTGTACCTTGTGTTATCAGAAGAGTTGAGTGGTGTTCCATCTGTACCTTGTGTTATAGGAAGAGATGAGTGGTGTTCCATCTGTACCTTGTGTTATAGGAAGAGATGAGTAGTATTCCATCTGTACCTTGTGTTATAAGAAGAGTTGAGTGGTGTTCCATCTGAACCTTGTGTTATAGGAAGAGATGAGTGGTATTCTATCTGTACCTTGTGTTATAAGAAGCGTTGAGTGGTGTTCCATCTGTACCTTGTGTTATAGGAAGAGATGAGTGGTGTTCTATCTGTACCTTATGTTATAGGAAGAGATGAGTGGTGTTCCATCTGTACCTTGTGTTATTAGAAGAGTTGAGTGGTGTTCCATCTGTACTTTGTGTTATAGGAAGAGATGAGTGGTGTTCCATCTGTACCTTGTGTTATAAGAAGAGTTGAGTGGTGTTCCATCTATACCTTGTGTTATGAGAAGAGTTGAGTGGTGTTCCATCTGTACCTTGTGTTATGAGAAAAGTTGAGTGGTGTTCCATTTGTACCTTGTGTTATAAGAAGAGATGAGTGGTGTTCTATCTATACCTTGTGTTTTAAGAAGAGATGAGTGGTGTTCCATCTGTACCTTGTGTTATAAGAAGAGTTGAGTGGTGTTCCATTTGTACCTTGTGTTATAAGAAGAGATGAGTGGTATTCTATCTGTACCTTGTGTTATAAGAAAAGTTGAGTGGTGTTCCATCTGTACCTTGTGTTATGAGAAGAGGTGAGTGGTGTTCCATTTGTACCTTGTGTTATAAGAAGAGATGAGTGGTGTTCTATCTGTACCTTGTGTTTTAGGAAGAGATGAGTGGTGTTCCATCTGTACCTTGTGTTATAAGAAGAGTTGAGTGGTGTTCTATCTGTACCTTGTGTTTAAGAAGAGTTGAATGGTGTTCCATCTGTACCTTGTGTTATAAGAAGAGTTGAGTGGTGTTCCATCTGGACCTTTACTCAATATTCCCACGCACACCTGGTTCCTTTTGATGATGTGGGGATTCTCCAAAACCACGCTGATGGGGATCCCCAACTCTGAGATAAGTGATTTGAGGGGAGAGAGTGTGCCACTTGTCAGCACTATGCTGCGCACACCTTGTTCCAGCAATCGTTGCATGCTAGAAACAAAAGGCATTGCTGATCAGGAGAAATGCTAGGACTCAAAATTTTACCAAATTATAAAACATATTAATATAAATACATTTAGTTTTGAACTTCATATTTTTTTATATAGCAACTATTTTTTTAGCGCTGCGTCTTACTACCTGTTCAGGTTAGATGCTTATGTACTAATTACACTATTAGGAGGATGAAGAAGATCCGACACCTTAGCTCAGTCGGTAGCATGATTGCCTAACTTGCTGAGTTTAGGGTCCCTGGTTCGATTCCCGGCATGGCCGAAAAAATTTATCATTGGTGAAATCAGGGTTTGACCTTTCACATTGTTTAACCAGTCGAACATCGAAACATCGGCCCCACATGTTGGGTGCCATTTCTAACCAGTCGAACTTCTCCAGTCTCCTTTCCATCTTCTTCTTTAGATATTGTCCGTGGCAGCCAGTGGGTTCAGTAGAGCTTCTCAGGGTTAATTAAATCATGGTGGGGGTGGAGAACATAGCTGATTAAAGAAATTGAAATTTATGATGTTGGTTCTGAAGTTTTATTTTAGAGAAAAGTTGATAGACATTTAATTACATTTTAAACCGTTACATAATGAAGAAAAAAAATTAGTATATGAAGATAAATAAATTGTTAATGTTGTGGTCATTTAGTCACATGGCCTCCCTTTTCTCCCACCCGTCTTTATAGCTCGCGTGCTAACCGGCAAGTGTGTTGCGTCTGACGCTTCCCTTCCACATAGTATCAAAACACAGACGCTAAATCAGATGTGCTGATTGGCTAGCTGTTCGCGTCAACCTCCCCTTTCCACTGTGAAGTCCCACGTGCAAGCCACAGGTGCACCTCACAGCTTCCGGGTACAGATAAGATTAAATAGCACGATGCTTAGAAGTGAAAGGTCAAAGTAATAAATTTAGATGAAGCTTTAATTTCAACAAAGACTTTACAAGAATGAAAAACTACTAAATTTAAAAGTTAAAGGCCTAAAAATGAAGTTAATGAATTGAAATTTAAAATATATATTGCTTACAACTTTAGTTATGATTTGGACAGCTTAAAATTAACATTAAACACCACACTTTCTTATAATTAAACATTTGATAATAATATAGAGTTTAAATTAGGCCTAGACGATTGGAAAACAATAGTGTATTATAAGTGTAGTATTCTCAGTATCTTGATTATATTTACAAATAAACAATGGCAAACTAATATGATTATATAAATGAAATGGTCTAGAGCTAAGGGTCTAAAACCCCAACCACTTTACAATCGATAAATTAACGGCCGGGAACTGGATGTTAAGCTTGTCTTAGTCTTAAGATATATTATAATGGATATGACGCTAAAACAGGCCTTGCCAGCTTGTGGTGGAAAATATATGGCTTGAAGAAAAAAATGGCCCGGACCATAAGCTGTAAACCTTAATGGATTTTTAAAAAAAGGGATAAGGAAGGGTGAATTTAGAGAAAGTGTACCAACATTCATGTAGTGAGAGAGTGGAAAACCATTTTTTTTAAAACCTCAGTACACCCGATCAGGATTCAAACACTGATCTCCCAGTCATTGGCAGTTTAGTCTATTACGAACGTGACGCCTTAGACCATGCGGCCACTGAAGCAGGTCATAAGAATATTAATTTGTAATGTATATAAAAGCTCAGTATGGCAATAATATAACATAAATTAAGTATTTTAGCTCTCTATTTTTATCGAAAAAGTTTCATATTTGGTAAAGCCAGATTTATTTATTTTAAACTCTAGTTTTGAAGCATCACACACTCCTAATAATTGTAAAATATAGAATATTGAATGAAAGGGTATTTGTTCACTCTTTGTTCCTTACTAAAATACTAAGACAACAGTTTCTCACCCAAACCCCGGGCTGAAGCACCAATAGCTGATGGTATTTCCTCCTACTGCTAAAGGTGTTTTAGTCGCCAACCATGAATTACTCTTATTCTTTGATTTCATATCTTCTTTAGTCACATGAACCTGTTAAAAATATGTAATTTCAGCCGTGACCACACTAACAGCATTTATTATTGAGAGCATTATTTATTTTCAGAAGTTTATATGATTGCTTGGAATAATTTATCAAGCAAAATTAAATTAAATAAATTTAGCACTGCGTCTTACTATCTGTTCAGGTTATACGCTTATGTATTAATTATGCTAATGGGTTAGGAATGAACCCGTTTGTGTGGCGGTAGAGTGGAAAACCGTTTAGAGTAAACCACCCTCATTTCACCCGAGTGAGATTCAAACCTCAATCTCCCCATCCTCGGCAGTCTAGCTCAACACGAAACTAGCACGTTAGCTAACTATGCCACCTAGGTGGGTCAAACAACATTGAAAATTTATTGTTCAAATCCTGTAAACATATGGAACACTTGGATATAAATATATTAGAATGGAAAACAATCATACTAAACTAATACTAACCATATTTAGAACTATTAATGAATTATTTTGTTGCTTGTAGCCTCCAATGTAATAACTACATGTAAATGTATTGATAATAATGGCACTTCTTCCAAGATTCAAGACTACCTTGAAATGGCTTTTAGTTGAACATTTAAAGAATATTGTGTACAAATTAATACAGCGAAACTTAGTTTAAGATATGATATAACCTGATTTTCTTACAAACAGATAGTTGGGGCACCTTTCAGAAAATACTGCTATATTTGTTTGCAATCAACACTGATAACATTTTACTATATTAATATAGTTATGTTTAGAATAAGGTACAGGAAAAATGAATATAAACATATAAAAGGAACAAATACAATATGGCTTTTACAATGAAAAGAAGAACACAGTTCACACTTTACACTGCTGACATGGGACAAAGAGGTAATGGCTGTCTCTTGAAGAAAATTAATCGTTGCCACACAATCTCCCGACCTTCTTTTCATTGTAAAAGCCATATTGTGTTCGGCTCTTTTTTCTATATTTCTTTCCACCTTTCCTGTAACTTCTTCCAAATATAACAAAATATCCCAAAAAGCGAAAAGAGATTTTTCCTTAAAGAAATATACTATATTATTATTGTTACATATATGAATATATATAGATAAAATATATTAAAAGTGACAGCTGAAAATCATATGCCTTTATGTATGAATATGTGTTTCTACACTCATCAGGAAAACTCTTGAAAACTGACAACCAACTACATAAACATTGACCTTGAGACTCTGCTTTTAAATACAATGAATTAAGAAAATTGTGTTAATGAAACAGATGGAAAAAACTTTGTTTGCCCTGTATTTTAAAAAAAAAGCTGCTTTTCTTATTTCTCTGCTTTGCACTTTATGAAGGTTACCATCGAGAAATGTATAACTTCTTAGGGTAAGTTCACAATGATAAAACATTTGGCCAGTCTTGATCACAGAAAAAATATCAGCGATGACTTTTTAGAATTTGGAGATGACCCTCAAATTTACCTGACACTCTAAGCAAGCATTGCAACTAGTAAATGTTCTTTTCAAGCAACAGGTTGTTTAAAAATGTATCGAGGACAGTAATAAACCCGCTGAAAATTTATTACATTCCAATTAGGGATGGATGGGAATGACATTTTTACATCAGGATGGGAATGAGAAGGGAAATGAGTCAAAATATCGGGACGGGAACGGGAAATTATAGAAATGATGCTTTAGATTAATTCTAGATTAAAAATATATGTTGTTTTTATATTAATATGGCAATACGTGTAAAAGCATTGACATTATTTAATATAATAGCCTACAAATAATATAGGGGCCTATCATAAAAACATAATATAAATAGGGGTGTTTGAATAGGATTTTTTATTGAAACAAATAGCAAAATTTTGAATAAATATTGAATACAAATAAAGTAATTAATTTTAATACATTATTTTTATTAACTAATCTCTTTTGAATATGGTGTTTTATTTTTAATTACCTATTGGAAGTGTGCAAAGGATAAAAAAAATTACCCTTCCAAAACATCCTATAAAATCTTTAATGTTCTCTATTTTAACACCCCTTAAAAGCTATCTAGGTTTAAAATACCTTAAATATTCTTTAGATCCAAAAGCCCTTAGGTTATATAGGTTTTAAACTCCTTAAATATTCTTTAGTTATGAAACCCCTTAAATGTTCTCTATGTTTGAAACCCCTTGAAACTTCTCTTTGTTTAAAGCCCCTTTAATGTTCTCTAGAAATGACACCCCTTAAAGGTTCTTTGTTTAACACCCCTGTAATGTCAACTCCTTGTTTCGTTGCTAACATCAGAGAGGCTGATGCTCATAAATAGTTGACCTTGGCAAGTTACTTCCTCCCCCTTCATTTCTATGCCCCAAAAGATGGTAGAGTATAATCTCTCTCTCTCCATCTCTCTCCATCTCTCTCCATCCCTCTCCATCCATCCATTCCTATCCATCCATCCATCCCTATTCACCCACCCACCCATCCACCCATCCACCCATCCACCAATCCAACCATCCATCTCTCCATCTCTCTTTATCTCTCTCTATCTCTCGCTATATCTCTCTTTCTATCTCTTTCTATCTCTCTCTATCTCTATCTCTATCTCTCTCTCTATCTCTCTCTCTATCTCTCTATCTTTCTCTCTTTTTCTCTCTCTCTGAACCTAACAAACAAATGTTGATAGATAGAGCACACTGTCTCACCACAGGCAGTAAAATAACCCCTTCCCCCTCCAAGTTTGCTACAGAACAATGAAGATGACTGTGTCCAATAGAGATTGAGCCAGTAGTACCTGCTGGAACAATAAGTGAGCTTTATTTCCCGCCCGAGCCCTTGCCGGGAAAGGGACTCAGGATCCTGCCACCCCTAATTCCAGCGAATTCTGAACAGCCACAAAGAATGCACATAATCTTATAGGTTATTAAATATTACCCACTAAACCATAAATATAATAATCTTATTGTATGAAACTTAGATCAAGGTGACTTTGCTGTCATGTTGAATAACTAATTTTGTTATATTATTTATCTTTTTAAACATTAAGGGCCAATCTTACAATGTCTCGTCAAAGTCCTCGTAACTTAACTGTTTGTAAAGTCTAACCGATGGTTAAACTTGGTGCTGTGTTTTACAATACTATTTTTATGTGCTCGTCAAATTACGAACAGGTGCCTTCCATTAGTTATTATCGTTAACTTTCTCGGAGCACTAGATTTGTTTCAAAGCTTTTGATTGGCTTAATTTTACCATTGAGAATATAAGCAAGTCATTACAACGTCTATGGAACTGTGATGAAAACAAATCGATCAAAGCAAATCCAATTTATTAAGACTGTTTAAGGTTATCTTGTATCTTTTATCATATTTATTTGTCTGCTAAAACGTTTGTTGAAAATACTAAACACTAAATTTAATTTTTAGCAAAGAAGAGGAAATTTTGCTAATTGAATTAATAGATAAATACAAACAAACGATTTAAAATAAATAATTCTAATTGGTGTCCAATCACTTCAAGAATTTCTAAAACTTTATTTTTGTACAAACGAAAACGTTAAATGATTCTTACTCATTAAAAATTTTAGGAAATTCTTTCATTCCAATTACTGTATCTCTTCGGTCTTTAAAGTCTTGGGTTCCTTAGAACTTGAAACTCATTTTCAAAGTCATCATAATCAAACAATAAATCACCCATTTCATGATACAAATAAATGTAACCTAACTTTAATAGTAACAGTTGCCTTGAAAACAATATGGCGGCGTCTTTAATGTTGTTAATGTAGACGTTATGTTTGCTAACCGGAAGGTAGACCTCGCGTTAATTTTACGAGCACATTTACATGGACATTAGCGCTAACCAAACATTGTAAAATCAAAAATTGTGGTTGTTATGACTTAACCTTATGTTAAGCCCTAACGAATAGAATAACGTGACATTGTAAGATTGGGCCTAAGTCTTATATGGTTAATACTCTTAATCCTTCAGCCTCATTTTTTAGCTGCGCATATATACATACATACACACACACACACATATATATACATACATATATATATACACATATATACATATATATATATACACACATATATATATGAAATGTTGATTTATCTTAATATATATAATTCTTCTGTACGTGTGTATGTCACTGAACTCCTCCTAAACGACTGGACTGATTTTGATGAGATTTTTTGTGTGTGTTTGAGTGGGTCCGTGGATGGTTTGGATTCACAATTGGACCCAGTAGGTGGCGCTGCAATCGGGTTCTAGGAATTTTTTATTTTTTAGGAATTTTTTTTGGGGGGGGAGATATTTTTTTTTAGTTTTTTTGCATATCAGAACATGTAACCTCAAAATTTCCACCCCCCCCCCACCACCACCACCACCACCCAATATTTATAATAATGAATATAATATTAATAAATGAGCGTTAAAAAAAATCATAAGTTCATCAATAATTGACCGTTAAAACCTTCTGAAAAGTTCATGAATAATTGAACTTCTGAGAATAATTCATAGTTATGTTTGTTTTTCGATACAGCTGATATTTGTGGAGTTGTGGGCGAAATGCCAAAAATGAAAAGATGTTTTATTTTGTATGTTGTCTTGACAAACATTGAATTTGTAATATTTGTGTTACTCACTAATTGGAGTTCATTGTGAATTTGTAATTGTGATGATCACATAGTATTTGTTTTATTATCAAAATCAATTATGCCACCCAAACGAAAAGCCAACGTTCGGGCAGGACAACGTCTGTCGGGTCCGCTAGTATATATATATATTTAAATCAACATTTCAATGCCTATGTCGATAACAATAAACATTTGATCAGGCCTTATAGCAATAATATTTATCTTTGAAGTAACTTAATCACCCAGGTCCATCTCTTGTCAGATATAGTGTTTACAATGCACTATATCTTATGGTATGAGCTAGAGCAAGTTGTTACTTTCATTGATCTGTCTCAGTCTAACTTATAGCTCTGACAAATATGAAAGTGGCAGAGGTATGAATGACACTAGTAATAACATTCAATAACAGCCTGTCTCTGTGATGAATGGACTGAAGGTGTATGGTCAGATGGTGTATAAAGTTTGTTGTAATTTAGAGACTGATGTGCGATAATAACTTCTAGCTCAGTGAGGAAAGCAACGGGAAACTACCTCACTCCCTGGTACGCCTCTTCAGAGCTACCTAGGCTTTAGCTGACAGTGGAACTGATGAGGATCCAACCAACCTTCAGGTTTAGTACTATACATACATACATACATACAAATAACTTGAGGTGTTTACCTTATAGCATCTTTTAACATTTTCTATGTACTTTGAGCAATGATTGTTACTATTGAAGACAATCTTGAGAAGATCTGAAAACTTTTGTAATCCACTTCCATTACGCTGGTAAGGTGAAGTGTTGGTTGTCGACAAATATAAGATGATTTTATCCAAGAGCTCCAGGACCAACAATCTTTTGTTATGGGTCAGCTAGAAAGAGTCATTCAAATAATGTCATCAACATCAGTTCTTTAACACAATACATTCTAAAAGGTTATAACATACTATGTGAAATTGAAACTGAAAAACTGTTCAATTAATTGTGTTTTTCTATACTGTACAAAATATTAAGTTTCCTTAAAAATTAAATTATTTTTAACTATAATATTAGGTGTGCAAAGCTTTGAAATGTTGAAGCAATGCCGGGATCACGTTGCAGTTAGCTTATCATTTACTTAACATACTAGTTGTTCGTGGGAGAACTTTCACATTACCCTATATGAACGTTAAGTGAAGGGTACTACATGTTCTTCCAACCAATCATTTTGTGAGCAACGTTAATACAACTTCATTTTTTTGAAGTATACAGACAACTTCTATTGTATAGTTAGTTTGTCTGTGTCTTGCTTGCTAGCACCAAAACATTGTAGCCTCTTTTAACGCTGTATTTTGTATCACCAATAAGCTAATATTGCAAGGAATTCAAAAGCTTAGTCAGCCCTAACTGCTTGAGTTCCATTTAGTAAACAATTTGTTTTAAAACCTTAATTTTCTCCTGTGTTTTGCTCGAATTGTTACATTATGTGAATTCTGATCACACACCAGTTTCTTTACTATGTTAAATGAATGGTTGATCATGATCCCAGCATTAAAGGTCAAATCTCCTTCGGTTCAATTTAAACATCCACAATAACCTTCACATCTTTGAAACCTTTTGAAGGAAGAAGAAAACGTTGATATGTTATGAACAGATTTGATAATTTCTCACTGATATGATTCATTTCAATCATATAGTCATTTTTAGAAGTCACTAAATATTATTTTAACACAGACTAGTGCAAGTATTATATATGAAAAAAGTGCATTGAGCAAAAACATTTAGTGATAAATAAAATGATAGAATATTAGGAAAATGGTAGAGCACAAATAAAAGTAACAACACTGACACATATTTACACACACTTCAATATTTCGATGCTATTGTAGCATCTTCCTCAGGAAGTAGTAATTAGTCTAATTACTACTCAGGAAGTAGTAATTACTACTCAGGAAGTAGTAATTAGTCTAATTACTACTTCTTGAGGAAGATGCTACAATAGCATCGAAATATTGAAGTGTGTGTAAATATGTGTCAGTGTTGTTACTTTTATTTGTGCTCTACCATTTTCCTAATAGACTAGTGCAAGTGACATTCTATTTATTATGTAGGTAAAGATAAATTCAAATGAGTCAGCTTTGGGTTTTTTAATCTAAATATTTCTCTTTTCTCTAGATACACTTGATGAAAATTTAAGGAATTAAAAGTAGGGCTGTGTGACAAAAAACCCTTATCTCTGATATTGGCTTCATATATTTCAAGCTTGGCTTAGCTTCCCATTTAAAGACTGACCTTCTCACGCCAAATATTTGAGTGAATATCAGATTTGATATTTTAAAAAGTTGTTTTCAAAAGTTTTATCTGGGATTTATTTTAGAATACTGTATATAGGTGATTCAGCCCCAATATTAGCATAGGACAAACTTTACAACAAGACCCCTGAATATATTAATGTTATAGTGAATGCATTATAGCAAAACAATATTTAGTTACTATTTATATTTTATACTATCCTATCATATTTTTATTCCCTATTTTGTACATGATTCGGATTCAAACTTGATATTCGGAATTTTGATTTGTAAAATAGTGGATTCGATACATCTCTAATATTTGTGTATGAAAATTTTACTAAAATCCCATGGAATTTGCATGTATAAATAAAATATCAATAACGTGTATATGAATTATGTTATAATCACGATGATATGATAACAGTGATACTAATGTGAATACAAAACTAAGTACAAGTGAAAACAAATGTGGAAATGGTTGGTTGCCGCTAGGTTAGGGAAATAACTGGGAAATTAAAGGATAGGGTCCTACCTTAACTTTGTGGGGGTTCCCTGGTGTTAACAATCTAGTAGATGACATTGTATGTATACAAAAAAAAAAAAATCTTCAAGTTTTTACTGTCACAGACAGCTTCATTAAGTAGAGAATAAACTCGGTTGTTGACTGTTGTTTATTGTTCTTTGTTCATAAATATATTTTATAAATGTTTTTAACTTTGAATTGAAAATATGTATGACACATTTAATACATCATAATTTTGTTATATTCGTATCTTAGCTCAATTAAATTTTCTGTACATTAGGGGTGTGCAAAATCCACTTTTTCAATTCTAAGCAAAGTAAAATCGAAAAATATTCCCAAAACCAAACTGAAGTTCGAGAATTTTTTTTAATGTTTATGTTGGGAATGGGTGGAAGGAAAATAAAAAAATGACACCTGGACACAATCAAACACAGAACCTATGGTTTGGTATGCCAAGACTCCTGCCACTGAGCTATCTAGGAGTCGTCGCATGCCCGGGGTCATTCTTCACTTATATTTTAAGACAAAGTCTGTGAAGGATGTGAAGAAATTGTTTTAAATATAATTTACAAAATGTTATATTGTAAAAGTGATTAACATATTTCATCCTAAGATGATAAATTAAGTTACTCTCACAGCATATGAATACATTATTTTAAAATGTTGTCAAGTGAACTGTATTTTGTGATGACAAAGATTTAGCTTTAATGTGTATTTTTACTTTAAATATTTTTATTGGCGAAGTGTGTTAGTTGTTGAATTCAAAAATTTTCTTTTAATCAAAGTCAAAGCTGAAGAATATTTTAAAGAAGTCAAATTTTTTAAAAAAGCTTTGCATATGCCTACAATATATTTTAATTGGGAAATAAAAGTTAAACAAAACTATGCGCACTAAAATAATAAAAGGTGTTTGAGTTAAGTAGTTTCTTACCTCGGCTTTCTCTAGGATTTCAAATATATAACTTCCAGGGTAGGTAGAACCTTCCGGACCAACAAAAATGCTATCTATGGCTTTCTCCAGTTCCAAGAACATAATCTTGAGAAGGCACAAATCATTTGCAGTGAAGTCCTTAGGTCCTGACGAGTCCCCTCCAGAGAAGTCTGGCCCATTTTTACCTTTTTCAAGAATGTCTGCCATTACCTAATTACAACACAAAGTTTTGTTTCAATGGTATCATCCTAAGCCGTGGATTATTTAGTTACTAACCAATCACACTTTACCAATTTCTTTTTTCTGTTTTTTTTTCTAGGAAGTTGCATTGTGTGTTTCACACTTTGTAATGATACTCAATTTTATATTTCATATTTTCTCCAAATTAAAATATTTATTTTTTAGTAAATTTTCCTATATATCTACACATCCATTTTGTTTTATTTAATTTAAATACTTTTATATCGTTCTATTAAGCAACCACCCCACACTATCATTGTGTTTATTTCATGGTAATTTCTTTCTCGGTTGTCAGATTCTAAATTTTTCCACGGTGGTGTCATTTTCCTTTGTTCAAGACGGGGAAAGTCTGGACAAAGAAGGCCGCCATCGTCACTCTCCGCCGGGAAATTAACCTGTGAGGTCACAGTTCGATGATATCGCAAAATATTTTAGTAATTCTTGTATAAAAACCGCATCATGTTTTATTAAAAGAATAATTAGATTTTTTCAAAAGTAAATCTGAATAAAGAAATGTTAATTGAAAAGTGTTTTCAGTGAAATCTTCATTTATATTCAACTATCTGTAGAGTCAAATGTGTCTCAGAAGAGCATGCATAGCATCACTATGTAATATTACCATAGTTAACAATTTTTAATGAATCATATAAATGCTGCTACCAAACCAAATCGCCAGGCAATAATGACAAAGGAGATGGCTGGCTATAATAGTTGGAGCCTATCGCAGGGCATGTACTAATACAACTTCCTCCTGGTAGAATGAAACCTAGGTCAAGGAAATGAGAGGATAGCAATCAATTTTCTTCAATAGGCAGCCATAATTTTTGTCTAGTAGCAGCAAATTAAACTGAGAACTATGTTCTTCTTTTCATTGTAATAGTCATATTGTGTTTTTTCTCTTTTATGTGTTTCTATTCCTCTTATCGTACTGTTTTCCATGTATAAAAAAGATGTACATCAAAAAATTATAAAGAGGTTTTACTTGAAGATATATAATCTATACTTAGCACTGCGTCATACTACCCGTTCGGGTTGTACGATGATATATAATCAAAGATCAGGAGGATACAAGGTTGTTAATTTGAATAACGAACAGAAACTAAGGGGGAATACAGTTTTATCATCAGTGTGGCTTGGGGAAAAGTGAATCTGATTTATTTAATATTTTAATGGCATGGTGATAACTCCAATGGGAATATATGGGTTTTAAATAATACGTATAAACAAGAATCTAAACACAAGCATGTTCAGCAGATACTATCTTGGACAACAAATAGTTGAGAAAACTATGTCAGTTTTGTTTATATTGGGGGTTTTTTCGGCACTGTTTATTGGATATATTTATATTTGGATAAGGATGGGTTCTTAAAACCCTTGAATCCTTTGTGATATTTAAGATTCCGGAATTTTGAAATAACTTCAAATCAAATCTCTAAAAAATTTTATCAAATTTTGAATTTTAATTATTTTATTTACTATCAGTATGAGACTTACTAGTGGTTTATCCTAATATAATTTTAGATTATTATTATTTATTCACCACTTAATTGCATTTGAATTCACATAGTAGACAAATAAATTAGTTACAACTTACAATTTCTATTTTCTAGAACTAAAGAATTATTGTGAGTAAAATTAAATTCAAGAAAAAAATATAATAATTACCCCAGTTAACTTCTCATTCTAATCACATTTTCTAAGATTTGGATAAGAATACAGATAAGAATTCAAAATTCATAAGCTAAATGAAGATGTGGATTCGAAAAAATAGTAGATTCTCACCCAATTGGTATTTTTACAATCTTTATCTACACATGTATCTAAACAAATTACTTCACCATAGACCTAATAAAATTTAAGAGAGAGTGTTTCTTCAAAAAAAATATCACAACAATGATAAAAATTTGATTAAATCTTGTCCAACATAATGGATTGAGATAGTTAAGTGAGAACCAATATGAACTTTAAAAAACCAATCATAGGCAAAGCCAGATGATCTAGTTCGCAAGAGACTTGATTGTTGGTGACAATGTGGTCGAAGTTCAAATCACGATTTGGTGCAGTGGGGGTAGTTTTACATGCATGACTTATCATTTTGCCCCTCCCCACAACAATGTGGGTACATTTATAGCTAAACTAGCTAGTTTCCTCATCCCTACACCTTAAAATTAAACTGTTAATAGCCATGGTATCAAGAAATAATAAATAATAAAAAACACTAAATGCACAAACACTCTTTAGGAGGATTATAATAAACACATATAAACCAACTTTCACTAAAAGTTCGCTCCTTGCAAAGGGAAAAGCATTTAGACACTTTGCATTAGACTGTGATCAAATGTTATAAAAGAGAGTGTGATATTTTGCTTAGTGCACTTTATTTGATACTAATTAGAGTGTGTTAAGACCAACTTCTTTAAATAAATAAAGTCAAGGAAATAAGTAATAAATCAAAAGTATCAGTCGGGTAGTAGATTGTTTGATCGGATGTTTAGCAGAGTTTGTCCTAATCTGATAATACAAGTTATTAATATAATATGTTGTTAAAATACTACAAATGTATTATGTGTAATTGACATAGCAAAGAATGAAAAAAATCTATGTATTTTAGCTGGTTTTTTTTTTGTTTTTTTTTTTGTTTCGTGATAATTGTATCCGGAATTATTTTGGGGGTAGCCGAGTTGGAACTGGTGGATTTGTAAGTCAAGATCATTGAAACTTGGCCCACCCCTAGTGTATATAATTTAATAAAGATTTTACCTGAGTAATATCAGCTATACAGAGCGCCACATCGCTGGTACAAAACTGTAGAGATGCTGACTCTTCACAAACTTTCTCAATGTTGTGCGCTTCATCTAGTAATATTATACTATTCTGAAAAATAATTTATGCAAACATAAATTAGTAAGTGATGAAATTATTTTTGAAATAGAACCATAATTTTCAGGAAAATCTTAAAGAAATGCGGGTTCACTTCCCTATATTCAACCTTCCCAATTCCTAACCCATTAGCGTAATTAGTACTCAAGCGTATAACCCGAACGGGTTGTAAGACGCGGTGCTAAATAAATAAAAAATAATATACTAATAAATATTTATAGTTATAAATTACCACTTAGTTATCTTATTTATATGCATATATAATTTATTATTAATGACCACTAATTTATCTTATTTATAGGCCTATTTTGTATTTATCTATTGGAATAAACTATTGAGTTATAGATATTTGCAGTTTTTAAAGGTGGGAGTGTAGGGAACATATGTTAAGGGCAATGTTTTTGCAATTTTTATATCAAAACTTTTTTGAACATAATAAATCAAATATTGCTTCAGTACAAACATAGAATTTAATTTTATTCACATGGTGATATCAACAGTTGTTGAATATCTGTCAAGGGTGTCCTGGAATTTAATGACAGTTTTTTCTCTTCATTTAAAAGTTTGTCATTTACTGACGCTATGCTCATGACAGATATTCAACAACTGTTGTTATCACCACGTGAAGAAAATTAAACTCTTAGGACTATGTCTCTACTTAAACAATATTTTATTTATTTTGGCCAAAAAAGTTGTTGCTATGATTTTTTATCTATACCAAAAATATTTAAAATTGTATAAATCACTAATTCATTTCATAAGCTTAAAAAACTAGGGCTGTCAAACTTGATTCCTCGATACCCTCGATTCTTACTAGAATCAAAAGATACTAAAATCAATCTTAATTATTACAATTCTCGCTACTTTGATTCTTAGTTCTCAATAAAACTCTCAACTAAACAAACCGGCAACATTCAAAATAGGTGATAATCGATTATTTCTCATATTAGTTTAGTTGCTGTTTCACTTAAATGCCGGCAAATTGTAAATATACCATAATCTCCCGAATATAGTATGACCCTAATATTTCGAGGTGATCTACATGAAAAATAAATGGTCTCGAATATAATACGACCTAACATGACAGTAATAAGAGGTAAAAACTAGGGGTGGATGGGATCCCGAATCCTCAGGAAAATTTTGGGAATTTATCCATTCCCGAGAGTCGGGTGGGAAAGACCCATTCCCAGCAAAGGTTCGGGTGGGAAATAAAGTTTGATTATTGTTCTAGCAGGTACTACATGGCTCAATCTCTATTGGAGACAGTCATCTTCTTTATTCTGTAGCAAACTTGGAGGGGGAAGGGGGTATTTTACTGCCTGTGATGAGACAAACAAGCTGGGAAGCTAGTGACTTATTGTGCTCTATCTGTCAACAGTTATTTGTTAGGTTCAGCAAGAGAGAGTTTTAATGATTTAGAAAAGGACAGATATATACTCTACAATCTTTTGTGGCATGGAAATGAAGGGGGAGGAAGTATCTTGCCAAGGTCATCTATTGTTGTTCTGTTGTTAGCAACCAAACAAAGAGTACACATTACAGGGGTGTTAAACTAAATAACCTTTAAGGGGTGTCAAACATAGAGAATATTTAACAGGTAACAAACCTAAGGAACATTTAAGGGGTTTCATACCTAAATAATATTAATAGGGTTTAAAACCTGGATAATCTTTAAGTGGTTTTAAACCTAAAACATTTAAGGTGTTTCAAACTTAGATAACATTTAAGGGGTTTCATAACTAAAGAATATTTATACAATATTGTAATCCAAAACACAAACCTAGATAACCTTTAAGAGGTATTAAAATATAGAACATTTAAGTTTCTAGAGGATATTTAAGAAGGATAAAAGAAATAATTTTTTTTATCTTTTGCACTCTTCCAATAAGTAGTTAAGTATAAAACACCATTTTAAAACCAGAGATTAACTAATAAAAATAATGTATTAAAATTAATTATCTGATTTGTATTATTCAATATTTGTCCAAAATTTATCTTATGGCCAAACCCTTCCTCCACCTCTGACAAGACGTGTATTAACCACAACTTGTGAATGTGAGGAATGCCAGGCCTCTACTGAGGTTCGGATCCCACATTAAACTGTAGGTTCTCCATTTCGTCTCACAATCACCCTACCATTGCACATTAGCGTAAGTGTGTATAACCCGAACGGGTAGTAAGACGCGGTGCTAATAATAATAATAATGTCAAAGCTTTTACAAGTATTACCATATTAGTATAAAAACAACATATATTTTTAATCTAGAATTAATCTAAAGCATCATTTTTATAATTTCCCGTTCCCATCCCGATCTCGATATTTTGACTCATTCTCGTCCCATTCCCGTCTCGATATAAAAATGTCA
This sequence comes from Timema podura, assembly GCA_033556935.1. NCBI lineage: Eukaryota > Metazoa > Arthropoda > Insecta > Phasmatodea > Timematidae > Timema > Timema podura. The sequence goes on along the minus strand of JAVRXN010000014.1, from coordinate 38,042,678 downwards.
TTTCCATCCATCCCTAGTAAAAACTTAACAACGCTGACACATTTTTAAAGTGAGACTGTCATAATGTATGAATCGATTCCAAACAAACAATCTATATATAATACGTGCACTAGGGATGGCAATTTTCTGTAATATATCAATATAGCTATAACTAATTGATATATCACAACATGTATATTGAAAGCTACACTATTCCTATCAAATTAAAATGGCTGCCCTCCTGTAATTATATACTTTGTCACTTTTCAATTTTGAATGTTTTATTTAGCTCTTTGAATAAGACAAGTTTAATTAAAATAGACCAAAAATCGACATAGTTAATAAAAATGAAGCAAAAAACTGTGATATTTATTTTAATTCACTATATTATCGATATATCATTGCCAAAACTTCATCACTAATTTCTGACAAGCTAACGTGTATAGGATCAGTTATGGTGGACGACTTAAAATTTTTATAACGTGTGAACTGTGTTCTTCTTTTGTTATAAAATTCGCAATTTATTGTATAAATTGAATTCTTGGTTTTTATTTTAGTTTTGAAGAATTCTAGTGTGTTTAATACATATCTATAAGATTGTGAGATTAAAGTTTCAAATGACATGTGTTGTAATGGTCTAGTCCAAGTTTCGCATTTATGGGGGAGTAGGATATCAGGCACGTCAGATTTTCTATGCAATAATGCTTGGAAAAATACTGAAAAAGGAAATGTTCAAGAATCAGAATCGAGAAAAACAGGTATCGTGACATCTCTAAAAAAAACACTAAACTTATAACCAACATTTATTAGTAAGCATCATAAAGATTCAATTTTTGTCAAGAATATATTCACATAATATATATCTTATATTCACATATTCTCAAGTTGTTAGAGTGAAATATAAGTATGGACAGGTTACACATACCATTTTTTGTCAGTAGCCTCTAACACATTATTTAGTGATTAAAAAAAACAACACACTTAATCTAACATCAATAAAAGACTAACTATTTTACAATGTTTTGAAAATGTAAATAATTTATTTCTTAGAACTTTTTTTTAAAGTGTGTACTGTAATGAAAAAATCGATTTTAAATAAACTTGTGATAATAAGTAACTAGTTGCAAGATGTCCGCATACAACCCATTTTAGGTGGGTCCTTATTCTTTCCTTGTCCCGCTACAATTGTATATTTCACAAACACCATCCATACAAGTTGATTGAATAGTGAACAAAGGGTCATCAATCACAAGATAGACAGAAAATAATCTTAAACAATATGCTTGAAACTGGACTTCGGTGGCTGAGTGGTCTAAGACGCCACTATTGAGTTGGACTGGCCTTCTAATTATGGGAATATCGAGGTTCGAATCTCAGTCGGGTACACTGAGGGGGTTTTTTCCTTAAATGGTCTTCAACTCTTTCAAGTAAATACAAACAAATTACCTCTAAAATGGTTCTTTCCTCATCTCTACCCCATTAGATTAAAATATACGTCCAACGTGAACCGGTAGTAAGCTATGGTGATTAAAAAATAGAGCTTGAACTCTACAAGTCCATAAATCTGTCAAGATAGAGCTCAAGTATGCATTAAAAGCTAAGTTATAGCTCAAAAGTTAGAATATTTGTACGACCTATAGTTAACAGATCCTTAGTATGTTAAAAACCGTAGTTCAACTTCTTACTAGCCAAATCATTTTATCCCGTCTTAGTTTTATTTTGTTTCAAATAACAGTGTAAGAGCCCAGGGTAGTTATATTAATAGCTCGTGTTGACCTTTAGCTATGCTGCCATAATCCAGTTGATGTTTTACTCGCTTCTGCTGAAGAAAGGGAGTGATTTACCCCGAAAATGTATAATTATGTGTTTTGGTGTGTTTTTATTGTGAACTTTGAGGCCTTCAGTTTTTTGCTAAATGTCTAAACATTGCCCTTCTATCCTTTTTTCAATGTTTAATTATAAAATAGATATTTGGTGCCATCTTTCCTTTGCTAACTCTTGTTGAGAAATAGTTTAGTTTGCTGAATAAAATGCATCCAATCTTATAAGATATGAACCTACAGCCAAGTCAATTCCTTGAGCCTTCCTTGTTTTAGGGTCGAGTAAGTAGTTGTACGGCATGAAGATAATGTCAGCTTGTTGTTTCATCTCTTTCGACATGTAATACGGACAGAAACGTAGTTTACGACCTTCCTTCACTAGGTCTTCAATATCAAGGATACCTGAAACAATTACATAAGGTTATGATCAAATTTACAACGTGATAAAATTATTGGAATTGGCATTGGCATTGGCATTGGCATTGGTATTGGTATTGGTATTATTATTATTATTATTATTATTAGTATTATTATTAGTATTATTATTAGTAGTATTATTAGTATTATTATTAGTAGTATTATTAGTATTATTATTATTATTATTATTATTATTATTATTATTATTAGTAGTAGTAGTAGTAGTAGTAGTAGTAGTAGTAGTAGTAGTAGTAGTAGTAGTAGTAGTAGTAGTAGTAGTAGTAGTAGTAGTAGTAGTAGTAGTATTAGTATTAGTATTAGTATTATTATTATTATTATTATTATTATTATTATTATTATTAGTAGTAGTAGTAGTAGTAGTAGTAGTATTAGTATTAGTATTAGTATTAGAATTAGTATTATTATTATTATTATTATTATTATTATTATTATTATTATTATTATTATTATTATTATTATTATTATTAGTAGTAGTAGTAGTAGTAGTAGTAGTAGTAGTAGTAGTAGTAGTAGTAGTAGTAGTAGTATATTATTATTATTATTATTATTATTATT